>JARQOC010000006.1:192712753-193390821 GCA_033576535.1 Allobates femoralis | reverse complement strand
CAGGTGGAGAGCATGCACGGGGAGAGAGAAAGCACAAATGGGAAGACAACACATGCGGGGATAAGGCAGCGCACTGGGGGGAGAGAGAGCGCATGGGGAGACAGGTCAAAGGAGAAAGCACAGAGGGGAGAAGACAGCACAGACGGGAGGGAGACTGCACACTCTGGAGGAGGTAGAGAGCTGACAGAAGGGAGTGTGCAAAGGTCGGAAGATGGCAGCTGCCCCCAGCACCAGAGAGCTCGCCTTGATTGTGACGTTACCATCTAGTTCCTTTATATTTGATGTGACATACAGTGAGTACAGAAAGTATTCAGACCCCTTTAAATTTTTCACTCTTTGTTTCATTGCATCCATTGGGTAAATTAAAAAAGTTCATTTTTTTCTCATTAATATACACTCTGCTCCTAGAAATATAGATATTTGTGCTAATTTAGTAAAAAAGAAAAACTGAAATATCACATGGTCATAAGTATTCAGACCCTTTGCTCAGTAGTGATAGAAGCACCCTTTTGAGCTAGTACAGCCATGAGTCTTCTTGGAAATAATGCAACAAGTTTTTCACACCTGGATTTGGGGATCCTCTGTCATTCTTCCTCGCATATCCTCTCCAGTTCCGTCAAGTTGGATGGTCAACTCTGGTGGACAGCCATTTTCAGGTCTCTCCAGAGATGCTCAATTGAGTTTTAGGTCAGGGCTCTGGCTGGGCCAGTCAAGAATGGTCACAGAGTTGTTCCTCCAGGATATTTCTGTACTTGGCCGCATTCACGTTTCTTCCAACTGCAACCAGTCTTCCTGTCCCTGCAGCTTAAAAACACCCCCATAGCATGATGCTGCCACCACCATGTTTTACTGTTGGGATTGTATTGGGCAGGTGATGAGCAGCGTGTGTTTTTTTCTACACATACCGCTTAGAATTATCACCAAAATGTTCTATCTTCTCATCAGACCAGAGAATCTTATTTCTCATAGTCTGGGAGTCCTTCATGTGTTTTTTTGCAAACCCTATGCAGGCTTTCATATGTCTTCCACTGAGGAGAGCTTCCGTTGGGCCACTCTGCCATAAAGGTTCAACTGGTGGAGGGCTGCAGTGTTAGTTGACTTTGTGGAACTTTCTCCCATCTCCCTACTGCATCTCTGGAGCTCAGCCACAGTGATCTTGGGGTTCTTCTCTACCTATCTCACCAAGGCTCTTCTCCCACGATTGCTCAGTTTGGCTGAACAGCAAAGTCTAGGAAGACTTCTGGTGGTTCCAAACGTCTTCCATTTAAGGATTATGGAGGCCACTGTGCTCTTAGGAACCTTGAGTATTGCAGAAATTCTTTTGTAACCGTGGCCAGATCTGTGCCTTGCCACAATTCTGTCTCTGAGCTTTTTGGGATGTTCCTTTGACCTTATGATTCTCATTTGGTCTGACATGTACTGTGAGCTGTGAGGTCTTATATAGACAGGTGAGTGCCTTTCCACATCAAGTCCTTTCAGTTTAATTAAACACAGTTGGACTCCAATGAAGGAATAGAACCCACACAAGGAGGATCACAAGGAAATGGACAGCATGTGACTTAAATATGAGTGTCTGAGCAAATGGTCTGAATGCTTATGGCCATGTGATATTTCAGTTTTCCTTTTTTAATACATTTGCAAATATTTCTACATTTCTGTTTTTTTTTAGTCAAGATGGGGTGCAGAGTGAACATTAATGAGAAAAAATGAACTTTTTTGAATTGACCAAAACGTTGCAATGAAACAAAGAGTGAAACATTTAAAGGGGTCTGAATACTTTCAGAACCAACTGTATAATTCAATTTTGCATTGGATTAAGCCCCTGTCAATTTACCCTGCATAGTTGTTCCTATCAGGTAACAGGATCTTTTGGGTGGGGAATGAACAGTGAAGCATTTTTACACTTTCAGTCTACCATTAGATCCCTGTCAATGATTAAGGCGCAAAATGATTTTACGTCAAAACGTGTTTGATGTTAAATGACTGGACTATGGCCCAATTGTTTTTATACTGTTTGAAGTCATGGAATAAAGAAGAATAAGGATTCTTATGGACTTAAAGTGCTAGATTCATTTCTTCTTAACACTTTATAGTGTAGACCACATTTTTGGAATCACAAGTAAAGTATTACTTGATTCTATAACTTTTGCCAGTATGTGGTTGGTAAACCGATTCACCCTTCTGTGTATAATTACACTGAAAGCAATGTAAACATGGGTCTGCCAAGAAATCGCTGGCATTGGAGCCTTTGTGGACCGATATCGGCCTTGACTGGTAGATTTTTAAAGGGAACCTAACCCCACAAACTGACCCCCCCACATCTTTCTACCTGTCTCTGCACCCCTCTTATCATTTCTAGCCATCCCTTTTGCAGAAAAAAATCGATTTTGTAAAGTAGAGAAGAGGTTATAATCACCTCGTCCTGTGTGAGTTCTCTGTTTCTATAATAGTCTCAATAGGCGGGCCTGTCTGCTGCTCCCTTGTAATTATGCACGCCCCTCTCAGCTTGCTGCCTTTCTGAGTGTCTGGCCGCGTCATGAAAGGGGCGGGGCTAAATCGCGTCATGCCGTTAGCCCCACCACTCTAATGACGCGGCCAGGCTCTTAATAAGAGGGGCGTGCATAATTACAAGGGAGCAGCAGACAGGACTCAGAAACAGAGAACTCACACAGGACAAAGTAATATAACCTTTTCTCTACTTTACAAAATCGATTTTTTCTGCAAAAGGGATGGCTAGAAATGATAAAGAGGGGGTGCAGGGACAGGTCTAAAGATGTGGGGGGGGGTCAGTTTGTGGGGTTAGGTTCCCTTTAAGGCTTGATGAACGTCTGAAAGAAGGCAGAAATGGCTGTTGGAACTTGTATACTGGGGTACCCTGTTGTCAATAATTACCAGTGTCTGAAAATTGTTTTGCGCATCTTATACATGAAGGGACAAAATGTGTGTGTAAATGGAATGCAGTTTATTGTATGCGTCAGATTTTTGGACTGTGGTTACGGAATCTGTTTATATCATATTTAGGATAACACCTTTCGCAGGTAGTATTATCAGAAACTATTTTTTCACTCTTTGGAATTGAGAGATTGGAATGGCTTTTTTTGTGGAACTGGGATGTTGACTTGTATAATGTAATAAAGTATTATGATCGGTTGCCTTGACAACAAGGTCTGAGCTCCATACGCCATCTGGATTTTTTTATCACATATGTTTCTAGAAAGTTGATTTTCTTGAGGAATTGTTGATAAAATGGACATGATGTAAGCTTTCAATTGGTCCCTCCCATACTGAAAAGATGTCTATATAGCATTTCCAAAGCGACAATGTTTTTGCATCTGGGGGCACATTAGAGCCCATGTCTGTGCCTTGTGGATGTACATAGGAGTCTTCAGAAAATAATTCTCACATAACACCAGAGAAAGGTGATCATTGCGTAGGTCATTGGCATTAGGTTCCAAGGAAGATTGCTGTAGGAGTCACATCATGGTCTCAATACTCTTGTAATCTACTATATAATTGTCTAAGGCGTCTGTCGGTCACAGAAATCGCGTGCCAGACAGAGGCCGCTCATTGGTGGTGGTGAGCTCAGACTATGTAAATAGGCGCGCAAATTCAAAGTTCGAATTTCGCGCCAATTTGCTGCCCAGCAACAGGAGCTCATTACAGACAGACATGCTTCATCGCTATTTGAAGTGAACAGCTGATGCAAAGCATCAGCTGTTCACTTTAAATAGCCGCCGGGGATTTCCCGCCCCGACATTTTAAATGAACAGCTGATGCCAGAGCATCAGCTGTTCATTTAAACCGACCGGCGGGAAAGCCGACATCGCTGTCGGCTTTCCCACTGCACCCACCTCTGCTTCCAGCAGCCCGGTGTCCGCTCCTCTCTGCCTGCTCCCAGCAGTTTACAGACCTTCTGCCCGGCGCTCCATAGGTTAAAAATTGCTTAGAGGGCCTGTGGTGATGTCAGAATTATGGTCAGAGCCATGTCACATGACTCTGACATCACCTCAGGTCCTTAAGCTTCTCGGACTGGGGGAGAAAACACAGCAGCAGCCACAGCCAGGTACTGCAGCCTACTGACCCCAAGATCACAGTCACCATACACTCAGTCCCACACTCACTACACACAGACACACACATATACACACACTCAGCCCTGCACTCACTACACACAGTCACACTCAACCTGCACTCAGGTCAAACTCACCCTGCACTCAGGTCACACTCACCCTGCACTCACATCACACTCGCCCTGCACTCAGGTCACACTCACCCTGCACTCAGGTCATGCTCGCCCTGCACTCATGTCACACTCACGTCACACCCACCCTGCGTCACAATCTGCACTCACGTCACACTCACTCTGCACTCACGTCACACTCACCATGCACTCACGTCACACTCGCCCTGCACTCACGTCACACTCGCCCTGCACTCAGGTCACACTCACCCTGCACTCAAGTCACACTCACCCTGCACTCAGGTCACACTCACCCTGCACTCAGGTCACACCCACCCTGCACTCACGTCACACCCACCCTGCACTCACGTCACACTCACGTCACACCCACCCTGCACTTATGTCACACCCACCCTGCACTCACGTCACACTCACATCACACTCACTCTGCACTCACATCACACTCACTCTGCATTCACGTCACACCCACCCTGCACTCACGTCATACTCACTCTGCACTCACGTCCCACTCACCCTGCTCTCCCTGCACCCTCATTTCACACTCTCCCTGCACTCATGTCACACTCTCCCTGCACTCATGTCACACTCACCCTGCACTCACTTCACACTCACCCTGCACTCACTTCACACTCACCCTGCAGTCAGATCACACTCACTCTGCGCTCATGTCACACTTACCCTGCACTCACTTCACACTCACCCTGCACTCATATTACACTCGCCCTGCACTCATGTCACACCCTGCACTCACATCACACTCAGCCTGCACTCACGTCACACTCAGCCTGCACTCACATCACACTCACCCTGCACTCAGATCATACTCACCCTGCACTCATGTCACACTCACCCTACACTCATGTTACATTCACAATGCACTCACATCACACTCACCCTGCACTCAAGTCACACTCACCCTGCACTCAGGTCACACTCACCCTGCACTCAGGTCACACCCACCCTGCACTCACGTCACACCCACCCTGCACTCACGTCACACTCACGTCACACCCACCCTGCACTTATGTCACACCCACCCTGCACTCACGTCACACTCACATCACACTCACTCTGCACTCACATCACCCTCACTCTGCATTCACGTCACACCCACCCTGCACTCACGTCATACTCACTCTGCACTCACGTCCCACTCACCCTGCTCTCCCTGCACCCTCATTTCACACTCTCCCTGCACTCATGTCACACTCTCCCTGCACTCATGTCACACTCACCCTGCACTCACTTCACACTCACCCTGCACTCACTTCACACTCACCCTGCAGTCAGATCACACTCACTCTGCGCTCATGTCACACTTACCCTGCACTCACTTCACACTCACCCTGCACTCATATTACACTCGCCCTGCACTCATGTCACACCCTGCACTCACATCACACTCAGCCTGCACTCACGTCACACTCAGCCTGCACTCACATCACACTCACCCTGCACTCACTTCACACTCACCCTGCAGTCAGATCACACTCACTCTGCGCTCATGTCACACTTACCCTGCACTCACTTCACACTCACCCTGCACTCATATTACACTCGCCCTGCACTCATGTCACACCCTGCACTCACATCACACTCAGCCTGCACTCACGTCACACTCACCCTGCACTCATATTACACTCGCCCTGCACTCATGTCACACCCTGCACTCACATCACACTCAGCCTGCACTCACGTCACACTCACCCTGCACTCACTTCACACTCACCCTGCAGTCAGATCACACTCACTCTGCGCTCATGTCACACTTACCCTGCACTCACTTCACACTCACCCTGCACTCATATTACACTCGCCCTGCACTCATGTCACACCCTGCACTCAGATCATACTCACCCTGCACTCATGTCACACTCGCCCTACACTCATGTTACATTCACAATACACTCACATCACACTCACCCTGCACTCAGGTCACACTCACCCTGCACTCAGGTCACATTCACCCTGCACTCACCTCACACTCACCCTGCATTCACCTCACAGTCACCCTGTACTCTCCTCACACTGCACTCACCTCACACTTAGCCCTACACTCACCTTGCACTCACGTCACACTCTGCCCTGCACTCACGTCACACTCTGCCCTGCACTCACACCACACTCTGCCCTGCACTCACATCACACTCTGCCGTGCACTCACGTCACACTCTGTCCTGCACTCACGTCACACTCTGTCCTGCATTCATGTTACACTTAGCCCTGCACTCACGTCACACTCACCCTGCACTCACCTAACACTCAGCCCTACACTCACGTCACACTTAGCCCTACACTCACCTTGCACTCACGTCACATTGTCTCTCTCTAACGCAAATCCCGTGTCGCTGATTGGTCGCGGCTGGCTGGGCGCGACCAATCAGCGATGCCTGATTTCCGTTACAACGAAACAGGCACAGTCCGCCCAGTCTCCCGGCCCCCCTCTGCTTGGTCTCCCGCCCGCTGCTCACCCGCTCCATGCTCCATCTGCCCACCTCTTCATCTCCCCACTGTTCACCCCGCCATTCTTCTTCTTTTCGCAGAATAGACTTCAGAAATTCAAAGGCCGTGGAGCTACCAAAGGGGTGTAGTAATGGCTGTGAACGAGGACACGCCTACTACATCAGGGCTATGCGCTTAGACACGCCTATTATGATGCCCCCTCTTAACTCCGCCCCCGAGGCCTTGGAATTGCTGACGTCTATGCTGGAGGAAGGAAAAGAAGACATGCTGGGGTGAGAGGCGGCTGGACAGACGCCTGGAGCGGGTGAGAACTGAGGGGGGCCACTGCTGCACACCCGCACCGCAGCATACCCACATATTCTAGAATACCCGATGCGTTAGAATCGGGCCACCATCTAGTGTTGGTATAAAGACTCTTAATGTCAAATATTACTAATAACGCGTTGTATTCAATTTTGTGAAGGTCAGTCACTATACTTAAAAAAGCCCCTGTAGCCAGTATAAATGATTTGGATTGTTTGGTAAGTGGGTTGAGACTTTTTTCAAGAAATATGGACAATTGGGATAAAAGGGAGTCTGTGGAAGCCACGATTAGTCTACCAGGGAAATTGTTTAGGCATTTGTTAACTTTTGATAGAATATACCGTAGATCACAGGGGTGATGGGATTCTTTTTAATTAAATAGTCATACGTTTTCTGATCAAACCTTTTGGAAATGTACCTTAATCGTGGTTTTAATTTTATTGGCTAACTGGATATGGGAGTCTTTAGATAACAGTTGATAGGCCGGTGTGTCACTTAGTTGACATTTAATTTTCTGCACGTAATTTCGTTGATTCATTATAACAATGGTGGCCCCTTTATCCTCCTGTTCTATTATGATATATATATATTATCATGGAGTCTATGGAGACCTGTCTGTCAATTGCTGTTAGATTACCTTGAAAACTTACTCAATTTAGAATCAAGTCTCAGATTATGAAAGTCCTGATTAACAAAATCGATGAAAATCTTTAGTGGAGGTGTACCCTTTTGGAGGTTCAAAATTGCTTTTTTGGTTTCAAATCTTTTATACGGCGCTTATCATCTGATTGTTGACAATCGGTGCAGTAGGAGAGGGGGATCCAAAAAAATATACCTTTAAGTTCTTTTAGGTTTTATTAAAACTTCTTTAGATCCATGTCTAGTTGAAAAGAATTGAATTTAGTAGCAGGACAAAATGATAAACCTTTTTACAAAACCGCTGATTCGGCTATACTTTATATATGATAAAATGTATACCACTAATGAGAGTATCTACCTGCGATCTTGTTATTGGCCCCCACTCAGTTCTCTTCCTCCACTGCCCCCCCCATCCTGTCTTTTTTGTTGTCCGCTTCTTCGTGGACCTAAAAAGGTGTACAGCCTCCATGTTGTCTCCTGTAATCTTCCTCCTGACTTGGCTGTGAGCCTGATGAGGACCCTCTATAGGGATATCGGTATAGGGGTGCAGGATAATTGTTTGATTTTGATTCAAGCACTGGATCACACATGAAATAAAATATTTTTTTTTGCTTTGAACATACGGGAGGCCTTGTAAAAGTTTTTGTATAATCTATGGTTTAGAAATCTACCTGGCAACCCCTTAATAGTCACTATCAGTAGTGCCTTGCTTATTCTTAAAACTTTACTGTTCTTTCATTATCAACAATTTTAATTCCTCTGTAGAAATCTGTGTTCAGTGTAGTCAGTTTCCCATTATTGACATAGAAGACAGTGAACACAAACTCCTATGCAACTTGTTGTAGCATGTCTGTGTCTTCCTCTAGCTCCGTCTTGTCCTCTCTGCATAACATGCAAAAAAGCTCCAGCTGCCACCTCCTATCTTCGTAATGGGAGAAATCTCTGACACATTTTGACAATAAATGATCAGTCCTAGAGGCGAAAGAAGCAGATTTCTCTAATAAGATATATTATAAAGTTGCTTATTTTCATGTGTGCTATTGATTTATTAAATACAAATCTGAATGATGAGTACTCTTTAATAAACTCAGAAAAGGTGCCTTTTAATTTTTCTGTTTTTTGTGTGATTCATCAAGACAATTTTGATGCCATTTGCAGACATACCTCACCAGTTCTAACGGAAGGACCTGCATTTTAACTGGACAGCACGTGTATACTATCAAATTTGCATTTGTTTGCTGTCAGCTTCAAATTATAGGTGTGTGAATGTATCTTAACCCGTACATACAAGGACAATTGATGTGCAACCTGAAAGGGATGATATAAGGCATTATCCAGTTTTCACTGTAACATAAATCTTTTTCTGATTTCCTTTATGGTGCAAACTCGTTAACGCCTTTGTCAGTCTTTGTAACGTTTCTTCTGCCCCCCCGACCTTTTGCTTTTTCTGAAATAGCTATCTGTACTGGAGTTGTTTAGGCAAGCAGCTATCTGGCATTCTGATCACATGTCCATCCCACCTGGCTTGGGATTTCAGCATGAGACTGGTGACATTGCAGAGTCCAGTTTCTTCCAAGATTGCCTTGTTGGGAACATAGCCTTGCTACCTGTTTTGGAGAAGTTATTGGATACAGACCAGATGAAAATAATTGAACTCTTTGGCATGCAGGCCATAGATTGTCTAGGTCTCCCTGCCAAAGAAAATAGCGGTAAAGATCACCAAGTAGTAGACCTGCCACTTGATGGTAATACTTAGTCCCCTCCGAGACCTTCTTTCATAGTCTTGTGGCACTGGATTGTCATGACAGGCACAGGGATCATCTGTAGTGATGAGCGAGCAGTAAAATGCTCGGGGCGAGCATATCGAGATGCTCAGGTGATCGACCTGAGCACAGAGCCCACTGTTAACCTATGGGAGACCCGAGTATTTTTTTGGCATGACCCCTGGCAGCCTGGATACACCCTTAAAAAGTCACAAATGTATAAGAACAGTGCTCAAATGACATGGGGAAGACCCCTTTAAGATTTCTGACTCCCAGGTCACTGCTGTGAACAATGTTGTCTGAGTATTACGCCACTTTTACGGACTCACGATAAAACATCTAAAAACGAAACCAAAATTGATTTTCCTGGGGAAAATGTTAAGTGTTCATACTCACTTGTGAGACAGTGATGGTGTATTATATATTTTTTTATTATATTAAAGATTTTTTTTTTTTAAATTGGGAGGCACGCAATTTCCATGCCCCTTTTAAGAGATGTGGAGGAGGGCTTCATTAAGTATTATATGTTCCCATCATTAGGAAGTGGGTCTCCCATAGTCTTGCCCTATGCAGGGCTGCCAAAAATTGGGAGGCAGTACGATGACCTTTTGAAAACATGTGGAGGAGGGCCTCATTAAATATTGTTCCCATTATTAGGAAGTAGGTCTTTCATAGTGTTGCCCTATTCAGGCTGCCAGAAATTGGGAGGCACTCCAATGCCCATTTTAAGAGATGTGGAGGAGGGCCTCATTAAATATTGTATGTTCCCATTGTGACGACCATCCGCTGTCAGGCCGAGCTGCTGGTAGGCAGCACCCCAAGAAACCCAGAGACCCTTAACCCCTATACAGGGATCTGGAATTACAGCGGAGCCCAGGGGTAGCTGCCTATATGAGCAACAGAGCCGGGGAGGTCGCCAGGGAAAAATCAAGACCCAAAAAACGAAGTCAGATGTCGGAGTCAAAACCGAGAGGGCAGCGAAGGTACAAAATCGTCAGGCAGTAGCAGAGTCAAAAATCCAGGCAAAGGTCAAGGGCAAAACCAAGAGGGCAGCAGAGGTACAAAATCAATAGGCAGAGTCAGAAATCCAGGCAAGGTCAGACAAGAAACTAAACACACACTATCACTGGGGAACCAAAACTATATCTGGCGGCCTGCAAGCCAGGCTCCAATGTACTTGAAGGGCACGGCTACCTCCCATAGGCTGGAGCCCACAGCCTGATGATCTCATCCAGACCGCCCCTAGACCCAGGCCAGATGGTGATGCATGACTGGCTCCGCCCACCCCACCTCTGACAGCAGAACAAAGGCTGCGCCTAACAGACAGCTCTGCAGGGCCCGCTTTTCGGCTACCAACACCACCCAAAGGAGAAACATGGCGGCGCTCCGCGACAGAGGCAGACGTCGCAGGAGCAGGTCCATATGAGGACAAGGCCCTCCTATCACTGGCGCCATCAGCCGAAGGAAACCGGCTCCTCCCAGTGGCCGAGGCAGGAACACCAGCCACCGAGTCCAATGGCGATGTGACACCCATTATTAGGAAGTGGGTCTTCCATAGTGTTGCCCTATGCAGGCTGACAAAAATTGGGAGGCTCTCCGACGCCCCTTTTAAGAGACGTGGAGGAGGGCCTCATAAAAACAATGCTCTTATTACAAAGGAGTGGGTCTCCTATACTTGCAATGCCCATGCAGTACGTATGGACTAAAACATTTACCCCTGGGGGGTATACATGAACATACTGTATAACATTTTTTGGGTTACGGGCATCATAAACACCATAAAAATATTATGTGGGTGTTGCATCATGCACCACGGTGATATGGTGGTGGAGGATGAGGAGAAGGAGGAGGACTAGAGCTAATAGCCAAAATCAGGAAGCGTATAGCCATGTGTGGGTGAAGAGGAGCATGGGAATATACCTATCCAAAAAAGACACTGGCTTTAAGTTTATATTACGCTGCTATCATTTGGTGTTATTGAAAAGTCTAGCCCAATCCAGCCCTTGATCATTTTAATAAGATTCAGCCTGTCAGCATTTTCAGTTGACAGGTGGGTGTGTGTGCTTATCAGTAATAATTCTCCCTGTGGCGCTAAAAACCGCGCTGACAAAACGCTTCCGGCAGGGTAGGCCACGACTTCCAAGGCATAGAGAGCCATTTCATGCCATGTGTCGAGCTTGGATACCCAATAATTATAAGGCACAGAGGAATCACGGAGGACATTGGTATGGTTGGCAAGGTACTCCTTCAGCATCTTCCCAAACTTTTCAGTCCTTATGAGAGTACTTTGCACCTTAGGCCCTGTGCCATGGGAGTGGCTGAGAAAACTCTCCCAAAACTTTGAGAGTGTTCCCCTGCCTCTGCTAGATTAGAGTTGTGTCTCTCTCGCCTGTACTCCTTGGTTGTCCACCGAACTGTGACCTCTGCCGCCAGCATTATCAGAAGGGAAATGTTTTACTAATTCCACAACAAGGGCCTTCTGGTAATGCCCCATTTTTGTAGACCTCTCCGCCTCGGGAATAAGAGATATAAAGTTCTCCTTGTAGCGTGGGTCTAAAAGTGTTACCAACCAGTAATGAGTGTCACCCAAGATTTTGATAATGCGAGGGTCACACGGGACAGGCAGCATAACATAAAGTCAGCCATGCGTGCCAGACTGGTAAGAGGCAAGACTTCTGTGTCCTCACCAAGAGGACGACTGACCATGCTCTCCTCCTCCTCCCTGTCTTCTGGCCATCCACGCTGAACAGATGGTATGACAGTTGTGCAGGTAGTACCATCTATAGTGCATGAAACTAGCTCCTGTTCTTCCTCCTCCTCCCTCATTGTCATTGAGAGGAGATGAAGCGGGGCTGTGTGTAATCACCCTGTATGGTTCCTTGCTCCATCTCATCGTGCTCCGCCTGCAATGCATCCTCTTTGATTTTGAGCACAGAGCGTTTCAGAAGACAGAGAAGCAGGATAGTGACATCATCACCGCTCACCATCTTGGTGGCGTCCTTAAAGTTTTGGAGGACAGTACATATGTCAGACATCCATGTCCACTCCTGAGGTCTTATGTGTGTAGTCTGAACCGAACACCGTTGGCCTTGCTGATGCTGGTAGTCAACAACTGCCCTCTTCTGCTCACAAATCCTGACCAACATCTGCAGTGTCGAATTGCAACGCGTGGGGACATCACACACCAGTCTGTGAGCCAGAAGCTGCAAACGCTGCTGTAACCCGGCAAGGGCGGCCGAAGCGGTAGGTGACTTTCTAAAATGGGCACACAGGTGGCATACTTTGACGAGCAGATCCGTCAGCTCCAGGTATGATTTAAGAAACCGCTGAACCATGAGATTGAGTACATGGGACAGGCATGGGACATGTGTGAGCTTGCCTCGTCTCAGAGCTGCCACCAGGTTCCGGTCATTGTCACACACGACTATGCCTGACTGTAGATTCAGCGGTGTGAGCCACAGATCTGCCTGCTCTTTTTGAGCTGCCCACAACTCTTCAGCATTGAGTGGTGCAGTGCTTCCAGCTTCTGACTGATGTGGAGGGTGAAGAGGAGGAGGAGGCAGCTGAGGAGGATAACGTGCAGGAGGTGTAGACTGGGGGCAACACTGATTGAGTTAGGGCCCGCAATCCTTGGCGTCGGGAGGACATGTTCCATTCCAAGGACCGGCTTCCACTATATTAACTCAGTGTGCTGTCAGCGAGATGTACCATCTCTGCCCACAAGCACTTGCCCACATGTCCGTGGTTAGGTGGACTTTGACAGAAACTGCGTTGTTAAGGGCATGGCCAATGTTTTGGGACACGTGCTTGTGTAATGCGGGGACGGCACAACAGGAGAAATAGTGGCGGCTGAGGACCGAGTAACGAGGGATGGCCGCCACCATCAGGTTTGGAATAATTCCGTCTCCGCTAACCTAAAAGACAACATTTCAAGCGCAAGCAGTCGCAAAATGTGCAAATTGAGTAGTGTGGCCTGTGGGGCATTGGCTGCGTATTTGCACTTGCGTTCCAAGGATTGGGGTATGGACAACTGAACGCTGGGCTGGGACAAGGACGTGGACGTGGTTGCTGATGATGGTATGTCTGATGTGCAACAACAGGTGCAGGACAGGAGGCATCTTTGCGTGCACTATGGGCAGAGGATTGCCTTGCACGTACAACAGTGGAAAAAGCAGTGTTGTCACCCGCAGACACTGCTCCTGGACCCTGGGTTTAGGCCCACAAAGTCGGGTGTTTTCTGCCATGTGCCTGATCATGTGGTGGTGGTCAGGCTGCTAGTTTTGCTACCCCTGCTGATTATGGCATGGCAGGTGGTGCAAATGGCCTTTTCTCCTTCGCATCATTGGGGGACACAGGACCATGGGTGTATGGTTTTCTGCCACTAGGAGGACACCAAATAAATAGAAAGAATTTAATTCATCCTCCGCAGTATACACCCATTTGCAGGTAGTAGGATATTCATTTTCAGTTTTAGCTTAGTGTCGCAAGGAGGCTTATG
Source organism: Allobates femoralis (assembly GCA_033576535.1). Lineage (NCBI taxonomy): Eukaryota > Metazoa > Chordata > Amphibia > Anura > Aromobatidae > Allobates > Allobates femoralis. The sequence goes on along the minus strand of JARQOC010000006.1, from coordinate 193,376,954 downwards.
TGCTTTGTTTGTCAGACCACATTTATAGACAATTTTAAGCCTTTCTTTTTGATTTTACTTTTATTTTTAACTTTTATTCTTACATTTTTCTCCTTTTTACAAAGGGATTGTGCAGGGATAACCCACAATACCCAGTGCCTGAGTTTCATTTAAGGGCGACGGATCCCTCAAGGACTCCGATCTCCACATTCATCACCAGAAGGTATATCAGAGTGTTGCCTCCACTTTTTTCCTTCTGCAGCCGGGCCCATTTTTTCCTGCATTTACTAGCCGGACCATGTCCCTGTCACATCCTCAAGGGGTTAACCCTCTGGATACACAGTACAGACTAACGTGTCCGTGCAGCTCCCGCCACATCCCCCTGCATAACATAGACGATGGAAGGGAAGCAGATGAACCCTCTCCCCCTCTCCAGTCAAGGAGAGAGTGGATTGAGGAAGCATCCCCTCGCAGCACTGCACTGTGTTTCACAGGCAGCATCACCCAAGGTCCAGTGGTCCCACATTTGCAGCGGCTTCATGCTGGGACACACACCTCCGGTAAGATGAGGGTGCACACCTGGGTTATGTGACATGAAGTCACGGGTGCTCTGAAAACACAGACTGATCGTTGCAGTCGGTCATCGGGACCAATCTGGAGTTCAGCATATCTGCAGGACAGGTATGCTGCACAGGCAACCGCCTATCCATCATCCTCTCCGTTCCCTCTCACCAAAGAGGGTCTGGGTTGAGGTCCGCAGGCATCCATGCCTTGTGCCCTCACTCCAGCATATCTGCATGACAGGTATGCTGCACAGGCAGGCAGCCAAACCCCATCCTCTCCATTCCCTCTCTTCAAAGAGGGTCTGGAATGAGGTCCGCAGACATCCTTGCCCCCCAGTCATTCCTGGGGTCGCAGCTCTCTAACGATGACCTGGCCTTTCCAGCTCACAGATGTCTCTGCGGCGGCTCCAGCCGGGACACACATCTGACGTCTGTGCGTCCACGGTAGAGGGCTCTCCCGGCTGTACCCAGCTACATCGCGGCATGAGCCAGTAGTCCCCAGATCCTGGCCAGAAATTTAGACCCCCGGCTTTGGCCTGCATGCAAGCTCCTGGATGATGCGCACTTCTCGAACACGCCCCCTTATTTCGGAGTCTCTTGTCCTCAAGACTTACAGCGTGCCTTTCAATTCCTGCACACGCCCCTTTCTCCTTCAGTATGCAGAGAACCAGTTTCCCAGCACTTCCACACTGCACAGTTGATAGAAAGCCGCGCTGCAAGCGGCATTTTCTTTGAGGGACACTGCTGCCTTAGCCCTCCCCTGATAGAGCCAGTGAAGCAGTGAGCTAACACTCTAGTCTTTGATTGACCTGAGGGTCATAAATTTGAGCCCAGGATAAAGGGCGCACTACAAAATACATATTACCTTATATCCCATTGGCCTTAAGTCAACTAGCCCACAGCGCAGACATGCCACCCTACTATGCATAGGCACCTAAGAGCCACCGAGGCTGGACCCAGTGTACCTAGCCCTCCTAGGTGGTTTTTTGTCCCTAGCTCAGTCCATGATCTCACTAGTAGATGAAAAACACACATCCCGACAGTGCATCCTATCAAAAGCTCATTAACTGCCTGCAAAGAAGATTTATGCTAAAGTGGTATAATATGTGGCCACTGCACATGGGTGTTCCTTTTAGAGAACGATTCACCAACCCTGGAACTAATTCCTATTTGATACAGCAGGTTACACTGCCCGCACTACTACAACCGCCCACAAAACTGAACCATGATATCTGCTATCCTATCAGTTCGCAGAAATATCCAACAAGCTACAACCATGTTACAGCGGTGAACGGGATGTGTCTCACTATCAAGTGAGCCAGAATTATTCACGTTCCGCTCAACATCCCGCAGTAGTAACCATAACCTGTTCACTACTCAGTGAGTCAGGCCCATCACCAATCTATTACCATACAGTGGTCATGCAGTGCGTTGCAAACTCCATTCTGTATACAGCAAGCTGGATCCTACACGTCCTGCATACAGGCCCTCAATGGTGCTTTGGGATCTGTCCACTACAAGCAGTCAGAACTAACATTCAACGCTCTCTGCAGCAACTCAAACCATTCCCTCTGCTTGCTGCTCAGTAGGCCTAAGTTGTCAACTGCCATATACCATATACCGTATATACTCATGTATAAGCCGACCCGTGTATAAGCCGACCCCCCTACTTTTGCCCCCAAAACCTGGGAAAACCTATTGACTCGTGTATAAGCCGAGGGTGGACTCCAGCACAGGTATACAGCCCCCAGCAGTGTGGTATACAGCAGCCCCAGAGGTGTATAATGCAGCAGCCCCAGAGGTATATAATGCAGCAGCCCCAGAGGTATATACAGGCAGGCCCCAGAGGTATATACAGGCAGGCCCCAGAGGTGTATATACAGGCAGGCCCCAGAGGTATATAATGCAGCAGCCCCAGAGGTATATAATGCAGCAGCCCCAGAGGTATATAATGCAACAGCCCCAGAGGTATATACAGGCAGGCCCCAGAGGTATATACAGGCAGGCCCCAGAGGTATATACAGGCAGCCCCCAGAGGTATATAATGCAGCAGCCCCCAGAGGTATATAATGCAGCAGCCCCCAGAGGTATATAATGCAGCAGCCCCAGAGGTATATAATGCAGCAGCCCCAGAGGTATATACAGGCAGGCCCCAGAGGTATATAATGCAGCAGCCCCCAGAGGTGTATAATGCAGCAGCCCCAGAGGTGTATAATGCAGCAGCCCCCAGAGGTATATAATGCAGCAGCCCCCAGAGGTATATAATGCAGCAGCCCCCAGAGGTATATAATGCAGCAGCCCCCAAAGGTATATACAGGCAGACCCCAGAGGTATATAATGCAGCAGCCCCCAGAGGTGTATAATGCAGCAGCCCCCAGAGGTATATAATGCAGCAGCCCCCAGAGGTATATAATGCAGCAGCCCCCAGAGGTATATAATGCAGCAGCCCCCAGAGGTATATAATGCAGCAGCCCCCAGAGGTATATACAGGCAGGCCCCAGAGGTATATAATGCAGCAGCCCCCAGAGGTATATAATGCAGCAGCCCCAGAGGTATATAATGCAGCAGCCCCAGAGGTATATAATGCAGCAGCCCCAGAGGTATATAATGCAGCAGCCCCAGAGGTATATAATGCAGCAGCCCCCAGAGGTGTATATACAGGCAGCCCCCAGAGGTGTATACAGGCAGCCCCCAGAGGTGTATATACAGGCAGGCCCCAGAGGTGTATAATGCAGGCAGGCCCCAGAGGTGTATACAGGCAGCCCCCAGAGGTGTATATACAGGCAGGCCCCAGAGGTGTATACAGGCAGCCCCCAGAGGTGTATATACAGGCAGGCCCCAGAGGTGTATACAGGCAGCCCCCAGAGGTGTATATAACGGCAGCCCGCAGAGGTGTATAATGCAGGCAGCCTCCAGAGGTGTATAATGCAGGCAGCCCCCAGAGGTGTATAATGCAGGCAGCCCCCAGAGGTGTATATACAAGCAGGCCCCAGAGGTGTATACAGGCAGCCCCCAGAGGTGTATATACAGGCAGGCCCCAGAGGTGTATACAGGCAGCCCCCAGAGGTGTATATACAGGCAGGCCCCAGAGGTGTATACAGGCAGCCCCCAGAGGTGTATATACAGGCAGCCCCCAGAGGTGTATAATGCAGGCAGCCCCAGAGGTGTATAATGCAGGCAGCCCCCAGAGGTGTATAATGCAGCAGCCCCAGAGGTGTATATACAGGCAGGCACCCAGTGGGGTATACAGCAGGCCCCCAGTGGCACTCGCCCCCCCACACTGTGCAGAGCCCCCCCTCCCGATGCATTATCTTACCATCCAGCCGCGTCTTCATCACCGCCGGTCCTCCCGTCCATCCTCGCACGCTGCGTTCCCGGTCTCATGTGACCCGGCGGTCGCAGTCGGATGACGTCATCACGCCGGGTCACGTGAGAGCCGAACACAGTGCGAGAGGATGGACGGGAGGACGGTGATGAAGACGCGGCTGGATGGTAACATAATGCATCGGGAGGGGGGGGCTCTGCACAGTGTGGGGGGGCGAGTGCCATTGGGGGCCTGCTGTATATGGGGGCCTGCTGTATACCCCACTGGGGGCCTGTGAACATCTGGGGGCTGTATGCACGGCTCCCCCTGCCGCTGTGATGGGCGGGGGGAGCCGTGCATATCTAATGAGCGGCCCCACGTGACGGGCCGCTCTGTCAGGAGCCTCCCCCCACCTCCTCCAGCCTCCCCAGCACCCGGACACAGCCCCCACACAGCACATACTGTATAGACCCGTGTATAAGCCGAGGGGGGACTTTTCAGCCCAATTTTTGGGCTGAAAAACTCGGCTTATAAACGAGTATATACGGTAGTTAAGAAGGAAAAGAAGCGCACATAGAGTAATACCTTCGGGTTTGATGGTCACACGGACTCCCACAATACAGACTCACCTGGTCTGGTTGTGAATGGTCACAACTCCCTTGGACAAGCACGTATGGTCGCAGCAGGCTCCCGGCAAAAAGTAAGGATCCACTTGGAGAAATTAGAACCGGATGGATAGAAGCCGCGCTGACCACAATAAGAGTAACAGATTAACACACACACTCTGTTTATTCAGCCTACGCGTTTCGTGGCAAACAAGCCACTTCATCAGGGCATCTAAATATACCATATAGTAGCAGTTCTTGCTTCCTGCACTGTGCCTCACGTACGCAGAGGCCCTTTATGTGCACTGGGCAGCACATATGCTAAGGTTGAGAGCGCACAGCTCCCCCTTAGTTACCAACGGTCACAGACAACAGTTAACATGATGACATGATATATAGAGCACTATCAGCCAAGCATGGCCAATCAAACAAACAAAAAAAGTGCCTTTTTAAAATCGAAAAATTATCTACAACACATAGCCCGCTCCCAAGCATCTGACATCATATAATAGCTGCCAAGAATAATTTATGACATTAGCCACCCTAGTGAGGGGCAAGATGCCAAGTTAGTGGAGCTGCACAACTATCCTGAGCACATAACAGCATGCACCACGGAATGGCCTGCAGGATTAACTTATAGAATCAGCCAATTTACCAATGAGCAAGGCATCCGGCTTCCAAACCTCCCATACCTGTCTGTCTCACCGCCTTACGAGATCCCCAACTCTATCCAGTGCACATTTCAGTGCACATCTCCAACTTGCAGGATCAGTCTATCTGCTTGCAGCATTGACCCATGTGTCTACCACCTCAAACTTGTGCAGAAAACACAGCTGCCATGTATTCTATAGCAGTCTACCTCAACGGCCTTATAAGATCTGCCCCATCTGCCAGTGAACCAGTAATTCACATACCACATCCAGTCTGCAGCTCTAATCATGACTGCCGCGTTGAGACCTGTCTCATATTCCGTAGCCAGGTCAATCTGCCCCTTGGCACTGTACAATTGACAAATAAAGTGGTCATGAGGCTCCGTCCTCTATCCCAAAGCTGGACCCTCCTCCTCTGTATCAGTTATCTAACTGTGGTACGTGGCCTCTGCCAACTGTCCTGCTGGCCAGAACTCAACCACTATAATTTATAAGTTGGTGTGCGGCACTCACTTCTTCTTAATCTAGGAAGGCCGGATTCCATGCTTGTACTCAGAAATAATATATACCTACTATCCTATATATTTGCTACATGACCGCAAGGTGACTTACGGCTCACGCCTCATCTCATTAAACCTAAGCTGCTAGCTACTGCATTGTGACACTTTTAGACTCACAGCTACATCATTATCAAAGGATAGTCTGCAAATCCTCTGCTTCAGTGTCCATGCATGTCTGTCTCTCTTCTACAGAGCATTAACAAGTAATCTGACCTCCTCAACCTGAGCTCAGATCAACTACACTCTGATGCAAACCCTCTTCATGCAAGGAACAGTCGCAGACCCATCAAGGTCTCTGATGTCCACACATAAGAAAACCGAGCTTGATCAGGTGCCCCCCCTCCAGCCAAGCTGGATCCAGGCACTCCGTAGGGCATGTCGTCCCTCCTTCCTCATTACTCTCAGTCATTTTCACAGAAAACAGAGCACCCTGCGCAGCATCTAGCAGGACAGCTCCATACCTATTGACTCCCCAACCCCCCCAAAATAAAGGGTGCCTCATTTCCCCCACCTAATATAACCTAAGTGGTAACTTATAACACGACTCAAGTAATCGCTAATGTCGTCAATGTCGCAACCTTCGGGTTGTTGGTCAATTACTACCTTCTCTCCTGGAAATCCTCTCTCTCACGTCATTAACTACAATCAAGTTAGGTGCAAGTTCACATGCATCAGAACCGGATTTCCTTTCGCCATCTGCGAGTATAGTTTACCTCTTTGAATGTCCCCCCGAGAGGTAGGATCACCTGCCACCATACGCAAAGTCCCCTCATGCAGATTCTCTTGAAGGTTCTAACTAAAGTACAATGGCAGCGTAGCCAACGTTTATAATGTCCACAAACACACAAGGTAACCTACCATCTTCCTCTTTCTCAGCTACATCCAGGTCTTCACCTTTGGTTAGTCAAACCTACACCCTAGATCACCACCTACCGCTTAGTAGGCGGTTACTCTTGTGTAACTCTGATCAGACAGTTCTCTACTGGGTGGTCAACCCCTACCCTCGCCTGCCCCCCCCCTCCCCCTAAAATAGCTCTACGCGCTAACACTCGCGCAGTCTACCCCACCCTAGGATACGACCTTAGGGCATACGTCAGCACGCAGTGCCCTTAATGAGGTTCCCCCTAACACTCGTACACTCAGTTTGAACATTGACCATTTAAATCCAACGTCAGCATGCATCTATTACTGTTCTTAAAAATCTTTTCCCAGTGGCGACTAGTACCCGCTTTGTTTCTCCATTCCAACTATCCTAGAATTCCTACAAACAGGTCTGGACTCTGGCCTGGCTCTCAGTTCTTTCAAAGGCTAGATCTCCACCCTGTCCGTGTTATTCCAACGCGGGATCGCAACAAGGCCTCAAGTTAAAACTTTCATTCAGGGAGTCACTCACACTCGACCCCTCTATAAGACACACGTTAACGTCTGGGACCTAAACTTAGCCCTAGGGGTTCTACAAGAGCCCGTTTGAACCACTACAAGACGTCTCCCCAAGCCACTTTTCTTGGAAAGTTGCTTTCCTGTTCGCCATCACACCAATCAGACGTGTATCTAAGCTAGCCACCCTACTCTGCCGCCCTCCTTATCTATCCTTCAACCAGAATAAGGTAGTCCTCCGGCCTTCTCCGTCATTCCTGCCCAAGGTGGTCTCCCACTTCCACCTCAACGAGGACACCGTCCTATCCTCACGTTGTTCGACACCAGTGCATAACTGAAAAAGCACTCCACACTATAGACCTCGTACGTGCCCTCAGATGGTACATTTCTCCAACGCCCCCGTTCCGCAAAACCGAAATGCTGTTCATCATTCTGGAAGGACCCGGAAGGGAATGGCAACATCAAAATCCACAATAGCCAGGTGGATTCGCTCTGCAATCCAAGAGTCTTACCATGTCAGAAACAGACCTATGCCAGCAGAGAAAAAGGCATACGCCACTAGATCGGTGGGGCGCCTCATGGGCCATTACACATCAGGTTTCAGCGTCACAAGTTTGCAAAGCAGCAACTTGGCCAAGCTTGCACACCTTCACAAAACACTACAACTTCCATACCTAGGCTTCTGCAGATGCAAGCCTAGGTAGGAAAACCATATAAGCGGCAGTCACACCCTTGTAAGCAGCTGGCGCTTAGTACATGCAATATGCTCACGTTTTTACTCTATTCCCACCCAGGAACTGCTTTTGGACGTCCCCATGGTCCTGTGTCCCCCAATGATGCGAAGGAGAAACAGGGATTCTTGTGTACTCACAGTAAAATCCTTTTCTCCGAGTTCATTATTGGGGAACACAGTACCCACCCTAGTGACCCTCACGGTCTACGCATAGCTTTAGTTTAAGTCCTTTGTACTTTATTACATTAGCATGTCCTCCTACTGCTTTAGTATGAAACTGAAACTGAATATCCTACTTCCTGCAAGTGGGTGTATACTGCGGAGGAAATCTTAAATTCTTTATGTTTACTTAGTATCCTCCTAGTGGCAGAAAAGCATACCCCCATGGTCCTGTGTCCCCCAATGATGAACTCGGAGAAAAGGATTTTACCGTGAGTACACAAAAATCCATGTTTTGGAATTATCAGCAGACTCCTTAAAAAGCTGCCACACTCGGGAACACCTAAGGGTGCCGTTACACGGGGTGACGGGGCTGTAGATATCGCTGGCGAATGGCGGGGTCGCGCACGCTCTTGCCGCCCCCACCAGCATCGCCGCTCCCCGTTTAGACGTGGGCGACACCTCCAGCCCTGCACCGGCGATCTGTCAAGCGGCATTGCCGCTGGGGTATCTGGAAACCCCAGCGGCGAAGCAGGACAATGGGAGCCTATGGCTCCCATCGCCTGACAGGTCGCCGGCGCCTGGTTACATGGGGCGATGTGTGCACATCGCCCCATGATGGTCGCCTGGTTTCAGAGCACTGCTCTGAAACCAGGCGACCTCCAGGCACCGGCGACATCACCCCTTCACATGAGGCGACGTAGGGGTGATGACGCCGGCGATAAGCCACAACCCCACGTTGCCTCTGTTATGGGCGGCGATGTCGCCCCGTGTAACGGCACCCTAAGAGTTGTACTGGCAACTTCCATCGTGTTGGTGTTATGGGACCGGTTGCCCGCCTTCTGTCTGTGACCAACACACTGCTTCTTCCTGCCTGTTGGGGTGCTATGCCTTCCTCCCCCTGTGCGCAGCTGTCCTCGCTCTGCATGTCCTCCTTCCAGGTTGGGTTAGTTACTAGGTTATCCACCACATTGTCTTCCACTTCCGCACCCTGGTCCTCCTCCTGATTTTCTGGCAATTGTGCCTCATCATTGTCCACCTCTTGTGACACTTTCCCACTGTCGATTCATGTGACTGTGGCTGTTATTTCGGCATCGCTACATATGATCTCCTCATGCCCCACTTCAAGTGGAGCGGTCGAGAGGCCCGAATCTATTTTTTGAATCAGATATTTTTATTAACCAAACAAGTAGAATATTACAAAACATGGACAGGTATTTCCCTCAAATTTACATGTTTTCCGCGGCACCACACATCCATACCTTCCTTCAATCAGACGAAGTACTACAACCCAGAACACTTGCAGTCTCTAACATTCCCACAGAATATGCAACAAACCCGCTCCCTCAGTCATACAGTTGTGGCCAAAGGTATTGACACCCCTGCAATCCTGTCAGATAATACTCAGTTTCTTCCTGAAAATTATTGCAATCACAAAATTCTTTGGTATTATTATCGTCATTTAATTTGTCTTCAATGAAAAAACACAAAAGAGAATGAAGCAAAAAGCAAAACATTGATCATTTCACACAAAACTCCAAAAATGGACCAGACAAAAGTATTGGCACCCTCAACCTAATACTTGGTTGCACAACCTTTAGCCAAAATAACTGCGATCAACCGCTTCCGGTAACCATCAATGAGTTTCTTACAATGCTCTGCTGGAATTTTAGACCATTCTTCTTTGGCAAACTGCTCCAGGTCCCTGATATTTGAAGGGTGCCTTCTCCAAACTGCCATTTTTAGATCTCTCCACAGGTGTTCTATGGGATTCAGGTCTGGACTCATTGCTGGCCACCTTAGAAGTCTCCAGTGCTTTCTCTCAAACCTTTTTCTAGTGCTTTTTGAAGTGTGTTTTGGGTCATTGTCCTGCTGGAAGATCCATGACCTCTGAGGGAGACCCAGCTTTCTCACACTGGGCCCTACATTATGCTGCAAAATTGGTTGGTAGTCTTCAGACTTCATAATGCCATGCACACGGTCAAGCAGTCCAGTGCCAGAGGAGACAAAGCAACCCCAAAAACATCAGGGAACCTCCGCCATGTTTGACTGTAGGGACCGTGTTCTTTTCTTTGAATGCCTCTTTTTTTCTTCTGTAAACTCTATGTTGATGCCTTTGCCCAAAAAGCTCTACTTTTGTCTCATCTGACCAGAGAACATTCTTCCAAAACGTTTTAGGCTTTCTCAGGTAAGTTTTGGCAAACTCCAGCCTGGCTTTTTTATGTCTCGGGGTAAGAAGTGGGGTCTTCTTGGGTATCCTACCATACAGTCCCTTTTCATTCAGACGCCGACGGATAGTACGGGTGGACACTGTTGTACCCTCGGACTGCGGGGCAGTTTGAACTTGTTTGGATGTTAGTCGAGGTTCTTTATCAACCATCTGCACAATTTTGCATTGAAATCTCTCATCAATTTTCCTTTTTCGTACACATCTAGGGAGGTTAGCCACAGTGCCATGGGCTTTAAACGTCTTGATGACACTGCGCACGGTAGACACAGGAATATTCAGGTCTTTGGAGATGGACTTGTAGCCTTGAGATTGCTCATGCTTCCTCACAATTTGGTTTCTCAAGTCCTCAGACAGTTCTTTGGTCTTCTTTCTTTTCTCCATGCTCGATGTGGTACACACAAGGACACAGGACAGAGGTTGAGTCAACTTTAATCCATGTCAACTGGCTGCAAGTGTGATTTAGTTATTGCCAACACCTTTTAGGTGCCACAGGTAAGTTACAGAGGCTGTTATTTACATAAATTAGAGAAGCATCACATGATTTTTTTAACAGTGCCAATACTTTTGTCCACCCCCTTTTTTATGTTTGGTGTGGAATTAGATCCAATTTGGCTATAGGACAATTCTGTTTGTGTTTTTTCATTGAAGACAAATTAAATGAAGATAATAATACCAAAGAATTTGTGATTGCAATCATTTTCAGGAAGAAACTGAGTATTATCTGACAGAATTGCAGGGGTGTCAATACTTTTGGCCACAACTGTACATCTCAGACATTCAGAAGTATCTCTCACACCAACCCTGTACAAGAAGTCAGGGGACCTATAAGCTCTTTGTATAGTATATACCTGCGACAATTTTCCCGGTTCACTTAATGACAACTTGGAAACATATTCCAAAATGGACTCCCACATTATATCATAAAATACACCTATTTCTTCCTCCCATTTTCTACTTGTCCAAATAGGATGCCGCAGCAGAAAGGTATGAAGAAGATCTTTATACACATTGGATATAACCCCTTTCGTGGATCCCACCATGCAGATGTAGTCCAGTACAATATCCTTCTGCACTGTCAATGCGCCCAGACGTACTTGACGCCCATAAGCATGTTTAACCCTGATGTACCGGAAATGATCTATGTTTGGCAGTTGAAATTCAGTCTGTAAAGTTTCAAACGATTTTAGTTTATGATTTATTACGAACTGTGACACTTAGCAGATCCCTTTCCTACTGCAGTCTTTTTGATCCCTAAGCTTATGGAGTTCACTCAACTTATCATTCATCCATGCAGGAGAATAGTCTATCATTCCAGTAACTTCCCTAAGTATTTTAATCCTATTTCAGATCCGATGTATAAGGCACAGTGTGGGGAACTTTCGACCCAATCTACCAAAGATGCCGGCCTCCAATCGTTGTACCGAAGGGGCTCTTTGCATAAAATAGTTTAACATTGCCTGCACTGAGCTTTGTCCCTCTATAGATGCCCAGCCTCTAAAATGTGCTGACTTTACGATGCCAGGAAATAGATCCATGGATTAGGCACCGCAATCCCTCCTTCCTCTTTTGATCTCTGCAATATTTCTAGTTTTATCCGTGGTTGCCTCCCAACCCAAATCAAGTCTCAAAATATAGAGCTAAGTCGCTGGAATAAACCCCAGGGAAGCCACACCGGTGAGTTATGTAACACATATAAAAGTTTTGGCATAAGTATCATCTTGAACAAATTTGTCCTACCCACTACCGAGAGACGCATTTTACTCCATGATTGAGTTTTCTCTTTTAGTTTAGCTAGGAGGGGGAACACGTTTAATCTCACATATTCCGTTTCCGGAAGAGCAACCTGAATACTGAGATATTTGAACTGTTCAACAACTTTAAGTCCAGTACATTCCAACTCTCTCACTTCCTCCACCCCTCTACAATCTACAGTCATAAGATTAGATTTATCCCAATTTATTCTAAGCCCGGACAATGTCCCAAACCGCTCAATAATTGACACTGCCTGATTTAATGACTCCTATGGACCCTGAAGGAACAACAATACATCATCGACATAAAGTGCAATCTTTTCCTCTACCGAGCCAAATTTAAATCCTTTAACCATTGTTGCCCTCTGAATATGTGCGGCAAGTGGTTCAATCGCAAGAGCAAACAATAAAGGTGAGAGGGGGCAACCCTACCGGTCCCTCTAGTAAGGTTAAACTTTTCTGACTTCTCTCCATTCACCCTTATTCGTGCCCTCCGGGAGGAATAAAGCAACCTTATACAAGAGACAAAAATTGGCCCAAAGCCCATCTCCCTATGCATCATCCACAAATAGTCCCACTCCACACTGTCAAACGCTTTGTGCGCGTCTAAGAATGCCACGACCCTACTTCCCGCATTATCAGGTGGCATTTGAATATTCAAAAACAATCTCCTCAAATTGATGGCCATTGATTTGTTCGGCATAAATCCAGACTGATCTGGGTGTATAACAGTAGTTACCACCTTTGCCAGCCTGGTCGCCATAACTTTAGCAAGCAACTTGGCATCCACTGACAGTAATGAAATGGGCCTATAGGATTCCGGTCTCCTAACATCCTAATCCTCTTTTGGTAAGACCACAATTGTTTCTTCCCTCATAGATTCTGGCAGCCTACCCTCCCACAAGGCCTCTAGATAAACCTCCCTCAATCTCGGCAACAACAGATCCTTAATAACTTATAGACTTCTAGAGGTATGCCATCCGCCCCGGGGCCTTATCATTTGCCATGGAAACCAAAGCGTCTTCCAATTCCTCCACTGACAATTGTTCTTCTAGTTGTTCTCTATCCTCATCAGTAAGCTGCGGCAGCCGTGCTTCTGACAAAAATTCCTTTATCGCCACCATCTCAACCGACATCCTAGATTTTAAGGATACCATCAGTGACAGCCACCAGAACGCCCCTCTCGTCATATATGTATGATGATTCCCTTTGAGCGGCAGCAACCATCGACAAAAGATGTCCAAATTTCTCCCCATCTTCATAAAACGAGACTTTCTGAAATTCCTGCCTCTTTTTCACACTACGAAGGTGAATCTCATCTACTACTTCCTACGCTTTTTTAAGATTCCCCTGCATCTTCGGGGTGGGTCTATTTATTGCGTCACTCTCAGCCACCCTTAGGTTCTCCAGCACCTGCATCTCCTCCCTCCTGGACTCTGTTTTGCACCTTGAAATGTCTCTAATAAATAGGCCCAGAGCAAAAGCTTTCATAGTGTCCCAGATTACACCCTCAGGTGCACTACTTCGCCCATAATCTTATCCATATCCAATGATTTCAACCATGCCGGGTGCACCTTCCGCTCCCCTTTCTGACCCTAGAAACCTGTAGCAATATTCCATACCACTTCCAATAGGTTATGGTCCAAGACCACCCTTGTAAGGTATTCCATACCACTTCCAATGGGTCATGGTCCAAGACCACCCTTGTAAGGTATTCTACCGTCTCAATCCATGAGCCCATATATTATTCCCAAGCGCCAAGTCGATACGTGACATGGAATCATGAGATACAGACAAACAAGAATAACATTTTACCTCCAAGATTCTCACCTTCCTCAAATCTGCTAGTCCAATTTCTCTAATATGTCTTGCAAAGGGTGTCTCCCCATCTCCCTCCATGCCTCGCACAACCGCTCTTCTTCTGTCTAACTCTCGGTTAAGAACATTATTCACGTTTCCAATCACTAATAATGGTATCCCCACCCTGTGCCTAGTCAACTCAAGGATCTCTTGTAGTTTTTCCCCTGAATATGGTGGTGGAAAATATACTGCAACCAGATGTATGAATAGCCCATACACACAACACACCAAAAAAACATACTGTCCATCCTTATCCACACGCACCTCCACTTCTTCATATAGCAGTGAAACATGAACCAGAACCGAGACCCCTTGCATAGTTGGAAAAAGCAGCATGATACGCGTGCCTAATCCATTTCCTGGCCAGGACTCCAACCCGATCTTTAACCAAGTGAGTTTCCAGCTTTTTTTTTTCTTTGTAGATAGATAGATAGGTAGATAGATATTAGAAGCCTGTACACCAGCCCCAGATGTGCTGACTGGTATACAGCCTCTTATGGTACACCATAGTGTGCTATATACCTCTCCTACCTGCATACAGCTAAATTAATCCTTAGAAGGACTGTTGTTTTATGGATAGATATTAGAAGCCTGTACACCAGTCCCAGATGTGCTGACTAGTATACAGCCTCTTGTGGTACACCATAGTGTGCTATATACCCCTCCTGCCTTTATACAGGTAAATTAATCCTTAGAAGGACTGTTTTTTGATGGATAGATATTAGAAGCCTGTACACCAACCTCAGATGTGCTGACTGGTATACAGCTTCTTGTGGTACACCAAAGTGTGCTATATGCCTCTCCTGTCTACCTGTATACAGCTATATTAGTCCTTAAAAGGACTGTTGTTTTGTTGAATTTTGTATCCCAGCACCTACACTTCCTAAAAGGCCCAAAATCTGTCCTCACTCAGCAGCACCTCTCCCTACACAGCTGACAATGTGGAGCAGAGTGACGAGCACAGAGCCATCAGGTTTTATATAGACCTGATGACGCTTTTCAGCCAGGCAATCATTGTAATGCCACAACCAACATGGCTGTGGCATTTCAGTGTGTGGCAGCAAATCCTGCATGTGGGCTGGCACTGTAAGGAGCGCCAACATGCAGGGAGGTGCATAACCGTCTGGGCTAGCAAACTGCTGGGAGCTTGTGCACCATATACTCTGGGGCATGCATATCAACTTGGGTAGTCAATACTCTTACAGTTGTGTTCATATACCTGCATGGGCATGATATACTACTGTGTCTAAGCAAACTTGGCTATATATCCTAGTATTTATACCTTTGCAAATACATTGGAACATATACTATGCTTCAATAGGGCTCATATACATCTGGCATGTATATATTTTAATACTTCATGATCATATACCTTGATGTTATAAACACTGCTTGTGATTGTGGTATTATACTATAATTTATATATTTATATTTATATATAATAATATTATATTTAAATATTTATAATATTATAAATATATATATTATTATAATATATTAATATAATATATATATAAAAAGGGTCTTATCTGGCAAAAAACAATAGTATCATTGGTAAGACTCATCTGATCAAGCCGGTCACAACCACCACTCCACCGTCAACGGCTGCAGCACTGGTCCACCAGTTTATATAGCAATATCTCAGAGAAAAGTATGGATCCAAAGTTGTGTGCTACCGAACAATAAAGATGTACTGATGGTTTCCTTTGGATTCTTTATTAGCCTACGTACGCGTCTCATTACCATCCAGCTACTTTTTCAGGGCAAAAAAACATCCATCTGCCTAACAAAGACAGTACACACATTTAGAATACTTGAGGAGACCAGCGGCAGGATAATCAAAGACAACCCGCCCATGGCAATCCCCTCAGCCAATCAAATAACAATGAAAAACCACTTCAATTCAGATTAAAACTATACAAAATTGTGATATTAAAAACAATAAATTGTTCAAAGAATTATATAAAGCTCATATAACCTTAAGATCAATAGGTTCATTGAACCCATGACCCTATATATAAAAAAAGCTCTCAACCTGAGCATATTCCCATGTTATCACAGGACTAATTCTTTAGGAAACCATGAGTCAGAACATACAGTGCTGTGCAAATTAATTGGGACAAAGCATTTTTTTTAAGTAAAATCGTAAGTTGGTTACCAGTCGGTGATTCCAACCAGTTTTAACTGCTTTGAACAGGTGTGAGTGTACAACCTTGAGTAACAAAATGCAGTTTGACTGGTTTTAGGGCCTTTTCACATCAGCGGTAAGCGCTAATCGTGGCAGTTGCGGTGAAAAAAATGCATCTGCCACAGTTACCACATAACGGTTGCTCCATGCAATGTCTATGGGGCTTGCAGTAAGTGTGCGGCAAGTGCGGTTTCGGCACTTGCGGCAGATGCGGCTGCGAAAAAAACGCGGCTGACAGTGCTTTTTTCGCGGCCACATCTGCCGCAAGTGCCGAAACCGCAACTATACCGCACTTGCCGCACATGACGCAATCCCCATAGGCATTGCATGGGGCTTGCCGCAAGTGAACCGCAAGTGCGGCCATTATGCGGTATCTGCGGCAGATGCGTTTTTTTCACTGCAACTGCCGTGATCAGCGCTTACCGCTGATGTGAAAGGGGCCTTAGTCAGACAATAACAGCTAGCTGCCCCCTCAGCTTCAGTTGAGAGCTTGTTTCTGTGAGGAGTGGGTTAGTGTGCTTTCTCTCTCATTGTGATTCATGCCTGTAAAAATGGATGTTACTATACGGATGATGTCTAGGATTATTACTCTTAATGAACATACAAGTCTGACTGTAAGAGAAATCGCTTCCACCGTTGGTATTGGAAAATCTACCGTTTCAAGAATAATTCGCACACACAATGAAACTGGACGATTTTCTCCAAAACGAAAAGGGAAATATGATAGAAAAAGGAAAACGACACCAAGAACTGATAAAACACTTATCAGCAATAGTAACACTAATGCAAGAAAAACTTGCTTTGTCCCAATTAATTTGCACAGTACTGTAGATCCCATTCCGAATATAACCCACATAGCAATTGCTTAAAGGGAACCTGTCACCTGGATCTAAGCCCCTACACTATCACTACCTGTCCCTGCACCTTCCTAGCTGCTCCCTATCTATCCCTCTCTGAGCTAAATCCGCCCTATAAAAGTGCAGAAAAATAACTTATAACTTACAGCAGTCCCTGAGGCTGGGGACTGAGAAGGCGGCGCCAGGCTCCATTCAGCCCCTCCTCCATGCAGCAGCACACGCCCCCGCTGGGCGGCGTTATTCTTTCTTCATCGCCGCCTCCTCCATTTGGAATCTCCCACCCACTTTACACTGTAAGGTAGCGGTTAGGATCGGCACGACAGAAGGCAGTGACTCAGGTATATACTCACACAGCACACAGGTTAATGGCACAGTTCAGGTATTCACAGACCTCCAGATTCCGATGTAACAGGTCAGACTAACCCCCCGACCAGAATATACCCGAGGTATAAACTGGGCTAGCCCAGAATATACCCCCCTGGGCCAGAATATACCCTTGGTATATTCTGGTCTAGCCCAAACTATACCCCGGGGTATAAACAGGCCTAGGCCAGATTATAACTCTCCGTATACCACAGCAGCTGTAGATCAGGGCCCCAAGCCGTGCACAGGGCCCCAAGCAATGCATGAGGGGCCGAGGCAACACAAGGTGGCCCCAGGCAGCAGAAAGTGGCCCTACGCAACATACAGGGGCCCCAGGCAGTGCTAGGGGCCCCAGGCAGTTCATGGGGGCCCGAGGCAGCACACAGGGGCCCCAGGCTACACACAGGATCCCAGGCTACACACAGGGGCCCCATGCAGCATACAAGGGCCCCAGGCAGTGCACAGGGCCCCAGGCAGTGCACAGGGCCCTAGGCAGCACAAAGTGGCCCCAGGCAACATACAGGGGCCCCAGGCAGTACCAGGGGCCCCAGGCTACACATAGGATCCCAGGCTACACACAAGGGCTCCATGCAGCATACAAGGGCCCCAGGCAGCACACAGGGGCCCCAGGCAGCACAAAGTGACCACAGGCAATATACAGGGGCCCCAGGCAGTGGGCCACCCGGGGCCACTTTGTCCTGCCTGGGGCCCCTGTGTGCTGCCTCTGGCCCCCATGCGCTGCCTGGGACCCCTTTGTACTGCCTGGGGCCCTTGTATGCTGCATGGGGCCCCTGTATGTAGCCTGGGACCCTATGTGTGTAGCCTGGGGCCCCTAGTACTGCCTGGGGCCCCTGTATGTTGCCTGGGGCCACTTTGTGCTGCCTGGGGCCACTTTGTGCTGCCTGGGGCCTGTGCACTGCCTGGGGCCCCGTGCACTGCCTGGTGCCCCGTGCACTGCCTGGGGTCCTTGTATGCTGCATGGGGCCCCTGTGTGTAGCCTGGGATCCTGTGTGTAGCTTGTGGCCCCTAGTACTGCCTGGGGCCCCTGTATGTTGCCTGGGGCCTCTTTGTGCTGCTTGGGGCCACTTTGTGCTGCCTGGGGCCCTGTGCACTGCCTGGGGCCCCTAGCACTGCCTGGGGCCCTAGCACTGCCTGGGGCCCTAGCACTGCCTGGGGCCCCTGTATGTTGCGTAGGGCCACTTTCTGCTGCCTGGGGCCACTTTGTGCTGCCTTGGGCCCCCATCTGTTGCTTGGAGCCCTGATATACAGCTGCTGTGGTATACGGAGGGGTATAATCTGGCCTAGGCCACTTTAACCCCGAGTATATTCTGGTCGGGGGGGTTAGTCTGGCCTGTTACACCGGGGCACAGCCGAGTAGAACCTCATACAATCCCAGCAGCTCCTGCTGCTGTCCTGACACACTCCACCCCCTCCCCACAGCCCAGGGCAGCACATATCATCTCCTATTCACCCGCACACCTGGGGGTCAGTGATTTCAATCAGCACTAAGCTCCAGTAGCAGCTCACCCTGTGTGTGCTGCTCCCGAGCAGAAGATACAATCTCCCATATGCTGTGTCTCAGTCAGGGGACACATCGAGGTCGCATCACCACAACATGATAGGTGTAAAGCACAGATTCCAAATGGAGGAGGCGGCGATGAAGAAAGAATAATGCCGCCCAGTGGGGCGTGTGCTGCTGCATGGAGGAGGGGCTGAATGGAGCCTGGCGCCGCCTTCTCAGTCCCCAGCCTCAGGGACTGCTGTAAGTTATAAGTTATTTTTCTGCAGTTTTATAGGGCGGATTTAGCTCAGAGAGGGATAGATAGGGAGCAGCTAGGAAGGTGCAGGGACAGGTAGTGATAGTGTAGGGGCTTAGATCCAGGTGACAGGTTCCCTTTAAAAAGGTACAGATATACTATTCACAGATTGGGCAGCATATATCAGCTGTCAGGTTTATGCTAACTTTGAAGTATCAATAATACTAAAAATGTAAATGAGACAAATGTTCTGCATGTATACAGAATGTGTACCTGTATGTACATGTTTGTGCACTAACATCTGTTTTGTTTCTCTCTTCCTTTTGCTTTAGGTGCATCACAGTGGTTACCATCGTGCTCTGCCTCTTGTTTTTCCTTTATTACTGCTTTTAATTTGTATACACCTGTTACCTCATTGTGAAACCTGACTACTGGACATTCACTGATGAAAATGATGAGGATTTTAGTAGGAGTTCTTCCAGATTTCACAAATTAATAAATGGCAGCAATAATAGCTCATTTTTAAAAATTGAAGAAAGAAACTTTAATGAGAATTGTAACTTAAGATCACACAGTGTTTTAAAATGCAGAAATTAGAAAAAATATTCCTATAGAATATGACCACTATTGTGTCTAATGCACCTTACATTTGTAAACATCCTTTCAAGTTCCAAAAATGTTCTGCATCTTTTTAGCTTTTATAATACAAGACAGGAATGTCTCCAATATGTTCTCTGAGACATTTGTGTATTCCAGTGTCATGACGTTGTATCTGTCAGAGATATATATATGTCCTTGCTATGGAATGATGGGAAAAAAGGTTCAATCAACAAAAAGATGATGGAGCTATTGATTGGTTTACAATGGACATGTTCTTACAACCACTTTGTGCCATATTATCCTTTTTCTATTAGATTGGATGAGTGAGGTTTTCTTGTGCACTTGTCAGGAGACGTTTGTTACTTCTTCCTTCCACAATTAGGTGGTATAATGAGAAAGCATACATACCTAACAAAAGTACATATTCTTTTTTTAGCTGGTAGCCGCAGAAATCTTATAAGTGCCATTTACTCTGCCCCTGCAGTTGAATTAATCTGGATTATTTATTCTTGTATGAAATTGGATTTTCATGCACTTTAAACTAACAGTTTATATTGCGGTATAGCATCTGTATGTGAAACGAATTGGCAGCTCATTTTATAGTATTTTTATGACTTCTGACTTTTGCTAAACAGTTGTGAGATGTGTGCCTGCTCACCAGTGTGGTATAAACGTGTATCTCTGTGCCCGCGTCAGTATACTACTTTACCTGTGTGTAAATAAGTTTAATCATTTGCGGTAATGTTATGCGGTCCCCAGGGAACGCTCTTTGATGGCACAATCGTAATAGATATGTGGATCTTTCATTTTCAAATACATTAGAGTTTAGAAAAGAAAAAATAAATCAATGTTGATATATACTGAACGGTCCCACATTAAAAGCAATTTGTAGTGATGTCAATAAACTGATGTTTCAATGTGGCAAAGCCCAGCTTGGGACAGAGATGAAGATTTTTTTTCTGACTGAGCACCCTCACCCCACCATCACCTCTTAGTTATGGTATGTCCACCATCTTACTTTAACTAGGTTCCTAACTGACCACAGTTTTTGCAGATTTTAATTGCATATAGAGGCATTTTAGGTTAGGTACCCATTACAGGAAAGTACCTTGTCGTTGGTTATCGGGCTCACTTGGATTGGCCAATACATCAGCTAAGTTTTTCCATTTTTCAAATATTCCTTAGCAGTTTCACTGTGCCTCATTTCCTCTGTTACATTCTACATTAGCTTCATGTATTTACCTTGTCTAGTATTTTCATAGCAGTTTTGCTGGACCATGTTTCCCTTTGTCTTCTGTCCCAGAGTGCAGCTGTATTTGTTCTTATAAAGATGGAGCTATAAACTGAGGAGGATGGAAATCACGTTAAGGAGATAGGAAGCTATGTTTGGTGCAGTCTGGAGTTATTGAAGACAAGGAAAGGACCTGCTGGAGAGATATCCAGTGAGATCCATGCGTAGAAGCATTTCACTGGGACCAGAGAAGCGGCAGAGTGGAGGTTTTTGTATCTAGGACTAGATCCTCTCCAGATGGAAGAAGATTGTTGCCAGAAATGCTGCTGACAGATGAGAAAAGGGCAAAAGCTAGCATGAACTGTGCTGGATGCCACGGAAGAGACAAGTCACAGATATCTGTGGGCCCTGAGGGGGCCTTTATCCATCCGTATCTATATGTTATCTGTCCAGAGCAGACTTGGGTCGGTAAGACAATAATGACCCACTGCACCACTGTATTGGCTAGCTGTTTACCTTGTCACTTATTGGCACCAAAATACTTGAGATGATATGGAGCCTATAGGTAGATATGTGTTTTCTCTGTTTCAGGCTATAGTTACTGCTAAAAAAATCAGCATCCAGATCCTCTAGTTTTGCTTCAATACTCACTGTTTTTCTGTTATTATGGATACTGTGCTCACACTTAGGTGCTACCAAGGCACGCAATGGACTTTGGGAACTAATTGAGCTTCACCAGTAGAGAGTGAGGAACATTATAGTACAAGATAAGTGCTCAAGTGCATTAAACGTAATTTCTGACCAAGCAGCCACTGCCATTGAATAATTGTCTAAGTATCCTCAGTGTAGTTGAGGATAGAAGTAATTGATTGTAAGTTTGTAAACTGTTGTGCTGTACCACAGGCGAACCCACACTTCGCACTCATACAATTGTTCCAGATTCAAGGGGCTTAACAGGTAACCAGTGACTGGCTTACACAGGTGGGCCAGTAGGTAAATTTGCAGTAAGTATAGTACTGTTGGGGAGCCAAGCTGTACAGCACAAGGGTCTCTGGAGGCTGTGTTTGTGAAATGTTTTGAATATTTTCCTCAATTGCTGGGCACCCTCATTCACACAACTAAAGTAAAGTATTTTTGGTGAGTGAATTGGTGTTGGAGTCAGTTCCTCATTCGTGACTTCGCTGTATCCTCATGAAACCGCCCTTCACGGCTTACACAGTCACACAAGACAGCCACCTGCTGATGTGTCCATTATGAACAAGCACACTGTGTGCATCTGCACAAATGGCACAAACCTTACAGGTATAATTGCCATGAATCCACTCACACCGCAAGTGCAGCTTGAAGCTCCTTAGTTCGGAAAACTTACCTAGGCTTTTCGCCACCTATGTTTTATTGAACACTATACCTGTGATTTAATAACACTACTTAGGGACCCCCTGCATACACGCATATAAAAAAAATGTGTAAAACCAGTATCAGTGTCATCAGTGTGACTTTAATGTTTTATCCGTGTGCGTTCCGTGTTTTCTGGCATGACCAAAGAAAAAATGTTACAAAGCTGCTCCTACACTTTCAAGTTAAATATGTGCAGCACACGGATGGCACACTGATGCCATCTGTGTTCTGTACACATTTTTCATGGAATCATGCATAGACTTGTATTGGTTCGTGTCAGAAAAAAATGGACACGTCTTTATGGTTCACAAGGACAAACGGTCCGTGTAAAAACTGGATGTAAAGATCACCATAGGTTATAATTTGTACATGTGGAATCCATAAAAAAAAGGTATGCTGCTATTTTAAACCAGCGGCAGTGGTGGCATGGAGGAAGAGATCAGCGGCGGCGGCCGGGATGAGTTGATCTTCACCGCTGATCTCCGCCTCCCGGCCGCTGCTGCTGATTGGCTGGCCGGGCAGAGTCACAGTGACATTTCATGTGAATGCATGCAGACAATCAACTCTGCGTTCACATGAAAGTGTTTGCGTTCGGCACCGCGTATGGGTATGCCCAGCATATGCTGCAGTGTCGAACGCAAATCTGAAGCCTGCCTAAGTCACGTTAAGTATCTGCCCACCGCAGAGTAAAGAAGTAAGACAGAGCTTCATAGTTATTCTTTATGTACGCAAGAAAACCAGACATTTTAAAAGTTAACAAAAATCAGATATTAACTCAGGTGAAGCCGTACACCATGACAGGCCATACATACTCTGACACAAAAGGAAATGACAATTGCTGGTAAGCGCATATGGACAAGATTACATTTCAACCACTAGCAGGGACAAATTGATGATAAAAGGCCAGTTTAAAAACGTATTATTAATTGTTTGAGTAGTTCATATTTTATAGAATGAGGATTTATCTACTGTACTAATCTTCTTAAGCACTGCATAAATGACATGTTTAGTGATATAATATTAAAAAATTGTTACACGTATAAATAGGTGGTAAAAATATTGGACAAAAATAGAAAAAACTGCACAGCACTCAAGATATAATTTGAACTGGTGCAAGCTGCGATGCTGGAACAAACAACCAGAAAATTTCACTGCAGCACTCAGCTACAACCAGAAATGTACATATGCTAATAAGCGGTTTTTATATGAGGAAAAAATTTAAAAACTTAAGTTTTTTCAAAAAACTCAATAATCTTATCTTTTTATTTGCTGGGGTTCTTGGTACATATATTGGCCAATATCTGCTTGCTCATCAACCAATCCACGGTGACCCCAGATCTGATAAAAACATTGGTTATTTTAATCTTGTTCAACCACACTTGAGGATATAATCACCTTTTTTTTTTTTGATTTGTTCAATGCATTCATGTTGAAAATGCTGAGCAAGTTGTGTTATGATGATTAAGATGTATTTATCCTGGCACTTACGGTATTAGTTTTTTGCGTTTATTGTTGAATATAAATGTTAAATTCAATAAGTTGTAATTTGAATAGAAAAAAGGAAGAAACTCACACAAACATAAAATAAATAAAATAAAATATAAATTTGATAGGTCTCAAGTTGAATCTCTGTACAAATATAACCAAGAACACAGGGCCCTGATGAAGTTGTATTTACACAACGAAACGCATACTCTGTTTGTCATCAATTGAGGTCAACGCGGTGATTCTTTTCAGCTTAGCGCTTTCTGTTTCATGAAGAACACAAGTAACACACAGGCATTTTATCACAATTTTAAAACAAAAAATGTTTTCACAATTGTGCATCAAAATTTAGAATTTGATATCTCCAAGACAAAATATAAAGAAACATAGTCTTGTGACATATCAAATGAAAGTTGGTACCGTTCTGAGAAAAATGATGCCTCTCCCACCTTTTTATCTTAATTCTAGCCCGAGATTTTATAAAAAAATGTAAAGCCATACTAGGCCAAAATCTGCACTTTTTTAAAACCTTATGTGGCGCCCCTGCGTCCAGGAGGCCACAAAAGGGAACTGCAGCCAGGCAGGTAGGACATTGTTGAACAACAACACCCTCACAGCCCACACAACCCACGTGTCAGAGAAGTTACATCCAGCCCTGAGATTAGATACTATATGAGATCGGAGGGGTGGTGGATTTAGAGGAGTGGGTTGGGCACACCAGAGGTCAGGTGACTGACAGTATATAGGAAGGGGGAGGAGAAAAGGAAGACAGTAGGCTGAAGTAGCTGAGATGTAAAGACAGAAAGAGTGACGACAGACGGAGCGCAGAATCTGTACTGAGCCAGTGTGAGCCAGAGGAGAGAGAAAGCCCATCCTGAGAGTCAAATTCCCAGGAGTGTGAGAGACAGAGAGGGACGGTGGAACCCGTGCCCTAGACAGCAGCTGAAGCAAGCCCTCCTAGAATATTGGAAGGAACACAGAGAAGGAGCCTGGCAGAGCCTCGTGCTAGAGGACTGTTGGAGGCTGGGCTAAAGTAGAGTGTCGGCTCTAAAGGGGACCGTAGTTCACCCGGCATCCCCAGATAACACGACGTGGGGTCTGAGTTCCAGACTGAGATCCCTAACCCAAAGGACAGGCAGCTAAGTGACGCACTAGGACTCACAGAAGCCCGAGTCACCGCCATACTGTCCAGCGTTCACACACACCCGTATAAGACGGAGACCGTAATAGCCCGGAAAGGACACTAAAGACTGTGTGAGGGGTCACAGGGAGAGAGGAGCCTGGCTGCAGGAGAGAAGGGAACCCGGAAAGGGAGAAAGCAACTGTGTGTTGAGAGCTGTGTAACAACTGCCAATAATTTGTAAGCTGACTAAAAGAACTTAAGTAAAGCCTTGGAAAACCCTGCATTGCCTCTCTTGCCTGCTTCTATCTGCAGAACATTCCTCCCTACAGATCCAGCCTGTCAGCACCAGCCAGGAGGAGAGATCCCTGCAGCCTGCAAAGTAAGTGTGATACAACTACACACACAACAGACTTTAACTCTTACTGCCCCGGGGGATACAGTTCTCCCCACTGGAACTATACCATCTCCGCTGCCATTCCATCACCCCCGGAGGTTCTGCAGCAGCGGCGGCCCCATCACTGGCCGCACCAAGTGGGTGGCGTCACCCGTGACATCTCCCTTGTAAATATTCCCCTTTATTTGCCGAGCCAGGGACACGGTCCGGACCAGGCCACCTGTGACATCCCCACCACCGTACGGTCCGGTACCGAGTACCCCAGTCCCGTAGGGCCCGACACTTAAAAGTCTGTAAAAAATTAACTGATGAAGAAAAAAAATGTAAAACTTTTAATTTGTAATTAACTAAAATTGTACTTCATATAGAAAAAAAATTTAAAAAATTAAATACGTCAGGAGAAAAAAAATCATATTTGGATCACTTGATATGGAATGTGTCACGCTGGGAGTGGGGAAGACACCCAGCGTAGGATAACGACGGGGGGGGGAATCAGGAGTCCCTAATGCTAAGGGCACAAGAAGGAGACGGTGACCCCTAGACTTCCTAGAGCTGACCCTGTCTGCCCTAACGTCCCTATACAGTCTCCTCAACTGTCGCCGACCACGAACCTCGTCCCTCTCTGATCCTAGATCTATCTTATCTAAGGATCAGATGGAGAGGTTCACTAGACCCCTCCACTATCAACTAAAGACAAACACCAGGGAAGACAGACATTTGGGATAAGGAAACACTTATCTGACAGCAGAACACAGCAACCTCCACAATCTCAGCTTCTGCTGGAGCAAGGATAAAGTGTGCACAAGGAACTATCACCTGCACCTAGGAAGGGTAATGAACCTCCTTATAAAGGTGGAAGGAGTCTGCTGGGTCCTAGTGACCTACAACATTGGTGGATAAAACCAGACCGAGCGCAAGACCTCCACAGCCGTCTCCCCATAATAGAGAGATCTCATCACACCTTCTCTCCATCAACACAGAAGGTAAATGCCCCTGAAAGAGACGGACCATCCTCCACCATTATGGCTGGTGGGCCAAACGCTGGGATCGTCTGCGCGTGGCCTCCACCCTGTCATCCGTGCCACCCGTGACAGAATGACCCTGAACGTATATAGGAAGTGAATGAAAGATCAGCATCAAACATATCACCCAGACATCGATCCTGCTGCCTAGGCGTTATCGTGGTGCCACACATTGAGAGGGAGATGTCAAATTTAGGGAGGTTAGTGGAGGGCGGGATCATAAGAATTTCAGTTTTGAAAAGGTTGAGTCTCAGATATAGAGTGGACATGTTATTGGAAACTGCGGTCAGACAGTCATTGGCGTTCTGTAATACAGCAGGGGTAAGGTCAGGGGATAAAGTGTATAGTTGTGTGTCATCAGCATAGAGATGGTACTGGAAGCCAAATCTACTGATGGTCTGTCCAATAGGGGCTGTGTAGAGAGAGAAGAGAAGAGGGCCAAGGACCTAACCTTGAGGGACCCCAATAGTGAAAGGAAGGGGAGAAGAAGTGGAGCCAGCAAATGATACACTGAAAGAGTGGTTGGAAAGATAAGAAGAGAACCAGGAGAGAGAGGTGTCATTTATGCCGATGGAGTGCAGCATAGAGAGTAGGAGATGGTGGTTGACAGTGTCAAAGGCTGCAGGGAGATCAAGAAGAATAAGCAGAGAGTGTTCACCATTATGTTTTGCCGTCAGAAGGTCATTGGTCACTTTGATGAGGGCAGTTTCTGTAGAATGTAGCGGACGGAAACCAGATTGTAATGGGTCTAGAAGAGAGTGAGTGGAGAGGTAACGTGTGAGGCAGGAGACGTTTTGATGGAGGGGGGCGCCACTTGGTCCAGGGTGTTTCTGAGAGAGTCAATGTAGTGATTTACAGTCCGATCGGGGCAGGAGAAGGAGGAGATTGGGGACAGTGATGAGAGAAGAGAGTCTGTGAGTGTATGAGGGATAATGGCCTGTAGGTTTCTGAATGCGTGATAGGTAGGAGTGTGCTGGGATGGGCGGGGATTTGTGAGCGTGAATGAGACAATGTTGTGGTCAGAGAGAGGAAGAGGCGAGTTACTTACAGAGGAAGTTGAACAGAGCCAGACAAAGACTAGGTCAAGGATGCTACCATCTTTGTGTTTCTCAGAGGTTAAAAGCTGTGAGAGGCCAAGAGAAATGGTTAGAGATAGGAGCTGGGATGCAGATGGGGAGTTGGGGCTGTTTATGGGGATTTTAAAGTCTCAATAAGGGTTGGTATTTCGGAGGACATAAAGTGTGTCAGCCACGTGGAAAAATGGTCAAGAAAGTGGGTGGGTGACCCTGGTGGGCGGTATACAACTGCTACTCTAAGGGGAAGGAGATGGAGGAGCCTAATGGTATGGACTTAAAAAAAAAGGAATGAGAGTGAAGGATCTGGGGGGATGACCTGGAAAGTAGATTGTATGGACCGGAGTAAGCCAACTCCACCACTGTGTCATTTCCCAGGTCTCGAGAAATTAGAGAAATATAAGCCGGCAGGAGAAACCATGTCTGAGTCCTGGATCCAGGTTTCTGTGAGGGCCAGCAGATTAAGAGAATTAATGACAAAGTTGTGGATAAAGGGGAGCTTGTTGCATAAAGACCGTGAATTCCACACAGCGCAATTAAAAGAGGGAGATGAAGGTGTGCAAGTAATGTTAATGAGGTTAGTAGGCTTTCAATGTAAGGTGGGGGAGGGTTTAAAGTAGGTAGAGGGTGGACCAGGATTGGGAGAGATATCACCTGACAGGAGCAGCAGTAAAAAGAGAAAGAGCAAATACTTTTTGGATTTAGGACATTGTTTCTGATGCAACACCCTGGAATATCGTGGACTAAGATTATTCAGTACAGTGAAGAGAGTATGGGAGCTGTACATAGTAGAGGGAAGGAGAGAGGGGTTGATGTAAATGACGGGTGATGGAGGGGGATAGGGCGGTGAAAGTGAATGGCAAAAGCACATAGGAAAATAGATATGGAAATAAAGGACATAATTTAAAGGGAGAGTTTGGGTTCCCTGACTCCTGCCCTGACTAAGTGCCATACACAATCAAACTGGTGAGTGTTGAATATGGTGCAACAGATGACACAGAGTTTACATCAAATGCAGATATTGTACCATGAGAGAAGTTGAAATAGGATGGGAATTCAGCAGAAATCGTAGTCAGTTTTGCATGGAATATGTAAAGGAACAGCTCACCAAAAATGAAAATCCTGGCTCCTAGGGGTAGTCTCACCTGGTGCAGTCTGAGTGCCGGACTGGATGCAAACTTTAAAGATAGAGGTCAAGCGAGACAAAATCCATTTGAAAAAAGCAGTGTCTTTATTGCACGTAAAAAGCTGAAAAAATACAGGCAGGCAAAGTGCTAGGTACTGGGGCCAACGCGTTTCGATTCAGAGGTCTTAGTCATGGCTACTGAGAAGAAGTCATGGGTGCGGTATATATATATCCGCTTCCGGGACTAGTGCACAGCTGCATTAATTATGATTAATTATCAAACCAAAAGAATGATCTGACAAGTTCCCTACAATACCCTTTAGTGTCACATGAAAGGCACTAAGGGATGTAAATTTATGATATATAGGTGGGTTGAGACATTATGTAACAGCAGGATATCCATCTATCTTTATGTATGATTGCTTTATTATTTATGACAACTAGGTTTAATGTACATAGAGTATTAAAGTATGTAAGAAAATATGTTAACAACGCATTTTATTTGAATGGCATACAAGTCAAATGCATGACATACGGATGATAGGCAAGAAAAAAAACACACTCACATAGCACTCATAAATCATGCGGAATGACAAACACTTGACTGTCGCCAACTTTTCTGGCTGAGAATCAGAATGATTTTATGTAGAGATGTGAGTGAACCCTTAGAGTCAGATTTTTTATCAGTTTTTTTTTCAGTTATGGGAGGAGCTGTGCATTTTTTCCAATAATCCCTCCACGCCAGCATTTTCTGGTACGCCAGATATATTGATGATATCTTGCTGGTGTGGAAGGGACCCCCATGCAACATACCTGACTTTGTCAATTTTTTGAATAACAATTCCTTCAATCTCTTCTTTACTCACCATTTTGACAAAGAAAACATTTATTTTTTAGATGTCACACTTATTGGAGATTGTGTCACAGCAGTGGTGGATGTAAGGCCATTTAGAAACTCTAAAAATCGCATGGGGGTCCCTTCCTCACCAGCAAGATATCATCAATATATCTGGCGTACCAGAAAATGCTGGCGTGGAAGGGATTATTGGAAAAAATGTACAGCTCCTCCAAAACTCCCATGACTATGTTAGCCAGGGTTCGGGAGAATTTTGCACCAATGCTGACGCCCGACTTTGAAAATAAAATTCCTTATCAAAGGAAAAGAAGTTGTGGGTCAAAAGAAAACTGACTGACGTGAGACTAAAATCCTGTGTAGCTTTATCGTAAGATCTATGTTTGAAAACTGACTGACGTGAGAATAAAATCCTGTGTAGCTTTATCGTAAGATCTATGTTTGTCCAAGAATGAGGAGAGACAACATAGGACAATGCCAGCATTTTCTGGTACACCAGATATATCGATGATATCTTGCTGGTGTGGAAGGGACCCCCATGCGACATACCTGACTTTGTCAATTTTCTTAATAACAATTCCTTCAATCTCTGCTTTACTCACTATTTTGACCAAGAAAAATTTTATTTTTTTAGATGTCACACTTATTGGAGATTCTGTCACAGGAGGGGTGGAAGTGAGGCCATTTAGAAACTCTACTGCCACCAATTCTATTTTGGCAGCCAGACCCTGTCATCCATCCCATGTCATTAAAAACAGAATTAATACGTGCCAAAAAGGAATTGTTCTAATCCTACACAATTTGAATTTGAAGCTGCCAAGGTGAAAGAGAGACTCCGACATAGAGGCTATGCACATAACATCCTAACATGTGCCACTAGTATCGTCAGCTCCAAAGATAGGAAAGATGTTATTGACTACAATAGGCTAGTTCCTTCTACAATCAGTGGAGAAGTAGTTACTTTCTCCACCATGTTTAGTCCCCAGTATAATGATATTGTGAAGACTATCAAGAAATATCTTGAAATTCTGAAAAGGGACAATAAACTAGCCAAAATCCTGCATGAATGTCCGATTCGTTTCTGTACTTGAAAGCACCTACTTTAAGTTCTTTATCTCCCAGCTTCTTCTCTAGTTCCCCAGGGACAGTGAGTGACCAGGGACACCTGGTTTACACTATGCGGCTTAAGTGCGGACACAGCAGGTGTACAGCCTGCGGTTATGCTCAGACAGATAATACATTCATTTCCTGCAGCGATGGCAAAAAATATTGTATTAAAACATTTATTAACTGCTGCAGTACTAACGTTGTATATCTTATCAAGTAGAAGAAGAAACAGAGAATAGTGCTTGCATCAAAAAGCTGTGTGTTTATTAAGATTGTAAAGCTGATTTGGAGGGCAGATAAGGAGGGCAGAGATCCCCCAATATACAGCTGTTGGTATATAACACTATTAATGTGACCACAGGTAGCAGGTCCATGTTAATCAGATTGGCACATACATAGTTGAATACAAGTGATTACAAAGGCATAAGTATTCACAGTAATACAAAAGGGAGCGACAAGTATACATTTACATAGGTTCCTTGTATACATACATTAATAAAAGCTCGTCAGCTTAATTAGTATAGATGGATAACAAAAGTACCATCAGTGATTACAAAGTACCCCTGAATTGCAACCTAACCCCAGTATACAGAGTGCCTATCAAGCTATCACATGTAAAATAGAATTCCCTATGATGCCACTAGTTCCATAGTCACCACAGCTGCACAAAGGGGGCACCCAGGGCAGGGGAGGTCATGGCTCCAAATCCCAAAGCTTTTCGCGGCCTGGGAGAGCCCTTATGTCCGCTTCGTCAGGGGGAGGTGTATAACATGCCGTATTCAATATGTAGGCTGTATGTCTGGAGAACTTAAGAGAAGGATCTGCAGGCATATATCCGATTCAATCAGCACCACCGCGATCAACATTTCTGTGGTTTCATGGCACTTTTCCGCAGTTCATAAGGGCAATACCGCTTCAATGCGGTTTAAAGACATTGAAAAAGTAACTAATTCCTTTACGGGTGGGGATCTGAGACGTAAATTACTACACAGAGAGTCCTATTGGATATTTCATCTCGGTTCCCCTACACCTAATGGTTTAAATATCAGACAGGATATTATTCTCCAATATTAGAAGAACATCATTTGTTTTGATAATTAATCATGATTAATGCAGCTGTGCACTAGTCTGGGAGTGGATATATATACCGCACCCATGACGTCTTCTCAGTAGCCATGACTAAGACCTCTGAGTTGAAATGCGTTGGCCCCAGTATCTAGCAGTTTGCTTGCCTATATTTTTGAAGCTTTTTACTTGCAAAAAAGACACCGCTTTTTTCAAATGGATTTTGTCTCGCTGGACCTCTATTTTTAAAGATATCATAGTAAGCAGAATTCTAGTACCTTCCACTTCCAGTCAATTCCAGTCGAATTCGAATCAAATTCATTTCTATGCACTTATTTGAGGGACTTGGGTGAGGCACACGGGAGACATGTCCTGGCAGATATGAGGTTTGCACATATATACGGTAGTCATACAAGTGATTTCAGTAGAGAGGGGAGGGGAATATCCCTATCACTTTAAGTTTACTAGCAGATTTTTATAAAAAATCTGACTCTAAGGGTTCACTCACATATCCATATAAAATCACTCTGATTCTCAGCCAGAAAAGTTGGAGACAGTCAAGTGTTTGTCATTCCGCATGATTTATGAGTGCTATGTGAGTGTGTTTTTTTTTCTTGCCTAGCATCCGTATGTCATGCGTTTGACATGTATGCCATTCAAATAAAATGCGTTGTTAACATATTTTCTTACATTTTTTAGTACTCTATGTACATTAAACCTAGTTGTCATAAATAATAAAGCAATCACATATAAACATAGATGGATATCCTGCTGTTATATAATGTCTCAACCCCCCATGTATATCATAAACTTACATCCCTTAGTGCCTTTCATGTGACACTAAAGGGTATTAAAGGGAACTTGTCACATCCTCTATCTATTATATAATCACGAATGGGTTTTTTGCCCTTTTGAGTTCGCTCACGCTGCGAGTCAGCGTGGTCATGTGGATACGACCGAAGCATTGGCCGCGCAGCGGCCATTGCGAGCAGTTCTAAGGCGACTCGCTATGCCGCGCAGCGGGCATGGCGAGTAGCCTTAGCAGCGCGAAGCATTGGCTGCGAAGCGGCCATTGCGAGTCAGAGACTCGCTCTTCTAGAATCCATGCATCTGCATCGGGCACCCACTAGTATTTGATAACCACAAAAGTAAAGCAGGCAGCTGCGGGCTCATAGCTAAGAATGTCCATGTCCTTCCCAGACCAAAAATACTCGCAGCCACCATAAATGTGGCACATCACATTAAATTAGAACTTTCCTTTGACTCTTCCAAATTGCCCTGGTGCAATAGCAATCAAGATAATGGTTCTTGAGGTTGATGTCAGCTGTGTAGTGTCACCTGGCATCAATTCCTGGTGTTAGTAATGGAGAGGTGTCTATCAAACACACCCATTACTAACCTAGTAAAAAAAAGAAAAAAACACAGACATAAGAATTCTATGTTAAAAAATCACCCCTTGACTCTTTCCCTATTCACTAACCCATGTGGGTCCACCGTAGTCCACAGAATCGGATGTAGTCTACAAATGGAAACCAGAAAGGCATAAAAAGAGGGGAATAAAAAACAAGAGAATGTCCTTCATTCCCCAATGTATTTGAAAGCAAAATTCCGAGGGCTGACATGGTCCACCGGTTCCAACAGAGTTCTCCAACATAAATCAAAAGCAATACATCAAAGATAATTCCCTAGAGCCTAGTGAACCAAAATATATAAAAAAGTATTTGCTACATAAATTCAAATCAAAAGAGAAAATGCACATTTTCGACTATATGCAAAATTAAAAGGCAATACTTTATTAATAAATTATAAAATCACATATTAAAACAGGCATAAACAATGGAAGCAGCAGTAATAGGGATAGAAGACACCATGTGAAGCAAAGGTAATAATAGTGCAAGTGTAGGCATACAAAATGATACAGATAACAGTAAGTAATACAGGTAAAATACCAAAGCAGTAACTACCCACTAGTCTAATGAATTACCAGGTTGCCAGCTAAAGCTTATAAAAACCCCATAATAGAAGTCATTACCTCACTTAGTACTCCTGCAATCCCTGGATCTCAGTACCATATGATTTATTAATAAAGTATTACCTTTTAATTTTGCATATGGTCGTAAATAGATCAAAAGGAATGAATCCTCAGAACAAGGCTCCATAGGCTTAGAGCAACAGCCACTCCTGGCTCATCTGGAACTTCACTGATCATAATTCCTAACATCTCTGTTCATCACAGTAGCTCGGTCTCACAGAGTGCAGCGTTAGATGGGAGTGGCTGCTGCTCATATTTTATGGAGCCTCATTCTGAAGCTTCACAGCCTTTTTATGTACTTATTCGAGGAACTCCTTGGTAACTGCTAGACTATGTCAGGTCTGGGAAATTTGCTTTCAATTTAATTGGTGAATGAGGGACAGTCTCTTATTTTTATTTGTCTCTTTATTGTGTTTCAGGTTTCCATTTGTGAACTACATCTGATTCCCTGGACTACGGTGGACCTGCATGGCTTTTTTTTTTTTTTAAACAAACTGGTAAACCAGGGTAGAGTCAGGGAAGGCTTTTAAAAGTAAAATATTTTTGCGTCTGTGTTTTTTTTTGCACTCACCCCCCCCCCATCCTGGATATGTCCCCATGTCACTCTATATGCCTCATGCTGGTTCACACATAGTAAAATAAACTCTTTTAACTCACCTTCCGCCGCTGGCTCTGCCACTCCCAGCTCGTCAGTTGACATCACTGTGCGCCCCGGTCACATGATCGGATTGGGCACAGATACAGAAAGAGACACAGAAGAGCTGGGAGCGATGGAGCCAGAGGTGGAAAATGAGTTAAAAGCGTTTGTTATTTTACAATGTGTGCGCCAGCCATGGGGGGCATAGACAGTGATGGGGGCAGGCATATGTTCCAGCATAGGGGGCTATATGTGCTAGCACAATGAGCTATATGTGCCAGCACAATGGGCCTTATGTGCCAGCTCAGGGGACAAATGTGCCAGCACAGGAGGGCTATATGTGCCAGCACAGGGGGGTATATGTGCCAGCGCAAAGGGGATATGTGCCAGCACAGGGGGCATATTTGCCAGCACAGGGAAACTATATGTGCCAGAACAGGGGGGCATATGTTCCAGCACAGGGGGGCATATCTGCCAGCACAGGGGGGCTATATGTGCCAGCACAGGGGAGCATATGTTCCAGCACAGGGGGGCATATCTGCCAGCACAGGGGGGCTATATGTGCCAGCACAAGGGGGCCATATCCAGGATGGGGGACTATGCACCAGGATGGGGGTTATATAGTCATATGAAAAAGTTTGGGCACCCCTCTTAATCTTACTCATTTTTTTTTCGTTTACAATTGGGTTTTTGCAACAGCTATTTCAGTGTGATATATGTAATAGCTGATGGTAATATTTCAGGATTGAAATGAGGTTTATTGCACTAACTAAAAATGTGAAATATGCATTATTTCAAAATTTGACATGTGAAAAAGTATGGGCACCCTTCTGATTTTCATGATTTGAATACTCCTAACTACTTTTTACTGACTTACTGAAGCACTAAATTGGGTTGGTAACCTCATTGAGCTTTGTACTTCATAGCCCGGTGTATCCAATCAAGAGAAAAGCTATTTCACGTGTCCACTTGCAAGTTGTTCTCCTAGTTGCATCTTCTCTGAGGAGTGGCATCATGGGCTCCTCAAAACAGCTCTCAAATGATCTGAGAAAAAAAGATTGTTCAACATAGTTGTTCAGGGGAAGGATACTAAAAGTTGTCTCAGAGATTTAACCTGTCAGTTTCCACTGTGAGGAACATAGTAAGGAAATGGAAGACCACAGGGACAGTTCTTGTAAAGGCCAGAAGTGGCAGGCCAACAAAAATATCAGAAAGGCAGAGAAGAATAGTGAGAACAGTCAAGAACAATCCACAGACCACCTCCAAAGACCTGCAGCATCATCTTGATGCAGATGGTGTCACTGTGCATCGGTCAACAATATAGCGCACACTGCACAATGAGAAGCTGTATGGGAGAGTGATGCGAAAGAAGCCGTTTCTGCATGCACCCCACAAACAGAGTCGCCTGAGGTATGCAAAAGCACATTTGGACAAGCCAGTTTCATTTTGGAAGAAGGTCCTGTGGACTGATGAAACAAAGATTGAGTTGTTTGGTCATACAACAAGGCGTTATGCATGGCGCCACAAAAACAAAGCAATCCAAGAAAAACACTTGCTACCCACTGTCAAATTTGGGGGAGAGTCCATCATGCTTTGGGGCTGTGTGGCCAAATGACGGCACCGGGAATCTTGTTAAAGTTGAGGGTCGCATGGACTCCACTCAGTATCAGCAGATTCTTGAGAATAATGTTCAAGAATTAGTGTCAAAGTTGAAGTTACTCCAGGGATGGATCTTTCAGCAAGACAATGATCCAAAACACTGCTCCAAATCTACTCAGGCATTTATGCAGAGGAACAATTACAATGTTCTGTAATGGCCATCCCAGTCCCCAGACCTGAATATCATTGAACATCTGTGGGATGTTTTGAAGCGGGCTGTCCATGCTCGGCGACCATCAAACTTAACTGAACTGGAATTGTTTTGTAAAGAGGAATGGTCAAAAATACCTTCATCCAGGATCTAGGAACTCATTAACAGCTACAGGAAGCGACTAGAGGCTGTTATTTTTGCAAGAGGTGGATCTACTAAATATTAATGTCACTTTTCTGTTGAGGTGCCCATACTTTTGCACCTGTCAAATTTTGAAATAATGCATATTTCACATTTTTGGTAAGTGCAATAAACCTCATTTCAATCCTGAAATATTACTGTGTCCATCAGTTATTACATATATCACATTGAAATAGCTGTTGCAAAAACCCAATTTTAAACAAATAAAAATGAGTAAGATTAAGAGGGGTGCCCAAACATTTTCATATGACTGTATATGTGCCAGAATGACGGACATACAGTTAGGGCCAGAAATATTTGGACAGTGACACAATTTTCGCGAGTTGGGCTCTGCATGCCACCACATTGGATTTGAAATGAAACCTCTACAACAGAATTCAAGTGCAGATTGTAACGTTTAATTTGAAGGGTTGAACAAAAATATCTGATAGAAAATGTAGGAATTGTACACATTTCTTTACAAACACTCCACATTTTAGGAGGTCAAAAGTAATTGGACAAATAAACATAACCCAAACAAAATATTTTTATTTTCAATATTTTGTTGCGAATCCTTTGGAGGCAATCACTGCCTTAAGTCTGGAACCCATGGACATCACCAAACGCTGGGTTTCCTCCTTCTTAATGCTTTGCCAGGCCTTTACAGCCGCAGCCTTCAGGTCTTGCTTGTTTGTGGGTCTTTCCGTCTTAAGTCTGGATTTGAGCAAGTGAAATGCATGCTCAATTGGGTTAAGATCTGGTGATTGACTTGGCCATTGCAGAATGTTGCACTTTTTTGCACTCATGAACTCCTGGGTAGCTTTGGCTGTATGCTTGGGGTCATTGTCCATCTGTACTATGAAGCGCCGTCCAATCAACTTTTGCAGCATTTGGCTGAATCTGGGCTGAAAGTATATCCTGGTACACTTCAGAATTCATCCGGCTACTCTTGTCTGCTGTTATGTCATCAATAAACACAAGTGACCCAGTGCCATTGAAAGCCATGCATGCCCATGCCATCACGTTGCCTCCACCATGTTTTACAGAGGATGTGGTGTGCCTTGGATCATGTGCCGTTCCCTTTCTTCTCCAAACTTTTTTCTTCCCATCATTCTGGTACAGGTTGATTTTTGTCTCATCTGTCCATAGAATACTTTTCCAGAACTGAGCTGGCTTCTTGAGGTGTTTTTCAGCAAATTTAACTCTGGCCTGTCTATTTTTGGAATTGATGAATGGTTTGCATCTAGATGTGAACCCTTTGTATTTACTGTCATGGAGTCTTCTCTTTACTGTTGACTTAGAGACAGATACACCTACTTCACTGAGAGTGTTCTGGACTTCAGTTGATGTTGTGAACGGGTTCTTCTTCACCAAATAAAGTATGCGGCGATCATCCACCACTGTTGTCATCTGTGGACGCCCAGGCCTTTTTGAGTTCCCAAGCTCACCAGTCAATTCCTTTTTTCTCAGAATGTACCCAACTGTTGATTTTGCTACTCCAAGCATGTCTGCTATCTCTCTGATGGATTTTTTCTTTTTTTTCAGCCTCAGGATGTTCTGCTTCACCTCAATTGAGAGTTCCTTTGACCGCATGTTGTCTGGTCACAGCAACAGCTTCCAAATGCAAAACCACACACCTGGAATCCACCCCTGACCTTTTAACTACTTCACTGATTACAGGTTAACGAGGGAGACGCCTTCAGAGTTAAATGCAGCCCTTAGAGTCCATTGTCCAATTACTTTTGGTCCCTTGAAAAAGAGGAGGCTATGCATTACAGAGCTATGATTCCTAAACCCTTTCTCCGATTTGGATGTGGAAACTCTCATATTGCAGCTGGGAGTGTGCACTTTCAGCCCATATTATATATATAATTGTATTTCTGAACATGTTTTTGTAAACAGCTAAAATAAGAAAACTTGTGTCACTGTCCAAATATTTCTGGCCCTAACTGTATATATGATTTGTAAGACAGACACTGGCATTTTTATCGGACGCCATTTAACATAAAAAATATTATTTTTTCTTTTGCTTCACCAAAGTCGGGTGCGTCTTATAATCAGGTGCGTCTTATAAAGCGAAAAATACGGTACTTGGTTAGTAATGGAGTGTCTCATAGACACTTCACCATTACTAACACGAGGGGTGGATGCCAGCTGACACTACACAGCTGAATATGAAGCCCAAAACCTTTAGCACAATTTCCACTGCACCAGGCCAATTGGGAAGAGTTGAGGCAAAGCACCAGATTTGGCGCATCTACAGTAATGTGATGCATCCCTTCTGGGGCACCTGCGGGTGCTATTTGTTATTTTTGACTGGGAATGACATAATAACCATGGAAATCAATTGTATTATAAAAAATTTAAATAGTACAGTTAATAAATAATTATATAAAACTAATCTATCAAATAGAAAATAAAGGCACATTCCAGCAAAGGAGTCCAAAATAAAAGTCCTTTAACTGAAAACTTGACATTTTGTCCATTTTTATCTTTCTTTATCTACCTATCATACTGTCCTCTAGTGATTTTTCTCTTCGTGTGATGTGTCCAAAGTAGGCAAGTCGTAGCTTGGTGATTCTTGCTTCAAGTGAGATGTCTGGCTTGATTTGTTCCAAAATTGATTTGTTTATTCTTCTTGCCATCCATGGTATTGATAACTTGCTTTTCCAGCACCATGTTTCGAAGCAGTTGCCCATGCATTTCAAAGGCATTGATTTTTCTTCTGCCTTGTTTCTTTATTGTCCAGGTTTTACTTCCATATGTTTCTACAGAAACGACAAGACTATGTACGAGCTGTGTCTTAGTTGCCAGTGAAATGGTTCTTGATTTGAAGACCTTGTTCAGTGACTTCATTGTTGATTTTCCCATATTCTTCTATTGACTTCCAGTGTCGACGCTGCATCTTGAGTCATTGATCCGAGAAGGTGGAAGTCCTTTACCACATCTAGTTCATTGCGGTCCATCTCAAATGTGTCCCTGTCATACCTGGTAGTAGTCAAAATCTTTGTCTTTGTTGTGTTAAATAGCAATCCCATGTCCGAGCTTCCATCTTCACACTCCGTAATAAGTTCTTCATTCCATCTCATTGCTTGTTGCTATCAGTGTTGTATCGTCTGAGTATCTTAAATTGTTGATGATTCTTCCTCCAGTTTTGATTCCTTCTTTTTTGGCACGTCCCGCCTTCCAGAAATAACTTCTGCAAATAAATTGTAGAGAAAGACTGAGAGGATGCAGCCTTGTCTGACGCTTGCTCTACTTAGATCCATGCTGTCACCATCTTCCGCTCGGACTATTGCTTCTTGGTCAATGTAAAAGTTCCTAATGCAGCTCATATAATGATGAATTAACTCACATCAATATCCTTCATGGTATTACAAAGTTTCTGTTGGTCGACACAGTCAAAGGCTTTGCTGTAGTTGATGAAGCCAAAATAGAGCTCCTTGTTGTATTCTTTAGCCTTTTCCATTATCATTCTCATGATAGCAATTACATCTCTTGTTCCTCTGCCTTTTCTGAATCCTGTTGTTTCCTCTTGTAATTCTTTGTTAAAGTAAGGCTGCAGCTGTCTTTGTTGAATTTTCAGCAGTATTTTTGCTGATATGAGGTATGAGCACAATAGGAACAAGCACTGATCTAGTCCAGTCCTTGGGCCGTTTATCAGTTGTCCATATCTGTTGACACAGGAGTGTGATGACTTTGACCGCTGCTTCAGAAGACTTTATTAGCTCTATTGGAATATTGTCACATCCATTTGCTTTGTTTTTGACAGACTCTTTATTGCAGTAAAGAGTAAAAACTTCATCTTTCAAAATGTTCGGTTCGCTATCATGTCCAGTCTCAGTTATTTCCTGTGTCAATAACTCGTTATTGTAGAGATGCTTAATGTATTCTTTCCATCTTTCCTTGATCTGTTCTGGCTCAGTTAGTTTGTTCCCGCTGGCCTCTTTCAGCATTCCCACTTTTCGTTGAAACTTTCATCGTATCTCTTTGATCTTTTGGTATGCCTTCTTGGTCTTGCCTACC
This sequence comes from Allobates femoralis, assembly GCA_033576535.1. NCBI lineage: Eukaryota > Metazoa > Chordata > Amphibia > Anura > Aromobatidae > Allobates > Allobates femoralis. Next base: position 193,336,856 of record JARQOC010000006.1, on the reverse strand, counting down.
AGATGTCCTGTTTTCTATCTCTGTACAAATCTTTTGGTAATAAAGTTATTTGTCTGCTCCAATGGCTCTCTTTATTCTTTTACTGATGTTTTCTGCGGCCTGCTTGTTACCTTTTTGCCATTCTTCTTTCTTCAATCATCTTTAGGGTCTCTTCTGTTAACTGTGGCTGCTGGGGCCTCTTCAACCTCTTGTTTATTGTCTTTCTGGCTTCTTCAGTAATGATAGCCTTTATATATGTTCATAATTCCTCAGGCTTCCTTTCATCTCTGTCCAGTGATTTAAATCAGTTGTGTAGACAATTCCAAAAAACATCAGGTATGTTGGTCAAATCGAAATTGAAAATTACCTGTTGTTTAGTCTGTTTGCACACCTTTTCTACACTCTGAACCCTCTTAATCCATTGCTGAAGACCTATGTTGCTAACGTCAAACTCAGCCAACAAAATCCCAACTGTAGGTACCCTACTTTTGTTGAGGTAGCAGGGGCAGGCTCTGTTGGTGACACCATGCCTACAGCCACCCCAAAATTGGTGCATCACATTACATGCCCCAATTCTGATGCTTTGTGGTGGCGATCAGGGTAATATTTTTAGGGGTTGATGTCAGCTTGAATTGTCAGCTGGCATAAAGCCTGGTGTTAGTAATGGTTAGTCATCTATCAGAAACCCCCATTACTAATCCAGTAATTGTAAAATTAAAGAAATTAGCTTCCAAAAAGAATCAACTATGATCCTGTTCTGTAATGCCTTAATACTCTTTTGTGTCCTCTCCTGTCCAGAGAATGTGGCATATTTATGTCCCTATATGGTCATAAATATCCATTAGAAGGATATCAATACACTAGGTTAACATATAAACTACCCTAATACAACTGTCATATACACACTTCTCAGCATGTAGCTTGGGGTTCGCTCGCAAGGGTGAGTTTATTTCTTCTCCCTCAATCCAGCATTCAACCTCTGTTCTAGGCTATAAAGTGAGCATAAATTACACCCCAACACTGCCCACACACCAGTTACACAACACACTGGCACCACTCAACAAACACATGGGGTGAAGAGTTCCAAAATATACTATTGTATGAAAATCAAAAGGATAAGGTTGTGGATTCTTTAAAGTATACAAGGATCAAAAATATTAAAGTTGTAAGCTTTAATATAAAAATTACAGGGCACACAATAAAAAAGATAAAAGATGAAAAAAAATTACACAATTATGCAAAACAGTTATAGAATAAAAAGGAAGAAATGAACAGAAATGCTTATAAGTCTTCTGTTTCTTTGAGGAAAGGAGAACTTAAATAGGGATCACATCAGCATTGGCTGGCCCCCACATGTGAACACAACTAATGTGAACAATGTAAGCTTTATTTTTTAAAAACACCATTCACCTCCCTTCTGGTGAGCCATGACAGGGCTGGTCAAGGGATGTGGCTTCAGTTCCTAGAATATGAGGAAACCCTAATCTCTTTGATATCTTGGCCACTGAGGGTCAGAGGCTGGAGATATTACCATCATCTTTCCTATAATGAATTTGCCTATTCATAGATAGGAAACATGACTTGGCTTGTAGTAATGAGCGATTAGTGAAATTTTTGGATTTGGAATATTTGTTCCAAACATTTGTTAATATTTGTGTATTTGTACCAAATAACGAGTCCAGTGCAAGTCATTGGGAAACCTGAATATTTTTCAGCTGGCTCCAATGTAGAGATCTGGAGGACTGAGAAAAAAGCTGAAATTGATGGGAAATTGATGAAACTGAATGGGAACAGCATGAAGAAGATACCTGAATGCATTTCTACTTTCTAGGAATTATGTCAAAGGTTTATGCCACTTTACAGATTTATAAGAAGACCAATCAAATGAAAACTAAATTGTTTTTTACAGGGAAAAATGTTAAGAAACTGTGACGACCATCCGCTGCAACTGGATGAGCTGCTGGTAAGGCAACACCCTGACAAATTCTGAGACCCTTTACCACTATGCAGGGATCTGGACTTACAGTGGAGCCCAGGAGGTAACTGCCTATAGATGAGCAGCAGCCCAGAGGTAGGGAGGTCGGCAACAGGAAAAAGCTGGGGAAAAAGGCAAGGATAAAATCTGGCTAATACGATAGCACAATCACAATCATGATACGAGGATGGTAGCATGGAGCTGCAGGACAGTGAAGTAGCTAGCTGGGTGACAGAAGGCGGGGTAGAGGGAAGAGTGCCAGGGAGGCTAGCCCTGATCTGGCACACCCCAATAAATTTGCTAAGTTGGCAGATGAGGGGTGTGTGAATTCAGGGATAGCACTGCTGCAGCAGGGCATGACCTCTGAAAGCCAGAGGAGTGTCTGCTCCAGTAAGGGGGAAAACAGGAGAGAAGGGCAGGCCAGACAGGTGCTGGTAGTGGGGGACTCAATTATTAGGGGGACAAATAGGGCAATCTGTCACAAAGACAGGGATCGTTGAACAGTGTGCTGCCTACCTGGTGCTCGAGTCCAGCACATCGCTGATCGGGTTGACAGATTACTGGGAGGGGCTGATGAGGACCCAGCGGTCATGGTGCACATTGGCACAAATGACAAAGTTAGAGGTAGGTGGAAGGTCCTTAAAGATGATTTCAGGGAATTAGGCTGCAAGCTTAAGGCAAGGACCTACAAGGTAGTATTCTCTGAAATACTGCCTGTACCACGTGCCACACCAGATAGACAACAGGAGATTAGGGAGATAAATACGTGGCTCAGGAATTGGTGTAAGAAGGAGGGGTTTGGGTTCCTGGAGAACTGGGCCGACTTCTCTGTTGGCTACAGGTTCTATGCTAGGGACGGGCTGCACCTCAATGGGGAGGGTGCAGCTGTGCTGGGGGAGAAAATGGCTAGAAGGTTGGAGGAGTGTTTAAACTAGGGATTGGAGGGGAGGGTATTCATTGTACAGGAGGGGAAGATAGTGTAAATAGTAACCTGGGCACAAGTAATAAAATTGGGGGTGGCATGGGGGGCGGGGTCAATATAGTAGGAAGGAATAAAGGTAAAGAGAGATGCATAAAGTGCATGTACACTAATGCCAGAAGCCTCACCAACAAAATGGAGGAATTAGAATTGATTTTGTTGGAAAATAATTATGACATGGTGGGGATATCGGAGACATGGCTGGACGAGAGCCATGACTGGGCTATTAATTTACAGGGATTTAGTCTGTTCAGAAATAACCGTACAAATAAGCGAGGGGGAGGTGTATGTTTATACGTAAAATCATCCTAAAAAAACCCATCCTGTGTGATAATATAGGTGAATCTAATGGAAATGTGGAGTCTCTGTGGGTCGAGATAAGGGGAGGTGGAAAAAATAAATTACTGATAGGGGTTTGTTATAAGTCTCCAACAATAATGGAAGTGGAGGAGAATATCCTCATAAAGCAAATAGATGAAGCAGCGACTCAGGGAGAAGTCATTATTATGGGGGACTTCAACTACCCTGAAATACATTGGGGATCAGAAACCTGCAGTTCCAGCAAAGGTAACAGGTTTTTGACAACTATGACAGACAATTACCGTATATACTCGCGTATAAGCCGAGTTTTTCAGCCTAAAAATTGGGCTGAAAAGTACCCCCCTCGGCTTATACGCGAGTCAGTGCTGTATACCGATGTATACATCGGTACATACCGATGTATACATCGGTATACAGCAGCCCCCGTAATGCAGGGCCCCCCCAGCCTCGCTCCGGTCACCTGTAAAGGAAACTATACTTATCACAGTGCCGCTGTCCGCGCCCGCTCGCAGCTGCCGTACGCGATCCTCCATCTTCATGCGTCTTCTTCCTGTTTCTGTGCGCGTCGCAGGCAATGACGTCATTCCCTGCGACGAGCACAGGAAACAGGAAGAAGAGGCATGAAGATGGAGGATCGCGTACGGCACCTGCGAGCGGGTGCGAGCGGGCGCGGACAGACAGCGGCACTGTGATAAGTATAGTTTCCTTTACAGGTGACCGGAGTCAGGCTGGGGGGGCCCTGGATTACGGGGGTGCTGTATACTACCGCTGGGGCTGCAATATACTGCCACTGGGGCTGTATACACCACTGGGGCTGCAATACCACTGGGGTTGCTGTATATAGGGGCTGCAATACCACTGGGGCTGCAATACCACTGGGGTTGCTGTATATAGGGGCTGCTGTATACACCACTGGGGCTGCAATACCACTGGGGCTGCTGTATATAGGGGCTGCAATACCACTGGGGCTGCAATACCACTGGGGCTGCTGTATATAGGGGCTGCTGTATACACCACTGGGGCTGCAATACCACTGGGGCTGCTGTATATAGGGGCTGCAATACCACTGGGGCTGCAATACCACTGGGGCTGCTGTATATAGGGGCTGCAATACCACTGAGGCTGCAATACCACTGGGGCTGCTGTATATAGGGGCTGCAATACCACTGGGGCTGCTGTATATAGGGGCTGCTGTATACACCACTGGGGCTGCAATACCACTGGGGCTGCTGTATCTAGGGGCTGCAATATCACTGGGGCTGCAATACCACTGGGGCTGCTGTATATAGGGGCTGCTGTATATAGGGGCTGCTGTATACACCACTGGGGCTGCAATACCACTGGGGCTGCTGGCTGCTGTATATAGGGGCTTCAATACCACCGGGGCTGCAATACCACTGGGGCTGCTGTATATAGGGGCTGCAATACCACTGGGGCTGCAATACCACTGGGGCTGCTGTATATAGGGGCTGCTGTATACACCACTGGGGCTGCAATACCACTGGGGCTGCTGTATATAGGGGCTGCAATACCACTGGGGCTGCTGTATATACCACTGGGGGCTGCTGTATATCATACTGCTGGGGCCTGTATACCACTGCTGGGGGCTGTATACCTGTGCTGGGGTCCACCCTCGGCTTATACGCGAGTCAATAGATTTTCCCAGGTTTTGGGGGCAAAAGTAGGGGGGTCGGCTTATACACGGGTCGGCTTATACACGAGTATATACGGTACCTTTCACAACTGGTTCAGGACCCAACAAGAAGGGGGGCACTGTTAGACCTAATATTAACCAACAGGCCAGACTGCATATCAAAAATTCGGGTTGCAGGTCACTTGGGTAATAGTGATGATAAAATAATAAGTTTTCAAGTATCCCTTAATAAGATGTGTAGTAGAGGGGCCACAAGGACACTAAACTTCAGGAAGGCAAATTTCCAACAGTTGAGAGATGATCTTAGTGCAATAAACTGGAACGATGCCCTGAGATATAAAAGTACACAAAGCAAATGGGAGACGTTTATTAGCATCCTGAATAGGGCCTGTGCACAATATATACCCTAAGGGAATAAGCATGCTAGAAATAGGAGGAAACCACTATGGCTAAATAAAGCGGGAAGAGGCGCAATAAGTGAAAAGAAAGCATTTAGGGAATTAAAGCAAGAAAGTAGTGATGAGGCATTAAATAAATACAGAAAATTAAATAACATTTGTTAAAAGCAAATCAAGGCAGCAAAGATTGAGACAGAGAGACTCATTGCCAGAGAAAGTAAAAATAATCCCAAAATATTTTTTAACTACATAAATAGTAAGAAACTAAAAATAATTGTGTTGGCCCCTTTAAAAATAGTCTGGGTGAAATGGTGGATGAGGATGAGGAAAAAGCCAATATGCTAAATAACTTTTTTTCAACAGTATTTACACAACAAAATCCCATGACAGATATGATCAGTGATAACAAAAACTCTCAATTAAATGTCACCTGCTTAACCCAGCAGGAAGTACGGCATCATCTAAAAACCACTAAAATTGACAAATCCCCGGGCCCGGATGGGATACACCCCAGAGTGCTGCAGGAATTAAGTACTGTCATAGATAGACCATTATTTTTAATATTTAAAGATTCCATAATAACAGGGTCTGTACCACAGGACTGGCGTATAGCAAATGTTTCATTCATGCAAGTGGAAAGGGGAAGGGAGGGGCCGCTCCACCGCCCATTGACCTCCTGGATTCCTGCACCTGGTGTGGCAGCTTGGCAACTGCCCAAGAAACAATGTGAAGTAGAAACCACCGGTGCTTGTCTTCTTGAATTTCTCTTTATTATTTTTTGAAAATCATAAAATCATTCAGGGTGCTAGCTGGGCGCTAGACGCGTTTCGGAAGAACAACTTCCTTAATCATTAGCCATTGGCCATTGGCTAATGATTAAGGAAGTTGTTCTTCCGAAACGCGTCTAGCGCCCAGCTAGCACGCTGAATGATTTTATAATTTTCAAAAAATAATAAAGAGAAATTCAAGAAGACAAGCATCGGTGGTTTCTACTTCACATTGTATAGCAAATGTGGTGCCAATATTCAAAATGGGGACAAAAACTGAACTTGGGAATTATAGGCCAGTAAGCTTAACCTCTACTGTGGGTAAAATCCTAGAGAGTTTTCTAAGAGATGCTATACTGGAGTATCTGAAGAAAAATAACCTCATGACGCAATATCAACATGGTTTTACGAGGGACTGTTCCTGTCAAACTAATCTGATAAGCTTCTATGAAGAAGTAAGTTCTGGACTGGACCAAAGAAATGCAGTGGATGTGGTGTATGTGGACTTTTCAAAAGCTTTTTATACGGTGCCACACAAAAGGTTGATACATAAAATGAGAGCAATGGGATAGGGGAAAATATGTGTAAGTGGGTTAAGAACTGGCTTAGTGATAGGAAACAAAGGGTGGTCTTTAATGGAACACACTCAGAATGGGTCACAGTTAACAGTGGGGTACCACAGGGATCAGTGTTGGGCCCGCTTCTTTTTAATATATTTATTAATTACCTGGTAGGGGGCATACAGAGTAGAATGTCAATATTTGCAGATGACACTAAACTCTGCAGGGTAATCAATACAGAGGAGGACAATTTTATATTACAGGAGGATTTATGTAAACTAGAAGCTTGGGCTGATAAATGGCAAATGAGCTTTAATGGGGATAAATGTAAGGTCATGCACTTGGGTACAGGAAACAAAAGGTATAATTATGTGCTTAATTGTAAAACGCTGGGCAAAACTACCACTGAAAAAGACCTGGGTGTATGGGTAGATGACAAACTCACATTTAGTGGTCAGTGTCAGGCAGCTACTGCAAAGGCAAATAAAATAATGGGATGCATTAAAAGGGGCATAGATGCTCATGAGGAGAATATAATTTTACCTCTATACAAGTCACTAGTGCGACCACACTTAGAATACTGTGTACAATTCTGGTCTCCAGTGTATAAGAAAGACATAGCTGAACTAGAGCGGGTGCAGAGAAGAGCGATCAAGGTTATTAGAGGAGTGAGGGGTATGCAATACCAAGACAGGTTATTACACTTGGGGTTATTTAGCTTGGAAAAAGGAAGGCTTAGGGGTGATCTTATAATAATGTATAAATATTTGAGGGGACAGTACAGAGACCTTTTTAATGATCTCTTTACTCTTAAGGTACCTTTACACGCCGCCACAGTGCCTAGCAACAGGTATCAACTGTACGTGCACGTTTTTGACGGTTGATACCGATCGCCGATGCCGCATGTACACGCCGCCATTGTGTTGTCAACTGAAGGTATATTTGTGTGGCGCCCCGCAACGAGTGCGTCACAGGAGTGTATTGCAGCCCAGACAGCAGCAGCAGTATTCTGTGACTAAGCAATGACATGGTTAAAACTCAGAGCTCCATACCCTACATGCACATCAGCATAGAGGGCCAATTAGGTCCTGGTGGGCGGAGTGTAGAGGTAGTGTGTAGTGGAAGAAGAAGTTAGTGCAAAAACTTTCTGCAAGAATGTAGGAGAAGGAGGTAGAAGCAGAACGTGGCCGGGAGGAACGTAGGAGAGGGGGCCCTGCACAGTTCTGTGCAGCCCCCAGGCCACCACCACCGGTTAGGCGACATTACCCCGGTGCCTCAACAACCGGACTCTGGGCAACCATATGCGGGTCCAAAACACACCCGTGCCCATCTACAACCGGATTACTGGTTCCGAAGCTGGAGTCGTTTATCACTACCATGCAAAAGAGGAGTGGAAGGACCGCTCTACAGGAGTACCCCACAACCGCCGCAAACAGAGCCGTCTTGCTAGCGGAGTACCCACTAAAAGGACCCAGACTACCCTCACACCAGAACGTAGACACCGGCAGGGCAATATAAGTAGTCCCTTGGACTCGACCTTGGCACTCAAAGGCGACATCGGCAACTCACTCAGAATAAGTTAGAATGGAGGAACACCGCGGAGCTCTGAGAAACACCGGTCATTGCTGAGTCCACCCGGTCCGTTACCCGTTAACTGTATGCCATGTATCACCTGCTGGTTGCAGTAAACTACCCGTTACAGAGACTATGAGTGTCCGTGCCTTTTTCAGAACTGTCCATCTCCGCATGCTAGAAGTACTGCAGCTGCCTCACAACATCTTGTGCAGCTCCTGGCTCCGGGGACTCCTGCTCGTCCTGCGGGGAGCGTTCCATCTTGCTGCATCCCATCCCCCGGAGGCCCAAGCAGCGCCGGTGGACATCACCGGAACTCTCACAGGTGGCGTCACGACAGAATTAACCCCTAAACTGTTCAGCCAACTCGTTTTGTTCTAGACCACCGGGCCCCACAGCCGCAGGCGCGGTTCCGTGACAAGGAGAAGACATACACCTGCCCCGTGAAGTCCTGGCCACGGAGAGTCAGAATTTTGGCGTCACGAACAGGATACGAGCAGGCCCATTCCTTAACGGGTATTGTGTGCTTTAAAAGAACTTTATTTCATCAAAAAGGACTTTGCTCGTCCCAAAAGAACTTTTCCCGCCGTTTCACCATTGGGCCAAGATGGCGACCAAGATGGCGGTTCCCGCCATGTGAACCACTACGTGCAGGCCCAGGGGTAAGCCTCCGCCCCTGTTTGTGGGAGGGCCAAGGCAGAGGCGCCAAAATCATTGTCCGCCCCGATTGCTGGAAACAACCATGGGGGTGGGCCAAAGACTTTATCCCACCTATGGACTACAAAAGCCCCCAAAGAAAGTGGGTGTGTCAGAGGCTTTTCCACCAGCTCTTCAACAGGAACAGTTACCAGGTTGGACGGGTGTGGTTCTCCCAACAAGGACAATGACCAGCATGAAGCTCTACGAACTGATGCAGGAGGTTGAGGCGGAGGCCAGAGCAGCCATTGGCCATCCGGGTCCGGGTCCCATCCTCACTATAGACGGCAACCCCGACTTCTGGCAAGCGGAGCTGCAAGACCTAAGGGTGAGACTCATGGAAACTACAGAGTGGACAATCCGCAGCTGGAGTGCGGGTCTGGCTAGCCGACTCCACCGAGCTATCCAGCAAGGACTTGCAAGTGGTCCTACTCCAGAACCGGAAAGCAGCTCCTGTTCCGCTATCTCACCAGTGCCAACCACCTGTCCTGCCTCATCACCAGAGCCTGTGAACTGTGTTATCCCACCGGAGACCACGACCTATCCCGTTCCAGGGTCTGAGACCGCAACCGAACCCGTTCCAGAGCCGGAGCTTGCAAATTGCTCCACTACAGAAGCCGAAACCTGTTTGGTTCCCGCAGAGGAACCCATTACCGGTCTCACCATCATCGAACCAGAGACTGTTACCTGTTTATCCCCAGAACCGGAGGCCCCCTCTGAAACCACAGAGGCCTACCTGGTCACCGGGATAGAAACAACACTACCACCTGAAAGTGCTGAAGCCACAGACGAGGAGGCAGGCAGCCTGGAAGCCCTGCGAGACGACCCCGAGGAGGACTTCGCAGCACCATCGCCCATCTGTCCGGAAGAATCCGATCCAGCCTCTCCACCAGAAGCGCAGCCAGATGTGATCGTCGAAGGAGTGGAGGAAGAGGACGACGAGACCCACAGTATCCCTGAGGACCTCTATCACACCGGTTTCGCATGGGGAGATACCGAGGAACCTCCGGTCGAGCAACCAGCTCGGGTACACTGGTCGGGTGCAGCTGCGGCGCCTTCCCCTGTGCCGTTTGCCCGGGTGCCCATTCAGAGTTCTCGCCAAAGTCAAGCTTCTCAGCAGCCCCTTCATCGCAGCGACCACGTCCATACCCCAGTTTGTACAGACGACGATGTACATCGGCTCCGCAGGGCGGAGTGGCGAGTCCATGAGCGAGCTAACATGGAAGCTCACGCCGAGGCCCATCGTCAACCCCCGTTACCAGAGGAACTTCGCAAGGAAGGTAGAGTGACCTCGTTCAATCTATCTACCCGGTGGGGTTTTGCTAGGGAGGAGGGTGTGTACGAAGAGGTGTCTTGTGGGGCGTCGCGATGTAGAGTCACACTTACCGAGAGGACATCCAGACCGCGATCTGTATAGAGGGGACATTATCACATATGAGCGTCACGCTTGCTATGATGGTTGGTTCGCCATACGGGATGCGCAATAGTTCTCTTCCACAAATAACTTTATGTGAACTTTGAAAGTGACTTTTCCCCGTTTAAACCGCCAGAAGAGCGGCCCGGCGGCAAAAGTCCTGGACTTACATTAAGGACAGTAGACCGCCTGCCGGGTCCGCAAAGGTTAACCTGTTTTTACCGGTTTTGTTTATATGCAACTGCTTAAACAAAAATGCATACCTGTTATGAATAAAAGAGTTTATTTACCTGTTATAATAAAAATGTAAAAATTTCTCTGTAATGTTAGGTTTCGTGACACTTGGGGACAAGCGTAATTCACCAAGGGGGAGTGTGGCGCCCCGCAACGAGTGCGTCACAGGAGTGTATTGCAGCCCAGACAGCAGCAGCAGTATTCTCTGACTAAGCAATGACATGGTTAAAACTCAGAGCTCCATACCCTACATGCACATCAGCATAGAGGTCCTGGTGGGCGGAGTGTAGAGGTAGTGTGTAGTGGAAGAAGAAGAACGTGGCCGGGAGGAACATAGGAGAGGGGGCCCTGCACAATTCTGTGCAGCCGCCAGGCCACCACCACCGGTTAGGCGACTTTACCCCGGTGCCTCAACAACCGGACTCTGGGCAACCATATGCGGGTCCAAAACACACCCGTGCCCATCTACAACCGGATTACTGGTTCCGAAGCTGGGAGTCGTTTATCACTGTCATACAAACCAGGAGTGGAGGGACCGCTCTACAGGAGTACCCCACCGCCGCCGCAAACAGAGCCGTCTTGCCAGCGGAGTACCCACCAAAAGGACCCAGACTACCCCTCACACCGGAACGTAGACACCGGCAGGGCAATATAAGTAGTCCCTTGGACTCGACCTTGGCACACAAAGGCGACATAGCAACTCACTCAGAATAAGTTAGAATGGAGGAACACCACGGAGCTCTGAGAAACACCGGTCATTGCTGAGTCCATCCGGTCCGTTACCCGTTAACTTTATGCGATGTATCACCTGCTGGTTACAGTAAACTACCCGTTACAGAGTGCCTTTTTCAGAAGTACTGCAGCTGCCTCACAACATCTTGTGCAGCTCCTGGCTCCGGGGACTCCCGCTCGTTCTGTGGGGAGCGTTCCATCTTGCTGCATCCCATCCCCCGGAGGCCCAAGCAGCGCCGGTGGACATCACCGGAACTCTCACAGGTGGCGTCACGACAGAATTAACCCCTAAACTGTTCAGCCAACTCGTTTTGTTCTGGACCACCGGGCCCCACAGCCGCAGGCGCGGTTCCGTGACAAGGAGAAGACATACGCCTGCCCTGTGAAGTCCCGGCCACAGTGAGTCATTTGTACACTGGAAAGTCCAACAGATCCTGCGGATAATTTCCTGTTGAATACTGTCGCCGCTTCACACACCGCTATCCACATAGGAATATGGGTGTACTTCTTTCGCGCCGCAAGTACATAGGCGTGACAGAGTTGTGTATTCTGTGACGCTAATACACTGATTGGACAACTCAATAGCGTCATGATTGGCCAGCCTGCGCAGGAAACAGGTATCCGAGTCAACTGCAGGAAACCCGATAACTTTCCCAATTTACATGCCGCCATTTCGTAGCAATTTCATGGCAACAGACACAAAAATACCCAATGCCAGGCAGTTGCTACCACGCAGTGGCGGCGTGTAAAGGTACCTTTAGGCCTGAGACGGGGACAAGGGGGCATCCTCTACGTCTGGAGGAAAGAAGGTTTAATCATAATCACAGACGTAGATTCTTCACTGTAAGAGCAGTGAGACTATGGAACTCTCTGCCACATGATGTTATGAGATTCAATGGCTAGCACACGATAGGTGTGGGGGTATGGTGCTAGTGAAGGAGGCTCGTAAGTCCCACATAAATGTCTATTAGAATCACTGCACACATACACTTAAGGAGTTTTTTTGCTTGTTGGTGAAATTTATTGAAACAAGTGCTCTTATAGTGATTGCGACAGAATGACGTTTCGGTCATTCAAGACCTTGATCACATAAGTCGCCTTGAGCTATGTTGTGGTTCATGAAGGATGTGGTCCTTATGATCAGTATAGGAACAGCGGGTATGCCCTTAGTAGTTCTGAACTGAGGGCTGTCCTGTACAGGGTAATGGTCACTAATGCCTTTAGATTAGCCAGGGTCAGAGCGGTCGCTCTATGTGGGGTGGTGGCACGGCGGTGGAGTGTGTTCACACTCAGTTGTAGCAAGGAGGAGTGACTCCTCCTTGCTACAACTGAGTGTGAACACACTCCACCGCCGTGCCACCACCCCACATAGAGCGACCGCTCTGACCCTGGCTAATCTAAAGGCATTAGTGACCATTACCCTGTACAGGACAGCCCTCAGTTCAGAACTACTAAGGGCATACCCGCTGTTCCTATACTGATCATAAGGACCACATCCTTCATGAACCACAACATAGCTCAAGGCGACTTATGTGATCAAGGTCTTGAATGACCGAAACGTCATTCTGTCGCAATCACTATAAGAGCACTTGTTTCAATAAATTTCACCAACAAGCAAAAAAACTCCTTAAGTGTATGTGTGCAGTGATTCTAATAGACTGCCACATGATGTTGTAATGAGTGACTCACTACTAACATTTAAGAAGGGCATGGATGTGTGGCGCCCTGCAACGAGTGCGTCACAGGAGGGTATTGCAGCCATAAATGCAGCAGCAATATTCTCTGACCCAGCAGCCATCTGGTTAACTTAGAGATCCAAACCCTGCATGCAACACTAGTAGAGGAGACCAACCAGGGTCCTGGTGGGCGGAGTGCAAGGTAGTGTGTAGGAGAAGTTAACACAACTAGACAGAGAAGAGAGGAGTCTAGTCGAGACAAGAGAGAGACACAGACTTGAACTTGGAGTAGGAGAGGGGGCTCTGCACCACGGTGCAGCCCCTGGGCCGTCACCGGTCGGGTGTTAGCACCTGAGGCCTCAACAACCGGGATCGGGCATCACCCACCATGGGTTCCAAAAGACTCACGTGCCCAACTTACAGCCGGTTCACTGGTACCGAAGTTGGCAGCAGTTCACCTCTGCTTACGCGAACTAGAGGCGTGGAGGAGCAGCTTCACAGGAGCACCCCACCCCAGCCAACTTCCAGTCGTCTAACCAGCGGTGTACCCACGAGGGATCCAAGGCTCCCCAGAACATCCATAACGTACATTTTGGGTAGGGATTGAAGCAGCCTCCCCGTACCCGACCTGATATTCCTGGGCGACAATGGCAAACACTTAGCTAGAATGGAGGAACACTACGGATCTCTGAGGAACACCGATTGCTGCTGAGTCCACCCGGTCCACTACCCGTAACTGTATGCCATGTATTGCTTGCTGGTTACAGTAAAGGCCCGTTGCAGAGACTTTCAGTGTCCGTGCTTCCTTATGATGGCATCCGTCCGCACACAAGGTAACCGCAGCTGCCGCACAACATCTTAAGCAGCTCCAGCCTCCGGGGATCACCGCTCAGCCTGTGGGGAGCGTTCCATCTTGCTGTATCCATCCCCCGGAGGTTCCGCAGCGTCGGTAACGATTACCGAACTACTCATAAGTGGCGTCACGAATAAATTAACCCCTTTAATCTGTTCCTACAAGACGTCTTCACTTTTGATCTGCACTCAACCGGGCCTCACTACCGGCAGGCGCGGCCCACCCGTGACAAGGAGGAAGGAGCTACAGCCTGTCTAAACCGGAGTCCCGGCCACAGTGAGTCAGATGCCTTTCTTGAAAACTATAATATTACCAGTTATATATACTAGATTCTTTGATAGGGCGTTGATCCAGGGAACTAGTCTGATTGCCGTATGTGGAGTCAGGAAGGAATTTTTTTCCCCCAATGTGGAGCTAGTGTTGCCACGTGTTTTTTTTTTGCCTTCCTCTGGATCAACATGTTAGACTATGGGTTGAACTAGATGGACTTAAAGTCTTCCTTCAACCTTAAAAACTATGTATGTTAATATAATGTGCAAGTTGCTGTAATATCCGATTAAATGTGATATTTCAATCCATATCTCATTTTGAACATCATTGCATGAAGAGGTTTCTGAAAATTATATAGAGAAGATAATAAGATTACAATGGAATTTCTTTAACAGCTAGGACAAGCCAGGAACTGATCTAAATATGCTTCTACTACTTATGGAATACCATATCTGTACAAACAAGTCCTTGCAGATTACCAGAAATTCCTTCTACCATTGTACTGTTGGTACATGAGCATAAGATATCGTGAGAAGAAAAGTAACTGAAATCTGTGTCTACTTGATATTTGGCAGGGCCGCTAATGTAATGTTTGTACCATTATAAACATAACACTTCTATAATCCAGAAACTATAACCACGTAGTTCTATCTGTTACGAAAGTGCGTCACCTAACCCAACCTGTAGTGTTCATGAATCGGTCAGCTGGTAAATGTTACATAGATAACACAGGATTAAACAATAACAACTTTGGTTTTGCAGATCACGCACAGAATTCTATCATGTCCTATTATTGTTACTTGGTGTGTTTTTAACCCCTTAAGGACCGAGTGAGTCACGTTGTACCCTAATGACCAATTTTGACCAGTGTCACTTTATGAGGTAATAACTCTGGAACGCTTCAACAGATCCCAGTGATTCTAAGATTGTTATTTCAAGACATATTGGACTTCATGTTAGTGTAAATTTAGGTTGATTTTTATTTTGCATTTGTTTGTGAAGAAATCACAAATTTGGCAAAAATTTAGCAATTTTCTAATTTTTATTCTGTTAAACCAGAGAAAAATATCACACGAAATAGTTAATAAATAACAGTTCCCACATACATACATTGTCAGCACAATTTTGGAAATATTTTTTTTTGTTAGGAAGTGAGAAGGGTTCAAAGTTCATCAGTAATTTCTCAATTTTTCCAACAAAATTTGAAAAAACCACTTTTTTTTAGGGGCCACATCACATTTGAAGTGACTTTGAGGGGCCTATATGACAGAAAATACCCAAAAGTGACTCCACTCCAAAAACTGAACCCCTCAGACTGCTCAAAACCACATTCAAGAAGATTATTAACCCTTCAGGTGCTTCACAGTAACTAAAGCAATGTGGAAGGAAAAAATTATATTTTACTTTTTCCAACAAAAATGTTACTTTAGCCTCAAATGTTGCATTTTCACAAGGGTAACAACAGAAAATGGACCCTAAAATTTGTTATGCATATTCTCCTGAGTACGCCGATAGCCTACATGTGGTAAAAAAAACACTGTTTGGCACACGGCAGGGGTCAGAAGGGAATGAGCAACATTTGACATTTCAAGCAGAAAATTAACTGCAGTCGATAGCGGACACATGTCTCCTTTGGAGAGCCCCTGATGGGCCTAAACAGTGAAAAAAACTCCACAAGTGACCCCATTTTGGAAACTAGAC
The DNA here is from genome assembly GCA_033576535.1 of Allobates femoralis. Lineage (NCBI taxonomy): Eukaryota > Metazoa > Chordata > Amphibia > Anura > Aromobatidae > Allobates > Allobates femoralis. Next base: position 193,321,075 of record JARQOC010000006.1, on the reverse strand, counting down.
CGCCAAGGAACCTATCTAGTTGGGTGGTGAGCACTTTGTACCCCAGGTACTTCATAGAATGTTAAAAAGTTGAGCTATGAAAATTAAAAAGTCCTTTTTTTCCACATAAATGTTCTTTTCACCCTAATTTTTTAATTTTAACAAGGACAAGAGGATAAAATGGATCCTAAAATTTGTTGGGCAATTTGACCTGAGTACACTGAGTAGCTAAGGATATATATGGTCAATAGGTTGGAGCAGCACCCCTATAGTAGTAAGGTGTAAGGTGCTCGCAACTATAAGCCGTTCCAACAATGGCTATTCATACATACAGTTCAAAAAGTTGCGCCACTCGGATCCTTCTTGTGCAAAGTTTCCTTTTTTATTGCAGCATGGGCACAACGCAACGTTTCGGGTAATGTTATCCTTCCTCCAGGCTGGAAGTGCCGCAAGTTTTTTTTAAACCAATGTATTTTATTTCAGGATATTAAAGAGCAGAATTATTACAAACTTTCACCAGTCTGCAGACTAGTGGATGCATACGAGTAGCAATTACAGAGTTGAATCCAACTAAAGTAAAAGAGCCTCCCAAACCAGGCGGGTTAACTCTCTTACAATTAACAACTTACCAACTAAATATAAGGGAGGGAGGGGGGGTGGAAAAGGAGGGAAATTAAAGAGAAGGGTATGAGAATAAGCCAGCGGAAACACTAAGATGTTATGAATATCAGTTGCAGTACCATCATTATCCACAGTAACCTATGTGCAGCTCTGATGCTGCATGGTCTAGTACCTAATCAGGGACCCAATTAGGGTCTCCACTTACCCAGTCTGGCCCCCTCAAAGTTGTGCAGCTGGATCACACCGCCGCCGCCTGGAAATGCTGGTTTTATCATGCCCAGGCAGTCACATGGCGTGTCACGTGACAGGAAGTGACATCTCAACGTGTCACTTCCTGTTCCTGTAACCTGTGGAACACAAGCTTGTGTTCCACCTGTCACTTCCTGCCTAGTACTTCCTGCCTAGTACTGAGTCACGTGACTGGAAGTGACATGTCACTTCCTGTTCCTGTCTCCTGTGGAATCAAACTTGTGTTCCACAGGCCACTTCCTGCCTAGTACTGAGTCAATCTGGTCTCCAATGAGATCCGGAATCTGCAAACCAAAAAGGGAAACCATAACCTCTCCAAAGAGGAGATGTCCTGTATCCTCGGTTTATAAAAAAGATCAATCCATAACCATAAAGCCATCCGATAAGGGTGGTAATGTGGTAGTTATGGATACCGATGGATACAAAGTTATGTGTAATAACATCTTAATGGATCGCGAAAACTATGCTATTTTACCATCTAGCCCCACCCAGGAGTATAAAAGAGAATTGAAGGCCCTTTTGGACTGGGGACTCGGCGAAGGTCTCCTGTATCGCAAGGAATTTGATTTCCTTCTTCAGAAACATCCCGTGATGGCAACATTTTACTGCTTGCCCAAAATACATAAAGGGGTGTCTCCTTTTAAGGGCAGACCTATTGTGTCAGGCATCAATAGTATCACACAAAATCTAGGTATATATGTGGATAAGATCTTGAGACCATATGTGGTTTCTCTCAACTCCTGTTTGAGAGATACAACAGACCTCCTGAAAAAGATCGAAGACATGATCATAGATGATGATATGCTGTTAGGCAGTATTGATGTTGAGGCTCTATACTCCTCGATCCTCCATGAAAAGGGAATCGAGGCAGTAAAGTATTTCTTGAGAAGCAGGGGGGTTCAGTACGAGAAACACAATGATTTTGTGATCAAAATCCTAGAGTTTTGTCTGACCAAGAATGCCTTCACATTTGGCGGTAAGTACTTCCACCAGCTCAGGGGCACCGCGATGGGGAGTTCTATGGCCTCATCTTATGCAAATCTGCTCCTGGGCTGGTGGGAGGAAACCGTTGTCTTTGGAGACAGCCCACAGATCGACACAGATAAGGTGGTGCGGTGGGTTCGCTTCATAGATGATGTCTTTGTAGTGTGGAGAGGGACTGAAAAGGACTTTGGTGGCATGGTAGAGACTCTGAACCAGAACACCGTGGGCCTACACTTCACATCAGAGGCTAATAAGGGCAAGCTCCCCTTCCTGGATGTTCTGATCGAAAGAACGGAGGAAGGGAACCTCAGGACGAGTACATACCGTAAAGAGACCGCAACAAACTCGTTATTAAGGTGGGAAAGTGGCCACCCTGAGAGCAATAAAAAGGGTATCCCTAAGAGCCAAATGATTCGCATGAGGAGGAACTGCTCACATGAAGAGCAGTTCAAAACTCAGGCGAAGGATCTAAAGCTGAGATTGAAGGAGAGAGGATACCCGGACAGGGTGGTAAAGAAGGCCTGGAAAGAGGTGAAAGACTTAGACAGATCAAAACTGCTTGCGACCAAACCTGAACCATCCAGGACTGAGGGTGGGGATGAGGTACGTCTGATTGCAACTTACACCAGCGGGTCAGAGAAGGTAAGGGAGATCTTGGCCAAACACTGGCAGATTTTAAGGATGGATCCTGATCTCTGTCCATATCTCCCAACCACCCCTAGGGTGACTTATCGTAAAGCTAGGTCCCTTAGAGAAAGATTGGTGCACAGCCACTACACTGCTCCTGGTACGTGGCTAAGAAGCAACCTGAAAGGATGTTTCAAGTGCGGTAACTTTGGCGAATGTGGCTCTATAGTCACAGCAAAAAACTTCACCAGCAATGTAAGTGGAAGAAATTATGACATTAGATCCTTCATAAATTGTAAGACCAAAGGTGTGGTGTATAGAGCCCAGTGCCCATGCAACTTAGAGTATGTAGGAAAGACAAAGAGGGAACTGAGACGGAGGGTATGGGAGCACAAGAGGGACATAAAAAAGGAATACGACACCCCCCTGGCTCGTCATGTCAACGCGGTACATGGAGGAGATGAAGACTGTGTCCGATTTATAGGCATTGACTACATACCCCCCCAGTACTAGGCGGAGACTGGGACTCCATGATTCTAAGAAAGGAAAGTTTCTGGATTTTCACCTTGAATACGGTGGCACCGTTTGGTCTCAATGAGACCCTGTCCTTCTCCCCATTCTTATGAGTTATCAGGGAAGGGAAATCTAGGAGGGAGAGTCATCGCTGAGTGGGGGCGCCGTTCTTCTGGGTGCCGACCTCCGCTGGTAGGTAGGGGAAGTGGGAAGAATAGGGACAGAACTACAGTGGTATGAGGCTGTACTGTACCTTATAACTATTCTCCCTTCACTTTTCCACTTTTCCTCTTTTTCTAGTGCTGAGCATACCTGATCTGTCCCCGCTGGTGTGATGAGCAATGCAGACTGTCCCTTTGCATCTAAATGATGCTGACTACCTCTATGCTATGACTAGCTTAGGAGAGAATAAGGCCAATGTAAATATGAATAAGTATGATCAGATCAGATGTGATGTTTAACCCCTTCACCCACTTGGGTACTGATACACCCATCGCATGTAATGTGTGTATCCTCCCCTAACAGTGACATCATCCTATGTATGGTGTACATTGTGGGGGACTCCGCCTCCTGCGGGGAGGTCTTGAATCTCTGTGATCCTCCCTACTCAGTACTAGGCAGGAAGTGGCCTGTGGAACACAAGTTTCAGTTCCACAGGAGACAGGAACAGGAAGTGACATATCACTTCCAGTCACGTGACTCAGTACTAGGCAGGAAGTACTAGGCAGGAAGTGACAGGTGGAACACAAGCTTGTGTTCCACAGGTTACAGGAACAGGAAGTGACACGTTGAGATGTCACTTCCTGTCACGTGACACGCCATGTGACTGCCTGGGCATGATAAAACCAGCATTTTCAGGCGGCGGCGGTGTGATCCAGCTGCACAACTTTGAGGGGGCCAGACTGGGTAAGTGAAGACCCTAATTGGGTCCCTGATTAGGTACTAGACCATGCAGCATCAGAGTTGCACATAGGTTACTGTGGATAATGATGGTACTGCAACTGATATTCACTGTCTATTACAGACACCATCGCCATCATCTGCACAGGGATGTGTATCTTTGAATACTAATCCCTATATGTGTACCATGACTCCCCTGAAGAAGAGGGATCTGAAACGCGTCGGGAGGGAATGTATCAGATGACATGGTGGCTATATAACATTCACTGAGCCCTGAGCAGCCTGGAAAACACTAGCAGAAGGTTATCCGGAGCTATATGGACTCGTATACATGCGTACAGGTGGACGCAGCTGGGTGAGATCGCTCCCTATAGGAGTATACAAGCTGTTTTTTCACTAATGCATGTGGCTGGGTTTACCTAATGGGATTCTTTGTTCTGATGACTACATCCTAGGGGAAACTCAAAACCGAAAAAGCAGGCACCTGCCAGCGTCCCTAGGGTATTTGGACGGGACCTAGCTTGGGTACCTGTGAACCCTGGTAATAAGAGGGGTTCAGTTTAGCATTACACTGACTTACACAGTCACGTATGCGCACTTTTTTGTTTTGGTTGGTCTAGACAACTATGTTTTTTAATATAGAGCTAGTAAAAGTTAAGTTTTAACTTCTCAGTTTTTCTATGCTATTGGTTTAACACAGCCGTACCTGACTAGACTCCATTGGTCTTAACGGAGGGCAACCTACCTTGCTGTTTAAAAAATCTTCACGATCTGAATCCTGGGAATCCATGAAAAGTTCAGGGTCTTATGAGTTTCTAATCCCGCTCTGACTTCACCAGATAGCACCTCAAAGTTACGACGCACTATGTCCTTAGGCTGGTTTCACATTACGGATTTTTCAGATCCGATGCTGTCCGATCAAAATCGGACAGCATCGGATCCGAATTTGGCCCCATGCAGCCCTATGGGCATCGGACCGAATCGGATGTGCACTAAATGCCATCCGATTTGGTCGGATCCGATTCTGTCCGATTTTATTATCGGTGCAAAAATCGGAGCCTGCTCCGATTTTTGCACCGAAAATAAAATCTGACAGATTGGATCGGACCAAATCGGATGGCATTTAGTGCACATCCGATCTGACCCGATCCCTATAACATGGGGCCCTATGGAGAAGGGTCCGAGGAAACATCTGATGTCTCCTCGGACCCGATTTTACTGTACTGAGCATGCTCAGTACAGTAAAACTGCTCTTAACTGGGAGCACAAGGGTTAAAAAAAAAACAAAACCTTATGCTCACCTCTCCCGAGCCCCCGCCGTCTCTTTCCTGAAGGTTCCCGGTGGCTCCCACAGGCTGCAGAGGTCTTCTTCATGTGTTCAGGACCTGCGGTGATGTCACAGTCATGTGACCGCGGTTTACCATGGTGGAACCCGTGGTCACGTGACTGTGACATCACTGCAGGTCCTGAACACATGAAGAAGACCTCTGCAGCCCGCAGGGAGCCACCGGGAACCTTCAGGAAGACGGCGGGAGACAGCGGGGGTTCGGGGAGAGGTGAGCATAAGGTTTTTTTTTTTTTTTTTTTCAGCCCGGAGGCTACGATTTTATGCCGGAATCGGGTGCCTATTTGGCACCCGATTCCAGGCATCAGAAGGGAGCCGATGCTGTCCGATTTATATCAGACAGCATCGGCTCCCTAAAAATCGTAATGTGAAGGTAGCGTTAGTCTGCGTTATTTGGATTCCCAAATATGATATGCCCAGGGGTGACCACACAAAAGGGAATCTGGACTGGAGCTGGAGTTTTTGAGACTGGGAGTTGTTGATGGGGTATGAAAGAGACTTGGAAGTGTTAAGCTTGCAGTATAAGACTGCCGTAAACTGGCAAGTAGGTCTACTATTCGGGGAATAGTATCCTCCACATTGGAGCAAATAAATATGACGTCGTCTGCATAAAGCCCTATTTTGTGCTCCACATTCCCCACCACAGGACCAGAAATACCAGGGTCTGCCCGTACTCTAGCTGCCAGCGGCTCCATAATCAGGGCGAAAATGAGTGGGGACAAAGGGCACCCTTGACGTGTACCGTTTGATATTTGCAATGTGGAGGAGAGAAAACCCGAAGCTCGCACCCTTGCATTGGGGGAAGTATACAGTGCCATAATTGCCGTTTTAATGTCCCCATCAAGACAGAATCTCTCCAGCACTCCCTCTAGATACACCCAGTGCACTCTGTCAAACGCTTTTTCAGCATCCAAAGACAGAAGTGCACCAGGGGCATTGCTCCTCTCCATAATCTCCAAGAGGTCTATGATTCGTCTGGTTCCATCAGATGCTTGTCGAGCCGGAATAAACCCGACCTGTTTCAAGCCGATCAGGGAAGGGAGGACCCCCATGAGGCGAGTCGATAGAAGCTTTGCATAGATTTTAAATCGCAATTTAAAAGGGCGATTGTCTAAAATTCCCTTAGTTGTAGTGGGCTTGCCAGGCTTCGAGATCGTGGAGATTATTGCCTCCAGACCTTCAGGACGGATCCCACCTGATGCCCGCCAAAAGTTAAATAGCTCTAATAAGTGTGCCGCAAGTTTTTGAACTGTATGTAAGGATATATATGGATATAAGGATCTGGATGAGTGGGACAGACGGACGAAGTCGGCCTGGACACCACATAGGATGCTGTTGCACTCTGCAGGACTCCAGTATTATCACTCCCTGGAGGGACTAAATAAGAGAATGCAACTGCAACTTTGGATTACATTTGCTTTCAGACTAAACTGATTACCTGTTTCTAGTAGGTAAGGGGTCTCAATGTACAAGACATGGGGGCCTGTGGTTGGAACACTAGTATATTGGCATTTATTTTTCGTTATTATGAGAATGGATACCATAAGGCAGCATATTATAAACATCTCTAATATGCCTCCATACTGACTATGGCTAAGTTCACATCTAAGGGGGGTTGCGTTTGTGTTTCTGTGCAAAAACGCATAGAAACGCATCCAAAAATGTACCAATTGATTTCAATGGAAAACACAATGAAAATGCATGTAAAAACGCATGTTGCAGGACACGTTTTGGGCTGCTTTTGCAAAAACGCATGCGTTTTGCGTTTTCTCAAAATGACGCATTTTACATGTGTTTTAATTGAAATCAATGGGTGCCTTTTTGGATGCGTTTGCAATGCATTTTTGCCACACAAGCTTTCAAAATCGCATTATAAGCCAGACAGAAAAGAAATGCAGATGTGAAAAGGCCCTATATTTTGAGTTATTTGACTCTAACTAACTCTATCAGGCCCTGAGGTATTTAAAATATCTGAATTTGTTCATCTCTTTACATGCAAGAGATATTTAAGACGAGCTGTGTGTTTTATTGTTGAGCATATGACAATCATGAGTAACAGAAAATGAAAAATAAAATGACGGGGCTAGAGACAAATATGTAGGCCACAAGATGTTGACAAATGTAGTATCTTGTTCTAACTATAGAGCTAAGTGTACTACTTTAATGGTTTTTGTTATGAAGCTCATATATTTCCTTTTTCTCACATTCCCTAGAACTTATCTATTTGTGAGATGGCTGCTTACTCAGACCCGTAAAAACTTATAGAGGTTCACTGAACTGCCACTGGATTATCTTGCGCCTCCTGAGGAGCCCATGAAGGGTGAAACGTTTAGAGGCTAATTTGAGATGAACCATGATGGCCTTGGCTATTTGAGATGGACCAAGAAGGCCTGGATGGAGTGAGGGGACATTGTTCTTGATTGATGATCCCGCCAGTTAAGTTGCATAACTATCACTAAATGTCTGGTAACCTAGAGGTCTTGCCTCTGAACTGCAGGAATTCCTTTCTTTTAATATAAACACGACATCAAGCCTGGTAGTCTGGGAGTCTTTGAAGGCGTACTTGCGGGGCATGTATATCCGTGAAATCTCTAAGATCAGGTCTAGCACTAGAGCTAACTCGGAACTTCTGCTGCGGGACTTGAAGGCTGCAGAGGAGGCCTTGTCGGTGCGGTTCACCCCCTCTACACAACGGAGACTTAAGGAGGCTCAGACCCGTGTGAATAAACTGACTCTGGAAACGGTGGCGCAGAAACGTATGTTTCAGTCGATCCAGTATTATGAGAGTGCGGAGAGTGTGGGACATCTGCTTTCGGTCATCACGTCAGCACAGAGGGGGTCGTCATTCATAGCGGGACTTCGAAGGGAAGACGGGTCATTAGTTACGGACACTCCTGATATTCTTAATACGCTGGAACTATTCTACACTGACCTATATTCCTCTCATGCGGGGGGATCTGCAGACGAGCTTGATGGCTTTATAGGGGCGGCTGGTATTAAATACTTGGGAATTAACATTCCAAAAGATCTTAGACAATTGTTTAAATTGAACTATCTTCCCCCTATCTAGCATAGAGAAGGCTTTCTCTTCATATCGTCAATTGAGGCTATCCTGGTTCGGGAGAATGAACGTTATTAAAATGGATGTTCTTCCTCGAATCCTGTATATCTTTCAAACAGTGTCTATTCCCCTGGACAGAACGTTTTTTGCTAAATTACAATCCCTCATTATTAAATTTACCTGGAATGAGAAGAAATCTAGATTGGGGATTAATATACTTTCCTTGCCTAGATCTAGAGGAGGGGTTGGGTTGCCTAATATTCAGAGATACTTTTTAGCCTCTTCCCTTGCCAGAGTAATGGACTGACACTATTGTGCATCCAACAAGAAATGGGTGGAGGTGGAGCAGGATGGCCTGGAGACCCCGCTAAGACACCTATTCTGGATCCCCCCCAAGGACATAAAAGGGTTACTCCCCCTTTCCGACATGACCAAGACCACTATGCAAGTGTGGCATTCGGTGACCAAACCACTGTCTACAGATTGTAAACTTAGTCCTCTCGCCCCCTTTTTTACAGTCCAGCTTTTCTGCCTGGGTTCGGAAGGCAAAGATTTCTGTGCTGGCAGAGTGTGAATGACACCCGAATGGGACATACCCTTTCCAATGGAGATTTACCCTCAATGAGGGAGATCCAATCTATTGAGCCTACTAGACCTCTCAAATCATTCCTATTTCCGTCTGGACATGAGTGCAGGGTGAGATTGACACCTAATACACTGGAGAGATTGTTCCAGCAGGACTTCCCCCCGAAGCGCAAAATCTCGGCCTTATATCTGGTCTTAGGTTCCCTGCGAGATCAGGGCATCTTACACTTCCAACGGTCCTGGGAGAAGGAATTAAACAGGAATATCACTGTCAACGAGTGGCAGAAATGCTTCTTATTTACACACAAATTAGCCAGTGCCTGTATCACACAAGAGAGGAGTTACAAACTGCTCACCAGATGGTATTTATGCCCTGTGGACCTACACCGTGTATTCCCTGAAATTTCTGACAGTTGTTGGCGTTGTGGGAAAGCACCAGGGACGATGCTCCACATTTGGTGGAGATGTGATGAGATCCAGCGGTTCTGGTCTGAGGTGTTCGGCACTTACACTCGAATAACTGGTAAACAGGTTTAGTGCTGTCCTGATGTAGCTATATTGTCCATCTTCCCAGGCCCCATTGGGCTTAACAAGAAGGATATACTTCGTTTCTGTGTCTCAGCCGCACGTTCACTAATTCCGAGATTCTGGAAAATGACTCAGGTACCTTCATTACTTGACTGGTTCAAGGAGATGATGGACCTATTTAGAATGGAGGAACTGGCGGCTGATGCTTTAGGCTCTCGTGACAAATTCTCAGTGACCTGGACTGAATGGATCCTTTACCAAGCCTCGATCGATGTGGGGAGAATTCACTCTGAGGTTGATTAGACGATATAATAAATGGTCGGCACGGGCTCGAGGTCCCCCTTGACTCTTATTTCCCTCCCCTCTTTAGACCCAGCCCCCTTATACCCTGACCCTGATTAATTTAATCCAGATTATATTTCTTTTCCCTAATATCTCTATTCTTTCTTCTTCTCTTAATCTTCCTTTTACCTACTCTAGGTCATTCAATAGCCTTAGCTTTGGGGATTACCTATTGGTATAATCTTTTATAAAAGCTCTAGCACTATTGATAAGAGCATCATACAGGTTACCGTGAGGAACCCCGTTGGAGACATATTCACTCAAGAGGGACTGAACTTCTTGATGACACAGTGAGGCCAAACTTTCACTGATGCTTTGATATTAGTTAGGAAATATTAAATGTTACATCAATAGTTGCTTGTTCACTATTGTTCAATTTGACAAAAAAGAGTTAGATACTACTATAGGGGCGGCTGGCCTTCCACGACTCACGGACGCGGACAGGGCTTTGCTGGATGAACCTTTGGGTCTGGAGGAGTTGGAGGGGGCTTTAGGCACTATGACGAATGGCAAAACTCCAGGGGTGGACGGCTTACCGGTGGAAGTTTATAAGGCGTATAAAACAGTCCTACTCCCAGTATTGCTAGACACGTTTAATGACAGTCTCACGCGAGGGACCCTGCCTCCATCTATGCGGGAGGCAATTATTACTGTTTTGCCTAAGAAAGATAAAGATCCTGTTTCTCCAGCTTCCTATAGGCCTATTTCCCTCCTGACAGCAGACATCAAGCTTCTGGCGAAGGTGTTGGCTATACGCCTTTCAAAGGTGGTGGAGTCGTTGGTGCACCCTGATCAGACTGGTTTTATGCCCCGTAAGTCAACGGCTCTGAATATTCGTAGATTGTTTTTAAATATGCAGGTTGAGGCGGATAATGTGTGGCGGCGGGTAGTCCTGTCTTTGGATGCCGCCAAGGCATTTGACAGCGTGGAGTGGCCGTACCTTTTTCAGTACTGGAGGGCATGGGCTTTGGACCTGGCTTTATTGGCTGGATCAGGCTCTTGTACTCTCAGCCACAGGCACGGATACGGGCCAATGGTTCACTGTCTGGGTACTCTCCTCTTCAGAGGGGTACGAGGTGGGCTGCCCGCTGTCCCCGCTGCTTTTCACCCTGGCTATTGAGCCCCTGTCTTCGAGGATAAGACGTGCTCCGGATATTGAGGGATTTCGATATAGCGAGCTGGAGGAGAAGGTGGCCCTCTATGCGGATGACCTTCTGTTGTTTTTAGCTGACCCTGATACTTCACTTCGCAATACCATGTCGCTCCTTACACAGTTTGGGGCCGTTTCGGGGTTGACCGTAAATTGGGAAAAGTCAGTGGTTTTGCCGATAGATCCCACAGTCCTTGACATACCCACGTGCCAGTCGTAAACAGCTTCAAATACCTGGGCATTAATATATCGGGCGACATTTCTGACTATGAGCGTTTAAACCTTACACCTCTAATGTCTACGATTAAGCAGAAGATTAATGACTCACCGTAAGCCCGTGGACTCCGGTTTAGACAGGCTGTAGCGCCTTCCTCCTTGTCACAGGTGGGCCGCGCCTGCCGGTAGTGGGGCCCGGTTGAGTGCAGATCAAAAGTGAAGACGTCTTGTGGGAACAGATTAAAGGGGTTTAATTTATTCGTGACGCCACCTATGAGTAGTTCGGTAAGGGCTACCGACGCTGCGGAACCTCCGGGGGATGGACAGCAGCAAGATGGAACGCTCCCCACAGGCTGAGCGGTGATCCCCGGAGGCTGGAGCTGCTTAAGATGTTGTGCGGCAGCTGCGGTTACATTGTAGTGTGGATGGACAGTTCATAAGGAAGCACGGACACAGAAAGTCTCTGCAACGGGTCTTTACTGTAACCAGCAGGCAGTGCATGGTATACAGTTTACGGGTAGTGGACCGGGTGGACTCAGCAGTGATGGTGTCCCTCAGAGATCCGCAAGTGTTCCTCCATTCTAGCTAAGTGTTTTGCCATTGTCGCCCAGGAATACCAGATCGGGGACGGGGAGGCTGCTTCAATGCCCTATCCAAGATGTACGTTGTGGATGTTTTGGGGAGCCTTGGATCCCTCGGTGGGTACACCGCTGGTTAGACGACTGGAAGTTGGCTGGTGGTGGGGTGCTCTTGTAAAGCTGCTCCTCCACGCTTCTGGTTCGCGTAGCAGAGGTGAACTGCTGCCAGCTTCGGTACCAGTGAACCGGCTGTGAGTTGTGGGCACGGGAGTCTTTTTGGAACCCGTGGTTAATGATGCCCGATCCCAGTTGTTGAGGCCTCAGGTGCTGACACCCGACCGGTGACGGCCCGGGGGCTGCACGGGGTGCGGAGCCCCCGCTCCTACTCCAAGTTCTAGACTGCTCAGGTCAAGTTCTAGACTCCTTCTCCTACTGACTAAGGGTCTGTTTTTCCTACACACTTCCCTAGCACTCTGCCCACCAGGACCCTGGGTTGGTCCTCTGTTCTAGGTGATGCATGCAGGGTTGGATCTCAAAGTTAACCAGATCACTGCTGTGTCAGAGAATATTGCGGCTGCATTTATGGCTGCAATACCCTCTTGTGACGCACTCGTTGCGGGGCGCCACACTCCCCCTTGGTTTAATACGCTTGTCCCCAAGCGTCACAGTACCCACATTACAGAGGTTTTTATATTTTATAACAGGTAATACACTTTTATTAATGACAGGTCATTATGTTGCATAAAAGTGAAGCAGTAAAATAAACAAGTTAACACATTGCGCGGACTCGGCGGGCGGTCGGCTGTCCTTAGGTAAAAGTTCAGGCTGTGGCCGCCAAGTCGCGGTGTTATTTGCAAACAGGAAGAAGTCTCTTGGTGAAAAGTTCAATCAACAAAGTCACTTATGGAGGGCAGGGTTCCGGACTCGTATAGCGAACCACCTGTCACAGCATATATGTCGCTCATAGGTTACAATGTCCCCTCTATATAAGTCTCGGTTAGGATGCCCTCGCGGTAGGTGCGATTCCATATCACAGCGCCCCACAAACACTTCAGTACTCACACCCTCCTCCCTTACGAATCCCCACCCGGTGGATAAGTTAAAGGTGCTCACCCGTCCGGTTTTACGGAACTCATCAGGCAATGGAGATTGGCGGCGGGCTTCAGCGCGGGCCTGCATGTTGGCGTGCAGCCGAGCGTGCCAGTCCCCCCTTCGGATGCGACGTACCTCTTCGTTGGAGTGATGCGGCGTGTGGATACAGTCACTACGGCGTGATAGTTGTTGAACAGCTCGAGCTTGGTGGGCAGTCTGGAGCAAAGCCCGGTTTAACGGGACCGGAGAAGATGTTGCTGCGGCGGCACCCGACCAGTGTACCCGAGCAGATCGCCCGGCAGAAGGATCCTTGGTGTCTCCCCAGGCGAACCCGGTGTAGAGGTCCTCAGCTGGGCTGTAGGTCTCGTCGTCATCATCCTCGATCTCTCCCTCGATGACTACGTCGGGCTGCTCGGCTGACGGAGATGATCGAATGGAATCCTCTGGGTCGATGGATGGCTGCGCTGCAAAGTTCTCCTCAGGGTCGTCTTGCAGGGCTTCCAGGCTGCCTGCCTCTTCTTCTGTAGCAGCTGGAAGTGGTGTTTCGATCCCGGTCACGAGGTAGGCCTCGGTAATTGCAGAGGAGGCCTCCGGATCAGGGGAGAAACAGGCGACAGTCTCAGTAGTGTGGAAACTAGTCGCGGGTTCCGCAAATGGAACCAGGTATATGTCGATTTCTTCGGTGGAGCGTATTGGAAGCTCCGGCTCAGGAACGGGGTCGGCTGCGATGTCAATCGCTGGAACGAGCTGAGCTGTGGCCCCCACTGGAATGATACAGTCTATGGGCTCCGGTGATGAAGCAGGACAGGTGGTGGGCAACGGTGAGGCGGTTGAGAAGCTGGCGACGTTGTCTGGGCCTGGAGAAGCTGTACCCGGTCGGCTCTGCTGCATCGCATGATGGAGTCTTCTGCCTAGGGTCGCACTCCAGCTGCGAATCGTCCACTCCACAGTCTCAAGTAACCGCACCCGGAGGTCTTGTAGAGCCTCTAGCCAAAAGTCTGGGCTGCCGTCTATGGTAAGGGCAGGACCCGGACCCGGTTGGCCTATGGCTGCTCTGGCCTCCGCCTCGACCTCCCGCATTAGGTCTTGGAGCCTCGTGCTGGCCATCCTCTTCTTTAGAGGGAACCACACCCGTTCAACCGGTAACCGTTCTGGTAGAGAGCTGGTGAAGAAAGGTCTGCGACACTCCCATTTCCTGTGGGCTTTTGTAGTCCAATGGTGGGAAAAGTCTTTGGGGTCCGCCCCCATGGTTGATTCGAGCAATCAGGGCGGACAAAGAGTTTGGCGCCTTTTGCTTTTAGCCCTCCCACGATCAGGGGCGGTGGCTCACCCCTGGGCTTGCACGTGGCGGATCCTTGTGGCGGGAACGCCATCTTGGGCGCCATCTTGGCCCAACAGTGAAAAGGCGGGAAAGTTCTTTTAGGGATGAACAAAGTCCAAATTGTAGACAATAAAGTCATTTTTAAGCACATTATACCCGTTAGGGAACGGGCCTGCTCGTATCCTGTTCGTGACGCCATTTTCTGACTCACCATAAGCCCGTGGACTTCGGTTTAGACAGGCTGTAGCTCCTTCCTCCTTGTCCGGTTGAGTGCAGATCAAAAGTGAAGACGTCTTGTGGGAACAGATTAAAGGGGTTTAATTTATTCGTGACGCCACCTATGAGTAGTTCGGTAAGGGCTACCGACGCTGCGGAACCTCCGGGGATAGACAGCAGCAAGATGGAACGCTCCCCACAGGCTGAGCGGTGATCCCCGGAGGCTGGAGCTGCTTAAGATGTTGTGCGGCAGCTGCGGTTACATTGTAGTGCGGACGGACAGTTCATAAGGAAGCACGGACACAGAAAGTCTCTGCAACGGGTCTTTACTGTAACCAGCAGGCAGTACATGGTATACAGTTTACGGGTAGTGGACCGGGTGGACTCAGCAGTGATGGTGTCCCTCAGAGATCCGCAAGTGTTCCTCCATTCTAGCTAAGTGTTTTGCCATTGTTGCCCAGGAATACCAGATCGGGTACGGGGAGGCTGCTTCAATGCCCTATCCAAGATGTATGTTGTGGATGTTTTGGGGAGCCTTGGATCCCTCGGTGGGTACACCGCTGGTTAGACGACTGGAAGTTGGCTGGTGGTGGGGTGCTCCTGTAAAGCTGCTGCTCCACGCTTCTGGTTCGCGTAGCAGAGGTGAACTGCTGCCAGCTTCGGTACCAGTGAACCGGCTGTGAGTTGTGGGCACGGGAGTCTTTTTGGAACCCGTGGTTAATGATGCCCGATCCCGGTTGTTGAGGCCTCAGGTGCTGACACCCGACCGGTGACGGTCCGGGGGCTGCACGGGGTGCGGAGCCCCCGCTCCTACTCCAAGTTCTAGACTGCTCAGGTCAAGTTCTAGACTCCTTCTCCTACTGACTAAGGGTCTGTTTTTCCTACACACTTCCCTAGCACTCTGCCCACCAGGACCCTGGGTTGGTCCTCTGTTCTAGGTGATGCATGCAGGGTTGGATCTCAAAGTTAACCAGATCACTGCTGTGTCAGAGAATATTGCGGCTGCATTTATGGCTGCAATACCCTCTTGTGACGCACTCGTTGCGGGGCGCCACATTAAGGCCTGGGCCAAGCTACACCTCTCAGTGGTGGGTGGGGTGAACCTGCTGAAGATGGTGATCATGCCTCAGCTTTTGTACGTCCTTCATAACTCCCCAATTTGGCTTACGCAGAATAGATTTTTTAAAATTAACGCCTTATTCAGGGAGCTTATTTGGGGGAAAAAGGGAGCATGGATAAAATTGGAACACCTGCAGAGGGGTAAGGATGAGGGGGGGCTGGCCTTGCCCAACCCTTGGCTGTATTTTCTGTCCTCACAGTGTCAGCATTTGACCGGGGGCACGGAGCACTCAGTTGCGGGGCAGGGGGGAGGTAAGGGTATCCTTCAGTTTCTGGGGGGCGAGGACCGCTGCTGTCGAAATTAGAAGCTGGAACCCTTCGACCCTGGGCCCACAGGCTCCCCACGGTGCTACTCATGATTAAAGTATGGGAAAAATTGAAAAGGCTGAGAGGCATCACTGGTTTTACACGGTATACCCCCATTTGGAACAACCCTCATCTGCCGCACCTGCAGGCGCTGATGGGATTCGCGCAGTGGCGACGTGTGGGCATATGGTGGCTCTCTCAGCTGGTGGAACGGGGAGTCTTTAACACATTTGAAACCTTGCAGAGTGAATTTTCGCTCCCACACTCCTCGTTCTACCGGTATTTGCAGGTGCGACATGCCTACATGGCGCAGGCTCGAACGCATTGTATGGACATACACCATGATACAGCTATCACCATGATTGGCGCGTCATGGTAACCTGTCATGGTAACCTGCGGTCACGTGACTGTGACATCACCGCAGGTCCTGTACTGCAGTAGAAGACCTCTGCAGACACCGGGAGCCTGCGGGAGCCACCGGGAGCCACCGGGAGCCTGCAGGAAGACGACGGGGGCTCAGGGAGAGGTGAGCATAAACTTTTTAAATTTTTTTAACCCCTGCCTTCCAGTTTGGAGCATTTTTAATGTACTGAGCATGCTCAGTACAGTAAAATAGGGTCCGAGGAGACATCAGATGTTTCCTCGGACCTTGCTCCAAAGGGCCCCATGATAAATTGATCGGGTCAGATCGGATGTGCACTAAATGCAATTTTGGGATTTTTATCGGACAGCATCGGATTTAAAAAATCCGTAGTGTGAAAGTAGCCTTACAAGAGGTAAAAAATAAGTCATACTTGTTTAGAGCAAAAAATGCTGTTACTCATAGCATAGATATGAATAAAGTGAACAACTCTATATACACACACGTGCCCAGCGCCGGACTGGGGTGTCTGGGGCCCACCAGGAAAATTGACTCCAGGGGCCCACCGACCCGAGCCCACCCACCCGGGCCCACCCATTCTTCAGCTATATGCAAATACCTGTTATCCGTTATACCCATTATAGTGTAGCGTGGACTGTAAAACCCAGGCGGCTCCTGCACCTCACTGTGCGCTCACCATTACTGTGATGTACAATTACTGTAGTTTGCATTAAAGGGATTTTTTGGTGAAAACAAGTTCTCAGCGATGCACAGGTTAGGAAGGTGATCACTTATTTATTGGTGGAATCCACACCATCAGAAGAATGTGGCATTTTGAGCATTTGGTGAGTTTTTTACCTCAGTATTTGTAAGACAAAACCAGGAGTGGAGCAATCACAGGTAATTTTTTTCTACATTTCTCACCCTCTTCTGGTTTTGTCTTATAAATACTGAGGTGAAAATCTCACCAAATGCTCAACTTTCTTTCTCTGGAGAACCTCTGTGAGGGTGCGTGCACACGGTCCGGCGGAGCTGCGTGTTGGACGCGGCTCCTCCGGACCTGAGTGAAGCCGTGGGTGGCCGCAGGGAGACCGCAGCCGCCCTGTACTCACCGTGTGCGGCGGGTGCCGGGCGGCTTCTCTCTGACAGCCGCTTCCGACTCCGCAGCATGAAATAAACATGCTGCAGAAGGGGGGGGACAGCCGGCAACCTGCACCGCAGCTCCAAACACGCTGTGGGTGGGTAAAGAATAGTGGGCATGGGATTTCTTGAAATCCCATCCACTATGCTTGTACTGTACTACGCAGCGTTTTAGATGCAGAAGCAAGACGCTGCATACACTGATCGTGTGCACACACCCTGACTGCATCTCTGCTGATATGTCACAGGACAGGGAGGGGTTAAATACCAAGTATTTAATATGTTTTGGAAATAAAGAAGATTCCCCTTATTGATATCAGATAAAACAAATGACCGACCACAATCCACTCTACCAAAACCAATATTACCAGATACAAGTCTGAAATACCACTACACCGTGACCAGATCACATATTACCATGACATAGTACCTAAATAATGCCACATACAAGGAACAAATACTGCCACACCATTACCAAAGCACATAAAACCATAATGATCAAATGCTACCACATATAAGGTATAAATACTGCGACACCATGAGACCTCATATTACCACCACATAGTGACCGAATAATACTACATACAAGGGACAAATACCGTAATGTCATGACCAAAGTACATAATGCCACCACATAGTGACAAATAATACTAAATTAATAAAAATGTAAAAAAGCTCTGTATATAGTGTCAGTGTACAGGTAATGCAATGATCACCATTGACATTCTACACAGGAGCTCTGTATATAGTGTCAGTGTGTGTGTATAAGTAAGGCTAAGGTCACACTTGCAAAATTCTAAGTTCCCTGCGTTGTTTGCATAGAACTTACATTTTTTTTTCTCCCTACGCAGCCTGTACGCAGCCTTCACGCAGGCTGAGAAGCGGCGAACTCGGCCCCTAGCACCCCGCTGTGTTTCCTGGATACCAGCTACACAGCGGGCTATGGGGAGTGCAATATGCACTACGCATGCACCACGCACAGGGGAACGCATCACGATGCGTTCCCCTGTGCGTGGTGCAAATTGCACTCCCTGCAGGGTTGCTAGGGGCCACATTCGCCGCTACTCAGCCTGCGTGAAGGCTGCGTAGTGAGAAAAAAATTCTAAGTTCTATGCAACCAACGCAGAGAACTTAACATTTTGCAAGTGTGACCCTAGCCTTATACACATACTCACGAGTGATGTCTCTAGGTGAAGTTCTTTATCTGTCGCAGACCGATATCACGTCTTCTATGTAGGACTCATCTCTGCAGAAAATAACATAGTTAGCTATACCTGACTCACTTCCAGAGCACAATCCACACTTTTCCCAAGATTTCTACAATACATGAAATGACAAAAAAAGAAACATAGTGCCGCACTACATAGTAACAGTGCTCCAGTGTCATTCTGTGCCTGCTCATCCTTGTCAGTAGACATATTTGTCTGATGGCAAAGATGTAGCAGAGCTGAAGACAAAAGACCCGTGGATTACGTCAAAACAAGGATTTTTTAATTAAAGATGGTGTCCCTAAATGTGTTTTGTTTTATTTTTAAGTTAAAAAAAAAATTCATTTCTGTTTACTAGAAATTCATGTTGGCCATGTCTAATTTGTCATGACACCATGAAGTTTGGGCTTAGTACCAGCTAATAATACAAAGCTGGCCTGGTACTAACCCTTTTATTACGCAGGGTGCTACTCACCACCAGAGCCACTGGAAGAGCTGGGTAAAGTGCCTGGAAATGGTGCTATGATGAATGCACCATTTTCAGGGGTGGCTGTGGTTTGCGATTTTCAGTGTGGGAGGCCAAGAAAGCTTGGGCCTTACCATGCTGAGAATCCCAGCCCCTTGCTGCCTTGTTTAACTTGGCTGGCGATCAACATATCACGGGAGCCCACACATTTAAAAAAATATAGATATTTTACATAAGTTTAAAACAAATATTAGGCTTCTCTGTCTTTTGATTGCCAGCCAAGGTAAAGCCAGGGAGCTGGAGGTGGCAGCCCGTAGCAGTCTGCTTTATCTGCGCTGAGAATCAAAAAATCTGCGGAGCGCTACGTCATGTTTTTTTTAGTATTTATTTGTTTTCACACATATGTGTGACAGGCCCAACAGCTAATCACAGACACTGACACAGAGAATGGGCATCTGTGATTGGCTGCTTAGGTAACCTGAACGCAGCCCGTTCTAGAATGTATGGGCTGGTTGTAGATTACTCGAACAGCCAATCACAGATGCCCATCCTCTTTGACCGCATCTGTGATTGGCTGTTGTGGTCTGTCACATATAGAAGTGTGAAAATAAATAATTTTTAAAAACATGACGTTGCGCTCTGCAGAATTTTTGATTCTCACCGCAGATAAAGCGGACAGCTACGGCCTGCCACCCCCAGCTGCCTGGCTTTACCTTCGATGGTGATCAAAAGTCAGGAAAGCCCAATATTTTTTTATAAATTATTAAAAAAAAATGAGTGAGCTCCCGCCATATCTTGATCGGCAGCTGGGGGCTGGGATTCTCAGCATGGTAAGGCCCAAGCATTCTGGGCCCCCGATGCTGAAAACGGCAGCCCACAGCTACCCCTGGAATTGGCGCAGTCATCATAGCGCCATTTCCAGGCGCTTTATTCGGCTCTTCCAGTGGCCCTGGTGGGGGGGTGGCACGCTGGGTAATAAAGGGGTTAGTACCAGCTTTGTATTATCAGTTGGTACTAACCCTGAAATTCATGGCATCACGCCAAACTAGACATGGCCACCATGACTTTCTAGTAAACAGAAAAAAAACACAACACAGAGAAAATAGATGTTTAATAAAACTCAAACACATTTAGGGACTCCATCTTTAGTAAATAAAAAAAATCCTTGCTCAGACGTAATACACAGGTCTTCTGTCTTCAGCTCTGCTACATCTTTGCAATCAGACAATATGTCTGCTGACAGAGATGAGCAGGCACAGAATAACAGTAGAACACACCTGTAAGTGATAGAAGCGCTCAGCTGGCCTCCAGCCGCCGACCGTGTTTCCTGTGCATTGCAAATAATGCATACTTTCAAACACATGGCTATTTTTGCAAGCGTTAGAATGCATTTTTGCAATGCAAGTCTACGGTACATTGCATTTGTGCTGATTTACAACGGATCCGTTGCAATGGACAGCGTAAACGCAATGTTAACAGCTGCGAGGAGGGGAGACAGAGCCCTGGATACCGCCTAGTCAGTCTACTGATGGTACTATCATACACATTGCCCAGTATGTCCTTCCAGCCTTTGTGGCACTATTATGCCCATTGCCCAGTATGTACTGCCTGCCTCTGTGGTACTATCATGCTAGTACTACCACCAGTGACTGTCAGGACATGCTGGGGGGCATGATAGTACCAAAGATGCTGGCAGGACATATTGGGCAATGTGCATGCATGATAGTACCACCAGAGGCTGGCATAACATGCTGGCCAATGGGCATGATAATCATGGTCATTGCCCAGTAGTTTGTCCTGCCAGCCTCAGCTAAGGGTCCCAGGCAGTTACCTTCTCATCCGTTCTGCTGCTGGCTGGGAGTCCTGTATAGTACAGCATGTAGTGTGAATGCCACACTATGGAGATGCTGCTCCTACTACTGCCACATGGAGGCGAGGCTCAGGACCACATAGAGATTACAGGGGCCGCATAAGGGGCGGATGTGGGTCCCAATCAGGGGCGTACATAGAGATCAATGGGCACTCTCAGGGGCGTGCATAAAGATCATGGGGCCAAATCATAGGCGTACATAGATAATATGGGGCACAGTCAAGGGCGTGTATAAAAATCATGGGGCCCACTCAGGGATCGTACATTGAGATCATGGGGCCCACTCAGATGCGTACATAGAGATCATCATGGGGCCCACTCAGATGCGTACATAGAGATCATCATGGGGCCCACACATAAGCGCACATAGCGATCACGGGGCCCACTCAGATGCGTACATAGAGATCATCATGGGACCCACTCAGATGCGTACATAGAGATCATCATGGGGCCCACTCAGATGCGTACATTGAGATCATCATGGGGCCCACACATAAGCGCACATAGCGATCACGGGGCCCACTCAGATACGTACATAGAGATCATCATGGGGCCCACACATAAGCGCACATAGAGATCACGGGGCCCACTCAGAACCGCACATAGAGATCATTATGGGGCCCACACATAAGCGCACATAGAGATCATGGGGCCCACTCAGATGTGTACATAGAGATCGTCATGGGGCCCACACATAAGCGCACATAGAGATCACGGGGTTTACTCAGATGCGTACATAGAGATCATCATGCGGCCCACACATAGGCGCACATAGAGATCATGGGGCCCACTCAGATGCGTACATATAGATCAACATGGGGCCCACACATAGGCGCACACAGAGATCATGGGGCCCACTCAGATGCGTACACAGAGATCATCGTGGGGCCCACACATAGAGATCATGGGCCCACACATAAGCGCACATAGATTTCATGGTGCCCACTCAGATGTGTACATATAGATCAACATGGGGCCCACACAAAGGCGCACACAGAGATCATGGGGCCCACCCAGATGCGTACACAGAGATCATCGTGGGGCCCACACATAGAGATCATGGGCCCACACATAAGCGCACATAGATTTCATGGTGCCCACTCAGATGTGTACATATAGATCAACATGGGGCCCACACAAAGGCGCACACAGAGATCATGGGGCCCACCCAGATGCGTACACAGAGATCATCGTGGGGCCCACACATAGAGATCATGGGCCCACACATAAGCGCACATAGATTTCATGGTGCCCACTCAGATGTGTACATATAGATCAACATGGGGCCCACACAAAGGCGCACACAGAGATCATGGGGCCCACCCAGATGCGTACACAGAGATCATCGTGGGGCCCACACATAGAGATCATGGGCCCACACATAAGCGCACATAGATTTCATGGTGCCCACTCAGATGTGTACATATAGATCAACATGGGGCCCACACAAAGGCGCACACAGAGATCATGGGGCCCACCCAGATGCGTACACAGAGATCATCGTGGGGCCCACACATAGAGATCATGGGCCCACACATAAGCGCACATAGATTTCATGGTGCCCACTCAGATGTGTACATATAGATCAACATGGGGCCCACACAAAGGCGCACACAGAGATCATGGGGCCCACCCAGATGCGTACACAGAGATCATCGTGGGGCCCACACATAGAGATCATGGGCCCACACATAAGCGCACATAGATTTCATGGTGCCCACTCAGATGTGTACATATAGATCAACATGGGGCCCACACAAAGGCGCACACAGAGATCATGGGGCCCACCCAGATGCGTACACAGAGATCATCGTGGGGCCCACACATAGAGATCATGGGCCCACACATAAGCGCACATAGATTTCATGGTGCCCACTCAGATGTGTACATATAGATCAACATGGGGCCCACACAAAGGCGCACACAGAGATCATGGGGCCCACCCAGATGCGTACACAGAGATCATCGTGGGGCCCACACATAGAGATCATGGGCCCACACATAAGCGCACATAGATTTCATGGGGCCCACTCAGATGTGTACATATAGATCAACATGGGGCCCACACAAAGGCGCACACAGAGATCATGGGGCCCACCCAGATGCGTACACAGAGATCATCGTGGGGCCCACACATAGAGATCATGGGCCCACACATAAGCGCACATAGATTTCATGGGGCCCACTCAGAGACGTACATAGAGATCAACATGGGGCACACACATAGGCGCACATAGAGATCATGGGGCCCACACATAGGCGCACATAGAGATCATGGGGCTCCGTGAGGTTAGGCTCTCACTGCACCCCAGTATGGTGCCATCAGGGAGCTCCCACAGTGTTTGCTTCATACTAAGGCCTGTCATGCCCTGTGGGACCTCCCTGAGGGCACCATGCTGGGGGCAGTAGTAGAAGCAGCAGCATCTCCTCACACTACAGGCCCCCAGCAGGTGTCACTGGATGGTGGAGGCTGCAGCACGGTCTGGGACCCCCAGGCCCCAGACTGATGATGGCTGAGGAGCGCATTTCTTATGGAAGAATCAGAATGGGCTCCTCAGTCACTCAGCACTGCAGGACGACCTAACACACTGCTCACCCCCCCTGCCCCCCCTAAACAAAGTCTCTGAGTCCTGCCCTGGCCAACCGCCTTTATAGTCACCATGCCTGGGCTGCCGCCTGACTGTCTGCGGGTCTGCTGGGGCGACGGCGGGTGACGGTCCTCAGCCCGCTCTCCTCTACAGTGACTCTGCCGGCTGCGCTGCAGACACAGCCTGGATGGAGACAGTTATCGCAGGCTGAGACTGTCTCCATCTGCGCACGCGCCGGCAGTGTCGCGCTGCGCAGAGGAGGCTGAGCGGCACCACAGCAGGCAAAGCACGGAGAGCTCTCTCCGTGCTTTGCTGCTGCAAGAGGACATAATCATTCACTAATCATATTGGCAGTGCGCCGATATGATTAGTGATAATACCGGGGGCCGGGGGGGCCCCTCACACTGTCACAGACGCATCTCGGGCCCAGGGGGGGTATGGGGGCGTGACTAAGTGGGCGGGGCTAAAATGTGTCGGGGCCCCCCGGGGGATCTCCCGATCTCCCGCCGGGCCAGTCCGCCCCTGCACGTGCCTACGTGCCTGGAACAACTAATTACACACATGTTTAAAGGGAACCTGTCACCTCATCTAACCTGTCAATAGCTGTCCCTGCAGCGCCCAAATACGTCATATCCGGATCTTCTGCTCCACACGTCACAGGCCACCTTCAGAGCATGCGTAGAAGGCATGCTGAAGGCAGCCTTACACCCGGCGAACTTCGCATTACCGGCAATGACGCGCAACGGCATCATGTGATGCCGCATCATAGAATTCAGAGCGGGGGATTTTGAAAAAAGAAAGCGCGGTCATGCAGCAAGGATTACTCCCATGGGGGCGTACCGTATATACTTGTGTATAAGCCGACCCGTGTATAAGCCGACCCCCCTACTTTTGCCCCCAAAACCTGGGAAAACCTATTGACTCGTGTATAAGCCGAGGGTGGACCCCAGCAGTGTGGTATACAGCAGCCCCAGAGGTATATACAGCAGCCCCAGAGGTAGTATACAGCAGCCCCAGAGGTAGTATACAGCAGCCCCAAAGGTATATACAGCAGCCCCAGTGGTAGTATACAGCAGCCCCAGAGGTAGTATACAGCAGCCCCAGAGGTAGTATACAGCAGCCCCAGAGGTAGTATACAGCCCCAGTGGTAGTATACAGCAGCCCTAGAGGTATATACAGCTCCAGTGGTAGTATACAGCAGCCCCAGAGGTATATACAGCCCCAGTGGTGGTATACAGCAGCCCCAGAGGTATATACAGCCCCAGTGGTAGTATACAGCAGCCACAGAGGTATATACAGCCCCAGTGGTAGTATACAGCAGCCCCAGAGGTATATACAGCCCCAGTGGTAGTATACAGCAGCCCCAGAGGTATATACAGCCCCAGTGGTAGTATACAGCAGCCCCACAGGTATATACAACCCCAGTGGTAGTATACAGCAGCCCAAGAGGTATATACAGCCCCAGTGGTAGTATACAGCAGCCCCAGAGGTATATACAGCCCCAGTGGTAGTATACAGCAGCCCCAGAGGTATATACAGCCCCAGTGGTAGTATCCAGCAGCCCCAGAGGTATATACAGCCCCAGTGGTAGTAAACAGGCCCCCCAGTGGTGGTATACTGGCCCCCACCAGTAACACACAGCCCCCCCTCCTTAGTATGCCCCCCCCCTCATTAGTATGTCCCCCCAGGCTGCGGCACCTGTTAAAATAACAAACTTTCATACATCACCTTCCGGCGCAGCTCCTCCAGTCCCGGCTTCTTCTTCCTTCTTGTGCCGGCTTCTGTGACCGCGCGCAGGAAATGATGTCATCTCCTGCGCCCGGTCACATGACACCAGAACAAGCAGGAAAAGAAGCCGGGACCGGAGGAGCTGCGCCGGAAGGTGATCTATAAAGAGGACCTGCCACCCCCCCTGGTGCTATCCAAACTGAAAGCACCACTGAATGCAGCGTGTGTGCTGCATTCAAGGAAGGGGTCTCCTGTGTTTCCATTCCCCCCTGTAACCTGTAAAAAACCCTTTATAAAGTTTACAGATAAGAAGTCCGGAGGGATTTACAGATTATGCAGTCCTCGCTGCTCATGGTGGTCCTCCCGCCCCCAGCCTCCCTGTGCCACCTCCTGACTGTGTTTGTCTCCCCTCCTCGCCTGCACCTTATAATTTTAACTCACACAGGCACAGAGCAAGGAATTGTTAGGAGCAGTTTGCCGGTGGCTGAAACGCCTACTGCCCGTGACGTCAGCGCCGGAGCCTCCCCTGAATACAGATTATGCTGTATGCCTAACAATTTCTCGCTCTGTGCCTGTCACGGGTGGCACGGATGACAGGGTGGAGGCCACGCGCAGACGATCCCAGCGGGTGGCCCACCAGCCATAATGGGGGAGGATTGTCCGTCTCTTTCAGGGGCATTTACCTTCTGTGTAGATGGAGAGAGGGTGTGATGGGATCTTGCTGTTATAGGGGGACGGCTGTGGAGGTCTTGTGCTCGGTCTGGTTTTATCCACCAATATGGTGGGTCACTAGGACCCAGCAGATTCCTTCCACCTTTATAAGGAGGTTCATTACCCTTCCTCGGTGCAGGTGATAGTTCCTTGTGCACTCATGATCCTTGCTCCAGCAGACGCTGAGGTTGTGGAGGTTGCTGAGTTCTGCTGTCAGATAAGTGTTTCCTTTTCCCTAATGTCTGTCTTCCCTGGTGTTTGTCTTTAGTTGATAGTGGAGGGGTCTAGTGAACCTCTCCATCTGATCCTTAGATAAGATAGTGCTAGGATCAGAGAGGGACGAGGTTCGTGGTCGGCGACAGTTGAGGAGACTGTATAGGGACGTTAGGGCAGACAGGGTCAGCTCTAGGAAGTCTAGGGGTGACCGTCTCCTTCTTGTGCCCTTAGCGTTAGGGACTCCTTATTCCCCCCCCCGTCGTTATCCTACGCTGGGTGTCTTCCCTACTCCCAGCGTGACATTATCACCTGCCAGTAACTGTAAGTGAAGGAAGGGGAGGATTCGATTTTTTTCCTTTTCCTTATGGATCCTGTGTCTGCTTTGGCCCAGCAGCTGCAGACCTTGTCTTTAGAGGTTGCGGACCTTCGGTCGGCTCTACTGGGACCACAACCACAAAATGGTGTCTTGGGGAATCAAGCAGTGGGTCCGGCCAGACCGGAACCTAAGGTTGCCCTCCCTGACAGGTTTTCAGGAGGCAGAGATAAATTCACTGTGTTCAAAGAGGCCTGTAAATTATACTTCAGGCTTAGGCCGTATTCTACTGGTGACGAGCAGCAGCGGGTAGGAATTATTATATCATTGCTGCAGGGGGATCCCCAATCCTGGGCTTTCTCTCTGCCACAGGACTCTACTTGTCTCCAGTCTGTGGATGGATTTTTTGACGCCTTAGGCCTCATATATGATGACCCTGACCGTGTCTCTTTGGCTGAATCCAAATTGCGCCATCTCCACCAGGGGACTCGGTCAGCGGAATCATATTGTTCTGAGTTCCGCAGGTGGGCTATGGACACGAAGTGGAACGATCCGGCTCTCAGGAGTCATTTTTGCCAGGGTCTTTCGGAAAGACTGAAGGATGCCCTGGCAGTGTATGAGACCCCTCCGTCCCTGGAGGCAGCTATGTCGTTGGCTATTCGCATGGATAGACGCCTCCAGGAGCGGAGGGGTAGACCTCCGGCAACTGGGAGCCCTTCTCGTGGTGGTTCCTCGTTGCCGGGTGGTCAATCGGAGGGCGAGTCATTTCTCCCGAGGGGGGAGGAACCTATGCAACTTGGAGGAGCGGCGGCCTCGAGGCTCTCCTCCGGTGCCTCCCGGGGCAGGGGGAAGGGGGTCTGTTTTTTTTGTGGGAAAGGAGACCATTTTATCGGGGCCTGTCCCTACGCTCCGAAACGGACTGGGGTGCCGGGACCTCATGTGTCTATGGGGGTGTGGGGGTAGTCGAGCGGGAGGTGTGTGTATCCTCCGTTTGTACTTCCCATTTTCTCCTGAGTGCAGAGGTGGCGCTAGAGAGCAAAACGGAAGGCATTTCTGTGTTTGTGGACAGTGGTGCGGGGGTCAGCATGGTGGATGCTCGTTTCGTACACGCTCATGGGCTTAACCGCTGTTTATTGTCTCGCCCCATCTGTATCTATGCCATCGACTCAGCACCGCTTGCTCAGGGTAGTCTCACACATATCGTACATAACATTAAGTTAACGGTTGGATCCCAACATCAGGAGACGTTATCTTGCTATGTCTTAGACGGTCTCCCCGCTCCCATTGTCCTGGGCTTGCCATGGTTGATTAAACATAATCCCGTAGTGGATTGGCAGTCCAGGGACATTGTGGAATGGAGTGATTATTGTTCGGAGAATTGTTTGGCTACATCCTTTTCGGTGGTATCTGCTGAATCTCTGCCCCCATTCCTATCGGAGTATGAGGATGTGTTCTCAGAGAAGGGGTGCCGAGACTTGCCCCCTCATCGGGCATATGATTGCCCTATCAACCTCGTTCCCGGAGCTAAACTGCCCAAAGCTAGGATGTTTACTATATCTGGTCCCGAAAGACAAGCAATGAAGGATTTCATTGCTGAAAGTCTAGAGACGGGTCACATTAGGCCCTCCACGTCGCCGGTTGCGGCTGGTTTCTTTTTTGTGAAAAAGAAGGATGGGGGCCTCCGTCCTTGTTTGGATTTTCGGGAATTGAATCGGATTACTGTCCGTGATCCATACCCCCTCCCTCTGATCCCTGATTTGTTTAGTCAGGTTGTGGGTGCTAAATGGTTCTCCAAGTTGGATTTGAGGGGGGCCTACAACCTGATTAGGGTCAGAGAGGGGGATGAATGGAAAACTGCATTCAATACCCCGGACGGCCATTTTGAAAGTCTCGTGATGCCGTTCGGGCTCACTAACGCCCCTGCGGTTTTCCAACATTTTGTCAATGATATTTTCCATCATTTGGTGGGTAGATTTGTAGTTGTTTACTTGGACGATATCTTGATCTATTCTCCCGATATGGAGACGCATCAATCCCATGTCAAACAGGTGTTGCAGGTCTTACGGGACAACAAACTATACGCCAAACTCGAGAAATGTGTTTTCGCCGTTCAGGAGGTTCGTTTTTTTGGGGTACCTCCTGTCGCCGTTGGGTTTCCGGATGGATCCGGAAAAGGTCCGGGCGGTGCTGGACTGGGAGCGGCCGGACAATCTACGGGCATTGCAACGTTTTTTGGGGTTTACCAATTTTTACCGTAAATTTATTAAGAACTATTCGGTACTGGTGACGCCTCTAACGGACATGACTAGGAAGGGGACGGATTTTTCTGAGTGGTCTGATTCTGCTCGCCAGGCTTTCTCCTCCCTGAAGCGTTGTTTTGCTTCCGCGCCTGTTCTTTGTCAGCCCGATCTTTCTCGGCCCTTCGTTGTGGAGGTGGATGCATCTGAGGTGGGGGTGGGGGCTGTGTTGTCGCAGGGGCCTTCGCCTGGGAGATGGGTGCCCTGTGCGTTCTTCTCCAAGAAGTTGTCGTCGGCCGAGAGGAACTATGATGTGGGTAATAGGGAGCTCTTGGCTATTAAGTTGGCTTTTGAGGAATGGCGGCACTGGCTGGAGGGGGCTGTCCATCCCGTCACGGTTATTACCGACCATAAGAACCTGTCTTACCTTGAGTCCGCCAGGCGTCTCAATCCCCGGCAGGCCAGGTGGTCTTTGTTTTTCACGAGATTTAATTTTACCGTCACCTACCGTCCGGGGGTTCAGAATGTGAAGGCGGATGCATTATCGCGTAGTTTTCCGGGTGGTAGTACTCATGAGAGTCCCGTCCCCATCTTGCAGGAGGGGGTGGTTGTTTCTGCCCTTTGCCCTGATCTAGAGGGGGAGGTGTTGAAGGTTCAGGGGGGCGCCCCTGCCTCCTGTCCTTCTGGGAGGCTTTTTGTGCCGTTCTCTTTGCGTCTCAGGGTGCTGTCGGAACATCACGACTCTGTACTGGCGGGGCATCCGGGCGGTAGGGCCACTTTCGATCTCTTGTCTCGTTGCTTTTGGTGGCCGGGGTTGAGGAAGGACGTAGCGGAATTCGTATCCGCCTGTGGTGTGTGTGCACGTGCTAAAGTTCCGCATACCCGTCCGTCTGGGTCTCTCGTGCCATTGTCTATTCCTGAGAGGCCATGGACACATTTGTCAATGGATTTTATCACCGATCTTCCGGCGTCGGCGGGTAAGACGGTGGTACTGGTAGTAGTAGATAGATTCAGTAAGATGGTTCGCTTTGTGGCACTGCCTGCACTTCCTAATGCTCGGACTCTGGCACAGGTGTTTGTAAGTGAAATCGTGAAGCTTCATGGGGTTCCCTCTGATGTGGTTTCTGATCGCGGTACTCAGTTCGTCTCCAAATTTTGGAAGGCTTTTTGTACACGTTTGGGGATTACGTTGTCCTTTTCTTCTGCTTTTCATCCGCAGTCTAATGGTCAAACCGAACGTGTGAATCAGAATTTGGAGACTTACCTGAGGTGTTTTGTCTCTGACCATCAGGAGACTTGGGCAAGCTATTTGCCCTTGGCCGAATTTGCCCTTAATAATCGCCTTCAGGAGTCCACTGGCAAGTCGCCGTTTTTCGGTGCATATGGGTTTCATCCTCAGTTTGGTACTTTTAGTGGTACGAGTCCTTCCGGAGTTCCGGAAGAGGACCGTTTTACCTCGTCCCTCTCCTCGGTTTGGCGGAGTGTGCAGCGTAGCTTGAAGCTCTTAGGTGACAGGTACAAACGTACGGCTGACAGGAAGCGTGCGCCAGGTCCGGACCTATGTGTGAATGACTACGTGTGGTTATCTACCAAGAATGTGAAGTTGAAGGTGCCCTCTTGGAAGTTGGGGCCCAGGTTTATCGGCCCCTATAGGATAACCGCCGTTATCAATCCCGTGGCGTTTCGTCTCGCGTTGCCTCCTGCTCTTAAGATTCACGATGTGTTTCACAGGTCGCTCCTCAAGCCGTATGTGCCATCATCCAACCCATCTCCTTTGCCTCCTGAGCCCATCTGTGTGGCGGGGAATCTGGAATTCGAGATCTCGAGGGTGGTTGATTCTCGCATGTTGCGCCGTTCTCTTCAGTATTTAGTGCACTGGAGGGGGTACGGTCCTGAGGAGCGGATGTGGGTGCCGGCGTCGGAGGTGTCCGCCGCGAGGCTGGTCCGCGCTTTTCACCGTTCCCATCCGGATAAGCCTGGTCCTGAGTGTCCGGGGGCCACTCGTAGGAGGGGGGGTACTGTCACGGGTGGCACGGATGACAGGGTGGAGGCCACGCGCAGACGATCCCAGCGGGTGGCCCACCAGCCATAATGGGGGAGGATTGTCCGTCTCTTTCAGGGGCATTTACCTTCTGTGTAGATGGAGAGAGGGTGTGATGGGATCTCGCTGTTATAGGGGGACGGCTGTGGAGGTCTTGTGCTCGGTCTGGTTTTATCCACCAATATGGTGGGTCACTAGGACCCAGCAGATTCCTTCCACCTTTATAAGGAGGTTCATTACCCTTCCTCGGTGCAGGTGATAGTTCCTTGTGCACTCATGATCCTTGCTCCAGCAGACGCTGAGGTTGTGGAGGTTGCTGAGTTCTGCTGTCAGATAAGTGTTTCCTTTTCCCTAATGTCTGTCTTCCCTGGTGTTTGTCTTTAGTTGATAGTGGAGGGGTCTAGTGAACCTCTCCATCTGATCCTTAGATAAGATAGTGCTAGGTTCAGAGAGGGACGAGGTTCGTGGTCGGCGACAGTTGAGGAGACTGTATAGGGACGTTAGGGCAGACAGGGTCAGCTCTAGGAAGTCTAGGGGTGACCGTCTCCTTCTTGTGCCCTTAGCGTTAGGGACTCCTTTTTCCCCCCCCCCGTCGTTATCCTACGCTGGGTGTCTTCCCTACTCCCAGCGTGACAGTGCCTGTGTGAGTTGAGATGATGAGGCCCAAGCGAGGAGGTGTAAGCATGTTGACATGTAATTTATAATAATAAGTTCATAAAACTGGTAATGTAAGCTTTCCTGCAGTTACTTAGTCTGACTACTAGAGGTCACCATTTCAACACGAGTAGAAAGGACCAAAAACAGGAAGTAATTTTGCTCAGAGTTTCTTGAGGTAAATTTGGAGAGAGAGAGATCCTTGGAGGAGCCTGAGGAGAAGCTGAGGATCCATCTCTCGTAGTCACATGTAGAAATGAGCCACCACCCTAGTGTTCGAATTCGATTTGTCAAATTGGGGGTGTGTTCATCGAATGTACGTGGAATGTTCATCAAATGTTCGTCTAATTCCGTCGAACACCGTCGAATAACATTGAAAACAATGGCAGGCAAACACAAACACATACAAACACATAGAAAACACATAGAAAACACCTTCTAAGGTGTCCAAAAGGTGACAAACTACTCAGAAGACACAACAAACACATGGAAAAGTGACAAGTACATATAAAAATGCAAAAAGAAAAGAGGTGGACGAGTAAAAGGAGGAGGAGACACAGATATAGACATGTCATGCCCTTCTAAAATCATGTAAAACACAGCAAGGGGACTCCAACAAGAGTCTCCATTTTTTCCAAAAATTGGGGCACAGACACCACTTAAGTGGCATTAATTGCCCCACAGTTGCAAGCTTAAAATTTTTGGTGACTGTCATACAGCACATTAAAAAATCCACAAGCCTTTAGTCTCCCCAGGATGACTCAGGAGTAGAGAAGTCCTTGTGGATCCATGACTTGTTCATCTTGATGAACGTTAGTCTATCCACATTCTGGTTGGACAGATGCTTGCACTTATCTGTCAGCACATCACCAGCAGCGCTGAAGACACGTTCAGAGAGAACGTTGGCTGTGGGGCATGACAGGATCTCCGAGGCATGAGTGGTGAGCTCAGGCCATTTTTTTCAGATTGGAAGCCCAAAATGAGCAAGGGTCCAGTTCCACAGTCATGGCATCGATGTTCAATTGGAGATAATCCTGTGAGATTCACTCTGTGTACCACTGGTATTTTGTGGAAATGCTGATCTAAGATTGTGTAACAGCTTCTGCTGATACTGCTGCAAGCGTGCGTCCCTTTCTATGGCAGGAATTATTTCGCCAAATTTTGTCTTGTACCGGGGATCTAAGAGTGTGGCAACCCAGTAGTTGGCATTACTTCTAATTTGGACAATCCGAGGGTCATGTTGGAGGTAGTGCAGCAAGAAGGCGCTCATGTGTCTTGCACATGCAGGAGGACCAAGTCCTTGTTGCGTTGGTGTCAGTGAGGTGAGAATCATGCTTCCTTCCTCTGCCCTCTCCCCCCAACCTCGCACAACAGAAATGTCATCAAGGTCTCTCTCATCTGCTGAGTGTTCCATGCCCATCGCCAATTTGTCCTCCATTTCTTCCTGGGCTCCTGCACCTTCCTCAACAGTTTGGCTGCTACCATGCACCCTCGTTAATCCGTCTTCCCCACCCTCCCATGCCTGCTGTCTTGGTGCTGCTGACCGTGAGAACCTTGGTGATCTTGTTATCCCTTCTGCATAGGACTCTTCCTGTACTTCCTCCACCTTCTCTTGTCCCACCACCTGACTCCGAATACTGTTTAGAGTGTGCTCCAACATGTAGATGACTGGAATAGTCATGCCGATAATGGCATCGTCAGCGCTAAACATCTTCGTTGCCATTTTGAATCTGTGCAGAGGGGTGCATAGGTCCTTGATCTGAGACCACTCCAGCAGCGTGATCCATGCAGAGTGGAAATCCAGTGTGTCGGCACATCCCATTTCAGATGGTGAACTGGCAGGACGAAAGACAAGTCTGGAACGATGCAAGTCGTTGAGCTGCGGGAACGCCGGAAGTGAGCACACAGCAACCGTGCTGTCTGCAGAAACCCATCCAGGCTTGGGCATGCAGAGTCCAATTGCGCAAGTCCCAGATGTCCCAGACACGGCCTCTGTAGTTACCGTTGCACCAGACGTGGTGAATATGCCAACGAGCTTGGCAAGTACTGGTTTGCGGAGGTCAGAGAGGAGCACAGCTGGTGTTCCCTCAATCCAATCAAACCCTGAGGAGTATGTGTTAGGCATGAGTTGTGAGAGACCATTTGTCAGGACGCCAAATTTTAAGTGGGGTGGAGTGTCAGCATGTTCACATATATTTATAATAATAAGTTCATAACACTGGTAATGAAAGCTTTCCTGCAGTTACTTAGTCCGACCTCTAGAGGTCACCAGTTCAACACGAGTAGAAAGGACTGAAAACAGAAAGTAATTTTGCTCAGAGTCTCCTGTGGTAAATTTGGAGGGAGAGATCCATCAAGGAGCCTGAGGAGAAGCTGAGAATCCATCGCTCGTGGTCACATCTGGGAATGGAATGCTCCTAAGGAGAGGGAGAAGGTGCTGAGCTCCAGATTTGCTTGGAGCGTATTCAGAGACTGGAACTGGACGGTCTGCTCGAGGAGTAACAGAGCTTCAGAGACGGAGCCCTGAGGTAGTGCAGTCCTGAGGAGATTCTAAAAGGATCTAGATGTGTCGGCCGTTCTGAGGAGCATGTGGAACCGGGATCATGCTGAGTCCAAAGTGAGGGAACCTGGCTGACCTGAGACATGTTCTTCTTCAGAGACTCGATCTACACAGTGGGTTGCAAGATAAGCCGTGTGCAGTGAGTAATCAAGTGTGATCGGTCACTAATTGGATAGTGAGATATAGCGCAAGTTAGCTAGGGATTGTAGAGAACTATATTGTGTGCATTCCTGTGGAAAACCTGACCAGGCTTAGTCTATACAATATTCTGAACACTGAGACTTGAACAAGTGTGTGACACGGAGAAACCGATCATGGAATTACACAGTAAGCCTGAGAGAGTGATTGCCATCCCAGTTACACCAGGCTATGCTAAAAAGCCCAGTGTAGGAAAAAATCTCATATACCCCAGTGGCCGGTGATAAGAGTCAAACATAAATACACCCTTTTAACTGTTTGTGCATTACCAATTCCGAGTAAGACCTTCACTCCTGCTGGAGGGGATATTGTATTTACTGTGAATAGTTTGTGGGATAGATTTTAAAAGGGGAATCAGGGATCCCGAGTCCTATTGTAAATAGCATGGGAGGTGACTGTAAGATTATATCCCGAGGGGAACACGTGCTGCAGCAACAGTAAGAGCCTTGGTAGGCCCCATACTGACTAAGGGTGGGGGTGGTATAGCGCAGGGATAGTCGTGTTCCTCCCTGCGAAACCTGGCAGTTGTGTTCTCTCGGGCTCCATAACCTGTATATTATGTTTGGGCTATTGGGGCCCATATCTTTGTGGAAAAGTTCTAATCTGTTACCTTTTTGGCATTGATAAAGAACGTTAATTTGCCACTATATTTAAGTCAGAGTCATTCATACAAGCTCCAAATTCCACACACACAAACGACTGGCCTCTTGGTCGTTACAGAGGGGAGACACACAGAGGCAGGAGGCAGCTCAGAGAGGAAGGGGGCTGTAGGACCACTGTGAGCAGTGAGGACTGCATAATCTGTACAGTGCCTACAAGTAGTATTCAACCCCCTGCAGATTTAGGTGGTTTGATAAGATGCAAATAAGTTAGAGCCTTCAAACTGCAAACGAGAGTAGGATTTATTAACAGAAGCATAAATCTTACAAACCAAAAAGTTATGTTGCTCAGTTGAATTTTAATAAATTTTAAACATAAAAGTGTGGGTCAATTATTATTCAACCCCTAGGTTTAATATTTTGTGGAATAACCCTTGTTTGCAATTACAGCTAATAATCGTCTTTTATAAGACCTGATCAGGCCGGCACAGGTCTCTGGAGTTATCTTGGCCCACTCCTCCATGCAGATCTTCTCCAAGTTATCTAGGTTCTTTGGGTGTCTCATGTGGACTTTAATCTTGAGCTCCTTCCACAAGTTTTCAATTGGGTTAAGGTCAGGAGACTGACTAGGCCACTCCAACACCTTGATTTTTTCCCTCTTGAACCAGGCCTTGGTTTTCTTGGCTGTGTGCTTTGGGTCGTTGTCTTGTTGGAAGATGAAATTACGACCCATCTTAAGATCCTTGATGGAGGAGCGGAGGTTCTTGGCCAAAATCTCCAGGTGGGCCGTGCTATCCATCTTCCCATCGATGCGGACCAGATGGCCAGGCCCCTTGGCTGAGAAACAGCCCCACAGCATGATGCTGCCACCACCATGCTTGACTGTAGGGATGGTATTCTTGGGGTCGTATGCAGTGCCATCCAGTCTCCAAACGTCACGTGTGTGGTTGGCACCAAAGATCTCGATCTTGGTCTCATCAGACCATAGAACCTTGAACCAGTCTGTCTCAGAGTCCTCCAAGTGATCATGAGCAAACTGTAGACGAGCCTTGACATGATGCTTTGAAAGTAAAGGTACCTTACGGGCTCATCTGGAACGGAGACCATTGCGGTGGAGTACGTTACTTATGGTATTGACTGAAACCAATGTCCCCACTGCCATGAGATCTTCCCGGAGCTCCTTCCTTGTTGTCCTTGGGTTAGCCTTGACTCTTCGGACAAGCCTGGCCTCGGCATGGGAGGAAACTTTCAAAGGCTGTCCAGGCCGTGGAAGGCTAACAGTAGTTCCATAAGCCTTCCACTTCCGGATGATGCTCCCAACAGTGGAGACAGGTAGGCCCAACTCCTTGGAAAGGGTTTTGTACCCCTTGCCAGCCTTGTGACCCTCCACGATCTTGTCTCTGATGGCCTTGGAATGCTCCTTTGTCTTTCCCATGTTGACCATGTATGAGTGCTGTTCACAAGTTTGGGGAGGGTCTTAAATAGTCAGAAAAGGCTGGCAAAAGAGATAATTAATCCACACATGTGAAGCTCATTGTTCTTTGTGCCTGAACTACTTCTTAATACTTTAGGGGGACCAAACAGAATGCTGGTGGTTTGAGGGGTTGAATAATAATTGACCCACACTTTTATGGTTAAAATTTATTAAGATTCAACTGAGCAACATAACATTTTGGTTTGTAAGATTTATGCTTCTGTTAATAAATCCTACTCTCGTTTGCAGTTTGAAGGCTCTAACTTATTTGCATCTTATCAAACCACCTAAATCTGCAGGGGGTTGAATACTACTTGTAGGCACTGTAAGTCCTTCCGGACTTCTTATCTGTAAACTTTATAAAGTGTTTTTTTAGAGGTAAAAGGTGGGGTAGAAATATGGGAGACGCCTTCCCTGAATGCAGCATACAGGTTCTCCTTAGGCATATAATGGATATATGCTATTTTCATCTGAATTGCTAGCAGATAAATGTAGGAGAGGAGGCCTTGCATGCTGCTGATCCTCTGCAGTAATAAAGGTTTCTCTCTTAAAAAAAAACTTAAAAGCTCTTTTAAAGAGATATTTAAAGGAGATATTAAGATTACTGGAGTTCATAGCTTCTGGCACATATGGCACTCTTCCAAAGGATACCAGACAGCAGGTGTCCTATCACTTGGAAATTTGAGGAAGCTTAAAAACTACCTTTTAAAGTTCCATTAAATTCACCAGGTTGAAAGAAACGGGTAGACCCGATAGCTGTGAACTCAGCTAACCTTAGGCTAGCAGATGCTCGGCCACTGGGTCTTCCAGCAAGTGTTTTGGCCCCAAACCTTCAATGAAAGTTTTAGGCCATTTTAACTTTTAGGGCCATTTTAAAGTTTGAAACATTTTTCCCAACAAAGGCAAGTTCGACGACTTTTCAGCAAGATGCTCGTGATCATGACTGCAAAACGAATGTGTCAAATTCTTCCGAATTTGAAATTGGCAAATCTTTTTCGGAAAAGTTCACTCATCTCTAGTGCCCAGTACATATTAGATCTGTTACATTGTGGCCAGCATGTGCTTCTGGAGAGACACCCCATAAATTAAGTGGATTTCCTCACTACAGCGATAGTGCTTTTCCAGAGCCTTTGTGCCACCAGTAATGTGGAAGTCCCCTTTATTTCCGTTAACAGATTGCGGATCTAAGTTAGGACTTGTTTTTTTGTGGGTTGAGTTGAATGCTATTGGTGGCAATTTAGATACAGAACATTTCACATCAGTTCATTTTTATCTTTAGTTCTATGCTGAAAACTTAAACTCGGGTTTTCAGCTACAACTCTGAAATATTTAAATCAGCTAAAACCCCCAACGGATCCATTCACTCATGAAGCATGGGACCCCCTTCTACAGCTTCCGAAATTTCGTAAAATCAAACACAAGATAGCATCAGCCATTCTGTTCTCTCTACCAGGTACATGACGTGCTTTAAACCATATATTAACTTCTAAACATTTTAATACCAGGAAATGAATTAGTTTGATTACCAGCAAGGACAAGGATGAAAAATGGTTCATTGAGTGGACCACGCTCATGTTGTTGGTCCAAAATTAGATCTGCTTATTCTGCAGCTCTTTGCAACAGCTATCACAATAGGAAAGAGCTCCAACAGGGTCAAATTGACTACCCAACCATTAGAATGCCAACAACTAGGCCACTTCTCTGCATACCATTGATCCCCCAGGATGACATCAAAACCTAAAGAACCTGAAGTGTCTGAAAAAAGTGATAAGTCTGCATTTGATGATTCGATGACATGAAAGCATGTATGTCCAATACTGCGCTGGCAAAGGAATCAGCCATCGCCACTCTCACTAGCAGCACTGCAAGGTTTCGGTCTCCAGCAGCAGAGCAGTGTCCGGGTCTCACGGGGAGGAGAGACTGGATCAGAAAGAGTGCATGGCTTACGTAGAGGGGT
The DNA here is from genome assembly GCA_033576535.1 of Allobates femoralis. Taxonomy (NCBI): domain Eukaryota; kingdom Metazoa; phylum Chordata; class Amphibia; order Anura; family Aromobatidae; genus Allobates; species Allobates femoralis. Next base: position 193,283,022 of record JARQOC010000006.1, on the reverse strand, counting down.
GAAGGCCCCACTGGCTATGGGATCAGAGGAGAGGACAAGAAATGATCCAGCATGGGGAAGAAAGGGAACATTAAACCCTCAGACACCAGGGCTAATCAGTCAGGGGCAACAGCTAAATGCCCTTTACAAAATTGAGGCCGTTTTTAAGAACAGTATGTTGGTAATGATTCAAGATTATTTTGAATCATGACCAACATGCTGTTTTTGAAAATGGCCTCAATTTTATTCCTACTAATCACTTTAACCTCTTCTCCACTTTTTTAGATGTTAACAGGTTTATTCGCAGATTAACTGTTAAAAGGCATCTTTATGAGGAGGAATCTGCTACATCTGTGGTGCCCCTGCGGCTAGGCGCCACAGAGTGGTATTGCACTTTATTACAAAAATGTAATATTCTTTGTAAGTTGCTAGTTTGGGATTTAAACCTTATGGAGTCTGTTTCTACACTCACTTAGGACCACACCACCTAGAGTAGGGGGAACCAGTACTTGGTAGGTCCCAGAAGGGTGGGGGTGGAGCTTAGGATAGAGGAAGAGTGACAGTTGACAGTTTACCTCAGATGGTGCTGGGAAGGCTGACAGAGTGGTCAGGCCTGACAGCCCAGCTGAAAGGAGGGTGCCCCATCTCTAAGTGGGGACCCAGGACAGAAGGCAACGGGCCAGGACTGGTAGGAGCCGGCTGGTCACGTTGAGGGAACACCGGTGACACGGAAAGCCGAGGCAGCCAGGAGTTCATCCAGCGCCACAAGGTACCTCTCCCCTCAAGACTGAAAACCGGTTCAAGACACTAGAAGAAACTAAAAGGGACAGGCAGCTATTGTGGTGCTGGAAGGGAGCTTTCTCTATACTTCTCTGGGGTGACCTATCCAGACTGGTAGTGCACAGACCTTGTCTTCTAGATACAGACCTTAGGACTGGCGGGAGAGCTTTGCGAGGGTGGAAAAGACAGATAAGAACAAAATAGACCCTGAATGACTTGAGAGAGAACATCTCGAGACTCCATAAGAGGAACTCTGAGTTGGCAACAACCACCCTGTAAACCAAACTGTATCGTGTCTTGTTTTTGCCATCAACCGGTACCGAGTAAAGTGGAGTTAAACTTGAACTGGTTTCCGTTATTCTTCTCGCCGCAGCTCTGAGGGTTCAGCATCAGCAGCAGCTCAGCAAAGGGGTAAGAAATGCAGCACCATCAGCGGCCGGCTGGCAGCGCCGGTACCAAATTACCGGACACTACAGGTGGCGTCACGATTCCCTGTAAATAATCCCTTAATCCCCCATCATCAACATCTACCCCAGTTGATAACCAGGGCACGGTACCGGGATCCCGTCCACCCGTGACACCCTACTCAGCAGACCCGGTGGCCGAGTACCCCACCCTTAGCTCTGGTTGATTCACATCTACTGGTACCATCCCATATCAATCGGACGGATCCTGTTCCTAGTACATGTCAAGTCCATACCAGAACCTGCTCTCACTGCTTCTGCTCCTGCAACTAGGCACTGCCATTTCACACTGTAGGTTAAATTGGTGATAAAGATACTAATAATACATGAAAAAACTGACCAGTGACACAAGCAAGTGTGAAGAGGTGGTAGCGGAAAGAACACATCTATAAAGAAACATTAAACTGCACTCTGGGACACAAGAAAAAGGGAAACATGTGTAGCGCCCCGCTAGTCAATGCGCTACAAAAGGGTACTGCACCTCTAAAAGAAGGTGCAGTATGCTTTGTTCTGGTAAGGAGTAGTAGAAGCCTGAAGCTCCAGCACCACACACACACACCTAGTGATAGGGGACCAATCTGACGCCTGTTTCTAGGGTAACTAGTCCCGGTGGGAGGAGAAGCTAGGTTATATAGTGAGTGGGGAGAGCAGAACAGTGTTAGTCTGTAGAAGAGAAAGGAGAAGTCAGAAGTGAGCTGCAAAGTAAAAGCTGCAGATGTAGCAGAGCTGCAGAGCTACAGAACGGCAGAGGAGAAGCTAATGGAGAGGGTACCTCAACCTGGTGAACCCAGAAGAGAAAGGGGCAGAGAAGTAGGGTAACCAAATACCCTGGCCCAGTCCGAAGCGGGGGTACCGGCTCCGACGTGGATCAGAGGTAGACCTCTGGACCGCAAATTCACTGGCGTAGTCGCAAGCTTCATAGGAGCATGATCCAACCGCCCTACACCAAGCACAGTCTCTGCCAGAAGCACTAGACTGGGTTGGGTTCACCTCTGGAGAGATAGAGGGTTCCCATATCACCCAACGGGCCTGGTCCAACAAGTGGGATTGTGCAGGGCAGCAGCAGAGTAAGGACAGAGGAAGTGATAGAGAAGGAACATCAGTGGAGCTTCAGAGGGACACTGCTCACTCCCAGAACCACCCAGTCCATTACTGTAGCTGAAAGAACTGCATTACCCTGTAAGCCTGCTGATTACTGGAGTAAAGTACCCGTTCAGAGTGAGCAACGTGTCTGTGCTTCTTCCCAGAGAACTGTTATTTACCTGCTTTGCTCCACAGTGACTACACTGCCCTATTCCACTATTGCTACTTCCAACACCCAGGGGACTCAGCCCTACCTGTAGAGGGCCACGACATCTTGCTGCTGCACATCACCCCGGAGGTTCCAGCAGCGCCGGTGCCATTACCGGAACTACAGGTGGCGTCACAAACAATTTTATTTTATTATTTTTCCCCTTTTCATTGTCTGCTCAAGGGCATGAACTCGGGCACCGACCACCCGTGACATCCCTGCACCCGACCGCCCGAGACCTGAGTACCCAAGTGACTCACCGTGGCCGGGACTCCGGTTTAGACAGGCGATGCTTCCTTCCTCCTTGTCACGGGTGGACCGCGCCTGCCGGTAGTGGGGCCCGGTGTAGTGCAGATCAAAAGTGTTTGAAGACGTCTTGGTGGAACAGGTTAAAGGGGTTTTTAATTTATTTGTGACGCCACCTATGAGTAGTTTCGGTAAGGACTACCGACGCTGCGGAACCTCCGGGGGATGGACAGCAGCAAGATGTTACGCTCCCCACAGGCTGAGCGGTGATCCCCGGAGGCTGGAGCTGCTCAAGATGTTGTGCGGCAGCTGCGGTTACCTTGTAGTGCGGACGGACAGTTCATAAGGAAGCACGGACACAGAAAGTCTCTGCAACGGGTCTTTACTGTAACCAGCAGGCAGTACATGGTATACAGTTTACGGGTAGTAGACCGGGTGGACTCAGCAGTGATAGTGTCCCTTAGAAATCCGTAGTGTTCCTCCATTCTAACTAATTGGTTGCCAGTGTCGCCCAGGAATACCAGGTGGGGTACGGGGAGGCTGCTTCAATGCCCTATCCATGATGTACGTTCTGGATGTTTTGGGGAGCCTTGGATCCCTCAGTGGGTACACCGCTGGTTAGACGACTGGAAGTTGGCTGGTGGTGGGGTGCTCCTGTGAAGCTGCTCCTCCACGCTTCTGGTTCGCGTAGCAGAGGTGAACTGCTGCCAGCTTCGGTACCAGTGAACCGGCTGTGAGTTGTGGGCACGGGAGTCTTTTGGGAACCCGTGTGAATAATGCCCAATCCCGGTAGTTAAGGCCTCAGGTGCTGACACCCGACCGGTGACGGCCCAGGGGCCCGCACGGGGTGCGGAGCCCCCGCTCCTCTCCAAGTTCTGTGTTCTAGGCTCTGCTCTAGATTCCAGACTCCTTCTGTTCTGTCTAGATTATTGTGTGTTCTACTACACTTCCCTAACACTCCACCCACCAGGACCTAGGATTGGCCCTCTGTTCTAGGTGATGCATGCAGGGTTGGATTTCTAAATTAACCAGATCATTGCTGAGTCAGAGAATATTGCGGCTGCATTTATGGCTGCAATACCCTCTTGTGACGCACTCGTTGCGGGGCGCCACACTCCCCCTTGGTTGAATACGCTTGTCCCCAAGCGTCACACTACCCACATTACAGAGGTTTTTATATTTTATAACAGGTAATACACTTTTATTAATGACAGGTCATTGTATGCATAAAAGTGAAAAGGTGAATAAGCAGGTTAACACATTGCGCGGACCCGGCGGGCGGTCGGCTGTCCTTAGGTAAAAGTTCAGGCTGTAGCCGCCAAGTCGCGGTGTTACTTCGCAAACAGGAAGGAGTCTCTTTTAGCAGAAAAGTTCAAACAACAAAAGTCACTTATGGAGGGCAATGTTCCGGACTCGTATGGCGAACCACCCGTCACAGCATACATGTCGCTCATAGGTTACAATGTCCCCTCTATACAAGTCTCGGTTTGGATGACCTCGCGGTAGGTGCGATTCCACATCACGACGCCCCACAAATACTTCGGTACTCACACCCTCCTCCCTTACAAATCTCCACCCGGTGGACAAGTTAAAGGTGCTTACCCGCCCGGTTTTACGGAATTGTTCAGGCAATGGAGATTGGCGGCGGGCCTCGGCACGAGCCTGCATGTTGGCTTGCAGTCGAGTGTGCCACTCGTCTCTCCGGATACGACGTACCTCTTCGTCGGAGTGGTGCGGCGTGTGGATAAAGTCACTACGGCGTGCTGGTTGTTGAACCGCTCGAGCTTGGTGGGCAGTCTGGAGTGGAGCCCGGTTTAACGGAACCGGAGAAGATGTTGTTGCGGCGGCACCCGACCAGTGCACCCGAGCTGATCGCCCGGCAGAAGGATTCTTGGTGTCTCCCCAGGCGAACCCGGTGTAGAGATCCTCAGCTGGACTGTAGGTCTCGTCATCATCCTCCTCGACCTCTCCTTCGATGACTACGTCGGGCTGCTCGGCTGACGAAGACGGTGGGACGAAATACTCTGAGTCGGTGGGTGGCTGTGCTGCAAAGTTCTCCTCGGGGTCGTTGTGCAGGACTTCCAGGCTGCCTGCCTCTTCTTCTGTAGCAGCGGGCAGTGGTGTTTCGATCCCGGTCACTAGGTAGGCCTCAGTATTTGCAGAGGAGGCCTCCGGTTCAAGGGAGAAACAGGCGACAGTCTCAGTAGTGTGGAAACTAGTCGCGGGTTCCGCAGGTGGAACCAGGTATGTGTCGGCTTCTTCGTGGGAGCGCATTGGAAGCTCCGGCTCTGGAACGGGGTCGACTGCGGGGTTAACCGCTGGAACGGGTCGAGCTGTGGTCCTCACAGGAATGATGCAGTCTATGGGCTCCGGTGACGAAGCAGGACAGGTGGTGGGCGACGGTGAGGCGGTTGAGAAGCTGGCGATGTCGTCTAGGCCTGGAGAAGCTGTACCCGGTCGGCTCTGCTGCATCGCGTGATGGAGTCTTCTGCCTAGGGTCGCGCTCCAGCTGCGAATCGTCCATTCCACACTCTCAAGTAGTCGCACCCGGAGGTCTTGTAGAGCCTCTAGCCAGAAGTCGGGGCTGCCGTCTATGGTAAGGGCAGGACCCGGACCCGGTTGGCCTATGGCTGCTCTGGCCTCCGCCTCGACCTCCCGCATTAGGTCTTGGAGTCTCATGCTGGCCATTCTCTTCATTGGAGGGAAACCACACCCGTTCAACCGGTAAGCGTTCTGGTAGAGCTGGTGAAGAAGGTCTGTGTCACTCCCATTTCCTGTGGGCTTTTTGTAGTCCAATTGTGGGAAAAGTCTTTGGGGTCCGCCCCCATGGTTGATTCGAGCAATCAGGGCGGACAAAGAGTTTGGCGCCTTTTGTCTTTAGCCCTCCCACGATGAGGGGGGGGTTGACTCACTCCTGGGCTTGCACGTGGCGGATTCTTGTGGCGGGAACGCCATCTTGGCCCAATGGTGAAAAGGCGGGAAAGTTCTTTTAGGGACAAACAAAGTCCAAATTGTAGACAATAAAGTCCATTTTAAGCACATTATACCCGTTGGGTAACGGGCCTGCTCGTATCCTGTTCGTGACGCCATTTTCTGACTCCGGTTTAGACAGGCGATGCTTCCTTCCTCCTTGTCACGGGTGGACCGCGCCTGCCGGTAGCGGGGCCCGGTGTAGTGCAGATCAAAAGTGTTTGAAAACGTCTTGGTAGAACAGATTAAAGGGGTTTTTAATTTATTCGTGACGCCACCTATGAGTAGTTTCGGTAAGGACTACCAACGCTGCGGAACCTCCGGGGGATGGACAGCAGCAAGATGTTACGCTCCCCACAGGCTGAGCCCCCGCTCCTCTCCAAGTTCTGTGTTCTAGGCTCTGCTCTAGATTCCAGACTCTTTCTGTTCTGTCTAGATTATTGTGTGTTCTACTACATTTCCCTAACACTCCACCCACCAGGACCTAGGATTGGCCCTCTGTTCTAGGTGATGCATGCAGGGTTGGATTTCTAAATTAACCAGATCATTGCTGAGTCAGAGAATATTGCGGCTGCATTTATGGCTGCAATACCCTCTTGTGACGCACTCGTTGCGGGGCGCCACACAAGCCCTTGGCCCCAGACACATGGCCCAGCAAAATGCTATGAAAATACTAGACAAAGCAATAAAGTGTTACGTTCCCGCTAGAGCCTGCTCCCACAGCTTCTGCTCCTGTCACTTGGCACCTCCGTATTCACACTGTGGGTAGTGCTGGTAATAGAGGAGAAATTTTTGCAGAAGATTTCTGGAGAGCGCAGGCTTTGCTCTTCCACAAGTGTTAGAGTGGATGGGACCTGTGGTTCTTTACAGTTTGACAGTTTTAGGGCCGCTTTACACACACCAACTTCTGTGTCCAACTTCTGAACAGATCTCTGGTTGCAGTGAAATCATGGACACATTGTTCCATTTGTACACAGCCACAAAATGGAACAATGTGTCCATGATTTCACTGCAACCAGAGATTTGTTCAGAAGTTGGTCACAGAAGTTGGTGTGTGTAAAGCGGCCCTTAAATGTGTGATCCAAAGATATGTAGAAAGGAAAAGGGACTCCAGGCTGTGCTCGCACTCTAATAAATCAATGTATTCAGGCTCCTTAGAATTCATATGGTGGTTTTATTTCAACACGTTTCAAGGTTTACAACCCCTCAATCAGGAAAACAACAAAAAAGGATGTGGTTTTCCTGATGAAGGGGTTGTAAACCTTGAAACACATTCAAATAAAACCACCATATGAATTCTAGGGAACCTGAATACATTCATTTATTGGAGCGTGAGTGCAGCCTGAAGTCCCTTTTCCTTTCTACATATCCTTTGGATTTCTATATGTGGGAGGACTGCTCCATACCATTGATGTCGAGCATATCGCATGCTTGTGTAGTAGTTATGATGGATCACAACTAGTGACTCACCGTGACCGGTTCTACACGTTGCAGGCGTTTCTTCTTCCTCCTTGTCACGGGAACCGCGCCTGCGGCTGTGGAGGCCCGGTGGTCCAGATCAATGAAGACGTCGTTAAGTGAACAGATTAGGGGTTAATTTGTTTCGTGACGCCACCTATGAGAGTTCCGGTAACGATACCGGTGCTGCGGGGCCTCCGGGGATGGAATGCAGCAAGATGGAACGCTTCCCACAGGCTGAGCGGTGATCCTCGGAGCCAGGAGCTGCGCAAGATGTTCTGAGGCAGCTGCGGTTACCTTAATGTGCGGATAGATACAGTTCATAAGAAAGCACGGACACTGGAAGTCTCTGTAACGAGTTCTTTACTGTAACCAGCAGGCAGTACATGGCATACAGTGACGGGTAGTGGACCGGGTGGACTCAGCAATGACCAGTGTTTCTCAGAGATCCGCGGTGTTCCTTCATTCTAACTAAACTTGTGTTGCCGTTGTCGCCCAGGAATGCCAGATCGGTACAAAGAGGCTGCTTCAATGCCCTATCCGGGGTATACGTTCCAGATGTTTTGGGGAGCCTTGGGTCCTTTTGGTGGGTACACTGCTGGCTAGACGACTGTGTGTGGCGGTGGTGGGGTGCTCCTGTAAAGCGGTCCCTCCACTCCTCTGGTTCGCATAGCAGTGCTGAACTACTACTAGCTTCGGTAATAGCAAACCGGCTGTAGATGGGCACGGGATGTTTTTGGACCCGCATGTAGATGCCCGTAGATCGGTTGTTAAAGCACCGGGAGTAATGGCGCCCAACCGGGGTGTCGGCCAGGGGGCTGCACGAACTGTGCAGGCCCCCTCTCCTAAGTTGCAGAGCTTGTTGGTTTAGCTCCTTCTCCTACGTTGCTTCGGAGAGTTCTCTTTCATTCTTGCAGACTTGTCCTGCACTAAACTTCCACTACACTCTACCACTACACTCCGCCCACCAGGACCTTATTGGCCCTCTATGCTGGTGATGCATGCAGGGTATGGATCTCTGAGTTAACTGTATCATTGCTTAGTCAGAGAATATTGCTGCTGCTGTCTTGGCTGCAATACCCTCCTGTGACGCACTCGTTGCGGGACGCCACACTAGTCCAGGTGAGCCTGTAGAATTTATTCTTTCCATGGGTGTTGCTACAGATAAACACTATTGTGCGCCTTTTTCCCTTTCCAGTTTATTTTTCTCCTAGTGATAATGTGTTGGCGGTCTGGATAAGGTCACTAATTTCTTAGCTCCAGCCTATTAGAGAGTGGCACACTCTACGTACACCTTCGGCCTTTTCTTGCAAGCTGCCAGGAATAGTTTTTGTACCCCTATTTAGATTGTATTGCATCTAGTGATAATTAGTTTCACCTCTACCTGTTTTTTGACTAGATGCCCTGACCATGCTATGGAATCCTGTTTTTGTCTCTCTCCTGACATCCTGGCTCGTCTCTGTTTGGTGCCTCTGGACCGCTACTTATCCATATGAAGTTACCTCCTGGACTCTGCTATAATTCCAGACCCCTGTGGTTAAAGGGTCTCAGTCACTGGCGATTCAGTCTATCTGAGCAGCTTGAGACGGTAGTCTCGGACAGACATCACATTACATTTATGGACCAATTTTATTTAAGAAATGTACAGTATTTGCCATATCTATGTTGATGTTAATCTTCAATCCATGTGTGATTATGCATTTAACAACAGGATTCCCAGTCCATATATTGACCTGGTGTAGTATTTTACTTCCACAGTGGAGGACTTTCAGAATGCAGGGGAATCAGAATTGAGAAATTTGCACCAGAAAGTGTATTATTGGAATGTAATTTAACCAAAAGTGAGAAAGCAGCACTCAAATTCTTAGGGCTAAATAATGATCTTGTCAGAGCATCAGATAAAGGGGGGTTGATGGTTCTTTTGGATAGGGGCTTATATGAAAGAGAGATTTTAATGATGAATGTGCGTGTACTAAAGAGTTCGTGATCCCACTGGTATAATAGACAAATCCTTGACAAAACTTTCATAATAGGCAGGGCTGTGGCGTCGGTACGTCAAACCACCAACTCCAACTCCGTCTCCGACTTCTGAATTTCCCGGACTCCAACTCTGACTTTGACTCCTTCGACTGCGACTCTGACTCCTTCATATATGGCTCATGTTTAAGTGATAAATTTATTGTAGTACAATGTGAATGTGGCACCCACCATGTAGGGGCCACAAAAGGGGTACTTCACCCAGAAAAGCGGTGTATTCACCCCACTGCAATTGAAACAATGGTCACTAGGTGGAACCCTAGAGCTGACACCCACACACTAGGATAGTAGGTGGGAGGGACCCCGGGAGGGAATATAATGACCTCTAGGGGGGACTAGTGAGCAGACAGACAGTAAGAGAGTTGGTTGGAGGAGTGAGAGTTAGAACCAGGCAGCCAGCCTGAAGGGAGCAAGGAGGGTCTCCTCGGCTGAGGAGCCCAGAAAGTACAGATCCCAGAATAGAAGCAAGGAACTGAGGCTCAGCAGTGAGCTAGTTCAAAGGAAGGAAACCAGGTACCGGAGCCCGCAACTGTGAGTTCCTACATGGCTCACAGAGAATCTGAAGAACGGGAATATTGCAGATACAGCCCCAGTCTCCTGAATAAGTCAAGAAAGGGAGCTTAGAGAAGGTTGTCCCGGAGACCGCACAGGAGGGAGAGAGAAAGGAAGAGAAAAGCAGCTGGAGGTCCGATCATCTTTAAGAGGTCAGACTTCACCTCCACTGGGAGGCAAAGGAAAGAAAGGAAAAGGAAAGGTACATAAGGAGGGATCCATCTACAGTCAGAAGTTCCATTTGCAGCAACCGTTGCATTTGCCATTATACCATCTATTGCACTGCTGAACTGTATGACTTTGGCGAAGTTTTCAGTAAAGTTACCCGGTGAAGTGAAGTCCCGACTCTGCTGCAGCCTTTTCCATATAAACTGTTTTCTTACAGCATCGCTGCCCCGGTGGTTCAGTCCTGCCTGCGGGGAGTAATCCATCTAAACCACAATACCACCGACCACCGGAGGATTGTGGCGGCACTGGTGGGAATCACCAGACTCAGCAGGTGGCGTCACGAACTTGTATATACTTTATTTCACCTCTTTTTTCATTGACCACCAGGGTCATGGCCTCGGGCAGCCACCCGTGACATCCAAGAGACTGAAACCGCCCGACAGCTGAGTACCCGCCCTGGGGTGCGTCATGAACATCAGACTTTCATCATTATTATGATACAATAATCAAGATATTTAGATAGAACATAATAATAATTCATAATAATGATATTTAGCAAATTCTGCATTGAACTACTGTACTCCAACTCCGACTCCACCAAAATGGGCTCCGACTCCATGACTCCGACTCCACAGACCTGATAAGAGGGACTGTTTATCTTGGATCAGGAACAGGTTGACTTTCGGAATCTTTCTTACTCTGGATTCCTCTCTTTCATGTCTAAAAAACCCATAAAAACATCTTTCCACCCCCTCTTTAGATCGATCGTCTCTGGAATCCAGTCTATCTTCTAAATATTAGGGGAGTGGCTGGATGGCAGACTTCAATCATTGGCACAATGTATTCCTAGCTTTATTAGGGATAGCAAGCATATATTAAATGTCTTGAATGATTTACAATAGTCTGCTACATTTTCCATGGTATCCAGTGATGTACATGCTCTGTATTCTTCTATTCCACATACGCTAGCTGTTATGGCATTAACTACACGACCAAATGTTTAGTTATTCAAATTATTCTCCAGAATTACAGGGATTCCTTATTTATGTAACCAGTTTTTTTAATTAAAAAATTATTATTTTTCTTCTCTTGAACAGTTTTATTTTCAAAATCAAGGTTATTTTATGGGGGCAAAATGTTCACCCTTTAGCTATTATTTTTATGAACTGGTGGGAGAAATACATATTTGCAGTGATTTGAAGCCCTTTACAGTGAATAGTGGGAAAGTATTCAGACTAGGGATGAGCTAGTATGCTTGTGACTACTTGGTTCTCGCATGAATATCTCGGTACTCAGGGTAGTCGGCGAGTACAGAGTAATCCCGCGATACTCTGGCTATGCTCGGGGTCCACCTCCCTGCATGTTGGCGCTCTTTACAGAACCAGCCCACATGCAGGGATTGGCTGACAGACACGGTGATGCCACAGCCATGTTGGTTGTGGCATTACAGTGATTGGCTGGCCGCACAGCGTGATCAGGTCTTTATAAGGCCTGACCGCGCTGTGCTCGTCACTCTGCGCCATAGACAGTCAGTGTAGGGAGAGATGCTGCTGATTCAGGGACAGATTTGTGGCCTTTCAGCTAGTGTAGGCGCAGGGCTGTGCTAATCTAACACAAACAACAGTCCTTCTGAGGACTAAACCAGCTGTATACAGGCAGTCAAGGAGGCAGGGTATATAGCAAACTTCTTGTGCTAGTAGCCTGCATCACATCTGGGGCTGGTGTACAGGCTGGAAATCTCCAAAACAGTCTTTTTAAGGATTAATTTAGCTCTCTATAGGCACTAAGGGGTTAGCTCCAATTAGTATACGCCAAAACACTGTATACTTGTCAGCGTTTGTGTCTGACCGTTCCAGCTGCCGGGATTAAACCGTTCTAATCTGTAATCTCAGTGTGTAGCTAAAAAACAACTCTTGTCTGCATTCATTTACCATCTTAGTGCGGCAGGAGTGGCTTGTAGCTTCAAGTAGTATAGGCCAAAACACTGTATACGCGTCAGAGTTTGTGTCTGACCATTCCAGCTGCCGGGATTAAACCGCTCTAATCTGTAATCTCAGTGTGGCAGCTAAAAACCAACTCTTGTCTGCATTCATTTACCATCTTAGTGCGGCAGGAGTGGCTTGTAGCTCCAAGTAGTATACGCCAAAACACTGTATACGCGTCAGCGTTTGTGTCTGATTGTTCCAGCTGCCGAGATTAAACCGCTCTAATCTGTAATCTCAGTGTGCAGCTAAAAACCATCTTTTGGATGCCTTCATTTAGCTGTATACAGGCAGCACAACATTGAAAATGCGCATGGCCGGTGGCAAGGGACAAGGAACTGGACGTGATAGTGGTGCACGCAAAGGCCGAGGCCATGTGCAAGCTCGAATTGCGCCACGACAAACGCCCACATCATCTCGCTTGACCTTCCTGTCCCAATTTCTAGGGGACTGCAGCAGTACACCACTATTAAACCAAGACCAGTGTCAACAGGTTGTTAGTTGGATAGCGGATAATGCTTCCAGTCAGTTTGGCACCACCACAAATACCCTGTCTTCCACATGGTCAAGTGTCATTAGCCGTGAGACTGGACCGCACATTCCACTCCCTGATCCTCCTTCCACCAACCATGCCGAGTGCCCGACCCGGACATAACTGATCCCACACTTGGACACTCTGAAGAGCTGTTCACTTATCCATTCTTAGATTCTGGCCTCTCGCCAGCTCCAGTTGAAGTGGGTCATGAGGAGATCGCATGTACCGATGCACAAATATTTGAGCAGCCACGGTCTCACGAAGGCAACGGTGGGAACGTGTCTCAACAAGAGGTGGACGATTATGAGACACAATTGTCAGAAAGTCAGGAAGAGGACCAGGGTGCGGAAGTGGAAGACGACGTGGTGGATGATTCAGTAACTGACCCAACCTGGCAGGAGGACATGCAGAGCGAGGACAGCAGTGCACAGGGGAAGGGAGGCGTAGCATCACAACAGGCCAGAAGAAGCTGGGTGGTGGCCGCAGGCAGAAGGCAGGCAACTGTTCCCGGAACAACAACACGACAGAAGTTGCCAGTACAACTGTTAGGTCTTCCTGAGTCTGGCTGTTTTTTAAGGTGTCTGCAGATAATTCCAAAAAGGCCATTTGCAACACCTGCCATGCCAGCATCAGCAGGGGTAGCAAAACTAGCAGCCTTACCACCACCAGCATGATCAGGCACATGTCAGCAAAGCACCCGACTTTGTGGGATGCACACCAGAGTCCAGGAGCAGTGTCTGCGGGTGACACCGCTGCGTCTTCCACTGTTGTGTGTGCAAGCCAATCCCCTGTCCATACTGCATGCAAAGATGCCTCCTGTCCTTCACCTGTAGTTGCACAAGCAGAAATAGCACCATCATCAACCACGTCCTTGTCCCAGCGCAGCGTTCAGTTATCCATACACCAATCTTTGGAACGCAGGCACAAATACGCTGCCAATGCCCCACATGCCATAGTTCTAAATGCACACATTTCGCGACTGTTTGCGCTGGAAATGTTGCCTTTTAGGCTAGTGGAGACGGAAGCATTCTGCGACCTGATGGTGGCAGCTGTCCCACATTACTCGGTCCCCAGCCGCCACTATTTCTCCCGGTGTGCTATCCCCGCATTACATAAGCACGTGTCACAAAACATCAGACGTGCCCCTAACAAAGCAGTTTCAGGCAAAGTCCACCTAACCACGGACACGTGGACAAGTGCTTGTGGGCAGGGCCGGTACATCTCGCTGACGGCACATTGGGTTAATATTCTGGAAGCCGGGACCCAGTCTGAGCTTGGGACAGAACACGTCCTTCCGACACCAAGGATTGCAGGCCCTAACTCAACAAAGTATTCACTGATCTCAGGGAGACCAGTTCAAGAAAACACTGCGGGCAGCCGGCTAAAGCGCTCAACACAGTGAATACCTAGGCCCATTGCCCCCTGGGAATTTTGAATATGCAAATAGAGTCTGTGGAGCCTCGTTTAGGAGTCTCAACACAGGTCATGGTTTCACCCACAGTGTACAGCTCCGGAACATCATACTCCTCAGCCTCCTCCTCCTCCATTTCACCCTCCACACCAGTCCCAAGCTGGAAGCACTGCAGCACTGCCTTGGCTAAACGACAACAGGCTGTGCTGAAGCTAATATGCGTAGGTGACAAACCCCACAATGCTGAAGAGTTGTGGACAGCTCTGAAACACCAGGCAGATCACTGGCTCACACCGCTGAACCTACAGCTAGGCATGGTCTTGTGTGACAATGGCCGGAACCTGGTGGTGGCTCTGAGGCGAGGCGAGCTGACACATGTTCCATGCGTGGCCCATGTGCTCAGCGGTTTTTAAATCCTACCCGGAGCTGTCAGATCTGCTTGTCAAAGTACGCCGCCTGTGTGCCCATTTTAGAAAGTCACCTACTGCTTCTGCCGCCCTTGCTGGCTTTCAGCGGCATTTGCAGCTTCTGGCTCACAGACTGGTGAATAATGTCCCCACGCATTGGAATTCCACACTGCACAGGTTGGTCAGGATTTGTGAGCAAAAGAGGGCAGTTGTTGAGTACCAGCATCAACTAGGCCGTTGGTATACAGTTCAAACTCCACACATAAGACCTCAGGATGTGGACATGGATGTCCAACATATGTACCGTCCTCCAAAACTTTGAAGACTCCATCAAGATGGTGAGCGGTGATAACGCCATCATTAGCGTCACCATCCTGCTTCTCTGTCTTCTAAAATGCTCTTTGCTCAAAATCAAAGATGATGCATTGCAGGCGGAGCACGATGAGTTGGAGCAAGAAACCGTACTGGGTGATTACACACAGCCCAGCCTCATCTCATCCCAACGTGCATTGGAGGACTATGACAAGGAGGATGAAGAAATAGAGCTACTTTCATGCGGAATTGATGGTAATACATGCACAACCGTCATACCGTCGGTTCAGCGTGGATGGCCAGAGGACAGGGGAGAGGAGGAGGAGGATGAGGCCAGCATGGCTAGTCATGCTGTTGGTGAGGACCCTGAAGTCTTGCCTGTTAACAGTCTGATGCAAATGGCTGACTTTATGTTACGCTGCCTGTCTCGTGACACTCGCGTTATCAACATCTTGGCAGACACTCATTACTGGTTGGTGACACTTTTAGACCCACGCTACAAGGAGAACTTTATTTCTCTTATTGACGAGGCGGAGAGGTCTACAAAAATACTGCAGTACCGGAAGGCCATAGTCGCGGAATTAGTCCAAAAATTCACTTCTGAAAACGCTAGCTGCAGTGGTGGACGACCAAGGCGTCCGGCCGAGAGAGGCACAAGTCCAATCCAGCCGAGGTAGGAGAACACTCTCAAAGATCTGGGACAGTTTTCTCAGCACCTCCCGTACCACAGGCCCTGAGGTGCGGGGTTGTGTCACAAGGACTGCAAAGTTTGCGAAGATGCTGAGGGAGTACCTTGCCGATCGTACAAAAGTGCTCCTAGATTTCTCTATGCCTTATAATTATTGGGTATCCAAGCTGGACACGTGGCAGGAATTGGCTCTCTATGCCTTGGAAGTCCTGGCCTGCCCAGCCGCTAGCGTTTTGTCAGAGCGTGTTTTTAGTGCCACAGGTGGAATCTATTGGTAAACGCACCCGCCTGTCAACTGAAAATGCTGACAGGCTGCGTTTGATCAAGATGAACAAGGGTTGGATTGGGCCTGACTTCACCACACCACCACCAAATGATAGCGCAATTTAAATGTTGTGCCGGTAAATTGCCATGCACCTCCGCACACCCACGCATGGGGACACACTTCATGACTTTGGCTACTTGCTGTACTGCTCCTCCTTCTCCTCATCCGCCACCATCATATGATCACTGCGACCGTGGTTCATGATGCCACAAAAACATAATTTATTTACATCATATTTATGATGATGATGACCCTAACCGTTCAAAAGTTAGGCAGTAGTTTCATGTATACCCAATGCTTTAGTCCATGCTTACAGAACGGGCATTACAAGTACAGGAGACCCGCTCCTTTGTAATGGGAACAATATTTAGAGGCTCTTCTCCATGTTTCTTTCCAGGTGCATTGGGGTGCCTCCCAATTTTTTGGTGCCCTGCCAAAGGGCAATACTTCAAAAGACCCACTTCCTTAAAATGGGCACATTATTTAAAGAGGCCCTCATGCACATCTCTATCCAGGGGCATCAGAGTGCCACACAATTTTTGGCTGCCCTTCCTAGGGCAATACTGCAAAAGACAAACTTCCTTAAAATGGGCACAATATTTAAAGAGGCCCTCATGCACGTCTCTTTCCAGGGGCATTGAGGTGCCTCCCAATTTTTGGCTGCCCTGCCAAAGGGCAATACTACAAAAGACAAACTTCCTTAAAATGGGCACAATATTTAAAGACGCCCTCATGCAAGTCTCTATGCAGGGGCATTGGGGTGCCTCCCAATTTTTGGCTGCCTTGCCTAGGGCAATACTGCAAAAGACAAACTTCCTAAAAATGGGCACAATATTTAAAGAGGCCCTCATGCACGTCTCTTTCCAGGGGCATTGGGGTGCCTCCCAATTTTTGGCTGCCCTGCCAGAGGGCAATACTACAAAAGACCCACTGCCTTAAAAGGGGCATATTATTTAAAGAGGCCCTCATGCACGTCTCTTTCCAGGGGCATTGGGGTGCCTCACAATTTTTGGCTGCCCTGCCAAAGGGCAATACTACAAAAGACCCACTTCCTTAAAATGGGCACATTATTTAAAGAGGCCTTCATGTACGTCTCTTCCCAGGGGCATCGGAATGCCACACAATTTAAAAAAAAAAAATTGTTTCATGTAATCCAAAAAACTAACATACACCCACTCTGTCTCACAAGTGGGTATGAGCCCTTAATATTTTCTCCAGGAAAATCCATTTTGGTTTAATTTTGTAACTGTTGCGCCCCAGGGCATGGGGTACCCGGGTATCAGGCAGCAGTGAGGGGGTTAACTTTGTCATGGGGAATGGCGACCGCGCCTGATCCCGTATCCTGGGGAGCGGTGCTCTTGAAAATGGTATTTACAGGGATTATGTACAAGTTAGTCGTGACGCCACCTGCAATATCTGGTGAGAGATCACCAGCGGAGATACAGTCCTCCGGAGGTCGGTGGGATTGCGGCAGTGATGGTATAGTCCTCCAAAGGCAGAACTGGGACCCCCGGGGCAGCGTAGTGAGGGTGAACAGGTTGTAGCAGAGCTGAGATGGTGGAGGGAGAGTAAGAATAGTCAGTAGAGGGGCACGGTGGGTGAGAGGAAAGGATTCACGCACACAGAAAGTCTCTTTACCTTTTTACTGATGTTAATCAGGTAAATCATCCAGGGCACTGACGGTGACCGGGCTGCACAGTGGGCTCCGACAGCAACTGGGTATAAGGCCTCCTTACTTTGTGAATTTTGCTAAAGCACAGTCTATTATATCCTGACTTGCCTCCACTCTCTTCCTTTATCTGTATCTCCTTCTCCTCCTGTGCGGTCTCCGGGACGACCTTCTCTGGGCACTGCAGTGGCCTGCTGTTCCTGGCTCCCTCTCTTTGACTCTCTCTTGAGACCGGGTAGCTGAAGCTTTCTCGGTGCCAAGGGGTTGTCTGTGGGCCTGTAGTTCTCCCACCGATGCAAATCTCCAATATCCGGCTTCTCTGGAACGAACTCCCAACTTGAGCTACCTTTTCCTTGCTTCTATTCCTGCTTTGAGCTCCCTGCCTTCAGTCCCACTTAAGCTTGTGGGACGCTGAAGGGCCACTCTGGGTCACTGGCTCGGGATTACACGCAGCACCGAACACCAGGACTTCCCTGCAGCTCTTCTAGCGTCTGCACACACTCTGACTAGATCCTCCCCAGCAGCAGTATATATAGGGGATCTTGCCTAAGGGCAGCAAGTTGAGCTCCCCCTACTATGCCAGGGTGTTGTTCGTAGTAAGTACCTGCTGTGGAAACCCAACTGTGCATTAGAGAGATCTGTGGTTACCTGCGTTGGAGGGCGCCACATAACATTTTCTTGACAGTACGTAAAAGTGGCGTAATACTCTGACAACATTGTTCACAGCAGTGACCTTGGAGTCTGAAATGCTTACAGGGGTCTTCCCCATGCTGTTCCCATGTCATTTGAGCACTGTTCTGATACTTTTGTGACATTTTTAGGGTTTATCCATGCTGTCGGGGGTCATGCCAGAAAAATACTCGGGTCTCCCACAGGATAACAATGGCTTGGTGCGCGGGCCGAGTACACGAGTTTCTTGGGATGCTCGGCCTGAGCATCGAGCACCCGAGCATTTTAGTACTCGCTCATCTCTAATTCAGACCCCTTTAAATTTTTCACTCATTGTTTCATTTCAGCCATTTGGTAAATTCAAAAAAGTTCATTTTATCTCATTGATGTACACTCTGCACCCCATCCTGACTGAATAAAACAGAAATGTAGATATTTGTGGAAATGTATTAAAAAAGAGTAACTGAAATAGCACATGGCCATAAGTATTCAGACCCTTTGCTCAGACACTCATATTTAAGTCACATGTTGTCCATTTCCTTGTGATCCTCCTTGAGATGATTCTGCTCCTTCACTGGAGTCTAGCTGTGTTTAATTACACTGATAGGACTTGATTTGGAAAGGCACACACCTGTCTATATAAGACCTTACAGTTCACAGTGCATGGCAGACCAAATGAAAATCATGAGGTCAAAGGAACTGCCCAACGAGCTCAGAGACAGAATTGTGGCAAGGTACAGATCTGGCCAAGGTTAAAAAAGACATTCTGTTCTCAAATCTCATGGGCCCAATTTTCTTGGATGTGTGTAATGATGTTTCCTCGGTGGTGATCCTGCATAAGCCCGGGAAGGACGCATCCCTATATGGAAGCTAAAGGCCAATATCCCTGATAAATTTGGACATTAAGTTGTACGCCAAAATGATTGCAGAAAGGTTGAAGATTCTCCTTCCAGGGATTGTGGACACAGACCAAGTGGGGTTTGTTCCTGGCCGTGAAGCCAGGGACAATACAATTAGATCCCTGGCCCTAATAGATGCGGCTAAGAGGAGGGGAATCCTGTCAGTGGATGCGGAGAAAGCGTTTGACAGGGTGCACTGGGGGCTCATGTTTATCACCCTTAAACACCTGGGTTTGGATGAGGTTATGATTCATCGTATTAGGGCATTATCACCTGTCCTACCGGCAGGCTTCGGATCAATGGATCCCTTTCGGATGTGTTTAATATTAAAAACGGTACTCGTCAGAGGTGCCCGCTTTCTCCGCTACTGTACGTACTTTGCATGGAAGCTCTTGGGTGCGCTATCTGAGGCAATCCTTCCATACGGGATCTGGCGGTGGGTAGTAGAGAACATAAGCTAGCTCTCTTTGCTGATGACCTACTCCTTTATATATCTAATCCCTTGATAAGCCTCCCAAATATATTATCTGAGTAATCAACTTTGGACATTTGAGTAATTTTAAAATTAATACCTCCAAGTCGGAACTTATGAACATTTCCCTTCCTGGGGTAGTAGTTGCTTTACTTAAACAGGATTTTTTATTTGCTTGGCGAACAAATTTTCTACACTTCTTGGGGACCCGCTTACCTTGAGATCTTTCTCAGCTATATGCGAATAATTTTACTAATTTGCTTTCACGGATAGATGCGGATCTTGCTAAGTGGAACAAATTATCCCTTACATGGCTGGGAAGGATTCACTCCATCTGTATGGACATACTCCCCCGCCTTCTGAATATATTTCAGACAATTCCCATCCGCTTACCAGCAGCCTTTTTTTCTAGGTTAAAGACCGTGTTAACACGCTTCATTTGGTCTCACGGGCACCCCAGACTTTCTCTGGACCTTTTAGATAAGAAGATTAATCATGATGGTGTGGGTCTTCCTAATCTGTTACTCTACCATTATGCTGCAATTGACAGATGTATATTAGACCTCTTCAACCAAGGAGAGAGGAAGAGATGGGTGTAATTGGAAATTGATGGGTCAGACAATTCACCATTATCACAAATATGGTCTCCTATTTCCTTAGGGCTCAAAAACGCCTCATTTTTATCCAATCAGATTCATGCCTCATTTATGATCCAAGGTAAGAAATTAAAATTGACCACACATCCGGGCCCAATGACCCCTATCTTTGGTAACGCATCCTTCCCAGTGGACACGGGCAGGTCTTCTTTTTAGCAAATCCCGAAGATGTCACATCCCACTCTCCGGGACTACCTTTCTCAATCAGGAATAAAGTCTCTCTCTATCTTGTATCCTTCTGGACCTCCTCCAGGGGATGCATGTAATATATATGCTAGATTAAGCAGTTATATTAAGACCCTGCCATTCTCTGCAATTACAAGACTACTGACAAGATTCGAACAGTTGTGTATTGGAGGATGCCATGTCCCGCACACTGTCTCAGTCCTATATCGTATTTTCCAAGACCAACTTGAATCTGTTTCCTCAGGACCTCCTAGGTTCAGAAGAGCTTGGGAAAGTGATTTGGGGAAATCTATACCTGATTCTGTTTGGGAAAAGGCTTATCTTTGCACTAATAAGACATCCTCAGCTGCCTTATTTCAGGAACGCAACTATAAGGTGGTGACGAGGTGGTACAGATGCCCGGCGACCGTTAATGCCATCTTCCCTGCAGCTTCTGATAGATGCTGGCGCTGATTGACAGACAGAGGCTCCTACCTACATGTGTGGTGGAGTTGCTCTCTAATAGTCCCATTTTGGAAAGAGGTCAACGAATTATATTGCAGGGTCACGTCTCATCAGATACGGATTCGAGAAGAACTTGCATTATTGAACATCCAAAAGATGTCAATATCAAAATTAAAAAAATGGCCTGTTACGTCATTTCCTAACTGTGGCTAGACGATTGATCCCCAGATGGTGGAAGCGCATCAGACGACCGTCCTGGGGTGAGCTGGTCTCCGAACTTAATGACATCTGCAGGCTTGAGGAACTGGTCTCACAAACCTCGTCTGATGCTGAGGCATTGGAGCAACACTGTAATCAATGGGCTCCTTGGATTCTATATAGGGACTCTCAGGATTTGTGTGATTGGCTATCGGGTCATTCCATGTCAAGTGATCCAAAAATGAATATTTTTTTTCCCTGACGTCCTCAGATTTTTTAAATTTTTTTTCTATATGAAGAACAACTTTAGTTAATTACAAAAAAAAAGTTTTGAATTTTTTTCTTTATCAGTAAATTTTTTACAGATTTTTAAAGTTTTAAAAAAGTGCGAATTTTGGCCTGGTATGGCTTTACATTTTCTATCATATCTCGGGCTAGAAATAAGATAGAGAAACAAAATAAACACCAATCTACTCAGAACTGTCCAGGCTTTCATCAGATATGTCACAAGAGGATCTTTGTTAATATTTTACCCATGTGATCGCAAGCGCAAAACTTTAAAACGCATTTCTGAAAAATCGGCGCGCTTTAAATATTTCAAAAACTGCCCATGTGTCTGCTTTGCTCTTAGCCACATATGTACCAAATTTCAAGTTGGGATCGCAATGGGATCATATTTTAACATATTTTACTAGTAATAGCGTCAATGGGTCATTCCATATCAAGTGATCTAAATATGAATATTTTTTTTTACCTGACGTCTTTAGATTTATTTATTTTTTTTCCTTTATGAAGCACTACTGTAGTTAATTACAAATTAAAAGTTTAGAATTTTTTTCTTCATCAGTTAATTTTTTACAGATTTTTAAAGTTTAAAAAAAGGGTGAATTTTGGCCTGGTATGACTTTACATTTTTTTATCTCAGGCTAGAAATAAGATAATGAAGTGGGAGAGGCATCATTTTACTCAGAACGGTAACAGCTTTCATTTGAGATGTTACAAGACTATGTTTCTTTATATCAAATTCAAACTATTGACGGGCAATTGTGAAAAAATGACTGATTGTGTTCTTGGTGATTTTTGAATTGACACTATAATAGTTAAATATTTTGCACTTAGGTCCAATGAATGCGTCCATGGGGTCAAGCTGGGACAGAGTCATCACAAATTAGCCTTATTTGCAGATGACCTGCTACTTTACATCTCCCAGCACCTGGTCTCCATCCCTTCGGTCTTAATGGAGTTTGAACGGTTCGGACAATTGAGCAACTTTAAAGTGAATTGCTCCAAAACCGAGGCACTCAATATTTCTTTGCCTGGAGAATTGGTTTCTCATCTATCTAAACAGTTCCCATTTAAATGGAAAGTAGAAGCCATTAAGTACTTGGGAGTCCTTATACCAAAAGATCTTAAACAAATATTCAATTTAAATTATCAACCCCTTTTGACAAACGCGGAATCGGCATTTACCTCCTATAGACAATTAAAGCTATCCTGGTTCGGGAGAATAAACGTAGTCAAGATGGATGTCTTGCCCCAACTCTTATATACTTTTCAGACAGTTCCTGTTCTATTGGATAGAGGCTTCCTCTCCAAAATGCAATCTATGATCCTTAGATTTGTCTGGGGGGGCAAGAGGTCCAGATTGCGAATGAATATCCTATCCTTGCCCAAGACCAGAGGAGGGGTTGGACTACCCAACATACGAGCGTACTTTGTGGCTTCCTCTCTTGTTAGAGCTCTAGATTGGCATTATCATGCGTCCTCCAAGTAATGGGTAGGGGTGGAGCAAGGGTTTGGGGATTCCGCTGAAACAACTGCTTTGGATTTCCCCTAAAGACTCCACAGACCTAGTACCTTTGACAGACATGACCAGAAACACCTTGAAGGTATGGCACCTAGTGACGAAAACCCTCCGCTTAAACGACAGACTTAGCCCTTTGACTCCCCTTTTTTCCAACCCATCTTTCCCACCCAAATTTGACAGGCAGAGATTTTTATGTTGGCGGATTGTGGATGACACCCGAGTAGGACAGACTCTGTCCAGTGGTGGTTTGCCCCCGATGGCAGAGCTACAACTCAAAGAACCTACGAGACCTCTTAAGTGATTCGAATTTCTCCAATACAGAGCATACTTATATTCAGCTGACCACTCTTGCAGGGTAAGATTGACGCCCAACGTATTGGAGAGGTTATTCCAACTGGAGGCTCCACCGAGGCGCAAAATATCAGTTCTATACCAGGCCTTAGGGTCCATGAGAGAGCAGGGCACCCTTTACTTCCAACGTGCTTGGGAGAGGGAATTGGGGTGTAGCATTTCAGAAGCTAATTGGTAGAAATGCTTTATATTTACTCACTCACTAGCTAGCGCTTGTTCTGCACAAGAAAGAAGCTATAAGCTGCTCACTAGATGGTACTTGTGCCCGACGACACTCCGGAACATGTTCCCTGGAACCCCTGATACCTGCTGGCGCTGTGGGGAAGAGAAGGGTACAATGATACACATTTGGTGGAGTTGTGGGAAAATCCGGCGGTTCTGGTCTGAGGTTTTCAATGCATACGCCCGGATAACAGGTAAACAAGCCGAATGCTGCCCAGAATCGGCAATGTTATCCATTTTTCCAGGTCCTATTGGGCTACAGAAGAGGGATATTCTCCGCTTTTGCATCTCGGCTGCTCGTGCTGTGATCCCGAGGTTCTGGAAATCAAGCCAGGCTCCATCTCTACTTGATTGGTTCAAAGAATTGATGGACATATATCGAATGGAGGAGCTCGCAGCTGATGCGTCGGGATCTCGGAACAAATTCTTAGGGATTTGGGTTGAATGGATTCTTTTTCACGACTCTGCAGAATTTAGGAGTATCTTTTCCAGCACAGATAATATGGCTCGACCTCTGGCTGATGGGGAGCCAGTGGGATGAGTACCCTTTCTCCTTCCCATACCTCACCCGTCCCCCCCCCCCCCTCCTTTTTTTCTTTTTTTCTTACGTGGCTTTTCTTTCCCAGTATAACTTTTTCTAATGGTTTTTGTTTCTCTTCTCTCTCTCTTCTTTTCTATCTCTCTTTTCTTCCCATCTGATACATTCAGTCTAGGTATTTCCTTTCTATACCTATACCTTCAGAATTCTAGTGAACATTAGACAGGTATCGGAAACTCTGAGCTGTGAGTAGATCATTAATATTTCGGCCTTCCTTTCCGGTACACCAGTCGAATGACTATTCCAACTAGGCCTCAACGGGTAATGACCCACTTACGTGGTCAACCTGTTAGAAGGGGCCAAGTGATAAAAATCATTCTGCTGGGGCTGCTTGTCCCCTTGACATCAGAACATCTCAAAACCCTGAGAAAGGTTGTATACTTGAGTGTTTGGAATTATATTTAGATTGTAGTATATATTGCACCAGAGATAGGCGCAAAAGTAAATTTGCAGCTTATCTTAAAGTTACTAATAACTTTGTGAATTCTCTTTTTGTATATTTTATATGTCTCAAGATTTTGTTAAAAGATTGAATGTATGTCTTTCATATGTTTTTTCAAAATTTAATAAAAATGAGATTAACCATAGTTAAATATTTTAAAATATGATCCCATCACGATCCCAACTTGAAATTTGGTACAGATGTGGCTAAGAGCATAAAAGACACATGGGCAGTTTTGGAAAATTTTTATTAAAACGTTTTTTCGGAAATGCGTTTCAAAATGTTGCGTTTGCATTCGCATGGGTAAAAAATTAAAATTAACAAAGATCCTCTTGTGACATATCTGGTGAAAGCCTGGACAGTTCTGAGTAGAATGGTGTTTATTTTGTTTCTCTATCTTATTTCTAGCCTGAGATAAAAAAAATGTAAAGTCATACCAGGGCAAAATTCACCCTTTTTTTAAACTTTAAAAATCTGTAAAAAATTAACTGATGAAGAAAAAAATTCCAAACTTTTAATTTGTAATTAACTAAAGTAGTACTTCATAAAGGAAAAAAAAAAAAAAATCTAAAGACGTCAGGTAAAAAAAAATATTCATATTTAGATCACTTGATATGGAATGACCCATTGACGCTATTATTAGTAAAATATGTTAAAATATGATCCTATTGCGATCCCAACTTTAAATTTGGTACAGATGTGGCTAAGAGCAAAGCAGACACATGAGCACTTTTTGAAATATTTAAAGCGCGCCGATTTTTCGGAAATACGTTTTAAAGTTTTGCGCTTGCGATCACATGGGTAAAATATTAACAAAGATCCTCTTGTGACATATTTGGTGAAAGCCTGTATAGTTCTGAGTAGAATGGTGTTTATTTTCTCTCTCTATCTTATTCCTAGCCTGAGTTATGAGGAGAAACGTAAAGGCAGGCAACAGTGAAATTCACACTTTTTCCGAACTTTGAAAATCATTTAAAAAAATAATAAATTTTTTAAAAAAATTTTCTCTTCACATTTTGCATTGTCTGACATGCTATTATCAAATACCAAAATCTCAAAAGAATTAAAAATATAGAGGTAATAATCATTGGTTCACTTGACATGGAATGACCCTATCACAATGGGAGTGACCGAACTCTATAAGTACACTGGGATTTGGACTGGGTCCCTAATCCCCAACGCGATCCCTTGCTCAGATTTCTTTCTTCTCGGTATTGTGTTTTTCTATTCTGTCTATAGCTTTGCCTATCTTTTCTTCTTTCTTCTTATTATCATCCCTGATCGCCATAGGTCCTGCCTTGATGGGCGGATCTAAAATTAACAAGGCGATCGCTCATAACTTTACACAAATTACCTTCCGTTGAAGGTACGTCATGATGTGTTAAGGTTAAATATGATTTTTGCTATTTTGCTTTTCCCCCATTACAAGAGTCATCCTTATAGATATTATTAGCTATCAGACTTCAGGGGATGATATTGCCATATCAGCTGTTATGTCTTTTAGGTATATACAATTATACCAATTAGTAAGGCTATAATTAATGTTGGTTATGCAGTATTAATACCTTGGTTAGATTCATGTCATAATGTTGGCCATCGGTGATAATGCAAATTTCCAAGCCTGTGTACAGGCATTTTGAATTTGCTATGCTATGTTGTGAATAAATATTGATTTAACTAATAAAAAAAAAAAAGGCTTTCTGCATTACTGAATGTTCCTAAGAGCACAGTGGCCTCCATAATCCTTAAATGGCAGAAGTTTGGGACCACCAGAAGTCTTCCTAGACCTGGCCATCCAGCCAAACTGAGCAATCATGGGAGAAGAGCCTTGGCGAGAGAAGTAAAGTAGAACCCCAAGATCACTGTGACTGAGCTTCAGAGATGCAGTAGAGAGATGGGAAAAAGTTCCACAAAGTCGACTATCACTACAGCCCTCCACCAGTCAGGTCTTTATGGCAGAGTGGCCTGATGAAAGCCTCTCCTCAGTGCAAGACATATGAAAGGCAGCATAGAGTTTTCAAAAAAACACACAAAGGACTCCCAGACTATGAGAAATAAGTTTTTTTTGGTCTGATGAGGCGAATATAGAATTTTTTTGTGATAATTCTAAGCGGTATGTGTGGAGAAAACCAGGAACTGCACATCACCTGACCAATACAATCTCAACAGTGAAACGTGGTGGCAGCATCATGTGATGGGGTTGTTTTTCAGCTGCAGGGACAGGACAACTGGTTGCAATTGAAAGAAACATGAATGCAGCCAAGTACAGAGTTATCCTGGTTGAAAACCTCTTCCAGAGTGCTCTGGACCTCAGATTTGGCTGAAGGTTTACCAATGACCCTATTCACACAGCTAAAATAACAAAGGAGTGGCTTCAGAACAACTCTGTGACCATTCTTGACTTGCACAAGGGGAGCACTGACCTAAACCTAATTGAGCATCTCTGGAAAAACTTGAAAAAGGCTGTCTGAATGGAAGAATGACAGCAGATCCCCAAGTCCAGGTGTGAAAAACTTGTTGCATCATTCCCAAGAAGACTCCTTGCTGTAGTAGGTGAAAAGGGTGCTTTTATTCAATACTGAGCAAACGGTCTGAATACTTGTGACCATGTAATATAAATTTGCAAACATTTCTACATTTCAGGTTTTTTTCAGTCAAGATGGGGTGCAGAGTGTACATTAATGAGAAAAAAATGAACTTTTTTGAATTTACCAAATGGCTGCAGTGAAACAAAGAGTGAAACACTTAAAGGGGTCTGAATACTTTCTGTACACACTTTATGTGCCCATCCTGGTATATATGATCTCCTTCCTGGTACATATGGTACATGGTCCTCTTCCCGGTATATATGTCCCCATCCTGATATACATGATTCTTCTCCTGGTATATATGTCTCCATCTTGGTATATATGTCCTAATTTTGGTATATTTGGTCCTCCTCCTGGTATATATGTCTCTATAAAAGTATATATATTCCCCATCCTGGTATATATGTCCCCATCTTGGTATACATTGTCTCCATCCTGGTATATATGTCCCCCATCCTGGAATATACGTTCCCATCTTGATATATATGTCTCCATCTTTGAATTTATGTCACAATGCTGGTATATATGTCATCATTAGTGATGAGCGAGCATGCTCGCCACTACTCGGTACTTGCACGAGTATCACTGTACTCGGGCTACTCGGTGAGCACCGAGTAATTTCGCGATACTCGTGCTGTGCTCGTGGTCGTCATCTCTGCATGTTGGCGCTCTTTTGAGAGCCAGCCCACGTGCAGGGATTGGCTGGCAGACCACTGCAATGCCACAGCCCTGTTAGTTGTGGCATAGCAGTGATTGGCCGCCCTGCACAGCATGACCGAGCCTTTATAACTCCCGGCGCGCTGTGCTCGGCACACAGCCATCCAGACAGTCAGTGTAGGGAGAGTGTCTGCTGCTGCTTAGGAACAGATTTGCGGCCTTTACAGGTAGATCCGGAGAAGGGCTGCAAACTGCTGCTGACCACAACAGTCCTTCTCAGGACTAATCTAGGAGGATATAGGCAGGCTGATCCAGATCGGAGTCCAAGCTTTCCAGTGACCAGAACAGTCCTTCTCAGGACTAATCTAGGAGGATATAGGCAGGGTGATACAGATCGGAATCCAAGCTTTTCTGTGACCATTAGAGTCACTACACTGTTGTACTTACTACCTTAATACAGGTTAGGGACTAAAATCCTCTCCTGACACCATTACAGTCACCAGACTGTTGTACTTACTACCTTGATACAGGTTAGGGACTAAAATCCTCTCCGGAAACCATTACAGTCACCAGACTGTTGTAATTACTACCTTCATACAGGTTAGGGACTAAAATCCTCTCCTGAAACCATTACAGTCACCAGACTGTTGTACGTCATACCTTGATACAGGTTAGGGACTAAAATCCTCTCCTGAAACCATTACAGTCACCAGACTGTTGTACGTCATACCTTGATACAGATTAGGGACTAAAATCCTCTCCTGAAACCATTACAGTCACCAGACTGTAGTAATTACTACCTTCATACAGGTTAGGGAACTAAAATCCTAATCTCCTGTGATCTGACCAGTCACCAGACTGGTGTACGTCATACCTTGATACAGGTTAGGGACTAAAATCGTCTCCTGAAACCATTACAGTCACCAGACTGTTGTACGTCATACCTTGATACAGGTTAGGGACTAAAATCCTCTCCTGAAACCATTACAGTCACCAGACTGTTGTAATTACCTACTTCATACAGGTTAGGGACTAAAATCCTCTCCTGAAACCATTACAGTCACCAGACTGTTGTACGTCATACCTTGATACAGGTTAGGGACTAAAATCCTCTCCTGAAACCATTACAGTCACCAGACTGTTGTACGTACATACCTTGATACAGGTTAGGGACTAAAATCCTCTCCTGAAACCATTACAGTCACCAGACTGTTGTATACTACCTTATATAGGTTAGGGACTAAAATCCTCTCCTGAAACCATTACAGTCACCAGACTGTTGTACGTCATACCTTGATACAGGTTAGGGACTAAAATCCTCTCCTGAAACCATTACAGTCACCAGACTGTTGTACGTCATACCTTGATACAGGTTAGGGACTAAAATCCTCTCCTGAAACCATTACAGTCACCAGACTGTTGTACGTCATACCTTGATACAGGTTAGGGACTAAAATCCTCTCCTGAAACCATTACAGTCACCAGACTGTGTATTACTACCTTAATACAGGTTAGGGACTAAAATCCTCTCCTGACACCATTACAGTCACCAGACTGTTGTAATTACTACCTTGATACAGGTTAGGGACTAAAATCCTCTCCTGAAACCATTACAGTCACCAGACTGTTGTAATTACTACCTTCATACAGGTTAGGGATTAAAATCCTCTCCTGAAAACCATTACAGTCACCAGACTGGTTGTAATGTACTACCTTAATACAGGTTAGGGACTAAAATCCTATCCTGACACCATTACAGTCACCAGACTGTTGTAATACTACCTTGATACAGGTTAGGGATTAAAATCCTCTCCTGAAACCATTACAGTCACCAGACTGTAGTAATTACTACCTTCATACAGGTTAGGGAACTAAAATCCTAATCTCCTGTGATCTGACCAGTCACCAGACTGGTGTAACGTCATACCTTGATACAGGTTAGGGACTAAAATCCCTCTCCTGAAACCATTACAGTCACCAGACTGTTGTACGTCATACCTTGATACAGGTTAGGGACTAAAATCCTCTCCTGAAACCATTACAGTCACCAGACTGTTGTAATTACTACCTTCATACAGGTTAGGGACTAAAATCCTCTCCTGAAACCATTACCAGAAATGTGTACGTACTACCTTATACAGGTTAGGGACTAAAATCCTCTCCTGAACCATTACAGTCACCAGACTGTTGTAATCTACCTTGATACAGGTTAGGGACTAAAATCCTCTCCTGAAACCATTACAGTCACCAGACTGTTGTACGTCATACCTTGATACAGGTTAGGGACTAAAATCCTCTCCTGAAACCATTACAGTCACCAGACTGTTGTAATTCATACCTTATACAGGTTAGGGACTAAAATCCTCTCCTGAAACCATTACAGTCACCAGACTGTTGTACTTATACCTTGATACAGGTTAGGGACTAAAATCCTCTCCTGAAACCATTACAGTCACCAGACTGTTGTACGTACATACCTTGATACAGGTTAGGGACTAAAATCCTCTCCTGAAACCATTACAGTCACCAGACTGTTGTACTTCATACCTTGATACAGGTTAGGGACTAAAATCCTCTCCTGAAACCATTACAGTCACCAGACTGTTGTATTCATACCTTGATACAGGTTAGGGACTAAAATCCTCTCCTGAAACCATTACAGTCACCAGACTGTTGTAATTACTACCTTATACAGGTTAGGGACTAAAATCCTCTCCTGAAACCATTACAGTCACCAGACTGGTGTAATTACTACCTTGAATACAGGTTAGGGAACTAAAATCTACTCTCCTGGACCATTACAGTCACCAGACTGGTTGTATTATACCTTGATACAGGTTAGGGACTAAAATCCTCTCCTGAAACCATTACAGTCACCAGACTGTTGTAATTACTACCTTGATACAGGTTAGGGACTAAAATCCTCTCCTGAAACCATTACAGTCACCAGACTGTTGTACGTCATACCTTGATACAGGTTAGGGACTAAAATCCTCTCCTGAAACCATTACAGTCACCAGACTGTTGTACGTCATACCTTGATACAGGTTAGGGACTAAAATCCTCTCCTGAAACCATTACAGTCACCAGACTGTTGTACGTCATACCTTGATACAGGTTAGGGACTAAAATCCTCTCCTGAAACCATTACAGTCACCAGACTGTTGTACTCATACCTTGATACAGGTTAGGGACTAAAATCCTCTCCTGAAACCATTACAGTCACCAGACTGTTGTAATTACTACCTTCATACAGGTTAGGGACTAAAATCCTCTCCTGAAACCATTACAGTCACCAGACTGTTGTACGTCATACCTTATACAGGTTAGGGACTAAAATCCTCTCCTGACAACCATTACAGTCACCAGACTGTTGTACTTACTACCTTGATACAGGTTAGGGACTAAAATCCTCTCCTTGAAACCATTACAGTCACCAGACTGTTGTACGTCATACCTTGATACAGGTTAGGGAACTAAAATCCTCTCCTGAAACCATTACAGTCACCAGACTGTTGATCATACCTTGATACAGGTTAGGGACTAAAATCCTTTTCCTGTAAACCATACAGTCACCAGACTGTTGTAAGTCATACCTTGATACAGGTTAGGGACTAAAATCCTCTCCTGAAACCATTACAGTCACCAGACTGTTGTACGTCATACCTTGATACAGGTTAGGGACTAAAATCCTCTCCTGAAACCATTACAGTCACCAGACTGTTGTAATTACTACCTTGATACAGGTTAGGGACTAAAATCCTCTCCTGAAACCATTACAGTCACCAGACTGTTGTACGTACTACCTTGATACAGGTTAGGGACTAAAATCCTCTCCTGAAACCATTACAGTCACCAGACTGTTGTAATTACTACCTTATACAGGTTAGGGACTAAAATCCTCTCCTGAAACCATTACAGTCACCAGACTGTTGTACGTCATACCTTGATACAGGTTAGGGACTAAAATCCTCTCCTGAACCATTACAGTCACCAGACTGTTGTACGTCATACCTTGATACAGGTTAGGGACTAAAATCCTCTCCTGAAACCATTACAGTCACCAGACTGTTGTAATTACTACCTTCATACAGGTTAGGGACTAAAATCCTAATCTCTGTGATCTGACAGTCACCGACTGGTGTAGTCACTACCTTGATACAGTTAGGGAACTAAAATCCATCTCCTGTACACCTTACCAGTCACCAGACTGTTGTATACTATTGATACAGTTCAAAATTTGAACCTCACACCTGTTTATTCACCTCAAGGTTAGGGACTAAAATCCCTTCCTAACCATTACAGTCACCAGACTGTTGTAACGTCATACACTTGATACAGGTTAGGGACTAAAATCCTTCCTGAAACCATTACAGTCACAGACTGTTAAAATTACTACTTCATGCAGGTTAGGGACTAAAATCTATTCCTATCTACCAGTATGTGTAGTTCTTGAACAGGTCATCCTAATTCTGTGATCTCAGTACCGGTGTTTACTACTTGAATACAGGTTAGGGACTAAAATCCTCTCCTGACACCATTACAGTCACCAGACTGTTGTACGTCATACCTTGATACAGGTTAGGGACTAAAATCCTCTCCTGAAACCATTACAGTCACCAGACTGCTGTAATTACTACCTTCATACAGGTTAGGGAACTAAAATCCTAATCTCTTGTGATCTGACACAGTCACCAGACTGGTGTACGTACTACCTTAATACAGGTTAGGGACTAAAATCCTCTCCTGACACCATTACAGTCACCAGACTGTTGTAATTACTACCTTCATACAGGTTAGGGAACTAAAATCCTAATCTCCTGTGATATGACCAGTCACCAGACTGGTGTACGTCATACCTTGATGCAGGTTAGGGAACTAAAATCCTAATCTCCTGTGATCTGACCAGTCACCAGACTGTTGTACGTCATACCTTGATACAGGTTAGGGACTAAAATCCTCTCCTGAAACCATTACAGTCACCAGACTGTAGTTATACTCATAAGTAGGGAACTAAATCCTAATCTCCTGTGATTGACCAGTCACAGATAGTGTACGTCATACTTGATACAGGTTAGGGACTAAAATCCTCTCTGAAACCATTACAGTCACCAGACTGTTGTAATTACTACTTCATAAGGTTAGGGACTAAAATCCTCTCCTGAAACCATTACAGTCACCAATGTTGTACGTCATACCTTGATACAGGTTAGGACTAAAATCCTCTCCTGAAACCATTGCAGTCACCAGACTGTTGTAATTACTACCTTCATACAGGTTAGGGAACTAAAATCCCAATCTCCTGTGATCTGACCAGTCACCAGACTGGTGTACGTCATACCTTGATACAGGTTAGGGAACTAAAATCCTAATCTCCTGTGATCTGACCAGTCACCAGACTGGTGTATGTCATACCTTGATACAGGTTAGGGACTAAAATCCTCTCCTGAAACCATTACAGTCACCAGACTGTTGTCGCTGTATACAAGCGAAATGCGCAAGGGCGTTGGCAAGGAACAAGGAAGTGAACGTGATGGTGGTGCAGGCAGAGGCAGAGGTCGTGTGCAAGCACTAATTTCGCAACAACAAAGGGGCACATCTACTCTCTCACACGTCCTGTCCCAAATTCTTGGGGCCCGCTCCAGTACACCGCTCTTGAACCAACACTTGTGTCAACAGGTTGTTACTTGGATTGCGGATAATGCTTCAAGTCAGATTGGCACCTCCACCAACACCCTGTCTTCCACACGGTCAAGTGTCAGTAGCCGTGATACTGCACCGCACATTTCCCAACCTGATCCCCCTTCCTACCACCAGGCCGAGTACACGTCCACGGACATTACTGATCCCACACTTGGACACTCGGAAGTCAGAAGTGTGTACCCATGGGTGAGTGGAGGTACATGGCAAATTCCCATAACAAAATTTAAATTCAGTTGTCATTTGTTGGTGGTGTGGTGAAGTCTGGCCCAATCCAACCCTTGTTCATCTTGATCAGAGTCAGCCTGTCAGCATTTTCAGTTGACAGGCGGGTGCGTTTATCTGTAATGATTCCACCTGCGGCACTGAAAAGACGCTCGGACAAAACGCTAGCGGCAGGGCAGGCCAGGACTTCCAAGGCGTAGAGAGCCAATTCATGCCACGTGTCCAGCTTGGAGACCCAATAATTGTAAGGCACAGAGGAATCTCGCAGTACAGTTGTTCGATCTGCAAGGTACTCCTTCAGCATGTGGCCAAACTTAGCATTTCTTGTGGCACTACCCCGCACCTCAGGGGCTGTGGTACGTGAGGGGCTGAGAAAACTGTCCCACATCGTAAAGACTGTTCCACTACCTCTGGCAGATTGGACTTGTGCCCCTCTCGGCGTACGCCTTGGTTGTCCACTGATTCCTGACCTATGCCGCTAGCGTTTTGTGAGGGGAATGATTTGCCTACTTCCGTGACTATGGCCTTCTGGAACTGCTGCATTTTGGCTGACATCTCCTACTCAGGAATGAGAGACATAAAGTTCTCCTATAAAGCGTGGGTCTAAGAGTGTTGCCAACCAGTACTGATTGTCGGCCAAGATGTTCTGAACGCGGGGGTCACGAGCCAGGCAGCTTACCATAAAGTCAGCCATGTGCGCCAGACTCTTAACAGCCATCACTTCAGTATCCAGACCAACACGATGACTGAACATGCTGTCCTCCTCCTCCTCCTCCTCATCTCCCCTGTCCTCTGGCCAGCCACGCTGAATCGAGGGTATGACTGGTGTGCATGTCATATCCTCAATTTGGCCAGAGAGTTGCTCCATGTCTTCATCCTCCTCCTCCTCGTCATAGTCCTCCACTGCACGTTGTGATGAGATGAGGCTGGGCTGTGTGTTTTCACCCACACCCACTACTGTTTCTTGCTCCAAGTCATCGCGCCCGGCCTGCAATGCATCTTCTTTGTTTTTCAGCAGAGACCATTTTAGAAGGCAGAGTAGTGGTATGGTGACGCTAATAATGGCGTCATCGCCGCTCACCATCTTGGTGGAGTCCTCAAAGTTTTGGAGGACGGTACATAGGTCGGACATCCATCTCCACTCCTCAGGTGTTATGTCTGGAGTTTGACCCATTTCCCGACGTCTTAGGTGATGCAGGTAGTCAACAACTGCCCTCTTCTGCTCACATATCCTGACCAACATGTGCAGAGTTGAATTCCAACGCGTGGGGACATCACACACCAGTCTGTGGGCCGGAAGACGCAAACGGCGCTGAAAGCCGGCAAGGCCGGCTGAAGCAGCAGGTGACTTGCGAAAATGTGCAGACAGACGGCAAACTTTTACCAGCAGTTCAGACAGCTTTGGGTATGACTTTAGAAACCTCTGAACCACCAGGTTGAGCACATGGCCCACGCATGGAACATGCGTCAGCTGGCCTCGCCTCAAAGCTGCCACCAGGTTCCGGCCATTGTCACACACGACCTTTCCTGGCTTTAGGTTCAGAGGTGTGAGCCAGTGATCTGCCTGCTGTTTCAGAGCTGTCCACACATTGTGGGGTTTGTCACCTATGCAGACTAGCTTCAGCACAGCCTGTTGCCGCTTCGCAGAGGCAGTGCTGCAGTGCTTCCAGCTTGGGACTGGTGTGGAGAGTACAGTGGATGAGGATGCGCAGGAGGAGGAGGAGGAGGCTGAAGAGCATGACATTCCGGAGCTGTAGAGTGTCGGTGAAACCCTGACAGAGGTAGGGCCTGCTATCCTTGGTGTGGGAAGGACTGTGTTCTGTCCCTCGCTCAGACTGGGTCCCAGCCTCCACAATATTAACCCAGTGTTTTGTCAAGGAGATGTAGCGGCCTTGCCAACAAGCACTTGTCCACGTGTCTGTGGTTAGGTGGACTTTGGCTGAAACAGCGTTGTTCAGGGTACTGTGATGCTGTTGGACACGTGGTTATGCAATGCGGGGACGGCACATCTGGAGAAATAGTGGCGGCTGGGGACCGAGTAACGTGGGACAGCAGCCGCCATCAGGTCGCGGAATGCTTCCGTCTCCACCAGCCGTAAAGGCAACATTTCTAGCGCTAAGAGTCGCGAAATGTGAGAATTCAGGACTGTGGCATGTGGGGCGTTGGCAGCGTATTTGCGCCTGCATTCAAAGGTTTGCTGAATGGATAATTGAACGCTGCGCTGGGACAAGGATGTGCTTGATGGTGGTGTTATTTGTGCGTGGGCAACTTCAGGTGCAGGGCCGGAGGCTTGTTCGCGGCCAGCATGTACAGGGGATTGGCTCGCACGCACAACACGCGAAGACGTAGCAGTGACATCAGCAAGCACCGCTCCTCGACTCTGTTGTACTTCCCACAAAGTCGGTGTAAGTTTTTCAGTCTTTTTTGCTATATCTGTTGTTATGTTTGCATTTAGTGTATTTTGTCGGCCATCTTGTTTGCTGTCCTGTGCATTGACTTTTGCCCTCAAACAATATGGAGTCCTCAACTTTGATGTCCCTGCCCTGTTTCTTGCCAATTGCCCTTTTAATCAGTTTCAGATTATTTACCTGTGCTCCTGAATCAGGTCTGCAATCTGTCTGTGACTTGCTCTCTGAAGCCTGGATTCACTCTGCCTGGAATCATTAATGGACACAGAATCCTCCTGTTTGCCAGCAACATCTGACAGGGAATGCTTTCCTTGAGACTTATACTATGCTTTAATGCTCTGATGTCCTTGGTTGTTTGCCTTGCACTCTGCAACTTACATTTACGTTATCCTGTTGATGCACTAACTTGTATGAAGCAATACAAGAGCTGCTTAAGAAGCGTATGTCTCATGTGTCTCATTATACCCATGCATTAGACTCTATATAGACTGTATCATATATGACAGTCGGGTGCTTGGCTGACATGTGCCTGATCATGCTGGTGGTGGTCAGGCTGCTAGTTTTCGTACCCCTGTTGATGCTGGCATGGCAGGTGTTGCAAATGGCCTTTTTAGAGTCATCTGGAGCCAACTTAAAATACTGCCATACTCGGGAAGACCTAACATTTGCACAGGCACCTTATGTCGTGTTGTTGTTCCGGGGAACGGTTCCCTGCCTTCTGCCTGCGTACCCGACCCTGCTTCGTACTGCCTGTTGGGATGCTACGCCTCCCTCCCCCTGTGCACTGCTGTCCTCGCTCTGCATATCCTCCTGCCAGGTTGGGTCAGCTACTGGATCATCCACCACGTCGTCTTCCTCTTCCTTGGCTAATCGCTGGACTGCTCCTCCTTCTCCTCATGTGCCACCATGATGACAGTTACAATACTTAGGCTGTTGTTTCAGGTATACTCCCAGTGGTAAATTTTTACGCCCATTCTTTTTGAATGGGCATTACAACGACAGGATACCCGCTCCTTTTCAATGGGAAAAATGTTTTGAGGCCCTCCTGCACGTCTCTATCCAGGGACAATGAGGAGCCTCCCAATTTTTGGCTGCCCTGGCCAAAGGTCTATACTACAATACACCCACTTGAGGGTTACAGGCCCTACTACATGTCTGTATGCATGGGTCATTGTTGAACCTCCCAATTTTTGACTGGCCTGACCAAAGGGCTATACTACAATACACCCACTTGAGGGTTACAGGCCCTACTACATGTCTGAATGCATGGGTCATTGTTGAACCTCCCAATTTTTGGCTGCCCTGAACAAAGGGCTTTACTACAATACACCCACTTGAGGGTTACAGGCCCTACTACATGTCTGTATGCATGGGTCATTGTTGAACCTCCCAATTTTTGACTGTCCTGACCAAAGGGCTATACTACAATACACCCACTTGAGGGTTACAGGCCCTACTACATGTCTGTATGCATGGGTCATTCTTGAACCTCCCAATTTTTGGCTGCCCTGACCAAAGGGCTATACTACAATACACCCACTTGAGGGTTACAGGCCCTACTACATGTCTGTATGCATGGGTCATTGTTGAACCTCCCAATTTTTGACTGTCCTGACCAAAGGGCTATACTGCAATACACCCACTTGAGGGCTACAGGCCCTACTACATGTCTGTATGCATGGGTCATTCTTGAACCTCCCAATTTTTGGCTGCCCTGACCAAAGGGCTATACTACAATACACCCACTTGAGGGTTACAGGCCCTACTACATGTCTGAATGCATGGGTCATTGTTGAACCTCCCAATTTTTGGCTGCCCTGGCCAAAGGGCTATACTACAATACACCCACTTGAGGGTTACAGGCCCTACTACATGTCTGTATGCATGGGTCATTGTTGAACCTCCCAATTTTTGACTGGCCTGACCAAAGGGCTATACTACAATACACCCACTTGAGGGTTACAGGCCCTACTACATGTCTGTATGCATGGGTCATTGTTGAACCTCCCAATTTTTGGCTGCCCTGAACAAAGGGCTATACTACAATACACCCACTTGAGGGTTACAGGCCCTACTACATGTCTGTATGCATGGGTCATTGTTGAACCTCCCAATTTTTGGCTGCCCTGACCAAAGGGATATACTACAATACACCCACTTGAGGGTTACAGGCCCTACTACATGTCTGTATGCATGGGTCATTGTTGCACCTCCCAATTTTTGGCTGCCCTGAACAAAGGACTATACTACAATACACCCACTTGAGGGTTACAGGCCCTACTACATGTCTGTATGCATGGGTCATTGTTGAACCTCCCAATTTTGGGCTGCCCTGACCAAAGGGCTATACTACAATACACCCACTTGAGGGTTACAGGCCCTACTACATGTCTGAATGCATGGGTCATTGTTGAACCTCCAATTTTTGGCTGCCCTGACCAAAGGGCTATACTACAATACACTCACTTGAGGGTTACAGGCCCTACTACATGTCTGTATGCATGGGTCATTGTTGAACCTCCCAATTTTTGACTGTCCTGACCAAAGGGCTATATTACAATACACCCACTTGAGGGTTACAGGCCCTACTACATGTCTGTATGCATGGGTCATTCTTGAACCTCCCAATTTTTGACTGGCCTGACCAAAGGGCTATACTACAATACACCCACTTGAGGGTTACAGGCCCTACTACATGTCTGTATGCATGGGTCTTTGTTGAACCTCCCAATTTTTGGCTGCCCTGAACAAAGGGCTATACTACAATACACCCACTTGAGGGTTACAGGCCCTCCTGCACATCTCTATCCAGGGACAATGAGGAGCCTCCCAATTTTTGGCTGCCCTGGCCAAAGGCCTATACTACAATACACCCACTTGAGGGTTACAGGCCCTACTACATGTCTGAATACATGGGTCATTGTTGAACCTCCCAATTTTTGGCTGCCCTGACCAAAGGGCTATACTACAATACACCCACTTGAGGGTTACAGGCCCTACTACATGTCTGTATGCATGGGTCATTGTTGAACCTCCCAATTTTTGACTGGCCTGACCAAAGGGCTATACTACAATACACCCACTTGAGGGTTACAGGCCCTACTACATGTCTGTATGCATGGGTCATTGTTGAACCTCCCAATTTTTGGCTGCCCTGGCCAAAGGGCTAGACTACAATACACCCACTTGAGAGTTACAGGCCCTCCTGCACGTCTCTATCCAGGGACAATGAGGAGCCTCCCAATTTTTGGCTGCCCTGGCCAAATGCCTATACTACAATACACCCACTTGAGGGTTACAGGCCCTACTACATGTCTGAATGCATGGGTCATTGTTGAACCTCCCAATTTTTGGCTGCCCTGACCAAAGGGCTATACTACAATACACCCACTTGACGGTTACAGGCCCTACTACATGTCTGTATGCATGGGTCATTGTTGAACCTCCCAATTTTTGACTGGCCTGACCAAAGGGCTATACTACAATACACCCACTTGAGGGTTACAGGCCCTACTACATGTCTGTATGCATGGGTCATTGTTGAACCTCCCAATTTTTGGCTGCCCTGGCCAAAGGGCTAGACTACAATACACCCACTTGAGAGTTACAGGCCCTCATGCACGTCTCTATCCAGGGACAATGAGGAGCCTCCCAATTTTTGGCTGCCCTGACCAAAGGGCTATACTACAATACACCCACTTGAGGGTTACAGGCCCTACTACATGTCTGTATGCATGGGTCATTGTTGAACCTCCCAATTTTTGGCTGCCCTGACCAAAGGGCTATACTACAATACACCCACTTGAGGGTTACAGGCCCTACTACATGTCTGTATGCATGGGTCATTGTTGAACCTCCCAATTTTTGACTGGCCTGACCAAAGGGCTATACTACAATACACCCACTTGAGGGTTACAGGCCCTACTACATGTCTGTATGCATGGGTCATTGTTGAACCTCCCAATTTTTGGCTGCCCTGGCCAAAGGGCTAGACTACAATACACCCACTTGAGGGTTACAGGCCCTCCTGCACGTCTCTATCCAGGGATAATGAGGAGCCTCCCAATTTTTGGCTGCCCTGGCCAAAGGGTTATACTACAATACACCCACTTGAGGGTTACAGGCCCTACTACATGTCTGTATGCATGGGTCATTGTTGAACCTCCCAATTTTTGGCTGCCCTGACCAAAGGGCTATACTACAATACACCCACTTGAGGGTTACAGGCCCTACTACATGTCTGTATGCATGGGTCATTGTTGAACCTCCCAATTTTTGACTGTCCTGACCAAAGGTCTATACTACAATACACCCACTTGAGGGTTACAGGCCCTACTACATGTCTGTATGCATGGGTCATTCTTGAACCTCCCAATTTTTGGCTGCCCTGACCAAAGGGCTATACTACAATACACCCACTTGAGGGTTACAGGCCCTACTACATGTCTGTATGCATGGGTCTTTGTTGAACCT
Organism: Allobates femoralis; assembly: GCA_033576535.1. Classification (NCBI taxonomy): domain Eukaryota; kingdom Metazoa; phylum Chordata; class Amphibia; order Anura; family Aromobatidae; genus Allobates; species Allobates femoralis. The sequence goes on along the minus strand of JARQOC010000006.1, from coordinate 193,242,753 downwards.
CCCAATTTTTGGCTGCCCTGAACAAAGGGCTATACTACAATACACCCACTTGAGGGTTACAGGCCCTCCTGCACGTCTCTATCCAGGGACAATGAGGAGCCTCCCAATTTTTGGCTGCTCTGGCCAAAGGCCTATACTACAATACACCCACTTGAGGGTTACAGGCCCTACTACATGTCTGAATGCATGGGTCATTGTTGAACCTCCCAATTTTTGGCTGCCCTGACCAAAGGGCTATACTACAATACACCCACTTGAGGGTTACAGGTCCTACTACATGTCTGTATGCATGGGTCATTGTTGAACCTCCCAATTTTTGACTGGCCTGACCAAAGGGCTATACTACAATACACCCACTTGAGGGTTACAGGCCCTACTACATGTCTGTATGCATGGGTCATTGTTGAACCTCCCAATTTTTGGCTGCCCTGACCAAAGGGCTATACTACAATACACCCACTTTAGGGTTACAGGCCCTACTACATGTCTGTATGCATGGGTCATTGTTGAACCTTCCAATTTTTGGCTGCCCTGGCCAAAGGGCTATACTACAATACACCCAGTTCTTGTTTACAGGCCATCCTGCATGTCTGTATCCAGGGGCATTGGTGAACCTCCCAATTTTGGACTGCCCTGGCAAAGGAAGATACTACAATAGACCCAGTTCCCAATTGGGCACATTATTTCAAGACAGGGCTTCATGTTCGTCTCTTCTCAGGGTCATCGGAGTGCCGCACAATGTTTTCACGTAAAATCTTTCATGTAATCACAAAAAGTAACATACATTAGCTGTATCTCACTATTGGGTATGTGCCCTTAACATTTCCACCCTAAATATTCATTTTGGTGTCATTTTGGAAGGTTTTCTGGAGACTCCGTAAAATTGGCGTGAAACTCGGACAACATTGTTCACAGCTGTGACTTTTGAGTGAGAAATGCTCCAGGGGTCTTCCCCATGGTGTTGCCATGTCATTTTCAGCACTCTTCTGAGACTTTTGTGACATTTTTAGGGTTTTTCCATGCTGCCGGCAGTCATTTCATAAAAATACTCATGTCTCCCATAGGATAACATTGGGCTCGGTACTCGGGCCGAGTACACGAGTATCTCGGGATGCTCGGCCACAAGCATTTTAGTACTCGCTCATCACTAGTCATCATCATATGTACATATGTACATATAGTCCTCTTCCTGGTATATACAGTATGTCCCCATCCTGGTATACATGGTCCTCCTCATTGGTATATATGTCCTAATTCTGGTATATATGGTCCTCTTCTGGTATATATGTCTCCATAAAGGTATATATTTTCCCCATCCTCGTATGTATGTCCCCATCTTGGAATTCATGCTGCCACGTGTTGACTGCTATGCAGTCAATGAGTGCTGCTTCTGTGATTTAAACTGAGTTTTGTTAGCTGCAGCTAAGCATGTGAAGGCAAAGGTGAAGGCGTATGTCTGAGCTTCTGCTCTTCACCCCCTCAACCTTAAGTAGTTCTGCTTCCCTCCATCAGATGTGGCAGAATGAGTTAATTCGTCTTCTAGGACCCGTGTGGTGCAGTTCTGTTAGCTGGAGCTGCTGCTGTTCCTTTCGACTGGAGTGGTAGTCTTTTTCTTGTCCGTGGGTGGAGGAAGGGTCTTTTAGCCTAGGGCTGATCAGGAGCAAAGGGCTAGGGTGGCGGCCTGAACGTCCTCACCTTCAGAGGTAATTTCAGGATCATGGTGAGCCAGTCTAAGGGTCAGATTAGTTCCCAGTTTGCCTAGCCATCTTACCATCTTGCCTCTTGATTCCCTGTCCGTTATTCCACCCCTTGACATTTTCTGCGACCCACTATATTTCCCCAAGCTGTTATGGTATCAGCTTGAGCTTTTGTGTGCCTGGTGGAGGAATTCTCTGTGAAGGTCTCTACCTTGCACAACCAGGTGCTGCATCAGCTTCAATAAGTGGTTGGGTATCTGGCTGTGGCTCATGAGTTGGCTGTACCAGAACCCAATACATCCCTCCCTGACCAGTTTTTGGGAAGGAGAGATACGTTTTTTGTTTTCTGAGAGGCCTTTAAGTTGTACTTCAGGTTTCATCCTCGTTCTTGAGGGTGTGAGAAAGAGCATGTGGGGATTATACTCTCCCTTCTTAAGGGAGATCCCCAGGCCTGGTCCTTCTCTCTGACGACCAATTTTCCATCTATGTGGTTGGTGGACCAGTTTTTTGCAGTACTTGCCCTGGTGTATGGTGACCCTAATGCCTTCTCCTTGGCTAAGTCAAAACCACTTAAGCACAGGCAGGGAGCGCAGCTGGCCGAGGAGTATTGCTCTGAGTTCAAGAGATGGGTCACTGATTCTCAGTGGAATGACCCTGCTCTGAGGAGTCAGTTCTGTTTGGGTTTGTAAGATCGGCTACAAGACACCATGACTCAGTATGCTGCTCTGGAGTCGCTGGAGGCTGCTACGGCACTGGCTATTAAGTTGGACAGACGCCTGAGAGAGAGACCTCAACCAGTCCTTCCCCTGGTGCCCATCCCTGCTGTGAGGGTTACACGTCTGGGTCCTGATGTACCTAAGCAGTTGGGGAATATGATTTCTCATACTAGCCCATCTGCAGTTCATCAGGATGGGAGGTCTTGCTTCTTTTGTGGTCAAGCTGAACACACTATTAGAGTCTGTCCATACTGCACTAAACCCATTTCTCAGCCGCCGACGTCCCATGAGGATAAGTGCCTGAGTACTACTGTGTCGGCTGGGTTGGTCAGGTCTGCTCCTATGTTTTCAGTTGAGGTGGTTAAACACCTACTAGAGAATAGGGGTGAAACCCAGCCTACACCTCAGATTGATGCTGGGCTCATTGTGTTATCCTTTTAAGAGTGATGGGGGAGGGTGGTGATGTCTCTACTGCTTGCCCCCGAGAATGGACCCTCTGTCTGTAACATTAATGGTAATAAACATTCAGGTCCAGACCTGAGTTTGGATGTTGTCTAAACATGTAAGGAAAAACTGTGCGGCTGGAGTTCCTACCGCTGGTGTTATTGGTCCATTTAGGAAATCAGCCCTTTGTAACCCCGTGTTGTTCCAGCTAGAACTTCCTACGGTGTTGGATATCCGTAATATCTTCTACAGGTCATCGCTCAGGAAAGTTAGACTGTTACTGGACGTGTCCAGTGTTGAGTCCGGAGGTCTCTTATAAACGGGGGGGAATGCGTACTTCCACGTGTTGACTGCTTTGCAGTCAATGTGTGCTGCTGCTATTATTTAAACTGAGCTTTTTTTTTCCCTTTAGTCTTAGCATGTGAAGGTAGAGGTGAAGGGGTTGTGTCTGAGCTTTTGCTCTCCATACCCTCAGCCTTAAGTAGTGCTGCTTCCCTCCAACAGTTGCCGCAGAAAGAGTTAATTCTTCTTCTAGGACCCGTGTGGTGCAGTTGGGTTAGCTGGAGCTGCTGCTGTTCCGGCTGTTCCCTTCTACTGGAGTGGTCGTCTTTTCCTGGTCTGTGGGTGAAGGTAGGGGCTTTTAGCCTAGGGATAATCAAGAGAGAAGGGCTAGGGTGGCAGCCTAAACATCCTCATCTTCAGAAGTAATTTCAGAATAAAGGAGAGCCAGGGACACCAGACTAAGGGTCAGACTAGTTCCCCAGTTCACCTAGCCCATCTTACTATCTTGCCTCCTGATTCCACCCTGTGACACATGGTCCCCATCTTGGTATATATGTCCCCTTATCCTGGTATATATATGTCCTTTATCCCAGTATATATGTCCCCATCCTGGAATATATATCCCTCATCTTGGTATATATGTCCCCATCCTGATATACATGATCCTCCTCCTGGTATACATGTCTTAATTCTGGTTTATATGTCCTAATTGTGGTATATATGGTCCTCCTCCTGGTATATATGTCTCCATAAAGGTATATACAGTTAGGGCCAGAAATATTTGGACAGTGACACAAGTTTTGTTATTTTAGCTGTTTTCAAAAACATGTTCAGAAATACAATTATATATATAATATGGGCTGAAAGTGCACACTCCCAGCTGCAATATGAGAGTTTCCACATCCAAATCGGAGAAAGGGTTTAGGAATCATAGCTCTGTAATGCATAGCCTCCTCTTTTTCAAGGGACCAAAAGTAATTGGACAATGGACTCTAAGGGCTGCAATTAACTCTGAAGGCGTCTCCTCGTTAACCTGTAATCAATGAAGTAGTTAAAAGGTCAGGGGTGGATTCCAGGTGTGTGGTTTTGCATTTGGAAGCTGTTGCTGTGACCAGACAACATGCGGTCAAAGGAACTCTCAATTGAGGTGAAGCAGAACATCCTGAGGCTGAAAAAAAAGAAAAAATCCATCAGAGAGATAGCAGACATGCTTGGAGTAGCAAAATCAACAGTTGGGTACATTCTGAGAAAAAAGGAATTGACTGGTGAGCTTGGGAACTCTAAAAGGCCTGGGCATCGACGGATGACAACAGTGGTGGATGATCGCCACATACTTTATTTGGTGAAGAAGAACCCGTTCACAACATCAACTGAAGTCCAGAACACTCTCAGTGAAGTAGGTGTATCTGTCTCTATGTCAACAGTAAAGAGAAGACTCCATGACAGTAAATACAAAGGGTTCACATCTAGATGCAAACCAATCATGAATTCCAAAAATAGTCAGGCCAGAGTTAAATTTGCTGAAAAACACCTCAAGAAGCCAGCTCAGTTCTGGAAAAGTATTCTATGGACAGATGAGACAAAGATCAACCTGTACCAGAATGATGGGAAGAAAAAAGTTTGGAGAAGAAAGGGAACGGCACATGATCCAAGGCACACCACATCCTCTGTAAAACATGGTGGAGGCAACGTGATGGCATGGGCATGCATGGCTTTCAATAGCACTGGGTCACTTGTGTTTATTGATGACATAACAGCAGACAAAAGTAGCCGGATGAATTCTGAAGTGTACCGGGATATACTTTCAGCCTAGATTCAGCCAAATGCTGCAAAGTTGATTGGACGGCGCTTCATAGTACAGATGGACAATGACCCCAAGCATACAGCCAAAGCTACCCAGGAGTTCATGAGTGCAAAAAAGTGCAACATTCTGCAATGGCCAAGTCAATCACCAGATCTTAACCCAATTGAGCATGCATTTCACTTGCTGAAATCCAGACTTAAGACGGAAAGACCCACAAACAAGCAAGACCTGAAGGCTGCGGCTGTAAAGGCCTGGCAAAGCATTAAGAAGGAGGAAACCCAGCGTTTGGTGATGTCCATGGGTTCCAGACTTAAGGCAGTGATTGCCTCCAAAGGATTCGCAACAAAATATTGAAAATAAAAATATTTTGTTTGGGTTATGTTTATTTGTCCAATTACTTTTGACCTCCTAAAATGTGGAGTGTTTGTAAAGAAATGTGTACAATTCCTACATTTTCTATCTGATATTTTTGTTCAACCCTTCAAATTAAACGTTACAATCTGCACTTGAATTCTGTTGTAGATGTTTCATTTCAAATCCAATGTGGTGGCATGCAGAGCCCAACTCGCGAAAATTGTGTCACTGTCCAAATATTTCTGGCCCTAACTGTATGTTCCCCATCCTGGTATATGTCCCCATCTTTTTATACATGGTCTCAATCATGTGATATATGGGGCATCCTGGTATATATGTCCCACATCCTGATATATATGTCCCCATTCTGAAATGTATGTCCCCATTCTGGTATATATGTTCCTCATCAAGATATATACAATATGTGTCTATCCTGGCTTACATGGTCCCAATCATACTTTATGTGGCCCCGTTCTGGCCATAACATACCAGTCTACTCACCTTTCCCTTCACTCCCACGTCGCCAGGGGCCCGGCTGCTGACATTGAGGTGCACACAAAGCTTCATGACGTCATTGTAATGCATCACCCCTGTTTTTGCACACCCACCATCAGCCCACCGGCAGCATGTATTGCATTGCAGGACCCCAACAGGTTTCTACACCATGATGCATTTCAGCTGGATCTGCATCCTCGCCAATTACGCAAATTCACCTGGACCTGGAGCTGGGTTGGCAGGCCCCTTTACACCCATGCCTGGTCATGGCCGCAACCCCTGCAATCGTGTTAGTTACGCCCCTGGTGCCCAGAATAAGACCACCAGAAGTCTGTCAGGTGCTTCTCAGCACTTTCGTCAGGTGCATAAAGGTGATGTGAGGGATTTAAAAGTTATGAAAAATTCTAATTGAGGGGTAATAAATCCCGTTTAGTTAAATATCAAGAGACTAAGTGGATTTTTAAATTGGATTCTAGGACACCAAATGGTATTAATATTAAAACTGACGTTATGTATTTGACCTAACCAGTTTTATTTCCTCCAGGGGTTAACTGTATAATTGTTTTCACATTATGATTGAGACTCGTGTCATTTCCTTTTTCGGCTTATTTGTCTTTGCATTAGATCAGTGAGAGCATGTTATGATTCAGATCATTTTTGTGATCGAAATGTGTAATCATGATGTGTAATCATGTATCTTTGTCATTTTTTTAAATTCATCTGTCTTGGGCTATTTTTAACCAGAAGGCTGAAGGCAACACTGTAGACACCCAAGTGAAGACCAAGGTTGCAGAAGTCAAAGAAGACACTGAAGGTCAGAAGCAATGACTTCCTCAAATGATGAAAGCTCAACTGCTCCAGAGGATGGAAGAGCTAAGGTAAGGAGGCTCAAGGAGATAGTACAAAGCCATCTGGAGCAAGAAAAACTCCTAAGACAGGCTGCCGAGAGCCGGGTAGGTCAGCTGGAGAGAGAGTTGTCTGAGCTTAGAAGCCGCTTGGCAGAGTGCCAGTTGCTGAATAAGGTGGCTATGGAGAAGATGGGGTGACAGGTGTCTATCCTGGCCAAATGTGTTGTAGCTGGTGAAACTCAGAGAAAGATGCCTCTTATGGTACCTTTACACGCAGCTACAGGTAACATGTTGTCCACAGGTAACTTGCTGGTTGCAGTGATATCATGGAGACATGGTTCTATCTTGTTGCTGTGTACAAATGGAACTATGTCTCCATGATTTCACTGCAGCCTGTAAGTTACCTGTGGACAACCTGTTACCTGTAGCTGCGTGTAAAGTGGCCATAAGAGCTGAATCAGACTATCATCTAGTGAAAACAGGAAAGAAAGAGACTTCTCTTTGCCAGGGTCTGGTAGACTTGGTTGAAGACTTGAAAGGAGCCACTACATGGCTGAAGTAGCTCAAAGACTACAGGAAGATGTTTCCAGGTGCCTCGCTCTCTGGTGTGGAGAGTCATTGGAATGAATGCACAAGGCATGAAAGAAATGATGGACTAGTCCGGAGAGGCGAGAATAAGAATTCCAGGTAGCAATGAGAACATGATACTTGGAGAAGTTGGTATGGTTCTGTTCAACATTCTCAGTACAATGGAGTACCTCAGGTGTGAAAACTACGAAGTGAGAAACAAATTTGTCAGATGTGTAGAAGATAACCAAAAGTACAGGTAAAAGGACTTCAGTAATTAGTGGAAGTGACGGGTCTCTGGTGGGTAAAAACAAGAGAAGAAAGGACAGAGAACTGCAGATATTCTAAGGAGAAGAAATGGTTACTTGTCTGTTCAGACCCTACAAAAGAAGGGGCTAAACCCGTAGAGGACCCAATTACAAATTGGTATACCATTGAAACTGAACCTGGAAGCAAAAATGTACTAAGGGGCTGGCCAACACCTCCCAAAAGTGAGAATTTCACTGACAGAGATACAGATGAAGACACCCGGCACGAAAAAGCCATGATAGTTGTGCAAGACAAGGATGTGGAGGATTTAGAGATAGCAAATCTTCTGTCAGCTCAAGGCTGAGAAACCTAGACAGTAGCCTCTGGAGTATACAAGATAACTCAGTCAGACTGGACAGTGGATTTGAATGTAAACGAGTCTCACTGTGACATTAACCGTTGGAGGCGGTTATGGAGAGAGGGGTGACAAAGAGACATACCCAAGAGAGGGGTCTGGTGGTCTGGTGACAGTGACAAACTGTACCCCAAACAGGGCCGGTTTTAGACAAAGTGTGGCCCTGGGCAAAAAATAAAAGTGGGGCTCAAATTCTTAACCCATGTAATATTACCAATATTTCCACTAACCATAGCCTATGAAGTAAGATCTGTCAATAACATCTGGTTATCATGCGTTCCACCAGGTATGTGTAGATCAGACGTCATTACCTTATGTCATCTCCAGATGCAACAATAAGCTGTGCCAGATAAGCACTTTAAATCAAAAGATCCACTTAAAGGAGTTGTCTGGTGACAACAAATTATCATCTATCTAATGACATAACTAGTCCGATGTTCCATGGTGTGAAATTTGTACCTGGGCGACACACACACTCCATCCTGGCATATATGATCCCCCATCCTGGTATATATATCCCCATCTTGGTATACATGATTCCCCATCCTGGCATACAGTATAAAACATCATCCTGGTAAATGTGTCCTCAACCTGGTATATATGCTCCCCTGTATATATGTTCCCATTCTGGTATATATGTCCTCCATCCTGGTATATATGTGAATTTGACCCCATACTGGTATACATGGTCCCCATTCTGGTATATATGGGGGCATCTTGGTATATATGTCCCCCATGCAGGTATAAATGTCCCCCATCCAGGTATGTATGGTCCTCATCCTGGGCTCATCCTGGTATATATGATCCCCATCCTGGAATATAATCTCCTTCCTGGTACATATTTCCCATCCTGGTATATATGTCCCCATCCTGATATATATGATCCCCTGTCTTTGTATATATGTCTTCCATCCTGGTATATTTGTCATCCATCCTAGTATATATGCTCCTCCTCTTGGTATATATGTTTCTCATCCTGGTATATATGTCCCCATCCTGGAGTACATGGAGGCATTCTGGTATACAGTGCATACAAGTAGTAGTCTTCAACCCCCTGCTGATTTAGGTGGTTTGATAAGATGCAAATAAGTTAGAGCCTTCAAACTGCAAATGAGAGTAGGATTTATTAACAGAAGCATAAATCTTACAAACCAAAAAGTTATGTTGCTCAGTTGAATTTTGATAAATTTTAAACATAAAAGTGTGGGTCAATTATTATTCAACCCCTAGGTTTAATATTTTGTGGAATAACCCTTGTTTGCAATTACAGCTAATAATCGTCTTTTATAAGACCTGATCAGGCCGGCACAGGTCTCTGGAGTTATCTTGGCCCACTCCTCCATGCAGATCTTCTCCAAGTTATCTAGGTTCTTTGGGTGTCTCATGTGGACTTTAATCTTGAGCTCCTTCCACAAGTTTTCAATTGGGTTAAGGTCAGGAGACTGACTAGGCCACTCCAACACCTTGATTTTTTCCTCTTGAACCAGGCCTTGGTTTTCTTGGCTGTGTGCTTTGGGTCGTTGTCTTGTTGGAAGATGAAATTACGACCCATCTTAAGATCCTTGATGGAGGAGCGAAGGTTCTTGGCCAAAATCTCCAGGTAGGCCGTGCTATCCATCTTCCCATGGATGCGGACCAGATGGCCAGGCCCCTTGGCTGAGAAACAGCCCCACAGTATGATGCTGCCACCACCATGCTTGACTGTAGGGATGGTATTCTTGGGGTCGTATGCAGTGCCATTCAGTCTCCAAACGTCACGTGTGTGGTTGGCACCAAAGATCTCGATCTTGGTCTCATCAGACCATAGAACCTTGAACCAGTCTGTCTCAGAGTCCTCCAAGTGATCATGAGCAAACTGTAGACGAGCCTTGACATGACGCTTTGAAAGTAAAGGTACCTTACGGGCTCGTCTGGAACGGAGACCATTGCGGTGGAGTACGTTACTTATGGTATTGACTGAAACCAATGTCCCCACTGCCATGAGATCTTCCCGGAGCTCCTTCCTTGTTGTCCTTGGGTTAGCCTTGACTCTTCGGAAAAGCCTGGCCTCGGCACAGGAGGAAACTCTCAAAGGCTGCCCAGGCCGTGGAAGGCTAACAGTAGTTCCATAAGCCTTCCACTTCCGGATGATGATCCCAACAGTGGAGACAGGTAGGCCCAACTCCTTGGAAAGGGTTTTGTACCCCTTGCCAGCCTTGTGACCCTCCACGATCTTGTCTCTGATGGCCTTGGAATGCTCCTTTGTCTTCCCATGTTGACCATGTATGAGTGCTGTTCACAAGTTTGGGGAGGGTCTTAAATAGTCAGAAAAGGCTGGCAAAAGAGATAATTAATCCACACATATGAAGCTCATTGTTCTTTGTGCCTAAACTACTTCTTAATACTTTAGGGGGACCAAACAGAATGCTGGTGGTTTGAGGGGTTGAATAATAAATTACCCTCTGAATTAACTTTTAACGCTTTAAAAAAAACAAAAAACTTTTTGGCTGCAGTGCATTTCCCACTTCCAGGCTGATCTACAGTCCAAATGTCCCAATGCCAAGTTAATTCCGCATGTGTCAACCAGCTAAATCTGCAGGGGGTTGAAGACTACTTGTAGGCACTGTATATGTCCCCTATCCTTGTATAATGTCCCCCATTCTGACATATATGATCCCCAATCCTGGTATATATGTTCCCCAACCAGTTATAAATGTCCTCCGTCCAGGTATATATGGTCATTATCGTTGGCCCATCCTGATATACATATCCTCCATCCTGGTAGGTATGTTCCCCATCCTGATATAAATGGTCCTCCTTCTGGTATATATATACTATTCCTCCTGGTATATATGTCCCCATCCTGGAATATACAGTATGTCTTCCATCCTGGTATAAATGGTCCCCATTGTGATATATATGGAGGCATCCTGGTATATATATATCCTCTTCCTGGTACATTTTGTCCTTATCTTGGTATATATGTCCTCATCGTGGTATATATAGGACATCCTAGTATATATATCCCCATTCTGGCATATATGGGGTCATCCTGGTATATATGTCCATCCAATATCCCTGATATATATGATCTCCATCCTGGTATATATGGTCCCATTCTGGTATAGATGTCCCCCATCCTGGTAGATATGATCCCCTTCCTGGTATATATGTCCCCATTCTGGTATACTGTGTGTTATAACATAACCTCAAATGAACAAATAACTATAAAGAACACAATGTCCCTTATGAAAACTTATATCTTTGACATTTTAATTATTATTATGTTAATGATTTATAAAGTAACTCATGGAAAATGGCACTAAGGCTAAAAGATATTATGCTATATATGTTGCAATAAATAACTTTAGAGATATAGGTGGCGCTAGAGTTCATCCACTTGCACACTAAAGTGAAAATTTAGATATATAGATAATTCTAATAAAAAAAATAGCAGCAATTTTTTATTATATACTATATTAATGATATATTTCATAATAGTCAACCATATAAAGTTTTATATAGACCACACCCCTCCTCATTACAGAGATGCACATCACCTATTTACTTAATTGGTAGTTGGCTCTCAAGCCTATACAGCTTGGAGTAGGACAACATGTATAAAAAGTATCATGTGATCAAAATATTAATTTGCCTAATAATTCTGCACAAGTGTAGATTGTAAGCTCTTATGAACAGGGCCGTCATTATTTTGCTTTCATTTTTGTATTTTTTTATAACTGTTTGTTATGACTGTTTGTATATGAATCTCTGTATTGTAAAGCGCTGCGGAATATGTTGGCACTATATAAATAAATATTATTATTATTAGATAGGTGTGTGTGTGGCCAGGTCCTGCAAGTGAGGAGATCACATGTGTTTGGAGCATGCCCAGAGCTTCTGACAAAGTAATGGACCTGGATACAATAGTAAAAAAAATCTGTGCTGCTGAAGGATAGATGAAGGACTCAAATCATATTTTCAATGCAGGTGGGTTTAGTCTAATCGTTTCAAAGTATATTCCTCACTTCCTCCTCAGAAATACCAGCAGTCCCGAGGAAGAAGTGGTAGAAAATGAGCCATTCATCTATCCTACAGTAGCATGAGCTTTTTTCACTATTGTATCCAGCCTCTATGCATCTGCCATTGGCACGCGGATTCTGAAGCAGCTGTTTGATGTTTTTTCACTGGTTCTGTGTCACACAACCACATAAAGTTTCTGGTAGAAGGGAAGGAAAGGAAGAAAGCGCACCGATCTAAATGTAAATAGAGCTGGTGGTAAAACGCCCCCCACTATCAGAGATATTATTACCAAGCATCGAGAGCGGTTCACAAATAGCAGCACCGTTAACGATGCCAGAGGAGAAAATAAATACGATTCTAAAATATTTTCCCCAAATCTCCACAAAACCATTAAAAAGAAAAGGAGGCCCAGAGGGTCCAGAGGAGGGAGAAAAAAGAAAAAAACTGCAAAATGTAGAAAAGGAAAAGAAACTATAGAAGAGGAAAATAATGCCAGAAATTCAATCCGGATTTTTAATCTATCTGAATACAGTCCAACAGAAGCTGAATTGGCAGTGCTTTCTAAAGGTCTGGGTTTTTGCCCAACACAAAAAGCAAAAGCCTTCGACCTTTTTATAGATCTAAATAAATATGTACGTAAATTGACAATAGCACGTCATTTTTCCATTGAGGAAAATTTGGGAAAGAAAGATTTAGAACAGAAAATGGAAAAAAGTACTGATAAAAAAGAAAATTGTCTGCACAAGGAAGTATGTCCACAGTCTAAATTCAATCCTATCCATCATCGGGGTAGTTACCTCGAAACATTTTTTTCTATGGTAAACGAAGAATTTAGACATATGAGTGAGGAAAAAAACAATACTTTTAAAAAATCCAATTTTTCTAAAAATAAAAATGTCAAAAATAGAAAAATAAAAGGTTACAAAAATAACATCTCTAGGGAAGAAAGAAGTGCCATAAAAAATCTAAAGGATAACACTAAAATAGTAATAAGGGAGGCTGATAAAGGGGGAGGGATAGTACTTCAGGATAGGGAAATATATCTGAAAGAAGCAGAAAATATACTTGGTGATGAAAAATATTATAAAAAATTATACTTGGACCCGTCCAAAAACCACATAGATGAATATCATGATTTAATTCATGAAGCTTTTGGAAAAAATATTATAAATAAAAAAGAAAAGAGATTTTTGACGAATAAGAATCCCAATACTGCTATATTTTATCACCTTCCTAAGGTGCACAAATGCCTGAAAAGTCCACCAGGTCGACCTATAATAGCAGGCATTGGTTCCCTCACAAGTCAGCTGTCTCATTACATCGACTTGTTTCTACAAGAACTAGTAAAAACCTTGCCCTCATACCTAAAGGACTCTAATCAGCTTCTAAATGAAATCAGAAATATTACATGGGAGGAAGATTTTCTTTTCATTACCATGGATGTAAACGCCTTGTATTCTAATATACAGCATGATCTGGGAATACAAGCAGTGGAGCACTACCTAAAAGGTATTAAGGATATGCCAGACTCCCAAAGAGAATTTCTACTGAAAGGTCTAAAATTTATTCTTGAACACAATGTTTTTAAATTTCAGGAACAGCTATACATACAGCTGCTTGGGACCGCGATGGGGACGCGAGTGGCCCCAAGTTTCGCAAACTTATTTATGGGGCTACTCGAGTCCTCATCGCCGATTACCCAACAGGATTATACTAACCATATAATCCTATACCGTCGTTTTATAGATGATCTAATCTTTATTTGGAGGGGAAGTCAGGAGAAAGCAGAGCAATTCATCAGCGATATGAATGCTAATCAGTGGGGAATAACATTCACTGCCAAGATAAACAATGAAAAAATAGACTTCCTAGATCTGGAATTGTCACATAAAAACAAAGAAATTGTCAGTAAAACTTTTTTTAAAAAAACTGACAGTAATGGATTCCTACATTATAACAGTGCGCACTACAAAAAGTGGAAAACAAATATTCCTTTTAGTCAATTTCATAGAATCAGAAAAAATAATACAAATACAGATGATTACAACAAACAGTCTCAAATTTTATTCAAAAAATTTTATGATAAAAAATATCCGAAAAAATTAATTGTGAGTGCCTATCAAACAATTTTGAAAAAAACTCAAGATGTATGTCTATTAAACCGGAAGGATAAAAAGGATCAAAACGGTGATGAAATAAAGAAAAATAACAGATGGCAATACAATTTTATAACAGCATATAATCGAAACAACGATGATATTAGGAGGATACTTAATAAATATTGGTATCTACTGAAAAGAGATGCATATCTGAAAAAAATCCTACCAGAAAAACCTAGTATCACTTTCCGCAGGGCACAAACAATAAGAGGTATTATTGCCCCCAGTCATTTAAAACAATTATCACAGGGAAACCAGAAAACTAATCAAACAAAAAATAATACAGGTAAAACTAATAAAAATGACAACAAAAAAACTGGTGTAATGCGATGCAATTCAAAAAAGTGCTGCTGCTGTGCAATCATAGATCACAATGCGACAGGAATTCACTGCAGCAGCACAGGAGAAACATTCCCAATTACACAGAGACTTTCCTGTGACAGCCAATTTGTGGTGTATGTCATCACATGTGCCTGTGGCATTCAGTACGTGGGACGTACTATCCAGTCCCTGAGAACACGTATGAATGGCCACAGACACAATGCGAAAAATGGCTTCATGAAACATAGTTTGTCCCGGCACTTGTGTTTGAAGCATAATAAACAATTTAATATAAGAGTTACACCAGTTGAGCAAATTCTGGAGAACTGCCCAAACCGCACTGAAAAATTAAATCGTAAAGAATCCTATTGGTTTTTTAAAATGGGTTCTCTACACCCGGACGGATTAAATGAGGTGATTGAGGGAATATAATATTAATCCTTTCCTGGATACTGTGTGTTTTCTCACAATTCTAATGAGCACTGTTTTTTTTTTTTTTTTTTTTTTTGTATGTGTATTTTAAATGGATTTCAGCCACATACAACAATTTTAAATTTGTTATATAACTATAGTGAACATTTTATGCTATTTATGATCAAATTATATTTCACATTTTATCTGTCATAATCAAATTTTACTATGCTCTATATATACATGTAATGTGTTTGTTTTTTGTTTTTATTATTAGTATGTGCTTCTGAATATACCAAACTTGTATAGCAGCTATACAGCAGGTGTGTCAGTAACTAACCTTAGTGGTCCACACCCTATTTAGCATAATACTATTTCCTATAAAGCTATCCACAATTTTGGAACACTTTTAACAATATACCTGAGGAAGACATATTTTACTGTCGAAACGCGTTGTATGTGCTATTCTTATGAAATAATAAAAAAACTCTTTATGAAATTATAAGAAGCTTTGGATCACAGACCTCTGGGAGCGCAAATAGCCTGGTAAAAAACTCTATTACAACCACATAAAGTGAGCGAGCTACCCTTTTTGTCACCTGGTCTCATTACTTAGGTAAGACCTCATTGCGCTTTATTTAATCCACAGCATTCCAAAGTGATGGACCTGAAATCCATGTGACTGACCGAGGCCGGTGGAAGCTGTATGGACAAGTCCAACAGTTTAATGGACTGTATGATATGTTTGTGTTGTTGAATAGCCAAAGCAAAACTCATTCTGTGTTATGTGATTCTGGAGTCTGGTTTATAGAGTATTAAATAAACTATATGGACGTTTAAATAGAGAAGTGACATTCTTGTTGCTACATTGATGACTGGCAAATGAGTAACACCATTATATAATATGAACTGTTACAATATTATTATTTTTGTACATCTGGAGATTGATCTTCGTGAGCAAGTGGGACCAAGGGTCTCCAACGTTCCCTAGCTGCGCAGATTGGAGTTGTGGATATCATCTTTTAATATAATTTAATTAATTAACTTATTTATTAACTTATTTATCTATTACTTTAATTTTCTCTAGTTTTTTATCTATTAGTTTAACTATCAATTTATTTTATTTATTTAATCATTTATTTTCTATTGATTTAGTTTAATTAATTGGTTAATTTATTTTTATTAATTTTACTTAATTAATTTATTAATGAATTTATCTATTAATTTATTGTTAATTTATTTTTTGATTAATATAGTTTATACAGTGTTGGCCAAAAGTATTGACACCCCTGCAATTCTGTCAGATAATACTCAGTTTCTTCTTGAAAATGATTGCAATCACAAATTCTTTGGTATTATTATCTTCATTTAATTTGTCTTCAATGAAAAAAACACAAAAAGAATTGTCCTAAAGCCAAATTGGATATAGTTCCACACCAAACATAAAAAAGGGGGTGGACAAAAGTATTGGCACTGTTAGAAAAATCATGTGATGCGTCTCAAATTTGTGTAATTAACAGCACCTGTAACTTACCTGTGGCACCTAACAGGTGTTGGCAATAACTAAATCACACTTGCAGCCAGTTGACATGGATTAAAGTTGACTCAACCTCTGTCCTGTGTCCTTGTGTGTACCACATTGAGCATGGAGAAAAGAAAGAAGACCAAAGAACTGTCTGAGGACTTGAGAAACCAAATTGTGAGGAAGCATGAGCAATCTCAAGGCTACAAGTCCATCTCCAAAGACCTGAATGTTCCTGTGTCTACCGTGCGCAGTGTCATCAAGAAGTTTAAAGCCCATGGCACTGTGGCTAACCTCCCTAGATGTGGACGGAAAAGAAAAATTGACGAGAGATTTCAACGCAAGATTGAGCGGATGGTGGATAAAGAACTTCGTCTAACATCCAAACAAGTTCAAGCTGCCCTGCAGTCCGAGAGTGCAACAGTGTCAACCCATGCTATCCGTCGGCGTCTGAATGAAAAGGGACTGTATGGTAGGATACCCAGGAAGACCCCACTTCTTACCCCGAGACATAAAAACACCAGGCTGGAGTTTGCCAAAACTTACCTGAGAAAGCCTACAATGTTTTGGAAGAATGTTCTCTGGTCAGATGAGACAAAAGTAGAGCTTTTTGGGCAAAGGCATCAACATAGAGTTTACAAGAGAAAAAAAGAGGCATTCAAAGAAAAGAACACGGTCCCTACAGTCAAACATGGCGGAGGTTCCCTGATGTTCTGGGGTTGCTTTGCTGCCTTGGCACTGGACTGCTTGACCGTGTGCATGGCATTATGAAGTCTGAAGACTACCAACAAATTTTGCAGCATAATGTAGGGCCCAGTGTGAGAAAGCTGGGTCTCCCTCAGAGGTCATGGGTCTTCCAGCAGGACAATGACCCAAAACACATTTCAAAAAGCACTAGAAAATGGTTTGAGAGAAAGCACTGGAGACTTCTAAGGTGGTCAGCAATGAGTCCAGACCTGAATCCCATAGAACACCTGTGGAGAGATCTAAAAATGGCAGTTTGGAGAAGGCACCCTTCAAATATCAGATACCTGGGGCAGTTTGCCAAAGAAGAATGGTCTAAAATTCCAACAGAGCATTGTAAGAAACTCATTGATGGTTACCGGAAGCGGTTGATCGCATTTATTGTGGCTAAAAGTTGTGCAACCAAGTATTAGGCCGAGGGTGCCAATACTTTTGTCTGGCCCATTTTGGAGTTTTGTGTGAAATGATCAATGTTTTGCTTTTGCTTCATTCTCTTTTGTGTTTTTTTCATTGAAGACAAATTAAATGAAGATAATAATACCAAAGAATTTGTGATTGCAATCATTTTCATGAAGAAACTGAGTATTATCTGACAGAATTGCAGGGGTGTCAATACTTTTGGCCACAACTGTATATCATTGACAATGTGGTGGAGGGTCTCAGGGTTCTTGGAGGTCTTGGGATTATTGAACTTGGAACCACATGATTTAAATGTTTGGATTAGTGGGAGTTGTTGGTTCTACCCTCAAGGAGTGTTTTGAAGACCAGGTTTTTGACTGCTCCAATTGCTTTTTGTTTGTTTCCCTTTAAGTTTTTGTTTTAGCCTTTTAGGTTTTGTTAGGTTGACATGGCGATTTTTCTTTATATAATTTCTTCAGTATTCCATTTTATGGGGTATTGTTTTTATATCGATTATTATACTACCTTTTCTCATTCCAGAATTTTAAAATTAATCCTTGGCTTGAGAAAGAAAATCTATTTGATGAATTTCGATGCTTATGCTCAGATTCTAGAGAATATACTCATTATTCAAATGCCCATTACTCTCTTGCACGATGGATGTAATTATACAATTCGGGGGCATTTCGGGACTGGAGATAAATTGGCACAAGTCTTATATCATGGCTGTGGATAGAGCAATAGAAGCGGAGGAGATAGATGAGAGGGGGAAACAGCTCCAGTTAGTTTCACAATTTAAATACCTAGGGATATGGGTAGAACTTCCATTGACCCGATTCACAGATCTGAATTTAGTTCCTCTGTAAGATAAATTTAAAGGAAAAATAGGTGCATGGTGCAAATTGGCTTTAACGGTAACGGGGAGAACTAACCTGATTACCACAACTAATGTACGTTTTCCACAACTCACCGATATGGCTACCAAAAAAACGGTTTCAGAGTATTGATTCTATCTTCAGATCCTTGATATGGGGCAAGAGGCAGGCACGGGTTAAATTGGGAACTCTGCAAAAATGGAATGAAGAGGCAGAATTGGACGCACCAAATCCCTGAGTCTATTTCTTGGCAGTACAGAGCCAGCATGTCAGGGGATGGAGAGAGCTCGATTGTGGAGGAGCAGCTTGCCGGGTGCTGGTACATGTGACGGGGAGACGCCCACTCATTCAGGGGCTAGAGGATGGCACCTTTAAGATACTGGGAGCAATATATCCTACCATAGGCATGATGCAAAAGGTAGGGACACCATTAAAAAGATCAGAGGGGTGGACGAGATGACTAGGTACTCACCGGTGTGGGACAATGAGCATCTGCCGGAACTTAATAAGCTGTGTCAAATGGGCAATTGGAAGACGAAAGGAGTGAGATATGTGTGCCAGCTGCAGAGTGGAACAGACCTGAAGACCTTCGAGACATTGAGAGAGGAATTTGATTTGCCTTCGGTATGGGGGTTTCAACACTATATGCTTCGACATGCTTGGAGGGAACAGTGTGGATTGGGAGACATAACAGTTCAGGATGACATTGTACTAGACTTTGTGTGTATGAAGGGAGGGACGAGGGGAATTATATCGAGCATATACCATGACCTATTACACTCCTATCTGGGGGACAATCACCTCACTGCAAAGAGTAAATGGGAAAGAGAGGTGGGTAATCTCACAACACAACAATGGGAGGCTATTCTTGAATATGTCCCGAAGATCTCTCTAAGCGAGCAGGCACGGCTCTCCCAGTTATTTGTAATACATAGAACATAAAAACACCGCTGGTCCTATTCAGGGTGGGCTTGAGGGGAGACTCTAGTTGCCCTAGATGTGGTGCAGACCAGGCCGGACTGCTACACATACTATGGTCGTGTCCGCGGCTGGTGGCATACTGGCTGGTTGTTATTAACAAAATGGAAAGAGCTTATGCATGTACACTCGACAGGAATCCAGTGCTGTGTGTTTTGGGGGAGAATAGCGGTGCACTGTATGGCGCCATACTTCAAATACACTGACTACAGTGTATTTCAAATATGGCGGCATTGCGCCGCCGCTATTCTGATTGGTCGGCGCCTTCAGCGCGCCGACTAATCAGAATAGCGACGGGGCTATGCCGCCATATTTGAAATACACTGAGTACAGTGTATTTGAAGTATGGCGCCATACAGTGTGCCGCTATTCTGATTGGTCGGCACGCTGAACGCGGCGACCAATCAGAATAGGCGCTGTATGGCGCCATACTTCAAATACACTGACTACAGTGTATTTCAAATATGGCGGCATTGCGCGTGCCGCTATTCTGATTGGTCGCCGGTTCAGCGCGCCGACCAATCAGAATAGTGGCGCACGCTATGCCGCCATATTTGAAATACACTGAGTACAGTGTATTTGAAGTATTGCGCCATACAGCGCGCCGCTATTCTGATTGGTCGGCGCGCTGAACGTGGCGACCGATCAGAATAGCTGCGCGCGCAATGCCGCCATATTTGAAATGCACTGTAGTCAGTGTATTTGAAGTATGGCGCCATACAGCGCGCCTATTCTGATTGGTTGCCGCGTTCAGCGTGCCGACCAATCAGAATAGCGGCTCGTGGTGGGCACTCTCGCGCTCACCCCTCGGGGGTCGAGTGGCGGGATAGCGGCTCGCAGTGGGTGCTCCCGCACCCACCGCTCGGGGGTCTGGTGGGCGCTGGCCACTGCTCGCCACCATCTTGGATCACCCTGAGCGGGTGTAGTGCCCAAGCCACTTCCGTCGTGTGACGTCATTTTTGTCCCTTGAAGACGGAAGTGGCTTTGGCTTTTATATATATGATTTGTTTAACTATGTTTAACTATTTGATTGTGTTTTGATCTAATTAACACGTTTAAACATGGTAGGTGAGAGTCTGATGTGTTGGGGCAGAGAGTTCCAGAGTATAGTGGAAGCACAGGAGAAATCTTGTATGCGATTGTGGGAAGAAGAGAAATGAGTTGAGTAGAGGAGGAGATTTTGAGAGGATCGCAGGTTGCATGAGGGTAGATATTGGGAGACCATGTCGTTAATGTTCAGAGGAAACAGATTGTGGACAGCTTTGTATATCATAGTTAGGGTTTTGAACCAGGGCATCTGAGAAATAGGGAGCCAGTGAAGGGCTTGGCAGAGAGGAGAGACTGGAGAATAGAGGGAGACAGGTGGATTAGTCGGGCAGCAGAATTTAGGATAGACTGTAGTGGAACAAGAGTGCTGGAGGGGAGGCCAGAGAGCAGGAGATCACAATCATCGAGGCAGGAGATGATGAAGGCGTGTACAAGTGTTTATATATATATATATATTACAGTATATGTGTATATATACATACAGTGCCTTGTGAAAGTATTCAACCCCTTGAACTTTTCAACCTTTTGCCACATTTCAAGCTTCAAACATAAAGAAATAAATTCAAATTTTTTTGTGAAGAATCAACAACATGTGGGACACAATCGTGAAGTGGAATGAAATTTATTGGATATTTTAAACTTTTTTAACAAATAAAAAACTGAAAAGTGGGGCATGCAATATTATTCGACCCCCTTGTGTTAATACTTTGTAGCTCCACCTTTTGCTGAGATTACAACTGCAAGTCGCTTGGGGTATGTCTCTATCAGTTTTGCACATCGAGACACTGAAATTCTTGCCCATTTTTCCTTGCAAAACAGCTCGAGCTCAGTGAGGTTGGATGGAGAGCGTTTGTGAACAGCAGTTTTCAGCTCCTTCCACAGATTCTCGATTGGATTCAGGTCTGGACTTTGACTTGGCCATTCTATCACCTGGATACGTTTATTTTTGAACCATTCCATTGTAGATTTTGCTTTATGTTTGGGATCATTGTCTTGTTGGAAGATAAATCTCCGTCCCAGTCTCAGGTCTTTTGCAGACTCCAATACAACAATACCAGCTACAACTTGCCCATTGGTAAGGAGTCGAGGAACAAATGGAGGAAGACACGAATGAAGAGGTGATGGGCACAAAACAGTAGATGAGGAAGAAAATATTCCTCTTTCTGTTGTCCGAGGTTGGCGGGATAGGACGGAGGAAGGAAGCTTGATTGTTACCCCACCACCAACAAAACAAGGACTTTTGCCAAATGGATGCATCAGACACATGAGCACCTTCATGCAGCCATATAAGCTATATGATGCTTGTAATGTTAGGATTCGAATTAGCGATGACTACTGAGTTGCCACACTGTTGGATCTGAGGTACAAGAGTAAATTTAGCCAGATGTGTCCAACCTGGACAGGGACACATACATGCTAGAGTATCAAAAAAGGCTTGTAGCCAATCTTAGGACTAGTTTTCCACAGCACTGCAGTGAGGGACGCAGGATGCAGCGCAGATCTACACTTCCAACCTGGGGGAGGTTTTATTCTGGTTCATTTGATGCCACTTTCATGGTATGTAGCCCTAATTTTTGGAAATGCAGAGACTGTTCTTTGTGTGTCTTTGTTGTGTGTTTTGTGAATTTAGCAGGGCTCTTTGAGCACCATGCGTACACCTGTAACTCATATCCCTGTTCCTGATCATTGCTGAAGCTTGAAATGCTGGGCCAGGCCATGTCTCATGCATCCATAATATAGTAGAAGGCGTGCACTCTGAGTATTCTTGTGTAGGATGAGGTGCTAATTGAGAGGTTTGGTGGACCCACAGTATAGATAACGTGAAGGAACAATTGCACACTCATATGTTTTCTTCTGCAAAAAGGTGATTTTTATTGGTTTAGTAAGCAACAGGGAACCAACGTTTCGGTCCACTCTGGACCTTGATCACGGTAGTTGCTAGAAATCATAGAAAAAACAAAATCAATATATACAAATGTACAGTGGATAGGGTGTAAAGGGAAGGGGTATTTACATATATTACAATTCGCATAGACACAGATCCTACAGATATAGTTGATATCTGTTGGTATGTTTATGTCTGAATATCGGTCATGTCTGATAGAGGTGAAATGCAAGAGGGTAGATATTCAAGGAGGAGACTAGGGTTGTTTCCAATGATCTCAAATAGAGTACAGTTTTGGCTATTAGAGATAGAGTTTTTTTATCCATTATTATCTATCTATGTATATATATATGTGCACACCGAGTTTAATGGTGGACTACTAGGGTGTCTTATGTGCAATAGATGGTACCCATTAGGTGTTCTCATGATATTAATGTTGAATTTTTATCTTATTACCCTTTAAGCGTTGCTTTCTTTCATTTGTTTAGGTATACGTAACCCTTTCACTCTTTCAGTCTTCCTGTGACACATGTAATACATTATTATTAATAGGGTATAGATATTATAGCAAGATACAAGGTTTAATCAATTCTCATATGTTACCTGTATGCTATATCGAGGATCCTGGGACCCTGTTTGGTGGGTACCTGTAAAGATGAAGGCGCACATTAGGGGGCAAAGATCCACAGATAGTGAGTCAATGCAGGGTGTGTAAATATCTTTCCAGAAGTTTTGCTGGTATGCTAGCATGTAGGGTTAAGTGTTAAAGGTGACTGGTCCACCGCTGGAGCGAGCGTTACCTTATTTCAGTGTATGTAGATCCCTGGTCCGGGTGGGTGTCTCTGTGTGGAGACAGGATTTCGCCACCACTGTTATTGTCTATAGTCGTGCACCTTGGAGGGTAAGAAAACATAGAATTTATCACTGCATTTTTACTATATAGATTTGGAGCATTCAATTTAGGAGATAGACTGTATAATATATGCTATAATTGAAAAGTTTCGGGTTGGGACCCCCTGTGACCTTTTTTCAACAGCATAGACACCAACTATTGACTCATGGAAGTGAAACTATCCATAAAGGACATATGAACAGGACAATAACATCATCTCTCATGGAGTAAGAGGACCTTATATTTGTCTCATTCTGAGAAGACTGTAACATGCTATAATACTTGGGAATATATTTAAGTCAGCCAAATTACTTAGTTGTATCATCTACAAGAAGAATGTCTATACTAATTCTACTGTCCTACAATATACTGGTGTACATGTGATTACAGTTGTACATATACTTCCTATGCTGAACATCTTCTACATTGCCATGTACCAAATCTAACCTTAATCATGCCCAGCTACTAATGAATCAGATAACTAAGTCCACATAACGCTGAGACTATTAAAATATAGCACAGAAGAAAAGCGCACCAGTGTGAGATCGCACACTGATCTCCATGACAACGCGCTTGTAAACATGTGCGGACACTTTTGGTGACGCACTTCCGGTCTTACGGTGCATGCGCCGGCGTCTCAGAGCATTTCTGGCCGGCTCCTGTAAAGAGCGGTCGCAATTCATGGGCTCCACACAGAGACACCCACCCGGACCAGGGATCTACATACAGTGAAATAAGGTAACGCTCGCTCCAGCGGTGGACCAGCCACCTTTAACACTTAACCCTACATGCTAGCATACCAGCAAAACATCTGGAAAGATATTTACACACCCTGCATTGACTCACTATCTGTGGATCTCTGCCCCCTAATGTGCACCTTCATCTTTACAGGTACCCACAAAACAGGGTCCCAGGATCCTCGATATAGCATACAGGTAACATATGAGAATTGATTAAACCTGGTATCTTGCTATAATATCTATACCCTATTAATAATGATGTATTACATGTGTCACAGGAATATATAAAAAAAGAGAGAGGTGATTTATGCAGTAAAAAACAGTTTTATTAAATATTATTAAAGATAATACTACATACAAGAAAATACTACTAAAAGGTTTAAATAGGAGTACAAACAATATTTAAATCCAACAAAGGTAATAGTAATAGTAACAAACAAATAAATATGTGTAAAGGATCTGTAAAAAACACCCTACAAACTAAAGTGATCTTCCCAAATAGTCCTATAAGCAAGTCTCAAAGCCTAATCAATAGAATACCAAAATAAACTTGCAATAGTGACCTACAGTTGGGGCCAGAAATATTTGGACAGTGACACAATTTTCGCGAGTTGGGCTCTGCATGCCACCACATTGGATTTGAAATGAAACCTCTACAACAGAATTCAAGTGCAGATTGTAACGTTTAATTTGAAGGGTTGAACAGAAATATCTAATAGAAAATGTAGGAATTGTACACATTTCTTTACAAACACTCCACATTTTAGGAGGTCAAAAGTAATTGGACAAATAAACATAACCCAAACAAAATATTTTTATTTTCAATATTTTGTTGCGAATCCTTTGGAGGCAATCACTGCCTTAAGTCTGGAACCCATGGACATCACCAAACGCTGGGTTTCCTCCTTCTTAATGCTTTGCCAGGCCTTTACAGCCGCAGCCTTCAGGTCTTGCTTGTTTGTGGGTCTTTCCGTCTTAAGTCTGGATTTGAGCAAGTGAAATGCATGCTCAATTGGGTTAAGATCTGGTGATTGACTTGGCCATTGCAGAATGTTCCACTTTTTTGCACTCATGAACTCCTGGGTAGCTTTGGCTGTATGCTTGGGGTCATTGTCCATCTGTACTATGAAGCGCCGTCCAATCAACTTTGCAGCATTTGGCTGAATCTGGGCTGAAAGTATATCCCGGTACACTTCAGAATTCATCCGGCTACTCTTGTCTGCTGTTATGTCATCAATAAATACAAGTGACCCAGTGCCATTGAAAGCCATGTATGCCCATGCCATCACGTTGCCTCCACCATGTTTTACAGAGGATGTGGTGTGCCTTGGATCATGTGCCGTTCCCTTTCTTCTCCAAACTTTTTTCTTCCCATCATTCTGGTACAGGTTGATCTTTGTCTCATCTGTCCATAGAATACTTTTCCAGAACTGAGCTGGCTTCTTGAGGTGTTTTTCAGCAAATTTAACTCTGGCCTGTCTATTTTTGGAATTGATGAATGGTTTGCATCTAGATGTGAACCCTTTGTATTTACTGTCATGGAGTCTTCTCTTTACTGTTGACTTAGAGACAGATACACCTCCTTCACTGAGAGTGTTCTGGACTTCAGTTGATGTTGTGAACGGGTTCTTCTTCACCAAATAAAGTATGCGGCGATCATCCACCACTGTTGTCATCTGTGGACGCCCAGGCCTTTTAGAGTTCCCAAGCTCACCAGTCAATTCCTTTTTTCTCAGAATGTACCCAACTGTTGATTTTGCTACTCCAAGCATGTCTGCTATCTCTCTGATGGATTTGTTCTTTTTTTCAGCCTCAGGATGTTCTGTTTCACCTCAATTGAGAGTACCTTTGACCGCATGTTGTCTGGTCACAGCAACAGCTTCCAAATGCAAAACCACACACCTGGAATCCACCCCTGACCTTTTAACTACTTCATTGATTACAGGTTAACGAGGGAGACGCCTTCAGAGTTAATTGCAGCCCTTAGAGTCCATTGTCCAATTACTTTTGGTCCCTTGAAAAAGAGGAGGCTATGCATTACAGAGCTATGATTCCTAAACCCTTTCTCCAATTTGGATGTGGAAACTCTCATATTGCAGCTGGGAGTGTGCACTTTCAGCCCATATTATATATATAATTGTATTTCTGAACATGTTTTTGTAAACAGCTAAAATAACAAAACTTGTGTCACTGTCCAAATATTTCTGGCCCTAACTGTATCTCTCACATAGGAAACTATTCAACAAAAGGAAATGAAAAAATTCCACAATAGTGAAGATCAAAGACAAAAAGTGATTACCTGGTGTATCTACAAACTCTACTGCACTCTACATGCACGTTTCGGCTTACGCCTTCATCCAGGACTTTATTCCTATTGGGTGAGCATTCAATTCCATGAAGTAGAAGGATGATTATAGGATATGAAAATCATCTTCTGTTAAAGGGAACCAACCACCCCAAATGACCCCCCCGGACTGTTAATATGTGTCCCTACAAAGGACAAAGGGGCGGGTCTAAATTGCTGCATGCCGGAACCCCGCCCCTTTCATGACGCGGCCAGGCTCTTAGAAGGTGAGAGGGGCGTGCATAATTTACCAGGCAGCAGCAGACAGGCGGGGCATTTTCGGCTTGCACAGAAGGGCTTCACTGAAGGGAGGGGGGGAAGAGGAGGCTGACAGGCACGAACACTGCACGAGGACAAAGCTAGGTAACACCCACTCGGCTGAATTTATTAAACTTCATAAAGCTATATCTTAGCTTCTACTAAACAGTTTTTTTTAGCAAAAACGATTGCCCCAAATGTGTGTGCTGGGTGTAGGGACACATATTAACAGTCCGGGGGGGTCATTTGGGGTGGTTGGTTCCCTTTAAGCCTAATTTTGGTGTATGTGTCACAGGAAGACTGAAAGAGTGAAAGGGTTACGTATACCTAAACAAATGAAAGAAAGCAACGCTTAAAGGGTAATAAGATAAAAATTCAACATTAATATCATGAGAACACCTAATGGGTACCATCTATTGCACATAAGACACCCTAGTATTCCACCATTAAACTCGGTGTGCACATATATATATATACATAGATAGATAATAATGGATAAAAAAACTCTATCTCTAATAGCCAAAACTGTACTCTATTTGAGATCATTGGAAACAACCCTAGTCTCCTCCTTGAATATCTACCCTCTTGCTTTTCACCTCTATCAGACATGACCAATATTCAGATGTAAACATACCAACAGATATCAACTATATCTGTAGGATCTGTGTCTATGCAAATTGTAATATATGTAAATACCCCTTCCCTTTACACCCTATCCACTGTACATTTGTATATATTGATTTTGTCTTTTCTATGATTTCTAGCAACTACCGTGATCAAGGTCCAGAGTGGACCGAAACATTGGTTCCCTTTTGCTTACTAAA
Source organism: Allobates femoralis (assembly GCA_033576535.1). Taxonomy (NCBI): domain Eukaryota; kingdom Metazoa; phylum Chordata; class Amphibia; order Anura; family Aromobatidae; genus Allobates; species Allobates femoralis. Next base: position 193,215,481 of record JARQOC010000006.1, on the reverse strand, counting down.
CCAATAAAAATCACCTTTTTGCAGAAGAGAACATGAGTGTGCAATTGTTCTTTCACGTTATCTATACTGTGGGTCCACCAAACCCCTCAATTAGCACCTCATCCTACACAAGAGAACTCAGAGTGCACGCCTTCTACTATACTACAGTATCCTGGACTTGGCTGCTGCACCAGAGCACATAGATGTCAACTGAATCTTTCGCATACGAAGACGTATTCCGTGATGATATCGTGGCTCAAGTCACGGAGTCCACTGACTTCTTGAAGATTCCCAGCAAAGATCTGAGGGCGAGAGATTTTGAGAAGGAGATGAGGAAGTTCGTTTCTTTGGATCTACATTGTAGAACCCTAGCAGAATACTACCGCCAGAAAAAGATCCCAAGAGGACTCAGAAGCAACCTGAGACCAACTCTATTCTCAGAGAACGAGGAATATTGTAAAAAGTTCCAGCAAATCCTCAATAAATGCTCGTTTGACCTCATAGCCTTGACAATCGAACATTTGAGAATAACTATATCCGAAACCAAGGAGAAAATATCAACAATTGAAGCACAACTAGCGGGTTCCTTTACAACGAACGACCTCGTGGAACTAAAATCAAGGATCAACGAAACAATAGCCAACTACAGAAGAACTCTACAAGAGAGAAAAAGACAAAAATTTCAAAGAGACATTGAAGACTACGAGCAGAATAAAGTTTATAAATGGAACGAACCCGCTCCATATATACCAAGACCTTGGTAACGAGTACCGCAACAACCACAGTCCCCAAGTTCTGGCAACGACTCAAGCTCAGGACAGAGGGGAGGAGTTCCCTTTTTAGGCCTTTACCCAAGAAGAGGTACCCCGCGAGGAGGTCAAGGCGGAGGAGGAGGACAACCCAGAATGCGGACCAGATCGCAGGTAAGGGTCCCAACCTAATAGTAAATATATCTAACTATACACTGTCACCTGTAGAATTTAAAGTATTGAATAGAGGTCTGAGTTTTTACCCTACGCCAAAATGGGATTCATTTATGCTAGAACGAGATCTACAGTATTTTTATAGGTCAGTCAGATTGAAAACACATTTTGGTCCAGATCAGACAAGCCAGGACACGGTTCCTCCCAATAACACCACAAAACACAATTAACATCACATCATTAGGACTACGCAACAAGAGCAATTTCATGCCACCTAAGACTAGTAATGCTACTGAAACCTTTATTTCACTGGTCGACCAAGACATAAAAAAATCATGTGCATGAACATAGATTTGGTTTTTACCCGACATACAACAACATTAGACACGAAGAACGTCAGGCACTACATAGCTTACAACACAATAAAGGAATAACAATCAAACCTGCGGAGAAAGGCAATGCAATAGTGATTATGAATACATCAGATTACATAACTGAAATACAAAGACAACTCAGCGACATTCAAACATATAAAAAAGTTGACAATGATCCTACAACAAGGATTAAGAGCAAAATACACACACTACTACAAACCCACGTAGACAAGAACATAATAGACAAAAAAACTATGACTTTTCTAACAAAAACTCATCCTATCACTCCTGTCTTTTATACACTCCCCAAAATTCACAAAAATCTGAATAATCCACCAGGCAGACCAATCGTGGCTTCCACTGAGCCAATCCTATCACCACTCTCTATCTACCTTGAAAAAATTCTTACTCCTCTAACAAGAAAAACACAGTCATACGTTTTGGACACAAGTGATTTTCTGAATAAGCTGAATCACTTAATGACTTACCAAATGAGAGCATGTTAGTAACCCTAGACGTAAACAGTTTGTACACTTCCATAGATCATGATAAAGGCATACTAGCAACAAAAGAAGCACTACGCAAATCTGATCTTACTATAAATGAGACTAATTTCTGTATAACCATACTTGAGATAGTTCTCAGAGAAAATTTCTTTCTATTCCAAGATTCCTTCTATATCCAGACAAGGGGTACCGCAATGGGGTCTAATGTGGCCCCTGCGTATGCAAACCTCAATATGGACCATTTCGAATGCATGCACATCTACACTAATCAACTGTTCAGGCACAACGCCATTTTATGGCTTAGATACATAGATGACATCTTTTGTATTTGGAAAGGCGACCAGATAAGTCTAAATAATTTTTTCAGAGATATCAATTTATTAAGACCGGAACTAACATTTACAATACAACACAGCAATACTGAAATCAATTTTCTTGATGTGAGAATCTTCAGAAAACTGGACGGAAAATTGGGCACAGATATATATAAAAAACCGACGGATCGCAACGGCTTGTTAAGGTTTGATAGTTGCCACCCAAACTCCACAAAATGCAGCCTACCCAGATCATAGTACAAGAGAGAGCCAGACTAGTATCGGAGGTGGACTCTCTCCCATTGAGACTACAGGAGATGGGTGATAAATTCCGAGAAAGGCTATATCCAGAAGACTTAATCGAGTCTGAGACCAAAAGAATCCTGAACCCACCCGAATCACCACCTCCTGTTGTTGCTTTGGAGAGACATCCCTTCATACATAACCACCATCCAACCATGCCCAAAGTATATAACATTATCAAAAAACATTGGCCCTTGATGAGAAAGGCATACCCATCCATCAACATCTTTAAGAACCCTCCACTGATGTGCAAGAGAAGAGCTCCCAATCTAAAGGATTCACTAATTAGAGCAAACATTGGTAGCAACCAGAGACTACCACGACAAACATTCTTGGATACCCAAAGAAAAGGCACCTTCCCGTGCCTGAATTGTGTAGCATGCACCAACGTCATCAGAGGTGATCATTTTACACACCCAATGACAGGCAAATCATTCCCCATAAGAGGCTATTACACCTGCAACACGAATTATGTTGTATACCTGATCAAATGCCCATGCGGCCTTCTATATATAGGCGAAACAACCCAACATGTCAAAGATAGGATAACCAGTCACAAATCATCCATAAGATGTGGAAAAAACTGGCTGCCAATCCCATATCATTTTAATCAAGCGAAACACTCGATATCACAACTTAGATATCAAGTCATTGAAGAAGTAACAAGACCTTGGAGGGGAGGCAACCATATACAACTATTAAAAAACAGAGAAAGCTATTGAATATATTCCCTGCATCCATATGGTTTAAATAGAGAAATCGACTGGCCAATTTGATCTGAGACTAATGTTTTCTTTATAACCCTATTATTCAGATATACTAAGGAGACAGGATTTCGCCACCACCGTTATTGTCTATAGTCGTGCACCTTGGAGGGTAAGAAACCAAAGAATGTATCACTGCATATTTACTGTGTAGATTTGGAGCATTCATTTTAGAAGATAGACTGTATAATATATGCTATAATTGTAAAATATCGGGTTGGGATCCCCTGTGACCTTTTTTCAACAGCATAGACACCAACTATTGACTCATGGAAGTGAAACTATCCATAAAGGACATATGAACAGGACAATAACATCATCTTTCATGGAGTAAGAGGACCTTATATTTGTCCCCCTCTGAGAAGACTGTAACATGCTATAATACTTGGGAATATATTTATGTCAGCCAAATTACTTAGTTGTATCATCTGCAAGAAGAATGTCTATACTAATTCTACTGTCCTACAATATACTGGTGTACATGTGATTACAGTTGTACATATACTTCCTATGCTGAACATCTTCTACATTGCCATGTACCAAATCTAACCTTAATCATGCCCAGCTACTAATGAATCAGATAACTAAGTCCACATAACGCTGAGACTATTAAAATATAGCACAGAAGAAAAGCGCAACAGTGTGAGATCGCACACTGATCTCCATGACAACGCGCTTGTAAACATGTGCGGACACTTCTGGTGACGCACCTCCGGTCTTACAGCGCATGCGCCGGCGTCTCAGAGCATTTCCGGCCGGCTCCTGTAAGAGCAGTCGCAATTCATGGGCTCCACATAGAGACACCCACCCGGACCAGGGATCTACATACGGTGAAATAAGGTAACGCTCGCTCCAGCGGTGGACCAGCCACCTTTAACACTTAACCCTACATGCTAGCATAACAGCAAAACTTCTGGAAAGATATTTACACACCCTGCATTGACTCACTATCTGTGGATCTCTGCCCCCTAATGTGCACCTTCATCTTTACAGGTACCCACAAAACAGGGTCCCAGGATCCTCGATATAGCATACAGGTAACATATGAGATTTCATTAAACCTGGTATCTTGCTATAATATCTATACCCTATTAATAATAATGTATTACATGTGTCACAGGAAGACTGAAAGAGTGAAAGGGTTACGTATACCCACACAAATGAAAGAAAGCAATGCTTAAAGGGTAATAAGATAAAAATTCAACATTAATATCATGAGAACACCTAATGGGTACCATCTATTGCACATAAGACACCCTAGTAGTCCACCATTAAACTCGGTGTGCACATATATATACCGTATATATATATACCGTATATACTCGTGTATAAGCCGACCCGTGTATAAGCCGACCCCCCTACTTTTGCCCCAAAAATCTGGAAAAACCTATTGACTCGTGTATAAGCCGAGGGTGGACCCCAGCACAGGTATACAGCCCCCAGCAGTGTGGCATACAGGCCCCCCCAGTGGTATACAGGTCTCCCCAGTGGTAGTATACAGCAGCCCCAGTGGTAGTATAACAGCAGCCCCAGCAGCCCCAGTGGTAGTATATAGCAGCCCCAGCAGCCCCAGTGGTAGTATATAGAAGCCCCAGTGGTAGTATATAGCAGCCCCAGCAGCCCCAGTGGTAGTATATAGCAGCCCCAGCAGCCCCAGTAGTAGTATATAGCAGCCCCAGCAGCCCCAGTAGTAGTATATAGCAGCCCCAGCAGCCCCAGTGGTAGTATATAGCAGCCCCAGCAGCCCCAGTGGTAGTATACAGCAGCCCCAGCAGCCCCAGTGGTAGTATACAGGAGCCCCAGCGGTACTATACAGCAGCCCCAGCAGCCCAAGTGGTAGTATATAGCAGCCCCAGCAGCCCCAGTGGTACTATACAGCAGCCCCAGCAGCCCCAGTGGTAGTGTATAGCAGCCCCAGCAGCCCCAGTGGTAGTATACAGCAGCCCCAGTAATCCAGGGCCCCCCAGCCTTGCTCCGGTAACCTGTAAAGTAAAATATACTTATCACTGTCCCGTTGCCGTCCGCGCCCGCCGCTGCCGACATCCCCGATCCTCCATCTTCATGCGTCTTCTTCCGACTTCCTGTGTTCGGCGCCGGCAATGACGTCATTGCCTGCGACGAACAGAGGAAACTGGAAGAAGACGCATGAAGATGGAGGATTGGGATGTCGGCAGCGGCGGGCGCGGACGGCAGCGGGACAGTGATAAGTATATTTTACTTTACAGATTACCGGAGCAAGGCTGGGGGGGCCCTGGATTACTGAGGCTGCTGGGGCTGCTGTGGCTGCTGTATACCGTCACTGACTCGCGTATAAGCCGAGGGGGGTACTTTTCAGCCCAATTTTTGGGCTGAAAAACTCGGCTTATACGCGAGTATATACGGTATATATACTGTGTATATATATATATATATATATATATATATATATACAGTTAGGGCCAGAAATATTTGGACAGTGACACAATTTTCGCGAGTTGGGCTCTGCATGCCACCACATTGGATTTGAAATGAAACCTCTACAACAGAATTCAAATGCAGATTGTAACGTTTAATTTGAAGGGTTGAACAAAAATATCTGATAGAAAATGTAGGAATTGTACACATTTCTTTACAAACACTCCACATTTTAGGAGGTCAAAAGTAATTGGACAACATAACCCAAACAAATTATTTTTATTTTCAATATTTTGTTGCGAATCCTTTGGAGGCAATCACTGCCTTAAGTCTGGAACCCATGGACATCACCAAACGCTGGGTTTCTCCTTTCTTAATGCTTTGCCAGGCCTTTACAGCCGCAGCCTTCAGGTCTTGCTTGTTTGTGGGTCTTTCCGTCTTAAGTCTGGATTTGAGCAAGTGAAATGCATGCTCAATTGGGTTAAGATCTGGTGATTGACTTGGCCATTGCAGAATGTTCCACTTTTTTGCACTCATGAACTCCTGGGTAGCTTTGGCTGTATGCTTGGGGTCATTGTCCATCTGTACTATGAAGCGCCGTCCAATCAACTTTGCAGCATTTGGCTGAATCTGGGCTGAAAGTATATCCCGGTACACTTCAGAATTCATTCGGCTACTCTTGTCTGCTGTTATGTCATCAATAAACACAAGTGACCCAGTGCCATTGAAAGCCATGCATGCCCATGCCATCACGTTGCCTCCACCATGTTTTACAGAGGATGTGGTGTGCCTTGGATCATGTGCCGTTCCCTTTCTTCTCCAAACTTTTTTCTTCCCATCATTCTGGTACAGGTTGATCTTTGTCTCATCTGTCCATAGAATACTTTTCCAGAACTGAGCTGGCTTCTTGAGGTGTTTTTCAGCAAATTTAACTCTGGCCTGTCTATTTTTGGAATTGATGAATGGTTTGCATCTAGATGTGAACCCTTTGTATTTACTGTCATGGAGTCTTCTCTTTACTGTTGACTTAGAGACAGATACATCTACTTCACTGAGAGTGTTCTGGACTTCAGTTGATGTTGTGAACGGGTTCTTCTTCACCAAATAAAGTATGCGGCGATCATCCACCACTGTTGTCATCCGTGGACGCCCAGGCCTTTTAGAGTTCCCAAGCTCACCAGTCAATTCCTTTTTTCTCAGAATGTACCCAACTGTTGATTTTGCTACTCCAAGCATGTCTGCTATCTCTCTGATGGATTTTTTCTTTTTTTTCAGCCTCAGGATGTTCTGCTTCACCTCAATTGAGAGTTCCTTTGACCGCATGTTGTCTGGTCACAGCAACAGCTTCCAAATGCAAAGCCACACACCTGGAATCCACCCTGGCCTTTTAACTACTTCATTGATTACAGGTTAACGAGGGAGACGCCTTCAGAGTTAATTGCAGCCCTTAGAGTCCATTGTCCAATTACTTTTGGTCCCTTGAAAAAGAGGAGGCTATGCATTACAGAGCTATGATTCCTAAACCCTTTCTCCGATTTGGATGTGGAAACTCTCATATTGCAGCTGGGAGTGTGCACTTTCAGCCCATATTATATATATAATTGTATTTCTGAACATGTTTTTGTAAACAGCTAAAATAACAAAACTTGTGTCACTGTCCAAATATTTCTGGCCCTAACTGTATATAGATAATAATGGATAAAAAAACTCTATCTCTAATAGCCAAACTGTACTCTATTTGAGATCATTGGAAACAACCCTAGTCTCCTCCTTGAATATCTACCCTCTTGCTGTTCACCTTTATCAGACATGACCGATATTCAGACGTAAACATACCAACAGATATCAACTATATCTGTAAGATCTGTGTCTATGCGAATTGTAATATATGTAAATACCCCTTCCCTTTACACCCTATCCACTGTACATTTGTATATATTGATTTTGTTTTTTCTATGATTTCTAGCAACTACCGTGATCAAGGTCCAGAGTGGACCGAAAAGTTGGTTCCCTGTTGCTTACTAAACCAATAAAAATCACCTTTCTGCAGAAGAAAACATATGAGTGTGCAATTGTTCCTTCATGTTATCATGCATTCATAATGCACCATGACAAAAAATTTTACTCTGGGGAATAGATCACTCTTTTCCTGGAGTCTGCCCTTAATATGAGCTGTTTTGGCAGTATTTGGGCCCCTTTAAAAGAGTTTTCTATGTCCTTGATTTTGCCTCCCTTTACTTTGAATGGGGTTCAGAAATTTGGCAAACTGTTCGTCGATCTATTTGCCGAACATATGCCAAAGCTAGGAACCGAACATGAACTTCAAAAGGTTCGTTCATCTCTAGTAGACCCTGTATAGTCCTGAAAATGTTCCAGTAAAAGGTCAAAGAATATGAATCCCTTAAAAGGACTTTTGTTTTTAGGTTGAGCAGCAGTATAAGTATAGAAGGACTGTAAGGGAATAAATACTGCTTATATGCCTCTAATTACATATTGTCCCTCTGTGGCGCCCCGCAACGAGTGCGTCACAGGAGGGTATTGCAGCCATAAATGCAGCCGCAATATTCTCCGACCCAGCAGTTATATGGTTAACATAGAGATCCAAACCCTGCATGCATCACTTAACATAGAGGGCCAATCCTAGGTCCTGGTGGGCGGAGTGCAAGGGTAGTGTAGAGGGAAAGTTAACACAATTAGTCAGAACAGAACTAGTCTAGACAAGAGAGAGACACAAACTTGAACTCGGAGTAGGAGCGGGGGCTCTGCACCGCTGTGCAGCCCCTGGGCCGTCACCGGTCGTGTGTTAGCACCTGAGGCCTTAACAACCGGGATCGGGCATCACAAACCACGGGTCCCAAAAGACTCCCGTGCCCAACTCACAGCCGGTTCACTGGTACCGAAGCTGGCAGCAGTTCACCTCTGCTACGCGAACCAGAAGCGTGGAGGAGCAGCTTCACAGGAGCACCCCACCACCCGCCAAATTCCAGTCGTCTAACCAGCGGTGTACCCACCGAGGGATCCAAGGCTCCCCAGAACATCCCTAACGTATATCTTGGATAGGGATTGAAGCAGCCTCCCCGTACCCGACCTGGTATTCCTGGGCGACACTGGCAACCACTTAGCTAGAATGGAGGAACACTATGGATCTCTAAGGAACACCTATTGCTGCTGAGTCCACCCGGTCCACTACCCGTCAACTGTATGCCATGTATTGCTTGCTGGTTACAGTAAAGACCCGTTGCAGAGACTTTCAGTGTCCGTGCTTCCTTATGATTGAATCCGTCCACACTCAAGGTAACCGCAGCTGCCGCACAACATCTTGAGCAGCTCCAGCCTCCGGGGATCACCGCTCAGCCTGTGGGGAGCGTTCCATCTTGCTGCTATCCATCCCCCGGAGGTTCCGCAGCGTCGGTAACGATTACCGAACTACTCATAGGTGGCGTCACGAATAAATTAATCCCTTTAATCTGTTCCTACAAGACGTCTTCAACTTTGATCTGCACTCAACCGGGCCTCACTACCGGCAGGCGCGGCCCACCCGTGACAAGGAGGAAGGAGCTACAGCCTGTCTAAACCGGAGTCCCAGGCCACGGTGAGTCACCTCCTCCACCAGCTATTCCTAAACTGAATTGCAGGTAATAATGGTTTTACTAGATAAAGGAAATTATGTATCCCTGAAAAGGACTTACCGTATATACTCGCGTATAAGCCGAGTTTTTCAGCCCAAAAATTGGGCTGAAAAGTACCCCCCTCAGCTTATACGCGAGTCAATACGGCAGCCCCAGCAGCCCCAGTAATCCAGGGCCCCCCCAGCCTTGCTCCGGTAACCTGTAAAGTAAAATATACTTATCACTGTCCCGCTGCCGTCCGCGCCCGCCGCTGCTGACACCGCGATCCTCCATCTTCATGCGTCTTCTTCCAGTTTCCTCTGTTCGTCGCAGGCAATGACGTCATTGCCGGCGCCGAACACAGGAAGTCGGAAGAAGACGCATGAAGATGGAGGATCGCGGTGTCAGCAGCGGCGGGCGCGGACGGCAGCGGGACAGTGATAAGTATATTTTACTTTACAGGTTACCGGAGCAAGGCTGGGGGGGCCCTGGATTACTGGGGCTGCTGTATACTACCGCTGGGGCTGCTATATACTACCACTGGGGCTGCTGGGGCTGCTATATACTACCACTGGGGCTGCTGGGGCTGCTGGGGCTGCTATATACTACCACTGGGGCTGCTGGGGATGCTATATACTACCACTGGGGCTGCTGGGGCTGCTGTATACTACCACTGGGGCTGCTGGGGCTGCTGTATACTACCACTGGGGCTGCTGTATACTACCACTGGGGTTGCTGGGGCTGCTATATACTACCACTGGGGCTGCTGGGCCTGCTATATACTACCACTGGGGATGCTGGGGCTGCTATATACTACCACTGGGGCTGCTGGGGCTGCTGTATACTACCACTGGAGCTGCTGTATACTACCACTGGGGAGGCCTGTATACCACTGGGGGGGGCCTGTATACCACACTGCTGGGGGCTGTATACCTGTGCTGGGGTCCACCCTCGGCTTATACACGAGTCAATAGGTTTTTTCCAGATTTTTGGGGCAAAAGTAGGGGGGTCGGCTTATACACGAGTATATACGGTATATTTTAGGTTGTAACAGCAGTATACTTTTACAAGGAATGTAAAGAAAAAACCCTGCCTATATGTTGCTAATTCAAATCTATCCCTCCTCCACTAGCTATTGTTACATAGAATGCAGGTAACATCAGTTTTAGACAATATGTAGTCTTGAAAAGGACTTTCAGTTTTAATGGTGCAGCAGCGGTATATCAATTATGGCAATACCAATTAAACCCTGCCTATAAACGTGCTCCAATGTAAGATCTCTCTCGTACATCAACTCTCCCTGACCTGCTTACAGAGGACAGTGTGCTGAGCTTCAGGTCACTAGGTCTTATAGAAGACCTGATAATGTGATGCGGCTGGTCAATCACAGAAATACCAGTAGCAAACATGGCTATGGCATTACAGAGTATGGCAGGCAATCGCCGCATATTGATTGGCTGTCTAAAAACTACAAGACATGCTGGGCAGGGACTTGACCTACGATGCTCCATCAGTTAACAAGCGTATCTGATCACCCCGATGCTTGATTGAGTATCAAGCAGTGGTGAGCTTGCTCAGTCATCACTAATGTTTATGTATTGGTAAGCGTGCACTCATCTATTCAACTTTTCCTATTTATTCACACATTTCACAGTTACTTCTTTTTTCTTAGAATGCAGAACTCTTAGTTATAATGTGTTTCTGACCATATTTGGGAAAAAACATTGAAATATGTCAGATTTACATCAATTTCATTTTTGTTTACAGACTACTTTTTGGAGTATGTACTTCTCCTTATGTGCTATATATTTAGCAACAAATGATTCTTGTCAGCAAAAAATGTAATTCCTGAAAATTAGTCATAGTTAGCAGTGTGTGTGGTTCTGTATTTTTGTTTTGTTTCAACACCAATTTAGTAGCTACACAATCCATTACTGTAATGTAGAGTAATGCAGCCAATTTGATCCCAACACGTTGCATTTACCATACATCTTCTTGTTAGCATGAATAAGAGTTTTATGTATATGTATGTACACATAGGCACTTGGTTCTATTACAAAACATTCTTTGGTTACATAGTCATGGCTGAAAGCGTCAAATGTTTTGTTATACGTGTGTATTTCCCTTATCTGTATTGTAAAAGCACAAAAAAAAGGAAACAAAGGCAAATTGGACATGATTTCACACAAAACCCCCAAAATTGGCCTGACAAAATTGTTGGCACCCTCTACTTAATATTTAAATACAAAAAGGGGGGTTGGGGGAACAAAAGGCGCAATAGTGCCCTTATCACTAGACACTAAATTGGAAGCTCGGTGAGCAACAGGGGTTCACTCACCTAGTCCAGTTGTGTCACCCACAACTGGTTTGAAGACGTGTTAGGAATTATATCCTGATGGCTGCTGCTGGACCTTCACCGACCACTCAGACGTGGAGAAGCATCAGATTACTTGGGAAAAGGTGTTTTGCGATCCGCGCTGCCAGACTGACTCGCATCAAAGAAGACACTTGAAGATGAATTGTTGATCAAATCCTTCTTTTAGTCACCGACGCGTTTCGGTGCCCACCTGGCACCTTCATCTGATGAAGGTGCCAGGTGGGCACCGAAACGCGTCGGTGAATAAAAGAAGGATTTGATCAACACTTCATCTTCAAGTGTCTTCTTTGATGCGAGTCAGTCTGGCAGCGCGGATCGCAAAACACCTTTTCCCAAGTAATCTACTTAATATTTGGCTGTACACTCTTTGAAATAGATAACTACAATCACTCACTTCCTAGAATTATCAACAAGCTTCGTACACCTCTTATTTGGAATTCTGGACCACTCTTCTTTCGCAAACTGCTCCAGGTCTCTCATATTTGTAGGGTGCCTGCTCCCAACAGCAATTTTAACATCTCTCCAGAAGTGTTCAATGGGATTTAGATCAGGACTCATTGATGGCCACTTCAGGACTATCCAGTGCTTTGTTTCCATCCATTTCTTGGTGCTTCTTGAAATATGTTGAAGTACGTTTGGGATCATTGTCCTGCCTGAAGACCCATGACCTAGGACGCAAACCCAGCTTTTTGACACTGGGCATTGCATTGCGACCCAAAATCCTTTGGTAATTTTCAGATTCCATTGACTATAGGTACTGGATTTTTTTTTTGCAGGCCTTATTCCATTTCAATTAACAGTACAGTTATCTGTTTTACCAAAAAGCTCTAACATGGTCTCATTTATCCATAAGATATTTTTCAGAAGCACCTTATATACATTTTGGCAATCTGCAGTTCAGCTCTTTTATGTCTTTGTATCAGCAGTGGGGTTCTTTCGGGTCTCATGTCATAGTGTTTCATTTCATTCACATGTTGATGGATAGTTGATGCTGATGCTGATACTGATGCACCCTGAGTCCATGTCCAGGGAGATTAGCTACATTGCCATGGGTTATAAACTTCTTGATTAGGTTGCGCACTGTGGGCAAAGGAACATCATGATCGCTGGAGATAGAATTTGTGAGACTTGTCAACTTGTGAGATTGGTGATATTTTGTCACCCATTTTTGTTTTCCTGTCCTGAGACAGTCCTCTTCACTTCTGTCTGTTCTTCATGCTTAGTGTGGCACACACAAGCACACAATGCAAAGATTGTGTCAACTTCTCCCCTTTTTATTTGGTTTCAAGTGTGATTTTCATCTTGCCCACACCCGTTACTTGCCACATAAGTTTGAATGAACATGGCTGCTTGAAACAAAGTTGTTTACTCAAAATTCTGGAAAGATGCCAACTATTTTGTCTGACCGATTTTGTGAATTTTGGGTGTAATTATGACCAATTTGTCTTTTTTCTCAGTTTTTTTGTGATGTTCCAATACACACAAAGAAAATAAAAGCATGCATTATGCCATACAACGTGTGTAATTGCAATAATTTACTAGGAGAAATACTTCATTTCCTGCAACAATTTCAAGTATTTTGTAAACCTCTAAAATAAACAGAAGGGGTTCTTCAGCCAAACAAAATCATACAATAACAAAAGAATATAGTCCTTTAACCCCTTAAGGACCAAACCACTTTGTACATTAATGACTGAGCATCATTTTTCAATTTTGACCAGTGTCACTTTATGTGGTAATAATTCTGGAACACTCCAATCCCAGTGATTCCAAGAATGTTATTTTGTGACCTATTTGACTTCATATTAATAGTAAATTTAGGATTACATTTTTTGCAATTCTTTGTGGAAAAAAAAATCACAAAATGGGCAAAAATGTTGCCATTTTGAAACTTTGAATTTTTATATTGTTCAATCAGAGAGTTATATCACACAAAATGGTTAATAAACAACATTTCCCACATGTCTACTTTACATCTGCACAATTTGTGAAACAACATTTTTTTTGTTAGGTAATTAGAAAGTTTCAAAAAGTATCAGCAATTTCTCATTTTAATCAATAAAATTTATAAAGCCACTTTTTTAGGGCCCACGTCAAATTTGAAGTGATTTTAAGGGGTCTACATGAAAGAAAACACGCAAACATGGCACCATTCTAAAAACTGTATCCCGCAAAGTGCTCAAAACCACATTTAAGAAGTTTATTAACCCTTCAGGTGCTTCACAGGAACTAAAGCAATGTAGAAGGAAAAAAAATGAAAATTTTACTTTTTGCCACAAAAATGTTAATTTAGCCTCAAGTAAAGCATTTTGACAAGAGTAGCAGGAAAAAGGTGTCATACAATTTGTTGTGCAATTTGCCCTGAGTATGCCGATATCCCATATGTGGTGGAAAACCACTATTTGGGCGCACGACAAGGCTCAGAAGGGAAGGAGGGCCATTTGACTTCTGTGTCTGGGGTTTGTTATATGACACCATGTCATGTTTGGAGAGCCCCTGATGTGCGTAAACAGTGGAAAAACCCCACAAGTGATCCCATTTTGGAAACAAGACCCTCAAGAAATTTATCTAGATATGTGGTGAGAACCTTGAACCCCCAGGGGCTTTACATATTTTTATAACATTGAGCTGTCAAAATAGAAAATCACCTTTTCCCACAAAAATGTTGTTTTAGTTAACTATGTAGCAATTTCACAAGGGTAACAGAAGAAATTGCACCATGCATATTATTTTGCAATGTCTGCTGAATATGTCAATACCCTAAATGTGGTGGAAAACTACTATTTAGTAGCATGCCAGGGCTCGGAAGGGAAGGTGTGCCATTTAACTTTTGGAATTCAAAATTGGCTGGAATCATTAGCTGACACCATATTGCACTTGAAAAGCCCCTGATGTGCCTAAACAGTGGAAACTTTCCCACAAGTGACCTTATTTTGAAAACTAGACTCCTTAAGGAATTTATCTAGTGTGGTGAGCATCTTGAAAACTCAGCTTCTTTTCAGAATTTTATAACGTTGAATCAATGAAAATAGAAAATCACTCTTTCACACAAAAATGTTGCTTTAGTTCAAAATGTCACAATTTAACAAGAGTAATGGGAAAATGCACCATGCCATTTGATGTGCAACTTCTGAGTATGCTGACTCACTATATGTGGTGTAAAACCACTGTTTGGGTGCACAGCAGGGCTTCGAATGGAAGGGGTGCCATTCAACTTTTGGAATTGAAAATCGTCTGGAATAGATCTTGGGTGCCATGTATTGTTTGGAAAGCCCCTGATGTGCCTAAACAGTGGAAACCCCCCATAAGTGACCTCATTTTGAAAAGTAGGCTCCTCAAGGAATATATTTAGATGTGTGGTGAGCATCTTGAACACTCAGGTTCCTCTCATAATTTAAAACGCTGAACCATGAAAATAGAAAGTCACTATTTCACACAAAAATGTTGTTTTAGTTCAAAATGTCACAATTTAGCAAGTGTAACAGGGGAAAATGCACCATGCCATTTGTTGTGCAACTTCTCCTGAGTACGCTGATTCCCCATATTTGGTGTAAAACCACTGTTTGGGCGCACAGCAGGGCTTTGAATGAAAGGGGTGCCATTAAAATTTTAAGAATTGAAAATCGTCTGGAAGAGATCTTGGGTGCCATGTATTGTTTGGAAAGCCCCTGATGTGCCTAAACAGTGGAAACCCCCCATAAGTGACCTCATTTTGAAAAGTAGGCTCCTCAAGGAATATATTTAGATGTGTTGTGAGCATCTTGAACACTCAGGTTCCTCTCATAATTTTAAAACGCTGAACCATGGAAATAGAAAGTCACTATTTCACACAAAAATGTTGTTTTAGTTCAAAATGTCACAATTTAACAAGTGTAACAGGGGAAAATGCACCATGCCATTTGTTGTGCAACTTCTCCTGAGTACGCTGATTCCCCATATTTGGTGTAAAACCACTGTTTGGGCGCACAGCAGGGCTTTGAATGAAAGGGGTGCCATTAAAATTTTAAGAATTGAAAATCGTCTGGAAGAGATCTTGGGTGCCATGTATTGTTTGGAAAGCCCCTGATGTGCCTAAACAGTGGAAACCCCCCATAAGTGACCTCATTTTGAAAAGTAGGCTCCTCAAGGAATATATTTAGATGTGTTGTGAGCATCTTGAACACTCAGGTTCCTCTCATAATTTTAAAACGCTGAACCATGGAAATAGAAAGTCACTATTTCACACAAAAAATGTTGTTTTAGTTCAAAATGTCACAATTTAACAAGTGTAACAGGGGAAAATGCACCATGCCATTTGTTGTGCAACTTCTCCTGAGTACGCTGATTCCCCATATTTGGTGTAAAACCACTGTTTGGGCGCACAGCAGGGCTTTGAATGAAAGGGGTGCCATTAAAATTTTAAGAATTGAAAATCGTCTGGAAGAGATCTTGGGTGCCATGTATTGTTTGGAAAGCCCCTGATGTGCCTAAACAGTGGAAACCCCCCATAAGTGACCTCATTTTGAAAAGTAGGCTCCTCAAGGAATATATTTAGATGTGTTGTGAGCATCTTGAACACTCAGGTTCCTCTCATAATTTTAAAACGCTGAACCATGGAAATAGAAAGTCACTATTTCACACAAAAATGTTGTTTTAGTTCAAAATGTCACAATTTAACAAGTGTAACAGGGGAAAATGCACCATGCCATTTGTTGTGCAACTTCTCCTGAGTACGCTGATTCCCCATATTTGGTGTAAAACCACTGTTTGGGCGCACAGCAGGGCTTTGAATGAAAGGGGTGCCATTAAAATTTTAAGAATTGAAAATCGTCTGGAATAGATCTTGGGTGCCATGTATTTTTGGAAAGCCCCTGATGTGCCAGTGGAACCCCCCATAAGAGACCTTATTTTGAAAAGTAGTCCCATCAAGGAATATATTAGATGTGTGGTGAGCACCTTAATCTCCCAGGTGCTTCACAGAATGTAATAACACTGAACTGTGAAAATTTTAAAAAATCACTTTTTTCCAACAAAAATGTTGTTTTAGGTCTAAATGTAGCATTTTTCCAACGAGAAACAGGCAAAATTGCACTGTACACTTTACTGTGGATACCAGATTTTAAATACCATTTCGTGTTTGCAAAGCTGCTGGGGTTCCAAAACAGCAGAAACCCTCCAACAGTGTTACCATTTTGGAAACTACAGCCCTCAAGAAATGTATCTAGGGGTGTGAGGAGCATCTTGAACCCATTGGTGCATCACAGAATTTTATAATATTGGGACGTGAAAATGAAACTTTAAGTTTTTTTTTTACTAAATTGATGCTGAAGGTGCACATTTTTATTTGTACTAGGGTAATAGGAAAAAATGAACCACAAAATGTATTTTACAATTTCCCCAGGTTTTACATTTTTACAAGGGCAAATAGATAAAAGTGGCCACATAATAATTACACAATTTCTTTTGAATGTGACAACACCCCACATGTGACTCTGCAGTACATAGCGAGACTTGAGAGTTAGTGAAGGACCACCATTTCACTTTGGAAGCGAAGGGATTCTTAGAATAGATGGTGGACTTCATATACAGAGCCCCTAAGTCCCAGAAGAGCAGAAACCCCAATTTGAAAATTGCACCCCTTTTTTTTTATATCACCATATTTTGAGGGCTATAATTTTTATATTTATTATAATTCTGCTGACAGAGTCATGTGAGGGCTTGTTTTTTGCAGGATGAGCTGACTTTATTTTGTACCATTTTCAGGCACATAATATTTTGTGATCACTTTTTATTCCAATTTTTGAGAGGCAGAAGCACCAAAAACCAACGATTCAGAAATTGTTTACTTGATGTTACTTATTTGCTGTTTACTGTATGGTAATAATGATTACACATTTTATTCTTTGGGTCAGTACAAATACAGGGATGCCACATTTCTATAATTTTTTTTAATGATTTGCCACTTTTGCACAATAAAGATAATTTTATAGAAAATGTATTGTTTTTGCATCACTGTATTTTGAGAGTTATAGTTTTTTTATTTTCCACTGTTGGAGCTAATTGGCCTCTTTTTTTTCGGGACAAGATGATGTTTCCAGTGGTGCCATTTTTGTTTTCATTTATCGTTTTGATTGCGTTTTATACCAGATGTCTTATTAAAAAGCATAGTTTCTAAAAAAGTTTTTTTTTTATACGGTTTTCACTGTAAGGGTTAAATAGTGCGACAGTTTTATATATCGGGTCGTTACAAATGTGGCGATACCAAATGTGTATTACTTTTATTTTTTGCAAAAAATTTAGAGAGAGGGGGAGCGCACTAAGGCAGTAAATGAGGGACACCAGCGTGTTATTAACAAAGGTAATCCACTCACCTGGTATGGTTGTGAGAGTCACAACCACCTGTAGAAGTTTTGGCCGCTGCAGATCCCGAGATGCAAATACATACAGTATAGGAGAAAAAGAGTCGGGGTTTGTCTGCGCTAGACCACAGGGAAAACCGAGGATGCAAGCAAACCTTTATTTACACTCAAGCCCCTTGAGGCTTGAGTGTTAATAAAGGTTTGCTTGCATCCTCGGTTTTCCCTGTGGTCTAGCGCAGACAAACCCCGACTCTTTTTCTCCTATACTGTATACTTTTATTTTTTGGATCACTGATCTCATGTATTGCAATGTTATGTTTTGCTATACATGAGAGCTGCCGAATTACACTGACAGAACGCCTGTCACCTCTCTAGGTTGATAAATATTATTATTATCATTATTGTTATATTATACTATTATTATATGGACTTTTCTAAATCTTTTGATATCATAAAATGAGAACATTGGGGATAGCGGACAGTATGTGTAACTGGGTTAATAACTGTCTCAGCTAAAGGAAACAAAGGGTAATTTTTAATGGAACACACAGACTTGGTCACTGTTACAGTGGGGCACCACAGGGGTCAGTATTGGGCTCACTTCTTTTTAACATATTTATTAATGACATCGGGAGGGCGGTGACATCACGTTGGAGGCAGGCTCTGTGGCACTGGGATGGTGAACGTCTCTCCCCCTGTGATGTCTCTCTCCCCCATGCTTTCTCCCCCTGTGTACTATGATGTTATAACACCCCACTACGATGTCACAATACCCATCATGATGTCAAAAAATACCCCACTATGATGTAAAAATACCCCATTGTGATGTCCCAATAACCCGCTGTGATCTCATAATTCCCCACTGTGATGTCCCAATACCCTATTTGATGTTATAATACCCCATTGTGATACAGGGACAACTGGACACAGGAGGCGATAACAGACGCCACACAGGAATTACATCAGTAGACTAGATGTTGGCCCGATTCTAACGCATCAGGTATTCTAGAATATGTATGTTGTTTATTTATGAAGATTTAAGAATAGTGCAATGAATACATAGGATTTTCCGGGTAAAATATATACATTATCATAAAATGTTATTGCTCGTGCTATGAGTGGGGGTTAAATTCCGCGCCAATATCGCAACGGCAATACCGGGCGGCAGCGACCTATCAGCGACACAGCTTTGTTCAATATATCTGCACGTGTTACACCTCACCAGTGATCAGTAAGGTTCCGTCACTTTTGGCGACGCTCCAGTGATACCTACAGGTCGTATCGTTGTCGGGATCGCTGGAGCGTCGCCAAGTGTGACTGTACCTTACTGATCGCCACGATCTCAGAGTGCGGGCCTGGTCGCTGCTGCATGTCACACTGAGCAATATCGCTGTCACGCTTCCAGGGGAAGGCACCCTAGAGTGGGTCCACTGGGCCGTGGTACCGAACTCCCCTGGGTGAGCTGATGCTAGTTTACCCAACTCCTATACAGGGATTGTCAGGGGCAAGCCCAGGGGGTCTAAATTCCACAGCAGTTAGTACCAGGGGGGGGCTCGTAAGGTTAGCCTATACTAAGGAATAGAGAAGTATTCCAGGTAACAAGGCACAAGGCTGGAGGACAGGAATGGTGCTACTGGAAAGGAGCACAGCAAGGGTTCCAGGACACAGAGCACAAGGAAGGCCTGACCAACAGTCAGCAAGGCAGAAGCAAACTGACTTAATAATCAGGCACCTCCCATCAGAGGAGGTATCCTGATATACCATGGGAAGAGCAGCTATTGGTCAAGGGGAGTGTCAGGTTGGACCTTGCCGGCCCCTAGATTCACAGGGAAGGAGTGCACCTCACGCGCCGCTGAGTAGGCTCATGAAAATGACCATAGTAATGTGCTCATGTGCACACCCGGCGGTCAGCTGACAGGAAGGGAACATGGCGACGGCTCCGAGACACAGGATGCCAGACGCCCGGTCGTCAGAGGAGCAGGAGATGCCGACCCGGGAGAGGTGAGCTGGGAAGCGGTGCCAGGGGGCCTAACAGTACCCACTTCCTCACGCCCCTCCTCCAAAGGCGTGCTAAGAACCTCGCCAGAATGCGTGGCGCGTCAATGTTCCCCGCGGCTCCAGTCCTCTCCTCAAGACCAAAGCCAGCCCAATCAATTAGGAAGAGGGTCTTGCCTATACTCTTCAGGGCAAGGATGTCCCTGACTTCACAGACATCTCAGAACTGAGAGGCCATGGCACAGTACCGGAGGAGGATGATAGCGTGAGCACCACGGTTCAACAATGAGACATGGAAGGAGTTAGGGATGTAAACCGAGGCAGGTAGTCTCAGCTTGTAGGCAACATCGTTGATGCGTGCTAGGACTTCGAAGGGGCCGATATAACGGGGCCCCAACTTGTAGGATGGCACCTTTAGCCTGACGTATCTGGAAGAAAGCCACACTTTATCGCCGGGAGAAAAGATGGCGAATCCAGACGTTTCTTATCAGCATGTCTCTTCATCCTGCCGGAGGCTTGTGTAAGAGCGTCTCTGGTCTCACTCCAGATCCTGGAGAAGTCCATGGACAATGCATCAGCTGCCGGATTGCCAGATGCTGAGGAGATCGGAAGAGATACACCAGGATGTTGCCCGAATACCACGAAAAAAGGGGATTTAGCTGACGACTCACTAGAGTGATTGTTGTATGCGAATTCCGCCCAAGGAAGGAGACTGATCCAGTTATCGTGATGAGCGCTGGCGAAGTGCCGAAGATAGGTGGTGAGGACTTGGTTCAATGCACTCCACCTGCCCGTTGTACTGAGGATGATAGGCAGAGGAGAAGTCCAGCATGATGTCCATATGCTTGCACAGCGCCCTCCAGAACCGGGAAGTGAACTGGACTCCTATCGGACACGATATGGCGAGGAAATCCATGGAGCCGGAAGATGTGTTCAATGAATATCTTGGCTAACTCAGGAGCGGATGGTAGACCGGGTAGAGGAATGAAGTGAGCCATTTTGGAGAAGCGATCCATGACTACCCATATGACCGTACAGCTGGAGGAGCAAGGGAGATCCGTAATGAAATCCATTGCTATATGTCGCCAAGGAGCCAATGGGACTGGAAGAGGCAGTAGACGTCCAGCCGGCAACCTTCTGGACACCTTATTCCTAGCACAAGATGGACATGAGGCAATGAAGTCGTGGACGTCTTGATGGATAGTAGGCCACCAATAGTGATGAGTGATCAAAGAAAGAGACTTTTTAACTCCAACTTTACCGGCAATTCTCGACGAGTGCCCCATGACAGGACCGTTCTCCTCTGATTCTGGGTGACGAATGTCTTACCTGGTGGAAGTCCGGCTACATGTAAGGGAGCCACAGTGATTATTTTGGTAGGGTCGACGATATGGAAGAGCTCATCTTCCACATCCGAAGGCTAGAGGGACCGCGACAGGGCTTTCAGCCTTGACATTTTTACTACCAGGTCGAAGTGCAGTTCAAAATTGAAACGGGCAAAGAACAGGGACCACTGGTATTGCCGGAGGCTGAGCCTCTGGGCAGACTGGAGATAAGCCAGGTTCTTGTGGTCAGTGAAGATTATGAATCGATGGACAGCACCCTCGAGGAGGTGTCGCCACTCCTCCAGTGCCAATTTGATGGCAAGCAATTCACGATCCCCGATTGAGTAATTGCGCTCTGACAGGGTGAATGCCTTGGAGAAGAACCCGCATGTGATTAACCGACCCGAAGAGGATTTCTGGGAGAGGACAGCCCCAGCTCCTATGGAGGAGGCGTCTACCTCTACGATAAACTGTCTGTTTACCTCTGGTCGGTGCAAGGTGGGAGCATCAAAGAAAGAGCGCTTTAGGGAGGAAAAGGCGTTTCAGCCTCTGAGGGTCCAGGTAGTTGCTTTTGCTCCCTTACAGATGAGAGCCGTGATGGGCTTGATCAAGGACGAAAAATGGGGAATGAATTGCCTGTAATAATTCGCAAAGCCAAGGAACCGCTGAATAGCCTTAGTCCCCACAGGATGTGGCCACTTCAGAACAGCAGAGAGCTTCTTAGGATCCATCTGTAATCCGGAATCAGAGATGATGTATCTGAGGAAGGGCAATGAGGTCTGCTCAAAGACACACTTCTCCATCTTGGCGTACAATCGATTCCTCCTCAGTTGCAGAAGGACTTGCCGTACGTCCCGTCTATGAGAGGACAAATCTGGAGAGAAGGTGAGGATGTCGTCCAAATATACCACCTGCGTAGGGTCAGAAAGGGGGGTGGCGGCAGACACCACAGGCCTTGTACAGAGCAGACTGCGTTCAGAGGGAAGCGGTCGGATGGACCTCCTCTCCCTGCGGACTCACGGGAGCGCTCTTGGAATCGCAGGTCGATGCGAGTGGCTAGTGAGATCAAGGTCTCCAGCTCCGTTGGAATATCCCGACTGCGAGTTCATCCTTTATCCTGCCGGACAGGCCACGCGAGAAAACACTAGTCATCGCTTCGTATTCCATCCCAACTCGGAGGAGATTGTGCGGAAGCGGATGGCGTACTGCCCAACGGTGAGGCCCCTTGACGGAGGTTGAAGAGAGACTCCGTGACAGATGCGACCAGGCAGCGTTCATTGAAGACCCTCCGGAATGTCTCCAGAAAGGTTGACAAGTGGGAGACCGCAGGGTCATCACGCTCCCAGAGGGGGTTAACCCACGCCAGGGCCTCGCCCTCCAGGTGGGACATCACAAAAGTCACCCTGGCCCGATCGGTGGGATACTGCTGAGGCAGCAGTTCAAAGTGTAGGCTACATTGGTTGAGGAAACGCGGCACGTCTTAGGGTGTCCACTGTATCTAGGCGGTTGTCCAAGGCAGGGCGGAGGGATCAGAGCACCACCCGGGGACCGGTCATCGGATACGGACTGGCCCGAGGTCGTTGGTGCCGACTTCAAGGAGACCAGACGATCATTCATCACGGATATGTAAGACAGCATGGGAGACTGCGTGTCTCGTTGCACTGACAGCCCCTGTTGTAGGCTCGCGAGCTGCGTGGCAGATGCTGGGTCGGAGGTCTGAAGGGAGGCCAACAGGGTATCCAAGGACTGAAGAAAAGCCATAATACGGTTCTGATTTTCACGAAGATAAGCCAACTCCTTTTGCGCTGAAAATGAGGTACCAGCGGGGTCCATGGCCTGATTATTCTGTTACGCTTCCGGGGGAAGGCGCCCTAGACTGGACCCACTGGGCCGTGGTACCAAACTCCCCTGAGTGAGCTGATCCTAGTTTACCCAACCCCTATATAGGGATTGTCAGGGGCAAGCCCAGGGGGTCTAAATACCACAGCAGCTAGTACCAGGGGGGCGGCTCGTAAGGTTAGCCTATACTAAGGAATAGAGAAGTATTCCAGGTAACAGGGCACAAGGCTAGGAGACCAGGAATGGTGCTACCGGGGAAGAGCACAGCAAGGGTTCCAGGAAAAAGAGTACAAGGCTGGAGGGCAGGAATGGTGCTACTGGGAAGGAGCACAGCAAGGATTCCAGGACACAGAGCACAAGGAAGGCCTGACCAACAGTCAGCAAGGCAGAAGCAAACTGACTTAATAATCAGGCACCTCCCATCAGAGGAGGTGGCCTGATATACCATGGGAAGAGCAGCTATTGGTCAAGGGTAGTGTCAGGTTGGACCTTGCCGGCCCCTAAAGTCACAGGGAAGGAGTGCACCTAGCGCGCCGCTGAGTAGGCTCATGAAAATGAACATAGTAATGTGCTCATGTGCGAACCCGGCGGTCAGCTGACAGGAAGGGAACATGGCGACGGCTCCGAGACACAGCACGCCTGGATGCCGAGTCATCAGAGGAGCAGGAGATGCCGACCCGGGAGAGGTGAGCTGGGAAGCAGTGCCAGGGGGCCTAACAATCGCTAGCGCCAGTCAGCTCTCGGCTGCGTCGCCGCTGACCTCCGTGTGGCAGACTTGGCGACGCTCCAGCGATACCTACAGGTTGTATCATTGTCGGGATCTTCGGAGTGTCGCCGAAAGTGACTAAGTTGGCGCTGGTCATCTTCCGGCGTCGGGATCTTTGGAGCGTCGCCAAGTGTGACTGAGCGGCTGGGAGATGACCGGCTTGTGCCAGTCATCTCCCCACTGTGTCGCAGCTGACCTCCATGCGGCTCACTTGGCAAAGCTCCAGCGATACCTATAGGTTGTCAGGATCTTTGGAGCATCGCCAAGTGTGACTGAGCGGTCGGGAGATGACCGGCTAGCGCCGGTCATCTCCTGGCTGCGTCGCCGCTGACCTCCAATGCAGGCTGGCGGGTGACGGTGAGCTCCTCAGTCAAGCCTGGTCCCCGGCATTTGGCTGGGTACGCCGGGTCCTGACGCTGGCCCTGCTCCACAGCTCCACCATTTTCTGCCGATGAGCTACCAGGGAGTAGTGGGTGGGGGCCATCTGTGGCTAATTCTGTCTGTTTCTCTGTAACGGAAATCCCGCGTCACTGATTGGTCGTGGCCAACCGGACGAGACCAATCAGCGATGCGGAATTTCCGTTATAGAGAGACAGACAGACACGATAAGATAATTATATAGTAGGATTATAGATGAGCAAATAGAGAAATACTTGGATTCGCCAGAATCGTAATGAGTAGTTTGTAATACGTATTTGTTCCGAATAGCGAGTCCAATGCAAGTCAATGGGAAACGCGAGTAATTTTCTGTTGGACCCAATGAAGAAGTTTGTGGACATGTGGAAAAGGCTGAAATGGATGTGAAAGTGATGAAACTGAAGCAGAAGAGCCTGGAGAATATGCCTGCATGCATTTCTGACTCATATATAGTTTCTGGGAATAACTTTGTCACAGTATTCCGCCACTTTTACAGATTCAGTCAAACCACCTACCAAATTGCATTTTACAGGGAAACTATCACTTGTAAATAAGGCTAAATAAAGTCAAGAAAAAAATATCCCCTTTACCGTTTGTTCACATGTTTTTGCTTTTTTTACCTTTTACAATTGGGAGGGTCCTGATTTATGCATTCTAGATATTCTCCAGCACTGCAATGCTAGCCTACGATGCGAGCTAGTATGTGCCCCTTGGTATGTTGGGCTTTGCCCTGAGGGGCCTCAGGTTGGCCAGTACCATATATTTGGGAGGGACTCCTCTTACTCATACATTTGGGCAGTGCCTCCCTCATTGATGCTGATATAGTTTCATAGTTTTTAAGGTTAAAGCGAACCTGTCACCCCCCCTGGACATCAAAAGCTAAAATAGCCACCTTCTGCTGTGCGCGCAGCCCGACGACTTCCTGGACACCCGGCGCACAGCGCATGCGCGGCGCCATAGAGGAGTACGGAGGCGCGCGTTCATGTTAGACTGTGAGGGGAGGCAGCAGCAGGCGACCAGGATGAGTGACAAGAGGGGGCGGGTCAGAGGAGCGCGAAACCCCGCCTCCCGGTCTTAGGTTTTCTTAAGTGTAAGCAGTTATATAAGTGAATATTTAACAGTATATAGGGCATCAAAAGCCTATAGCCACCTTCTCTGAATGCAGACTTAAGGTACCTTTACACGCCGCGACGGCAGGCTGGATACATCCCGCTACAGGCTACAAATGTAGCTTGTAGCGCCAATGTAGCCCATCGTAGCGGCGTCTGAAGACGTGACGATACAGCCGGCAACAGATACATCTGTTTCCTAGCTCTGCTCGAAAACTGATGGCTACAACGCCGATGGTAGCGAGCTGTATCGGCGTGTAAAGAAGCAACGGAAGGGAACTCGGGACAGCCTGCGATGTAGCTGCAATGTAGCTAAGGCGTCACCTAGGCTCCGTGTTACCGCGCCCCATCTGCGATCATTGGTGGAAGATGGTGCGGTCCGATTGGTTGTCGGCGCACAGGGCGGCATCTAATATGGGCGTACCTGGTGCAGCAGGGACAGCACATAGGCGTGCTACAATTGTGGATTACGAGACGTCCGTACACTGATAGGACAAAGCAATAATACCATGATTGGCCAGGCATCGCTGGAGGCTGATTAATACTTGACGCTCGAGCAATTGTGTAGTGTGACTCGTCAGCTCCTTAAATATGCCGCCCTGTGCGGCGACAACCAATCGCAACGCAGGAGCTTCCTCCAATGATCGCTGAAGGGGGCGCTGAAACCCGGAGCCTGTGTCACGCCCCAGCTACATAGCATGGTGTGGGAACAACCCTTCTGTTCCTTCTTTACACACCGATACAGCTCGCTACAATCGGCGATGTAGCCATCTGTTTATGGGCAGTGCACGGATACAGATGTATCTGTAGCCGGCTGTGTCGTCCCGTCTTCAGACGCCGCTACTACGGGCGATATTGGCGCGACAAGCTACATTTGTAGCCTGTAGCGGGTTGTATGCATCCTGCAGTGGCGGCGTGTAAAGGTACCATAAGTCCATCTAGTTCAACCCACAGCCAAACATGTTGATTCAGATTAGTGATGGGCGAATCCTAAATTACTCGGAATCGCTTGACTCTAGCGATTCCGAGCCCAGGACTCGCTACTCGTTGCGAGTCTAGCGAGTCCAATGTTAATGAATGGGGAAGCGAGTAATAGCGAGTAGTGTGAGATTTACAAATCGCAGATGTGTCTCGGAAGCTTCAGCCTGAAGCAATCCTAGTTTTGTCATTTATTTGCATTGGACTCGTTTACTTTGCAACTGTAATCGCTGGGAAACTCGCACAGATAAGAGTCCTGTCTTCTCTGTGCAGCTCCAGGGTCCTAGAGCCCGCCTGCTGCCTGATGTAGCAGTGCTGAGATTGTTCTCAGTCTGCTCATTCCCTGTGCATAGACATCTATATTTATGCACAGGGATGAGCAGAGAGGACATCGCGTTTTGGACTGCGTCGGACGGAAGAGGATTTTTTTAATTAAAGATGGAGTCCCTAATGGCTTTTTTTTTTATTTCTAATAAAAAAATTTCTCTGTGTTGTGTTTTTTTTAAAACAATTTAATAGAAATTCATGGCGGTCATGTCTAATATTGGCGTGACCGCCATAAATTTCGGGCTTAGGGCCAGCTGATAATACAAAGCTGGCCCTAACCTCTTTATTACCCAGCGTGCCACCGCTACCAGTGCCGCTGGAAGAGCGGGGTTCAGCGCCAGAGGATGGCGCTTCAATGAACGCGCCATTTTCTGGGGCGGCTGCGGGCTGCAATTTGCAGCGGGTGGTGCCCAGAAAGCTTGGGCATCCCTGCGCTGCGGATTCCAGCCCCCAGCTGCTTAGCTGTACCTGGCTAGACATAGAAATTGCGCGGAGCCCCACGCATTTTTTGACTCCGAGACGACTCCGACTCCGAGATGACTCCGACTCCGACTCGACTCCGAGACGACTCCAACTCCGAGACGACTCCGACTCCGACTCGACTCCGAGACGACTCCGACTCCGAGACGACTCCGACTCCAAGACGACTCCGACTCCGAGACGACTCCGACTCCGAGACGACTCCGAATCCGAGACGACTCCGACTCCGAGACGACTCCGACTCCGACTCCGAGACGACTCCGACTCCGAGACGACTCCGACTCCGACTCCGAGACGACTCCGACTCCGAGACGACTCCGACTCCGACTCCGACTCGACTCTGAGACGACTCCGACTCCGAGACGACTCCGACTCCGAGACGACTCCAACTCCGACTCCGAGACGACTCCGACTCCGACTCCGAGACGACTCCTACTCCGAGACGACTCCGACTCCGAGACGACTCTGACTCCGAGACGACTCCGACTCCGACTCGACTCCGAGACGACTCCGAGACGACTCCGACTCCGACTCGACTCCAAGACGACTCCGACTCCGAGACAACTCCGACTCCGACTCCGAGACGACTCCGACTCTGAGACGACTCCGACTCCGAGACGACTCCGCCTCCGAGACGACTCCGACTCCGACTCGACTCCGAGACGACTCCGAGACGACTCCGACTCCGAGACGACTCCGACACCGAGACGACTCCGACTCCGAGGCGACTCCGACTCTGAGGCGACTCCGACTCTGAGACTCCGACTCTGAGACTCCGACTCTGAGGAGACTCCGACTCTGAGACTCTGACTCTGAGACTCTGACTCTGAAATTCATTAAATAATAAAAAAAAAAATGCGTGGGGCTCCGCGCAATTTCTATGTCTAGCCAGGTACAGCTAAGCAGCTGGGGGCTGGAATCCGCAGCGCAGGGATGCCCAAGCTTTCTGGGCACCCCCCGCTGCAAATTGCAGCCAGCAGCCGCCCCAGAAGATGGCACGTTCATTGAAGCGCCATCCTCTGGTGCTGAACCCCGCTCTTCCAGCGGCCCTGGTGGCGGTAGCACGCTGGGTAATAAAGGGGTTAATACCAGCTTTGCCACGTTTGACCCAGCCACTAAGAATCTCCAATAAAGGGTTAAAAAAACACAACACAGAGAAAATGTTTTATTTGAAATTAAAAAAAAGCCATTAGGGACTCCTTCTTTAATTAAAAAAATCCTCTTCCGTCCGACGCAGTCCAAAACGCGATGTCCTCTCTGCTACATCCCCTGTGCATAAATATAGATGTCTATGCACAGGGAATGAGCAGACTGAGAACAATCTCAGCACTGCTACATCAGGCAGCAGGCGGGCTCTAGGACCCTGGAGCTGCACAGAGAAGACAGCTGGACTCGGCTCGCAAAGAAACAGCAGTTACTTTGCGAGTTTCCCTGCTATCACTGGCACAGTAGCCGAGTCTAATGCAAACAATGGCAATCCTAGTTTTGTCAGCGTTTCTGACAAAACTAGGATTGATATTGATTTGCATTGGACTCGTGCGAGTAATCACTGGGAAACTCGCAGAGTACCGAGTCCTGCGAGTCCCTTACTACTCGCCGAGTAACGAGTCCTAGCGAGTAGATTCGCCCATCCCTAATTCAGATAGAGGCAATGAAAAAAACACTTGTAGCAAACACCGGCTCCACATTGGGGAAAAAATTCCACATAAGGCATTCAGACTTGTTCCCTGGATCAATACCCTGTCAAGGAATCTAATTCATACAACTGCATCTCAATAAATTAGAATATCATCAAAAAGTTAATTTATTTCAGTAATTCAATACATAAAGTGAAATTCATATATTATATAGAGTGATTACCAACAGAGTGACCTTTTTCAAGTGCATATTTATGTAAATGTTGATGATTGTGGCTTAAAACAAAAATTCATTATCTCAGAAAATTAGAATATTATACAAGACCAACTGAAATTATGATTTATAAATCATAAATGCTGGCCTACTGAAATGCATGTACAGTAAATGCACTCAACACTTGGTCGGGGCTTCTTTTGCATGGATTACTGCATCAATGCAGCATGATATGTGTGGCACCCCAGGAGTCCGATAACCACAGTGGCATTGCCTTCCTCACAGGGAATGATGTCATGCCTGGAAGCAAGAAGGGGTCCCCTTGTCAGGTAACAACAGCATCCAACACTTGTCCTGACTCCAGACCAGAAGGGGGAGCTCAGAACCTGGGTTTAGGGGAGCTTCCCTATAAATTCTGGCCTGGAGGCGGGGTAAGGGAGAACATCTTAGGAGAGAGACAGAGAAGAGTGTAGACATCTTGGGGACTGGAGCCGGTGTAGCTCGTCTCAACACAGTGGAGAGCTAGTGAGACAGACGATTTGAGGAGAACCTGGGGAGTGGAGCCATGACCGGGCTCACCTCAGGGAAGACGAATTGGAAACTGTAGAAGTACTGGCAGCTAAATCCGGAGGGCAGAGGATTGCAAGTCTCCTGGCCCTACTTAACACCCGAAGGCAAAGCAGCAAAACAGAGCCCGAAGCCGCCACTGAGGAGCGACACCTGAAATAGGCTCGAGCTGCCTGCCACACAGTTAAAGGACTAGACACGCAGGAAGAGGGTTGCAGCACAGCTTTAGGCAGCAAGGTCCAAGCAACACCACGCAGAAGGAAGGCCACTAAACCTACCTGGCTAGGTGGATCCCGAATTACTTCCAGGCTGCACGGATCTCCATTACCATCAGTTGCTAGTGCCCCGGTTTGCTTTAATAACCATCATGTAAAGGTAAAGGAAACTTTCATCACTTTGCCCTTCAATTATTTACTATGCCCTCAGTCATGCAGCCCACCATATCCTATTCCCAGCATAGACTGTGTAAACTGCCCTGGGGTCCACTGCTCTACCTATGGAGAGCCACAACATCTCAGCTGCAATACCAACAGCCCCAGAGGATCTACACTGCAGCGTTGGCCATCCATCCTAATTGCTGAAACCCACGGTTGGCGTCATGAATACATTTCCCATATAAACTTTCCCCCATTTATTGACACCACTAGGGCCACGGAAGCGGGTCATGACCCCGTGACCTTTCCCGACAGCTGTCCGACTCGGTTCAGAGTACCCCATGTTCCTGAGTGGTTGTGTTACATGGACATGATCAGCCTGTGACACTGCTGAGGTGTTATTGAAGCCCAGGTTGCTTTGATAGCAGCCTTCAGCTCGTCTGCATAGTTGGGTCTGGTGTCTCTCATCTTCCTCTTGACAATACCCCATAGATTCTCTTTGAGGTTTAGGTCAGGCGAGTTTGCTGGGCAATCAAGCACAGTGATACAATGGTTATTAAACCAGGTATTGGTACTTTGGCAATGTGGACAGTTGCCAAGTCCTGCTGGAAAATGAAATCTCCATCTACAAAAAGCGTGTCGACAGAGAGAAGCATGAAGTGCTCTAAAATTTCCTGGTAGATGGTATCGCTGACTTTGGTCTTGATAAAACACAATGAACCTGCACCAGCAGATGACATGGCTCCCCAAACCATCACTGATTGTGGAAACGTCATACTACACCTCAAGCAGCTTGGATTCTGTGCCTCTCCACTCTTTGTCCAGACTCTGGGACCTTTACTTCCAAATGAAATGCAAAAGTTACTTTCATTTGAAAACACACCTTGGACCACTGAACAATAGTCCAGTTCCTTTTCTCCTTGGCCCAGGTAATTCGCTCCTTGCATTGTTTTTGCTCAAGAGTGGCTTGACACAAGAAATGCGACAATTGTAGCCCATGTCCTGAATACATCTGTGTGTGGTGGCTCTTGCAGCACTGACTCCAGCATCAATCCACTCTTTGTGAATGTCCCCCAAATTTTTGAATGGCCGCTTCTTAACGATCCTTTCAAGGCTGCGGTTATTCCGGTTGGTTGTGCAACTTTTTCTATCACACATTTTCATTCCACCCAACTTTCCATTAATATGCTTTGATACAGCACTCTGTGAACAGTCAGCTTCTTTAGCAATGACCTTTTGTGGCTTACTTCCCTTGTGGAGTGTGTCAATGACTGCCTTCTGGACATTTGTCAAGTCAGCAGTTTTCCCCATGATTGTGTAGGCTACTGAACCAGACTAAAGGACCATTTTAAATGCTTACTAAGACTTTGCAGGTGTTTTGTGTTAATTATTCTAATTTTCTGAGATAATGAATTTTGGGTTTTAAATTGGCTGTAAGCCATAATCATTAACATTAACAGAAATAAACACTTGAAATTGATCACTCTGTTTGTAATGACTCTATATAATATATGCGTTTGACTTTACTTAGAACAGGGCTATACTATCTCTGGGGGTTCACAGGGGTCGAGACCCAGCTTCCGTGACCCTGAGTCCAGTTGAAAAGGGGCAATTTCTGGCTTGGTAGGGGGGAAGATGATGAAAGGGAATTTATTTGTGACACCACCCAAGGTATGTGACTGCAAATGGCCACAGCTGCTGCAAACCCTCTGGGGTGATCGACGGGCAGCTGAGATGGAGCAGCTCCCTACAGGCGGAGCGAATCCCCGAGGCAGTAGATGTAGTAAGGGGTTGGGGTGCAGGACAACAGGCATAAGCAACAGGCAGACTGTTTGTAGTTTCTCAGTCTTATACTGGAGCATCGGCATTCCAGGCAGCTGTCAGCGGAGTCCTCGCTTGAGAGAAACTCAGGGTTCTCCTCACCTGGCCGGGTCGTTGGCCTCTTTATTGTGCTCTGTGTTTGAGCTCCTGCTGCTGCATGAGCTAAGCTGCTGCCCTGTCTTTCCTGCGAGGTGCCGGTGTGACAGGCAATCCGAGTCCTTTCTTAATCCTCATCTCGGGTAACAGTTCCTGAACTCTCTGTGTTGCTTTGCCTCTGGGCACTGCGTGGCTGGGGAATCTGGAATTCCCCACCTTCCGTTATTGACTGCAGGGACGTTAGGCCATGCACAATCTCGGACTCCGGTGTCCGTTCTCTGCGCTTTTCCTCTGGGGTGAGCACGGTGCCACTCAGCTCCCCAGATGTTCCTTCAACTCTCCTTAGACCCTAGCCTTAGGGCTATAACCAAGTCAGCGATCTTGGGATGAGCTCAAGCAGCCTCCCGTCCACCATGATATCTTCCTCAGTCCTCCTAGGAACTAAACTAACTGGCTATGCCCCAGACCAGAATTTATAGGGGAGCTCACCCTAAACCTGGGTTTGGTCTCCCACTTTTGGCCTGGAGGCAGAAGGTGTTATGTACTGGTTACCTGCATAATGAGAAGACCCTTCTGTTGCTCTCCAGCGTGACACCACTGCCCGGGGGCAGTGATGACACTGTGGCACTAGGACCCTGGGGTGCCACATTACCCGTTAGTGAAAGACAGTACTCTGGGACTGTGTAATTTTTCAAAGATAAATATGACCAACACAACGTTAAATGGCAATATATAGTATACAGAGACTTAAAAAGTAAAAAGTACAAAAACCAAGAAAATGCAAAAAGTTAAAAAGCAGTCTCTAGGTGATCATTCCTTCCACCTTTGGCTGATGAGGATATTTACAAAAAGTCTTTGTCACAACGAGTCCAGTGACATAATGGTTAAAAGTAAAAGTTCAAGAGCATTTGATAGTTCCTTTTAGTAAAGAGTCTGTAGGTGCTGAGCTTAATAATTGCAAGGTTACACATTTATAAACAACAAGGCAAACATTTTCAACCAGACTTTTTCTTTTTCTTCCCTACTGGTGTCTCGGCTTAGGACTCCTGGTTTCTAACTCTCCTCCTCCAGGAACTTGACTTAACTTAATGTGCCTGGGGGTGACGGACTCCAGTTCCTCCACCCTTCTGTACAGTATTCATACTGGTTAACTATTTACATATTTCAACACATACAAGAAAACATATATACACCTTTTATTCATGTTACACTTTACTCCCTGTGCCAAGCTGGAATTTGACCTTGTGTACTAGCTGCGATCTCCTTAGCTCGGGAGTGTCTACTGCAGGTGTACTATTCTATGTGTAGAGGTGTACCTTGCAGGTATCTCTGGCTCTGAATGAGATATTGATCAGACAGCAGGACTGGCAAGTTCACTGGGAACAGGAATCTGTTCTTCCTCTTCTGGTACCATTTCTGGTACCTCCACTCGTGGTGTTTCTTGCTGTACTGCTTCAGGCATCTGCACTTGGTGAAAAGCTAACATAGGCACAATAACTGCTCCATTGTACCAGGTCTTTGGAAAGTCTCCCAGGACTGTATGAAACACATCTTCTTCCTTAGGCTGGGTAGTTATAGGAACTGAGATCTCTGGTGTCTTCAGGATTTCAGGGCACAACTTTAGATGGTCTCTTGACATGGCTGATGTTGTCTTCCCTTCATCCTTACTGACTAAGCACACTTTAGCGCTGTCAAACTTTAATGGTAAGACGGTGTGTGGTGTTGTTTCCCATTGGTCATATAATTTATTGGTGTGCCTTTTTCTTTTAAAAACTTGCTCACCTGGTTGTAGAGGAGTTACGGGAGCATGTTGGTTATAAGTTCTCTCTTGTCTCTCTCTGGCTTGTAGGAGACTCTTTTCCACACACTCTTGTACTTGGCGATACTTCTGTTGACAAGTAGTATCCCAATTGGCTTCTGGTGCTTCTATGTCTGGCTTTAAAATCACAATGTCTAAATCAATTGGCAGCTTACCAGGTCTTGCTTGCATTAACCCCTTCCCGACCCTTGGCCCACCGTTTGGGCCATGAAAACAAGTTCATTCCCGACTCGTGGCCCAGGGGGTGGGCCATGGAATGATCGGGCTCCTGCAGGTCGAGTGATGGTGTCACTGACCTGTCACTCGGCCTGCAGGTACATGGGGAGTTGTACAACACCCCATGGGGGGTCGATTTGCCCCCACCCCCCCCCGGCTACAGGCGCGGTGATTGGCACTCAAAAGTGAAAGTGAAAATCACCGCGCCTGTCATGCTTCACTGCCTGCCCCTGCTATCCCTACCCTCCGATCTGCTCCCCTGTCATCCTCTAACTGCCCCCCTGTCCCCCACCTCTCTTTCCTGCCCCCTCTTTATATTTCTTACCCCCCCAACCTCCCACCCCCGCTTCCTGTCCCTGTCGCCCACTTCCTGTCCCTGCCGCCCCCTTCCTCTTCCTGCCGCCCGCCTCCTCCTCACTGCCCCCGCCTTCCTCCTAAGTGCCCCCCATCTCCTGTCAGCCCCATCTTCCCCCTTCCTGCCCCTCCCGATCACCGAAGCGGCGATCGCCTCTCCCACTCACCCCTCCGGCGGCCGCGCTCCGTCCTGCACCGCTGCGTCCCGCTCCTCCTCCTCTTCTCTCCCGCTGCCTCCGGATCTGACAGCTCTGTGCTGGAGCTGTCAGATCCCTTTTTACAGCTAGATCCTGAGGATCTAGCTGCAGGAAGTGATCTGACAGATCCAGCACAGTGATCCACAGTGATCACATAATGGTCACTGTGGATCACTGTACTGGATCTGTCAGATCACTTTCTACAGCTGGATCCTGAGGATCTAGCTGCAGGAAATGATCTGACAGCTCCAGCACAGTGATCCACAGTGACCATTATGTGATCACTGTGGATCACTGTGCTGGAGCTGTCAGATCTCTTTCTGCAGCTGGATCCTGGGGATCGAGCTGCAGAAAGCAATCTGACAGCCCGGGCGCACTGATGCACATAGTGGGTCTCTGCGCCCGGGCTCTTAGATTGCTGCTCTACAGCCCGATCTCCCTGCATGGGCATCGAGCTGCAGAAAGTGATCTGACACCCCGGGCGCAGTGACCCACTATGTGCATCACTGCGCCTGGGCTGCCAGATCGCTTTCCGCAACTCGATTTCCATGCAGGGGGATCGAGCTGCAGGAAGCAATCTGACAGCCTGGGCGCAGTGATGCACATAGTGGGTCACTGCGCCCAGGCTCTTAGATCACTGCTCTGCAGCCTGATCTCCCTGCATGGGCATCGAGCTGCAGAAAGCGATCTGACAGCCCAGACGCAGTAATGCACATAGTGGGTCAATGCGCCTGGGCTGCCAGATCACTTTCCGCAGCTCGATCCACATGCATGGGGATCGAGCTGCGGAAAGCGATCTGGCAGCCCAGGCGCAGTGATGCACATAGTGGGTCACTGCACCCGGGGTGTCAGATCACTTTCTGCAGCTCGATCACCATGCTGGCGGATCGGGCTCCAGAGTAGCGATCTTAAAGCAAAGGCAATCGAGCGTCGTGGGACCTTCGTTGTGGACTACGTCGGAGACAATCGAACGTCGTGGGACCTTCATTATGGACTACGTCGGAGCGATCGAGCGTCGTGGGACCTTCGTTGTGGACTACGTCGGATCTTTTTATAATAAAGATGGAGTCCGAATTGTGTCTGTGTTTTTTTTTCAAATAAAAAGATTTTTCTCTGTGTGTATTTATTGACTATTTACCGTACTAGAGATTCCTAATGGCGGGTCTAACATTGGCCCTATATTATGAATCTCGGGCTTAGTGCCAGCTGCCAATAAAAAGCTGGCATTAACCCCTTTATTACCCAGTTAGCCACCGGCACCAGGGCAACTGGAAGAGCATGGGTACAGCGCCAGAAAATGGCGCTTTAATGAATGCGCCATTTTCTGGGGCGGCTGCGGGCTGCAATTCACAGCATGGGGGGCCCAGAACGCTTGGGCCTCTCTATGCTGAGGATTCCAGCCCCCAGCTGCCTAGTTGTACCTGGCCTGGACCAAAAATATGGCGGAGCCCCACGTAATTTTTTTTCTAGAATTAGTTCTAGAAATTAAAAAACAAATGGGCTTCGCTGTATTTTTGGTTCCAGCCAGGTATGACGAGGCAGCTGGGGGTGGGTGGCAGTCCGTAGCTGCCAAGTTGTACCTGGCTGGACCAAAAATATGGCGGAGCCCTATGTCATTTTTTTTCTAGAAATAATTCTAGAAATAAATAAAAAATAGGCTTCGCTGTATTTTTGGTTCCAGCCAGGTATGACGAGGCAGCTGGGGGCTGGTGGCAGTCCGTAGCTGCCAAGTTATACCTGGCTGGACCAAAAATATGGCGGAGCCCCACGTAATTTTTTTTCTAGAATTAGTTCTAGAAATTAAAAAACAAATAGGCTTCGCTGTATTTTTGGTTGCCAACCAGGTACAATGAGGCAGCTGGGGGCAGTCCGTAGCTGCCAAGTTGTACCTGGCTGGACCAAAAATATGGCAGAGCCCCATGTCATTTTTTTTTAAAATTCTACAAATAAAATGACATGGAGCTTTGCCGTATTTTTGGTTGCCAGCCAGGTACAACTTGGCAGCTAGGGATCCTCAGCATGAAGAGACCCAAATGTTTTGGGTCCCCTATGCTGCGAATGGCAGCTACTAAACTAGTATGTTTTTTCACAAAAATTTTCTTTATTCATTTATACGGCTTAATTTGTGAAGCACATGGGGGTTCAAAGTGCTCACTGTGCATCTAGATATGTTCCCTGGGGGTCTAGTTTCCAAAATGGGGTCACTTGTGGGGAGCTCCAATGTTTAGGCACACAGGGGCTCTCCATACGCGTCCTGGTGTCTGCTAACAATTCCAATTGTTGGCAAACACCAGGTTGCGTATGGAGAGCCCCTGTGTGCCTAAACATTGGAGCTCCCCCACAAGTGACCCCATTTTGGAAACTAGACCCCCCAAGGAACCTATCTAGATGTATAGTGAGAACTTTGAATCCCCAGGTGCTTCACAAACTGATCCATAATAAGGTAAAAATACTTTTTTTTCACACAAATTTTCTTTTTTAATTTGTACGGATCAATTTGTGAAGCACATGGGGGTTCAAAGTGCTCACTATGCATCTAGATATGTTCACTGGGGTCTAGTTTCCAAAATGGGGTCACTTGTGGGGGAGCTCAAATGTTTAGGCACACAGGGCTCTCCATACGCGACCTTGTGTCCGCTAACAATTCCAATTGTTGGCAAACACCAGGTTGCGTATGGTGAGCCCCTGTGTGCCTAAACATTGGAGCTCCCCCACAAGTGACCCCATTTTGGAAACTAGACCCCCCAAGGAACCTATCTAGATGCATAGTGAGCACTGTGAACCCCCAGGTGTTTCAAAAATTGATCCGTAATAAGGAAAAAAACACTTTTTTTTCACACAAATTTTCTTTTTTAATTTTTACGGATCAATTTGTGAAGCACCTGGGGGTTCAAAGTGCTCACGATGCATCTAGATATGTTCCCTGGGGGGTCTAGTTTCCAAAATGGGATCACTTGTGGGGAAGCCCCAATGTTTAGGCACACAGGAGCTCTCCAAATGCGACATGGTGTCCGCTAACAATTTGAGGTGATTTTCCATTCAAATTGTTAGCGGACACCAAGTCGCATTTGGAGAGCCCCTGTGTGCCTAAACTTTGGAGCTCCCCCACAGGTGACCCCATTTTGGAAACTAGACCCCCCAGGGAACTTATCTAGATGGGTGGTGAGCATATTGAACCCCCAGGTTCTTCACAAATTAATCCATAAAAATGAAAAAAAAAAAACTTGTGGAAAAAAAAGTAGTTTTTAATTTTTACGGATCAATTTGTGAAGCACCTGGGGTTCAAAGTGCTCATAATGCATCTAGATATGTTCCCTGGGGGGGTCTAGTTTCCAAAATGGGGTCACTTGTGGGGGAGCCCCAATGTTTAGGCTCACAGGGGCTCTCCAAATGCGACATGGTGTCCGCTAACAATTTGAGCTGATTTTCCATTCAAATTGTTAGCGGACACCATGTCGCGTTTGGTGAGGCCCTGTTTGCCTAAACTTTGGAGCTCCCCCACAAGTGACCCCATTTTGGAAACTAGACCCCCCCAGGGAACTTATCTAGATGAGTGGTGAGCATATTGAACCCCCACATGCTTTACAAATTGATCTGTGAATATGGAAAAAGTACTTTTTTTTCACAAAAATATTCTTTTAGCCTCAATTCTTTCATTTTCACATGGGTAACAGGATAAAATTCATCCTAAAATTTGTTGGGCAATTTCTCCTGAGTACACCGATACCTCATATGTGGTAATAAACCACTGTTTTGACGCGCGGCAGGGCTCATAAGTGAAGGAGCGCCATTTCACTTTTTGAATGGAAAATTAGCTCCACAAGTCAAATTGCGCTCTTTCCCTTCAGAGCCCTGCTGTGCGCCCAAACTGTGGTTTATAATCACATATGAGGTATCAATATACTCAGGAGAAATTGCCCAACAAATTTTAGGATCCATTTTATCTTGCTGCCCATGTGAAAATGAAAAAATTGAGGCTAAAAGAACATTTTTGTTAGAAAAATTAAAATATCCATTTTTTTGTTTCCAATTTGCTTAGTTCCTGTGAAGCACCTGAAGGGTTAATAATCTTCTTGAATGTAGTTTTGAGTAGCTTGAGGGGTGCAGTTTTTGGAATGGTGTCACTTTTGGGTGTTTTCTGTCATGTACACCCCTCAAAGGGACTTCAAATGGGATGTGGTCACTAAAAAAATGGTTTTGTAAATTTTGGTGGAAAAATGAAAAATTGCTCATGAACTTTGAACCCTTATAACTTACTAACAAAAAAATTTTTTTTTCCAAAATTGTGCTGATGTAAAGTAGACATGTGGGAAATATTATTTCATAACTATTTTGTGTCACATAACTCTCTGGTTTACCAGAAGACAAATTCAAAATTTGAAAATTGCAACATTTTCAACATTTTTGCCATATTTTTGATATTTTCACAAATAAACGCAAAAATTATTGACCTAAATTTAATACTAATATGAAGCCCAATACAAGTTGTTTTTTCTCTTTTCATTTCCCTATCACCATGTCCTTTACTTCAATATCTATTGTTCTATGTGCCTTTGCACTTTACCTTCACCACCCCATCCCCTCTCCATCCCCCCACATCCACATAAACCCCTCTCTCCTTCCTTCTACTTTATTGAACTCCCATACTCTGTTCACCATAGTGAATAATCTCGGACCACCATGCTCCAGGGTATTGCACCAAAAACAAAGTCCCCTTCACAAAAACTGTTTGCCTTTCCTCTTTTTACTGCTGCTTCTGTCAGGTGATATCTCTCCTAATCCTGGTCCACCCTCCACCAACTTCTACCCCTCTCCCACCACACACAGAAACCTCACCAACCTTATAAACATTACTTGCACACCTTCATTGCCCTCTTTTAATTTTGCTCTCTGGAATCCACGGTCTGCATGTAACAAACTTCCACTCATTCATAACTACTTTCTCACTAACTCCCTTAATCTGCTGGCCCATACTGAAACCTGGATCCATGATTCAGACACAGTGTCTCCGGCCGCTATTGCTTATGGCGGCTTGCATTTCTCTCATTCCCCAAGACCTGGCAACAGACATGGTGGTGGAGTAGGTTTACTTCTGTCCCCACAATGTACTTTTCAGGTCATCCCCCCAGCTCCATCACTCTCATTCCCCTCTTTTGAGGTCCACACAATTAGGCTCTTCCATCCCCTCCCCCTTAGAGTAGCGGTTGTATACTGCCCCCCAGGGTCACCCACCCAATTCCTCGACCATTTCTCCGCATGGCTGCCGCATTTCATGTCCTCAGAATTACCAACCATTATTCTGGGAGACTTCAACATCCCCACAAACAGCCCCATCTCCTCATCTGCATTTCAGCTCCTATCTCTAACTTCATCTCTTGGCCTCTCACAGCTCTCAACCTCGATGACACACAAGGATGGTAACACCCTTGACAGGATCTTTGTCCGGCTCTGCTCAACCTCCATCTTAGATAATTCAGAACTTCCCCTCTCTGACCACAACATTCTCTCCTTCACACTCACTAACCCTCGCCCACCACAGCACATTCCTACATATCACACATTCAGAAATCTACAGGCCATAAACCCTCACACATTCTCAGACTCTCTACACTCATCACTGTCCCCAATCTTCTCATTTTCCTGTCCCGATCTGGCAGTCAATTACTTAAATGACTCTCTCAAAAGGACCCTGGACCAAGTAGCGCCCCTCACCCTCAAAACCTCCAAACACAGAGCAAAACAGCCCTGGCTCACATCACAAACTCGATTCCTCCAGTGATGCTCTAGGAGTGCTGAACGTCTATGGAGGAAAAGTCGCACTCCAGAAAACTTCATTCACTACAAATTTATGCTGAGAACTTACAATTCTTCCCTTCACCTTGCCAAACAGACCTACTTCACCACTTTAATCTCCTCACTATCCAACAACCCAAAAAAACTCTTTAACACCTTTCACTCTCTCCTCAGTCCTAAAGTGCAGGCCCCCATCACTGACCTCTGTGCTGATGACCTGGCTTCCCACTTCACAGAGAAAATAGAAAACATCCGTCAGGAAATCAACTCCCAACCTCAAATTACTATTACCCCTGCCTCTCCCCACATTTCCTCCGGCTCACTGTCCACTTTTGACCCGGTTACAGAAGATGAAGTCTCCAGGCTCCTCTCTTCCTCTCGTCCCACCACATGCACTGCTGACCCCATCCCCTCACACCTACTCCAGTCTCTCTCTCTGGTGGTCACCACTCACTTAACCAAAATCTTCAATCTCTCCCTCTCTTCTGGCGTCTTCCCCTCCTCCTTTAAACACTCTATCATCACTCCTTTATTAAAGAAATCTTCTCTCGACCTTTCCTGCACAAACAACTACAGACAAGTTTCCAATCTCAGAATTAAAGAGAAGAAAGCTGACATGTAAAAAAGGGGCGATCACTAGGGATGGGCGAATCTACTCGCTAGGACTCGTTACTCTGCGAGTAGTAAGGGACTCGCAGGACTCGGTACTCTGCGAGTTTCCCAGCGTTTACTCGCACAGTAACGAGTCCAATGCAAATCAATGGCAATCCTAGTTTTGTCAGAGACTCTGACAAAACTAGGATTGCCATTGTCTTGCATTGGACTCGCTACTGTGCCAGTGATAGCAGGGAAACTCGCAGAGTAAGAGCTGTCTGCTCTGTGCAGCTCCAGGGTCCTAGAGCGCGCCTGCTGCCTGATGTAGCAGAGCTGAGATTGTTCTCAGTCTGCTCATTCCCTGTGCATAGACATCTATATCTATGCACAGGGGATGTAGCAGAGAGGACATCGCGTTTTGGACTACGTCGGACGGAAGAGGATTTTTTTAATTAAAGATGGAGTCCCTAATGGCTTTTTTTTTTATTTCTAATAAAAATTTTTCTCTGTGTGGTGTTTTTTTTAACCCTTTATTGGAGATTCTTAGTGGCTGGGTCAAACCTGGCCTGACATTAAGAATCCCGGGCTTAATACCAGCTTGTATTAACCCCTTTATTACCCAGCGTGCCACAGCCACCAGGGCCGCTGGAAGAGCTGGGTTCAGCGCCAGAGGATGGCGCTTCAATGAACGCACCATCTTCTGGGGCGGCTGCGGGCTGCAATTTGCAGCGGGGGGGTGCCAAGAAAGCTTGGGCCTCCCTGCGCTGCGGATTCCAGCCCCCAGCTGCTTAGCTGTACCTGGCTAGACATAGAAATTGCGCGGAGCCCCACGCATTTTTTTTTTATTATTTCATGAAATAATAAAAAAAAAGGGCTCGTCTATATTCTTGTGTCTGGCCAGGTACAAATAGGCACCTGGGGGTTGGGGGCAGCCCGTCGCTGCCTGCTGGATCCGGCTGGTTCCAGAAATACGGCGAAGCCCACGTCAAATTTTTTTCTGAAACATGCTAAATACAGCAAACATGAACAGAATATTTTCAAGATGTAAGAGTCCTTCATTTTACAACAAATAGAAGCACTTCGTTGACATCAAGGTATAAGAAGAAAGAGCAAAGCTAAGGACGGACAAAGGGCAGATCCAAGCGAACGCAGCAGCATTTTTCACCCCATCATGGGCAATATCGAAGTCACAAGTAAGGCACAGCCAGAATCCAGAATAACATTGAGGAAAATTCCATACATCATTCGAAAGTCCAATCCACTGTGGATACTTGTACAGACCAGGCAAAGTTGCGATGTCAATGTCCGCATCTCGATAGAAGCAGGTCCGCAGACTCGCGATACAGCAATATGGCAGGCTGGTTCATAGAGTTCATCATACATTGAAATCCCACTAGGCACAATAGGAACAAAGAAATCAATAGCCAACTGCTGAAAAAGCGTAAATATACAGAGAACATTAAGGAAGCACCAAGCAATTAAATATACAAATAGCTCAAGGCCGTTATGTCTGCTTATAAAAGCCAAAATACAAGAGCTCTTCATTAAGTCCATGCGGCGATAAACTCCTTGTCTCAAAGATCCACCTAGATTCCAGCTTTAATAGTTCCTGTGTTTTATTGCCTCCCCTGATGTTAACATTAAGGCCCTGCAAAACCACAACCCTCATACTACTGGGATTGCTATTATGCGTCATCAAGAAATGTTTCGCAATTGAGGAGATAGCATTTCCTTTCTCCACTTCCTTCTTTGCAGTATTAATTGTTGAGATGTGCTGCTGTATACGCTTGCGCAACTCCTGCGTAGTTTGACCCACATATAGCTTCATACAGCCACATACTATTCCATAGACCAGGTTTTTTGACCGACAATTAAAATACGCTTTGGACTCTAGTTTGTACAGAAACTGCTGTAGGGCAATACTCTCATTTGAGATCATAAATGGACAAACCGTACAGTTCCCACAAGCAAATGTCCCTTTTAGATGGACGCCCCTACCTGTACGTGTACTCGGCCTAGTAAAATGACTATGTGTCACTAGATCCCTCAAATTTGCTGCTCTCATAGCCGTAAGTCCAGGCCCCTGGGTCAAAAATGGCTTCAATCTCTCGTCCCTTGTGAGGAGATCCCAATTATTTGCAAGTATCCTTCTAATATCACTCCATTGATTATTATACGGAGTTACTATGTTGATCGTGTCCCTCAAAGGCCGGGGCTTAGTTCTTAGGGCATCCTCTCTAGAGATATTCTTGGAATATTGGTAAGCAGCTGAACCACATTACGTGGATAACCCCTAGCGATAAAACGGTTAGTCAGATCTTTTGCCTCACGGTGAAAGTCAGGCGTACTGCTACAATTACGTTTAACACGCAAAAATTGCCCCTTCGGAATACCTCGTCGTAAATGTGACGGGTGAGAGCTGCTGTAATGCAGCATGTTGTTCGTCGCTGTGGGTTTCCTGAATAAAGTGGATGTGATTCTCTTATTTTCAATTGTAAGTTTTAGGTCCAAGAAACTCACCCTTCTATCCGATATCTCTGTTGTAAGTTTGATGTTCCAATCGTTTCGATTAAGTTGTTGTATAAACTCTTGACACTCAACAGCCGACCCTGACCAGAGAAAAACAACATCATCAATGAATCGATACCATTTCTTCACATGTGCTCTAAATAAAGGCATCTTGTAAACATGGGTTTCCTCCCACCAGCCAAGAAAGATGTTAGTGTACGAAGGGGCACAACGTGCGCCCATAGCAGTCCCGGAGGCCTGGTTGTAAAATACTCTGTCAAAGACAAAATAATTCTGTTCTAACACAATTTTAAGCAGGTCCAATAAAAAGGAGTCATGTAATCGATTGTTAGAGGATCGTTTGTCCAAAAAATAGGCTACCGCATTTACACCAGGATCGTGCGAAATGCAAGTGTATAAGGACTCGACGTCCATGGATATCATCAGAGTGCCATCATCAATTTCTAAAGGTTCCAATTGTTCAAGAAGGAAGGTAGAATCACGAACATACAGTATGATGCCAGCCCTGTAGCTATAGGTTGTAAAAAATAGTCTAAATAAATACAGGGCCGTTCAAATAATCCTCCGATCCCTGAAATAATTGGCCTTCCCGGTGGATCATGTAGATCTTAATGCACCTTAGGGAGCATGTAAAACGTGGGTACTCGAGGGTGATTGTTGATAAGGAAATCCCTCTCCCGCTTTTCCAATATCCCAAGTCCAAATGCATTTTGAATAAGTCGATCAAGTTTCTTTTTAAAAGTCTGAGTAGGGTCAGAAGGCAAAATACGGTAGTTATTACGATTATTCAACTGCCGCCTGGCCTCAATGATGTATTTGCCAGTGGGCCATAAGACAATATTGCCACCCTTGTCGGCTTCCCTCATAATAAACTGTTTGTTAGCCCTCAATTTAGCCAAAGCCTTAGACTCAGCTACAGTTAAGTTGTTATAGCGACCCGGGGTGGCCCGTAAGGTACTCACCTCATCAGACACACGATTATAAAACTGTTGTATAGCAGGAAATGCCGTCAGTGGTGGAGTGGCTTGAGATGGAATTCTCCGGGGAAACCTGGTCTGGCTTGCCGGATTTTCATTTGCTGCTAGTGCTGTAAGATCCCCCAGTGTCCGCCTCTCCTGCTCCGTCATAGAGTCCAAAATCGAGGGCTGATGATACAAAATTTTAAACATCAACTTCCTGCAGAAAAGGTACACATCCTTAGTTAACACAAATTTGTCCAGGTCCGCAGTCGGAGAAAATGACAATCCATTCTTCAATAATGCAATCTCTGCATCAGTCAGGGAATAAGTGGATAAATTAATTATTTGTAATTGTCCATCTGGACAAGAATCCTGTCTTACCTTTTCTACTTTTTCTTGTGTGGACTTAGTCTCGGGAAGTTCGGGTTCTTCCTCTTTCCTGTACTTCCGACATCTTTTTCCTCCTCTTCTCCCACGTCTAGTCCGTCCTCGCTGTCGTCTACGTCCGATGATAAAAAATCATCGCTTGAGGGTAATTCACCAGTGTTATCCGGTTTGTTAGGTTTTTTGGTGGTTTAGATGGTCGGGGGGTGCACTCCCACCACCCCTA
This sequence comes from Allobates femoralis, assembly GCA_033576535.1. Taxonomy (NCBI): domain Eukaryota; kingdom Metazoa; phylum Chordata; class Amphibia; order Anura; family Aromobatidae; genus Allobates; species Allobates femoralis. Next base: position 193,170,585 of record JARQOC010000006.1, on the reverse strand, counting down.
GGGACTCTAGGGTTACCATGGTGTGTCCACCTATATGCCTTTTGTTTCTCAAAATCCACTTTATCCCTCAAATATTTTCTTCTTTTATTAGATAAAATGACAGCCTGGTATTTATCTATAATGCTCTTAAGTATTTTTTGAAAGGGCTCCACTAGCGTAGGATAGTCAAAGGTTTCAAGTTTAGCCTCCTTGTCTTTGATATCCTTTTTAAGATTTTCTAAACTCTTTTGATCATGCTGAATCAACATGTCCATAAGTAAGTTAGAACATTTACTTAGTCCCGTTTCCCAAAGCTTACGGAAATCGGAATCAGGTTCCCAGGCAGGGAAAATCTGAATACGTAAACCACGGGGAACTATCCCAAGCTTTTTATATTCCTCCAAACTGCGTATATTTAACCACAATCTAGTAAACAGCTTATGCATAGATATGAGTGATTTTGAAATATCAGCATACTCCTCCTCCCAATCTGCCTTCCGCGCAGGTGCTCCAGGTTCCACATGAAAAAAGTCTGCTGACTCTGCCAAGGCTTTCAGTCTAGCATCCAGATCCATCTTGCACCAGAAGAGCATGTGCCTCTCTCAGTAGAGAAAGTCTCCAAATTGGAGCACTACATTTTTAACACAAAAACAAAAAGAGATTAACTGAGGGCACCACAAAATTAAGTAAGGATCCTTACTTAATTTTGTGGTGCCCTCAGTTAATCTCTTTAAGTTTCCAATCTCCCCTTCATCTCTAAACTCCTGGAGCGCCTGGTCTACTTCCGCCTCACTCATTACCTCTCCACTCACTCTCTTCTAGACCTACTATAGTCTGGTTTCCGCCCCCTACATTCTACAGAAACTGCTCTCACCAAGGTGACCAATGACCTTCTGACGGCAAAACGTAATGGTCACCACTCTCTGCTTATCCTTCTTGATCTCTCTGCAGCCTTTGACACTGTTGACCACAATCTCCTACTCACTATGCTGCACTCCATCGGCATCAAGGTCACGGCTCTCTCCTGGTTCTCTTCCTATCTCCCTGACCGCTCTTTCAGTGTATCATTTGCTGGCTCCACTTCCTCCCCTCTTCCTCTCACTATTGGAGTCCCTCAGGGTTCAGTCCTTGGACCTCTTCTCTTCTCACTCTACACAGCCCCGATTGGACAGACCATCAGCAGATTTGGTTTCCAGTACCATCTTTATGCTGATGACACACAACCAGGGGCGTAACTACCGGCATAGCAGACGTAGCAGTCGCTTTGGGGCCCGGCCCTTGTGGGGGGCCCGGACCCAGCGCCGCTACGCTGCTATCCGGTCAGCTACAGGCCCCCAGTGTGTATATACAAGTCCCCCACTCCTCCTCTGCTGCACACGTCACCTGTAAAGGAATACATCATACTTACTTATCTCTGCCGGCTGCCGCCGCTCTGCACCGCGCTCCGTCTTCATCCAGCTTCTTCCTGGTTGTGACGTCATTTCCTGCGCCCGGCGGTCACAACCAGGAAGAAGCTGGATGAAGACGGAGCGCGGTGCAGAGCGGCGGCAGCCGGCAGAGATAAGTAAGTATGATGTATTCCTTTACAGGTGACGTGTGCAGCAGAGGAGGAGTGGGGGGCCTGTATATACCCACCAGGGGCCTGTATACTACCACCAGGGGCTCTGTATACTACCACCACCAGGGGCCTGTATACTACCACCAGGGGCTCTGTATATACCACCAGGGGCTCTGTATACTACCACCACCAGGGGCTCTGTATACTACCACCACCAGGGGCTCTGTATACTACCACCACCAGGGGCCTGTATACTACCACCAGGGGCCTGTATACTACCACCAGGGGCTCTGTATACTACCACCACCAGGGGCTCTGTATATACCACCAGGGGCCTGTATACTACCACCAGGGGCTCTGTATACTACCACCACCAGGGGCCTGTATACTACCACCAGGGGCTCTGTATATACCACCAGGGGCTCTGTATACTACCACCACCAGGGGCTCTGTATACTACCACCACCAGGGGCTCTGTATACTACCACCACCAGGGGCCTGTATACTACCACCAGGGGCCTGTATACTACCACCAGGGGCTCTGTATACTACCACCACCAGGGGCTCTGTATATACCACCAGGGGCTCTGTATACTACCACCAGGGGCTCTGTATATACCACCACCAGGAGCCCTGTATACTACCACCAGGGGCCTGTATAAACCACCACCAGGGGCTCTGTATACTACCACCAGGGGCCTGTATATACCACCACCAGGGGCTCTGTATAATACCACCAGGGGCCTGTATATACCACCACCAGGGGCTCTGTATACTACCACCAGGGGCTCTGTATATACCACCACCAGGGGCCTGTATATACCACCACCAGGGGCCTGTATATACCACCACCAGGGGCCTGTATATACCACCACCAGGGGCCCTGTATACCACCACTGGGGCCTGTATATACCACCACTGCGGAGGCTGCTGTAATACTGCTGGGGCCTGTATATACCACTGGAGAGGCTGCGGTATACCACTGGGGCTGCTGTATATACTGCTGGGGCCTGTAAGGGGGTGTGTCTTGAAGGGGCGTGTCATTTTGGGGGGGGTGTCTTGGAGGGGCGTGTCATTGGGGGCGTGTCTTGGAGGGGGCCCCGTTCAAAAGTTTGCTATGGGGCCCTGCCAGTTCTAGTTACGCCCCTGCACACAACTATACACTTCTTCCCCTGACCTTACTCCCGCTCTAATAAAGAACACCAATGACTGTCTAACCGCAGTTTCCAATATCATGTCCGCTCTCTACCTGAAGCTTAATCTTTCCAAAACTGAACTACTCCTGGTCCCACCCTCCACTAACCTCCCTAAATATGACATCTCTCTCTCGTGTGCGCACCACAATAGTGCCGAGTCAGCAGCCTGTCTGGGTGTTATGTTTGACTCTGATCTTTCCTTCACTCCATATATACAAGCTCTCGCCCGCTCTTGCCGCTTGCACCTGAAGAACATCTCCAGAATTCGCCCCTTTCTCACCTTGGAAACTACAAAAACCATCACTGTGACCCTGATTCACTCCCGCCTTGACTATTGTAACTCTCTCTTAGTTGGCCTCCCCCGCACTAGACTGTCCCCTCTCCAGTCCATCCTTAATGCAGCAGCCAGGATTACCTATCTAGCAATCGTTACTCAGACGCTTCTGCTCTATGCCACTCATTGCACTGGCTGCCTATATACTACAGGATCCATTTCAAACTGCTTGTTCTCACCCACAAAGCTCTTCACAGTGCAGACCCCCATACATCTCCTCCCTTATCTCTGTCTATCACCCCAGCCGTTTCTTCCTCTGGAAGTGACTTTAGACTCACTTCTGCATTAATCTGAATCCTCCCACTCCCGGCTCAATGACTTCTCCCGAGCCGCACCAATTCTTTGGAACGCTCTACCCAAAAAAATCAGAGGTATCCACAACTTAAATAGTTTTAGGCGATCCCTAAAAACACATCTCTTTAGGATGGCCTATCATGATCCCTAGTCAGTCATCTAGACATAGCCTATCCGTTCCGCCTCAAGTGGATCACATCTAACGGGTTGCGGCCACATATTCTGCTCCTATCTGTTCCCATCTCCTCAAGTTGACTATACTTTCATTGCAAATGAGCACCTATACCTTGTCACCCCCACCTCATTGTTAGATTGTAAGCTCTTATGAGCAGGGTTGCCATTTTTTGCTCCAATTACTGTATTATGTTATGCTTTGTATTGTATTGTTTTTGGCATTGTATTGTATTTTCTAATTGTTTCTCATGATTGTTTAAATGTGAGCTTTGTATTGTGAATGTGAAGCGCTGCGGAATATGTTGGCGCTATATAAATAAAAATTATTATTTATTTTTATATGTCACGAAAAAACAATTCAGAATCGCTTGGATCCGTTGAAGTGTTCCCGAGTTATAACCTCATAAAGGGACACTGGTGAGAATTGCAAAAAATGTCAAGGTCTTTAGGGTCAAAATAGGCTGGGTCATGAAGGGGTTAAGTAGGCTTGGGTGCAGTTGGTAGAACTCACTGGGACATGGTTGTATAATTCTACCAGATCTGGTAACTTTTCTAGCCACAAGTTTCTTCCTGCCACCGGCAAAGTCTTCAATAAGTCCATCACAATTTGATTCAATTTCTCACATAGGCCATTTGTTTGTGGATGGTATGGTGTTGTCCAGATTTTCTACACCTACAAGTTACAAAATTCTCGAACACCTCGGCTTCAAACGCTGGACCTTGATCTGTGAGGACCTGCTCCGGGTAGCCATGAGGTCTGCAAAAATAAGTTTGGAACGCCTTAGCCACTGTTCTGGCTGTTAGATTCCTTCACAGGCCCACCACCAGAAAGCGGGAATAGTCGTCCACTATGGTCAAGGCATAGACATAGCCGGATCTATTTGGGGTTAACTTGACATGATCCAAGGCTACTAGTTCAAGTGGTTGTTTGGTTACAATGGACTGCAGTGGGGCTCTCTGACTGTCTTTTTCTTTCCTTCTTAGGTTGCATGGGCCACAGTATCTGCACCAATTCTCAATGGATCTTCTCATTCCAACCCAATAGAATCTTTCTCCAAGCAGAACCTCCAATTTCTTCCAACCAAAATGCCCTGCACCTCATTGTAGGCTTCTAAGACCATTTTGACATCACTTTTTGGCACAACAATTTGCCAGACCAGTTTCATGAGATCTGGGGTTCGTTGCCCTCTGCACATTTTACCTTCATACAGAAATTGCTTACTTCACTTCTTCCACAGCTGTTGAGCTTCAGATGTGACATCTGGACCAGGGTATAAACCCTACTGTGTCAGTAGCTCCTTAACTAACTGCATAGCTGGATCACTGTTCTGTGTTTCAGGCCATCCATTATGAGGTAATGGGTTTAATGTTGCTTTCTGGTGTTTGTTGTACACACCGGTTCTGTACTATACTACTTTAGGGCAGTGAAAGGCCAGTAGATCTATCTCTTCTAACTCCTTCCTCTTCCATGTCCTGCAAGTGTGGCATCCTGGATAAGGCATCCGCATTGGCACTCTTGCGGCCAGCCCGATACTTGATGATGAAGTCATAGTTAGACAGCTGGACCATCCATCGTTGCTCCAGCGCACCTAGTTTTGCTGAGTCTAAGTGGGTAAGCGGGTTGTTATCCGTAAAGATGGTAAACTTTGCTGCAGCCAGATAATGTTTGAATTGTTCAGTAACAGCCCAGACTACTGCCAGGAATTCCAATTTGAAAGAGCTATAGTTTTCCGGATTTCTTCCTGTAGGACGGAGCTTCCTGCTTGCAAAGGCTATCACTCATTCTTTGCCTTCTTGCACTTGAAACAGCAGGCTACCAGACCCATGTTGCTGGCATCAGTATACAGAATGAATGGCTGGTGATAATTGGGATAGGCTAGGATCTCATCTCTCTGTCAGTGCCCACATCAACTTCTTGAAGGACTCTTCTGTCTCACTACCCCATCTGAAGAGGACGGGTTTTAGCCTTCTAGGACTGACCTATCAGGAGATCTTGTAGAGGGGCGGCCATCTTTGTAAACCCCTTGATGAACCTTTTGTAGTAGCCCACCGGTCCCAGGAACTGCCTCACCTCTTTTTTTTTTGAACCATCATTTTTATTGTTTCATAAATGTCAGTACATTCACAAATATTAAAGAGTAACAAAAGAAAACAGTATTATAGCAGATAATATCTGTGTCATCAGACTCAATGTGAAAACATCCCTTTATTACATGATAACTACCCTTAATCCCACCCGCATCCCACCCTAGAAAACATCCTTACATTCCTCCAACATATCCATAATAAAATATATACTGATAAATAATGAAAGTTAAGTGCAACCTTTAAATCAAGCATTTCAATTTGCCCAGAGTGCCTCCCAAGTCCTCCAAGGCATACCAAGCTGAGGACCTGTAAGGCAGCATAAAGGCCGTAATTTCAGCATCAGTAAATTCGTCTTCAATGAACACTCTCCATTTGTGAAAAAAATTTTGTGTTAGTTTGCTGGGGTTACGCAATGTTTCCAGGGACTCAAGTGCAAGAACACTCCGCAGGGAAGTTTTAATATCTCCAAATCCCCACAAATTCCTCTCGCCCATGTTTCCACTGTCTTCCAATATCTTTGAGAAGCAGGGCAGGACCAGAGACCATGTTCCAAATCCGTCATATGAGTCTTACACTTAGGGCAATTCACCCACCTTCCCTGGTTAGCTTGTGTCGGTGGTATGTTGAAGCCCTGAACCGTACCATGTATGATCCTAAACTGAGAATCCCTCCATCTTTCATTATGTACAAACCACCCCCCCAACCCTCCAAGATCTTCTGGGTGAGGTCAGGGTCAGCTATGTGCTTTCTCCATTTAGTAAAAAGCGTCCCCTTCTTTGCCGGCCTCAAAATTCATTGCAATTATTTAGCATAAAGAGAGGTAATGGAAACATCTCCCTCATTTATGGCTAGCAAGTCGGACCACATGTTGTCCTCAACCTCCCCAGAAATATCCAGCAAGTGAGAGAGAAGATAATGATGCAGTTGACGGTATTGCATGGCATGAAATCGAGGGAGATCATAAGTAGTCAAGACCTCACTCTCTGTCATCCACCTCCTCTCTTCTACATTTATAAGATCTCCTAGGGTTCTGATGCCCCGATCTCTCCAAGCCTCGAATAATGAATTCTCACGGCCTAGTGGGAAGGCTGGACATCTCCAAGGGCTAAGTATTTTTGAGACTTTCTAAGCTAGCTTTAATTTTCTCCTTTTTTTCTCAGTACATTTAAGGGCTGTAGGCAAGCAAGACAACGGTGAATGCAACAGAGCAGACAAATCCCAGGGCTTAGCAAACTCTCCCTCTACATCTTCATCAGAAAACCTGTTAGTGCCCCTGATCCAGTCAAGAACATTGCGTAAAATGCACGCTAAATTGTACCCTCTAACATCCGGGAGTTGAAGCTCTCCCTCTTGTTTTGACTGCATCAAGACACCAAAAGCCAATCTGCACTTTTTTCCCCTCCATAGGAATTTTGAGAAGGCTCTATTTAATTTGGCTACATCTGTATGTTTTAACAGCATGGGGATATTTTGGAGTAGGTATAACATTCTCGCAAAACTGATCATTTTAAGCAGATGGCATCTCCCCATCAGAGAGAGTGGTAGTCCCGCCCAGCCCGCAAGCAACCGCTCTATTTTTGAAAGAATCGGGGCAAAGTTAAGTCAATATGTCTGGCCAGGGGATCTAGCCAACTGGACCCCCAGATATTTGATACTGTCCTTAGCAACTGGTAGATCACAGAAGCGAGTTCGTCCCGAAAGTCTACTCTTTGAATTAATTAATAGAATCTCACATTTGTCCTTATTTAGGTAGAAACCTGAATGTTTACCCAAAGTTTCAATATCTGCAAGAATGCGAGGGAGATCTCTTTCGGGATCTCGGACATACAGAATGATATCATCCGCGAAAAACTAAAATTTGACCTCTCTGGTCCCCACTCTGAATCCTTCATATGTGTTATTATTTTCAAGATATAAAGCTAAAGGCTCTATGGCTAAATTAAAAAGGAGGGGGGATAACGGACAACCCTGTCTCGTCCCCTTCTGCAGGCAGAAGGAGTCCGATAGGAAGCCGGGGGTACTAATACAAGCCCTAGGGCTACTATATAAAGACCGCAGGTATTGCCTGAATGGTCCTACAATTCCAATAGAGTCTAAGACTCGACTCAGCCATGACCACCGCACGTTGTCAAACGCTTTTTCTGCGTCAAGTGTGATCACGGCTGGGTCCCCTCTTTCCAATCCCACTCTCTTTCCCATGACATCCAATAAAAGCATCGCTTTCCTAATGTTGGTGACAGTTGACCTTCCTTTAATAAATCCCGCCTGGTGGGGGGTATCAATCTAGGTAATACCGTCGCCAGTCTATCGGCCATAATCTTTGAAAGACGTTTTAGAACCTGATTTATTAATGAAATTGGCCTAAAACTCGCCGGATCCGTATCTTACCTGGTTTGGGTATAAGTTTTATATAGGCCAGGTTCATTCATTCTTGGATAGGGGCCCCCTGGAGTATTGCGTTAAACAAATCTCGTAAGACAGAAGAAACCTGTTCTTTTAAAGCCTTAAAAATGCTCCATTGTAGCCATCAGGGCCAGGAGCTTTGTCCGGATTTTTGTTTTTAATAGCATCCTCTATTTCCCCCACAGTGACAGGGCTATTCAAAAAGTGCTTGTCTTCCTCTGAAATACCCGGTAGATGAATCAGGTGCAGCCAATCAGCCCCCTCAGGCACATCAGATCCACTATCTGAGTAAAGAGATGCATAGAATTTTCCCAGTGCCTGGGTGACATCTTTTGGGTTGGTCCAAGTATTACCATGCTTATCAATTATAGTTTGAATGGGAGAAGAAGGATGCCTACCACGTGACAATCGTGACAATAATCGACCGGCTTTGTCTCCAAATTTATGAAGGTTTAGTTCCAGCCTACTTTTATAAATGTCTTCCCTCCATCTTGCCCACAGATCAAAATTTTCCTTAGCCTGCAACCAAGTCTCCCTATCAGGGTCAGCCATCGTGCTGTTATATCAAGTGTGCGAGTTCCTCACCGCCAAACTGGCCTTTACATATTGTTCTTTTATCTTTTTCTTTATCCCCATGCTGTAAGCCCTCACCTGTCCCCTCAAAACCGATTTCGCAGTTTCCCAGAACAAGCCCGGATCAGAGCGATGAGCTTCATTATCAATCAAATAAAGCGACCACCATTCTCTAAGGAGGGCGACAAAATTTTCTTCTCTGGTGAACGTGTCAGGAAACCGCCACAAGTAATCAGTACCTTTCTCATAAGCATCCTTAGTTTTCAGCACCATTGGGCTGTGATCAGATATTACCATGTCCTCTATTTTAATTTTAATCACCCTTTGCAATATGTTGGGTGAGGTAAAAAACATATCTAATCTTGACCAAGACCCATGGGGGTGGGAAAAATGGGTAAATTCTCTATCTAGTGGGTGCATTATCCTCCAAGCATCACCCATGTCTACATCTGCAAAAAGGGATTCAAGAAAGCTCTTAGTTTGTAGGCCCCTTGGCTCCTGACCCATCCCCAGTGGGGGTGAGGAGTGCCTCCTGTCTTCCTCCATGCGAAGCATCATGTTAAAATCGCCTCCTACTATCCTGTTGTGGCCGTGATCAGTTAGAACTCTGGTTTGTACCTTTTGAAAAAAGGGCTTCCGATTCACATTTGGTGCGTAAATATTGTAAATAGTAAAGACGTCCTTCTGGATTTGTATGGTCATCTGGATCAATCTGCCCTCATCATCCACTTGCGTGGACAGGACCGTATAAGCCAGGGATTTATGAATTAAGATTAAAACCCCCGCTTTCCTCTCCACCACACCAGAGCCATAAACTTCACCCACCCACAGTTTCCTGAGACGGAAAAAGTCTTCAGAAATCAGGCGGGTCTCCTGGAGCAAGGCAATATCCACGTGAAGCCTTTTTAGGTGGCGTAAGACCATCATGCGCTTTGCTGAGGAGCGCAAACCCGTTACATTCCAGGAGACCCACCTAACCATCCGAATCCCCCCAAAACAACACAGTTAATAAGAATCGAGTCAATAACCAGTCGGGTGTTATCCCCATGACTTAAACCAAGATGGAGTAACTGTTGCACACAAGATGGATTGGAGCAATATTACACTGTTGAGATGCCTCTAGGTCTCCCCCCTCCCCTGAACGTCCCTCCTCTTATCCCAACCTCACCACTACTTTTCATAGGTACAAGTAGCTGACTTCTCTTCTTCCCTCCAATACAACCCATATATATGCCTCTTACCCCGCCACAGCAACCGGCTAGTGGATGAAGACGCTTTAGAACAGCAAAATAAAATGAAAGACCTCCCTTCCCCGATCCATAAAGTAAACCCCTTATCATAGGCAATCTCAGAGCATTTGCCACCTGGTTGTCAAGTTAGTGCAAACATATAATAAGTGCAATAATCAACTACAGGTAGAGGTGCTAAAAAGTCAGAAAACACCATTCCTGTATAACTTCCCAATTAGTCCTCGTGTGTGTTGACATATCCCCTCCTCCTCTCGAGAAAAATTACATAGATATCATGGAGACCTGAACAAGAGGATGGCTTGCTCACCGTCTGGACAAGTGCCATGTCCTTAGGTTCGTTGACTTAGTAGCCAACCTGCATAGCAGATCCATAATTCCTAAGAGAAGAGGAAACGTAAAGAAGGAGAGAGAAAAGAAAGGCAACAAAACAACAAAAGAAGTAAAAAAAGAAAAAAAAAAAGGGGGGGGGGAGGGGAAAATAATAGTAGTAAAGGAGGGGGGTTCAAAGCCTCACACCAATGAGTTCAGCTATATCGACATCACTTTCTTCTCCTTCACGGGATCAGTAGGAAAAAATGTTAGAAGATGGGCAGTCCCAGCATCGCTATTTCTTCTTGTGCCAGCGTGAGCCCGCCTGCCTCTGTTGCCTAGACGTCACACCCCTAGATGCACCTCCATCGTTCGTGGTATCTGAACGCAGTCTGTATGACCTCACAGAATCTCGATCTTCTTCAGCCCTTAGATCTGGGATGGAAGACACAGGTGATTTATCAGGATTAACGGCCGGGGGTGTCACAGCTCTTGGGGAGCGAGTATTATCCAGAATCACAGTCATTGCTTTCCCCGGATCTGTGAAGGTCAGCAGTACGCCCTCCCTAGACCTGAACCTCAGGGTGGCCGGGAAATTTAATTGGAAGCAGACATTTCTCTTGTGAAGTATTAAACACGCTTCACTAAAGGCCCTCCTACAGCGGGAAACTTCTATTGAATAGTCTGCAAAGACCAATGTTCTATGGCCATGAATCATTAAAGGATGCTTCCTGGCCTTATAAGCCCGGAGGATGTCTTCTTTGTCCCTATGATTTAGGGATTTAGCAATAGCGTGTCTCGGTTTATTAGAGTTTCCAGATTGAGAGGATCTAGTAGCAGTTGCAGTTGGAGTGTCCAGAGTCTCCCTAGGAGGTCCAATTCTATGGGTACGCTCTGTCTTACATCTGTGCTGTAGCCTTCACCGAATGGACTTAAAAACATAGAAAAAACTCACCAAAATTTGCCAGGTAAATACCCATTTCACTTAGCAGCGGCTGCCAGCTCCTCTGAGAGGCAACACAGGTGTCTGTATGCCGGTACTCAATCACCTACAACCCACAGTGGGGGCGGTTATGACACCAGCGTCCTGCCATACTGTCAGGGAGGTGACTGGTGGCATTTAAAGACACGAGGTTACCAAAGGCTCTGCCATTCACGGTACATGCAAGGCATAGTGTCAGAGCAGCCTATTGGTCACGCCCTTCTATTAGATCAGGCGGGCTGCTCCGCACTGATTACATGCCTCACAAAATGACAGACGCCCCCCAGAGGGCTCAGCCTCATACTGCAGATAAAAAAAATGCAATAAAACACTAAAGATGAAAATGTGAGGTGTTTGTGGTATTTTGGCCAAAGTACGTAAGCTGGTAACCCACGGTCAAGGGCCCTCACGCTTACCAGTCCTAACCACATGCCTTTTGCGACATGTATGATTTATGTTATATCATTCACCGAATGGACTTAAAAACATAGAAAAAACTCACCAAAATTTGCCAGGTAAATACCCATTGCACTTAGCAGCGGCTGTGCTGTACCCCCAAAGCTTGGGGGAGATCTACTTCAAAAATTTCTTCCAGTTGGCTCACCGGACTGGACTCTGGGAGGCCCACTATCTTAAGATTACTCCTTCTCGCTTTATTCTCAATGTCTTCCAGCTTTGTATATGCATAGTCAGAGCGTTTTTGTAAAGATAGCACTTGTTCCTCTAACTCCTGTATTCTATCCTCCGCAGCTCCAATCCGTGTTTCTGCCTCCTTAAGTTTCTGATCGTGGGTCCCCACTTTTACACTCAGTTCTCCTGTTGTGGCAGCTACCATGTCAATTCTTTGGCCAGCGCTTTATAGTTGATGTGCTGTATTCCCTGCCAGCCTCCTGGTTTCACGCCTAGATCCTCTCCCCTCATCTCTCCTTCTGTCTGCTCATGCACCCAGTGCTCCTGAGACTGTGACTGCTATCCCTGGGCAGAGGCACAGGTCCGCAGCGGAAGCGAATCCCCCGCCACCGCCACAATAGTTTCCATCATCCCCGCTGCATTTTCCCCGGATGGTACAATAGCTCCCTGCCCTGAGGCATCCTCCGGCCCTCCTTCAGCTGCATCGTGCGCGCCATTATCAGCCACCTCGTGTGGAGGTCTGGACCGGCCATTCTCCCCCTTCCGGGTCACATAGCGGTCCATCCTTGGGGTATGTGGTGCTCTGATGTTGTCCCTGGCTGCCTGGAGTGTGTAGATGATCCCGGGGCATATGGGGAGGTCAGATGGAGCCGGATTGCTGCAGAGAGGCCCGAAGCGCTGTTAGACGCGGCCGCACATGGAGGCGCCGGAACCGGAAGTTCCTGCCTCACCTCTTTAACGCTGGTGGGTTTTGGTCAGTCCCTTATCACTGTGACCTTCTCAGGGTCTGGTGCTATTCCTTCAGAGCTTACTACATGACCGAGGTATTGTACCTTTGGTTTCAGCAGGTGACACTTGGATGGCTTTACTTTCATGCCATACCCGGACAAGGCTTTAAACACTTCTGCCAAGTGTTCCAGGTGTTCTTCATACGTCTTCGAGTATACTATGACATCATCCAGGTACAATAAGACGGTTTCAAAGTTCTTTCAAAGTCCTAGGCAGCATTCCATCAGCCTCTGGAATGTTCCTGGTGCATTGCAGAGTCCAAACAGCATACAGTTGAACTCGCAGAGGCCCACCGGCGTGGTAAACGCTGTCTTCTCCCAGTCAGCCTCTGCCACAGGAACTTGCCAATACCCACTAGTAAGATCTAAGGTGGAAAAGTAGTTAGCAAATTTTAATGCAGCTAATGATTCCTCAATTCTAAGTAATGGATACGCATCCTTTTGTGTATAAAGTGGCTGATCTGCCAGTAGTCTACGCACATTCTCATTGTACCATCCTTTTTCTTAACTAATACTAGAGGGACTGCAACTGTCTTTTATCACCCCTGCTTCCTTCATTTCCTTCAACATCTCTTTAACACATTGGTAGTGAGCGAGCGGTACAGATCTATATTTTTCTTTGGATAGGTGGATGTTCACCTGTGGGCATGTGGTGTTCTACTCCTTTTATCTGCCCAAAGTCTAAATGGTGTTTGCTGAAGGCTTGCTCGTACTCTCTCACTACCTGGTATACTCCATGCTTTTGATAGGAGGGTGTAGAATCGGTACCTACATGTAATTTCTGGCACCAATCCTCCAGCTTTCCCTCTGAGTCATTGCCCTCAGCCTGTTCAGACGGATTCAAGGGTTCTACTGTCTTGATGGAATTGTTATCGACAGTGAATAGTGTAGCAATGGTAGCATACTTTAGAAAAGTAACTTCTTCTTCACAATTTAGAAGGCGTACCAATACCCTCCCGGTGCGTACTTCAGCTATTTCTCTGGCTGTCAGGATAGTGGGCCTACAGTCTGAGTACACAAGTTCTATTAGGGCTTAGTAGTCTTGCCCTCTAAGGCCTATTGCGGCTCTACACCAGACCAACATTTCAGTTTTGGGGGGTATCATGTCTGGCCCACAAGGGTCTGGGTACTCAGATCTTGGGCGCGTCGGGTGCAGGGATGTCCCGCGTGGTCGGTGCCCGAGTCTGTGCCCTTGAGTGACAACAAAAAGGGGTATATACAGGGGTAAAAGTTTATAGATCATTGTCGTGATGCCACCTGTAGATCCGGTGATGGCACCAGTGCTGTTGCAGACCTCCGGGGGAATGGATGGCAGCAAGGTGTTGTAGCTCCTTACAGGTAGAGCAGGGTCCCCCGGAGCAGTGTAGTATGATAATAAGAATAGGGCAGCGCACTCCTTCTTCCTTACGCTGCCCTGCACGAATCTCGCTTATTACCAGGCCTGTTGGGTGATATGAGATATCCTTCTCTCAAGGGTCTAGGTACTAAGATCTCGGGCGGTCGGGTGCAGGGATGTCACGGGTGGTCGGTGCCCGAGTCTGTGCCCTTGGGTGACAACAAAAAGGGGTATATACAGGGATAAAAGTTTATAGATGATTGTCATGATGCCACCTGTAGATCCGGTGATGGCATCGGCGCTGCTGCAGACCTTCGGGGGATGGATGGCAGCAAGGTGTTGTAGCTCCCTACAGGTAGAGCAGGGTCCCCTGGGGCAGTGTAGTATGATAATAGGAATAGGGCAGCACAGTCTCTGCTGTGAAACTGGAATGTCACAGTTAACCAGGAAGAAAACAGATGCTTGCTCTGCTCGGGTTCTTTACTCCAGTTACCTTCAGCTTGTACACAGTTCACAGGTGTTACGGTTCAGGTAGTGAACCAGGTGTCATAGGAGGAAGCAATGTCTCTCTGATGCTCCTGTGATGTTCCTTCTTTTCTCTTCCACTTTCCTACCTCTGCACACTCCTTCTTCCTCACGCTGCCCTGCACGAATCCCGCTTACTACCAGGCCTGTTGGGTGATATGAGATACCCTTCTCTCTCTAAGGGGTGCTCAATCCAGTTTGGTGCTTCCTGTGGGGACCGTACGTATGTCGGGTGGATCATGCTCCTATGAAGCTGTCGATCATACCGGTGTTTGCTGCTCAAAGATGGACCTCTGCACTGCTTCGGAGCCGGTACCCAGCTGTGGACTGGGCCTGGGTGTTCAGTCATCCTCTGTCTGCCCTCTCTGCCTGTGTCGCCAGTCCTTCTGGGCATCCTCCCTGTGGTGTCCCCTGAAGGGTCCTTCCCTGTCTCTCTCCACAGACATTCTGCAGTTCTGCTTCCTGCGCTCACACTGCTGTAGCCTGAAACTCCTCCCACCAGGACTGGGTCTCTCAGCAAAGGATTTAACCCTATAGTTCTCTGCACTAAGTGTGTGAATGCAGATTGAGAGCCTCAGACCTACATTACCTCTCCCCATAGCAGGAATACTGCACTCTGTCTTGGATGCAGTACCCCTCTGTAGAGTACTGACTAGTGGGGCACTACAATCACAATTGGTACCGGGTCACTTACCCTTGCACTGCCAATTTCTCCTCTGGACAACTCTACCTGGTGTCTCAATGACAGAGTCTTTATTTCTTTCTGCAGGACTCGCTGCTGTCCACTGTTGGCAGTCTCAGCAATTTGCTGTAACACATCAATTATTTCTGCAAGACAGTTTTCTATCACATTAGTGCCTAAAATAATCATTGGATTACGTTCATGCTGGTCAACATCAACAATTATTAACCCTCGACCTTTTAACTCCACCCACCCCACTTTGATGGTCACTTCTTTGAACCCAATCTGCGGCACTGGTTTACCATTACTAGCTACTATATTAAAGTCATCATCTGGGCCACGTAAAATGTCTGAGTCTGCCCAGTATCTCTTGTAAAGGATATATGGTATAGATGTCACCTGTGAACCAGTGTCCAGCAGTGCATTCATGGGGATGCCATCGAGCACGACAGGTAGGACCGGGCGTCCTCCCACGTACCTGTCACGCCAGTTTGGAGGGCCTGGTGATCTTATTCCTGAGAGGCGGCCCGCTTCCCTAGGAGATTCTCGTTTAAAGTACATTCCCTGGCACTACAAGATGGCCGCTGGCCATGTGTATGTATTCCTTGATGAAGGAGCATATCAGGCTCTGAAATGCGTCAGATGGATCCAATAAACCTGAAGTAACTTGAAGCTATTGGCTACGTGTCTTCTGTGGCAGCGGGGACCGATAACACATTGTCCCATTGAATGCTTGAATTATCTACCACATTGCACGTGAAGGTGTGGGTCCTTTAGCAGCCACTGTTACATGTTTGTTATGCTGGTTGTGTGCTACACAACCTGAAAAGGTGAGCAGTGATTATTATGGCTTTAAAGCCACTCTGCCTTTACGAAGATAAGACCCTATTGCGCTTGCTTCCTTTGCAGTGATTATATTGAATGAACACTTTGGGAGCCTCAAAGAGACTTTATCTTTCCCAGTGACTACCCGGCCAGCTACCCGCAAACACTGTGTAACTGTGTACCTGAACTTCTGAGAACTGTTGCCAGTAAAGCACCTGTACAGAGTCAGCAAGCCTCCGGTGCCTTATTCTGTTAAGTTAAGAAGTAGCTGCTGCCACATCAACTAGCTCAGCAGCAACAGTGTCCCGGGTACCCCGCTCCACCTGTGGGGAGCTGTACCACCCAAGCTGCCTGTCCAACATCTCCGGAGGTCTGAAGCAGCGCTGGTGCCTTCACCAGAATCCACAGGTGGGGTCACGAGACATTACACTTTTATCATTTAACCCCATTATACAGCTGACCCCCAGGGCTATGGATCCGGGCACCAGCCACCCAGACAGCACCCCCCCCCATATCAACGACCGGGTACCGAGTTCCCAAAGGCCCCTGAGTGGGTCATTTTCCGGCGCTCACAAACAGGATTTTGTGCCCGGTGTACGGTACTGTGTGCCTAATGAACTTTTAAAATTGACCCAAAAAGAACAGTCAATATACGGCACAAAAGAACTGTTTCCCACCATTTTCAGCGAACACCAAAATGGCAGCTTTAAAAATGTAAAAAGACAATATGTTGGCCCAGGGGCGTGCTCGGCCCCTCACCATGGGAGGGTCATACCAGAGGCGCGAAACTGTTTGCCCCGAATGTCATCAATCAACCAAGGGGGCAGGCCAAAGACAAAGAGTCTTGAGATAACCCCCTTAAAGAGCAGGAAGGGTGCGGCCGGAACTCAGAATAAAGCGGGTGCAGTCCAGGTACCAGCAACCATGGCGGCAACCAGACTGCGAGACCTGTTGCGGGAAGTAGAGGAAGAGGCCGGACTGCAACCGGCGATCCGAGGGCAGTCTCCCTCCTCACTAACGAGGGAGATGCGGTCTTCTGGAGAGCCGCCTTCCAGGAGCTGAGGGAGAATCTCCGTGAGACAGTGGAGTGGGTCGTCCGAAGATGGAGTACGGACATGGCCCGAGTTAACCGGGGCTATGGAGAGGCAAGTGCTGGAAGCGGAGGTGACAGACCAGGCCTTGGTCGAACACCTGGCAACCAGTGGAAACCTGCCCAGTGGACAGCAGCCTGCAACCATGGTAGAAGTCGTGGTACAGATGGATGACCCTGAGAGCTTGCCTGGAGACAGTGTCTGCACCACCGCAACTGAGCCTATTGGCCCTGATGGAGCGACTGCAGAGCCAGATGTCCCTGGGACACCCGAACCTGAGCCCGAGGTGATGGTCGAGATCATTGAAGAGGAACCAGTCAACCAACTGAGCTCCGAGGAGGAGGACCCTGAGGATGGCAATAGCATGGCGAGGGAACCATTGCGTGTGTGCCCCGAGCGCTGTGGTGGAAAAGCCTTGAATACCAGCTTGGGACTGTGCAGGGCCAATCTACCTATACCAGAAGTCCAGGGAGGTCCCCCGGTACGTTTCCCCACCACAGACGATGACTACCAGCCCACTTCAGCTGAACAAGCAGAGTGGCACCGCCGCCGAGAGGAGTGGTGGGCCAAAGAGAGGGAGAACCGGCAGGTCCGAGCCCAGGCCCGTCTCCAGCCACCAATACCCCTTGATGAACGGCAAACAGGTACTGTGACTACGTTCAACCTGGAAAGCGGGTATGGGTTCATCCGGGAACCAGGCCTTTACGAGGAGGGTATTTGTGGGAAGGTGAGATGTGGAATCCCATCTCCAGAAGAGCCATTCGGACCGGGACTTGTATAGAGGCAACCAGGTATCGTATGAGAGACACGCAGGACCACGGGGGTGGTATGCCATACGTGTTTCCAAACCATAAAGGCATTATAGTGTAAATAGTTCCCATTTTGTAAAAATTTGCATATTTGACTTGTAGAGACTCATAGACTTTGATGAGAACTCTGATGGTCTTTTCTGCATTATGTGTGCATTAAAGCAGCCAGTGGTGAGAGAGGACACTATGCTTGGTGACAGACAATTACCTCTGGGCCTGCAGTGTGTACCAGCCCCGTTAGGCCGATGTTAAACTGTTTGCAACGTTTTAATGAAAAAGTGACTCCCATAAAGGGAAGAAAAATACCGTTTATTGTTTGCAAATAAAAATGTTCCCGTTATGTTCCAGAAAATGCAAAAAGCTCTGTACCGGGTAGGGGTATGAACACTTGAGGACAAGTGTGTTTCACCAAGGGGAAATGTGGCACCCCACATGTGGTCAGTGCGCCACAGTAGGGTACTGCACTGATAATGTAGTGTGCAGTATTCCTGTCATTGGGGAGTGTAAAGTTAACCTGAGGCTCTTATCCCAGCATCCCTACACTTAACATAGGGGAGCAATTGGCCACCCATTACCAGGGTAACCGATCCTGGTGGGAGGAGCGTTAGGGTAGAAGGAGCGTCAATACCGGTGGGTCGCAGGTTTATCCAGCAGCCTCAACCTCGTCCAGACCCACCAGTACCACTAAACCAGGTTGAGTCCCCTTAGAGAAGAAGGGTAATCTCATAGCACCCAACGGGCCTGGTAGACAAGTGGGTGGTGCAGGACAGCGCAAGGATAGTGAGGAGGCGCAAGAAAGACAGCAAAGGACAGTGAAAGTAACTGAAGGAACATTCTGGGAGCCTCAAAGAGAACTTTATCTTTCCCAGTGACTACCCGCCTCCACTGAATGTGTCCATGCAAATGCCTCTACGAGTGGTCTTCTATTCTGTTAAGTTTAGAAGTAGCTGCTGCCACATCGACCAGCTCAGCACAACAGTGCCCCGGGGACCCCACTCCACCTGTGGGGAGCTGTACCACCCAAGTTGCCTGTCCAACATCTCCGGAGGTCTGGCGCCTGCCTTCACCAGAATCCACAGGTGGCATCACGAGATTTTACACTTTTATCATTTAACCACATATACAGCTGACCCTCAGGGCTACGGGCCCGGCACCAGCCACCGAGACAGCACCACTATATCAACGCCCGGGTACCGAGTTCCCAAAGATCCCTGAGCGGGTCAACTGTCGCGCATAATATATCACCTTAAACCTCAGGGCAATTTTTTTGCTGCCGTTGCGGTGCTGTGTGTAAAACACAAAGCAGTACAGTAGTGCTACCTTCCACAAAGCACTAACTGCTCCTTGTTCCCTAATATCTGCATCTGAACATCTGCAGCTATGTCAGAAAAAAACCAAATCCCTAAAAAGGCTGTTGTGAAGGGACAGGGACATGGATGTGGAGTGCGCGTGGGGTTGTCAGTGGTGCTCAACAAGGCACAGAGTCTGGAGACAGAAGAGGGTTGATGTATCTATTATTCCTGGTGAAATTTCCCAGTCTGAAACGTAAACGGGTCTGGAAACCAGAAGATCAAGAACAGATAATATCTTGGATGGCTGATAAGGCCTCAACGTAATTTTCTAGCAGCACCAATCGTCCACGACCACAGAGAACGCTGGTTCCTCCTATTCTCAACATGTTCTTAGTTCATCACCCCGTCAGGAGTCACAGGAAACATTTGACTCCAACCTTGGCCACTCTGAGGATCTGTTTGGTCCATATCCTTTCATTGCCTCTGGGTTCTCACTGCGCGATATTGAAGAGGAACGTGAGGAGGTATAGTCTGTTCATGGACAAATATTTGAAAAACACTTTCATCCACGTGATATACCGGGTGAAGAGGTGAAGGCTGATGGTGATGACACACAGTTGCCATCTGGCCAGCCAACAATACCAACACGGAAGGAGGATGACATGGACGATGAGTTGGTCGATGATGAGACCACTGATCCGACCTGGATTGCTGTCAAGCATAGCCAGCACAGTAGCACAGAGGAACAAGGTGGATACGTAGCACCAATAAACAAAGCAAGGGCTACTGGTTTGAACAGAGTGCGAAGTGTGTCAACTGTTGCCAAGAGCAATCCCTCTGTGCCCCAAGTCAAGGCAAGGGTGCGTTCAGCCGCTGTCTGGAAATTTTTTTCAGATAGTCCTTCTGAACCAAATGTTGTCATCTGTAGCATCTGCCATATGAAGTTGAGCAGAGGCCAGGGTAAAGGCAACCAAAGCACCACCAGTATGCGGAAACACAAGGCAGCCATGCACCCTAGTCTGGTGTCTGCGGGGTCAAACCACTGCCATGTCTCTCTGATCCGACCTTCCCCATCTGCTGGGCAGGAAGCAAGTCATCATACTTCTTCTCATAAGCTGCGGTTGCACAACGCAGGACACAAAGCTCGTCCACTTGTTTGTCCAAAAACAAGTTTCCAGTTGTCTGTGTCCCAGATCTATGAAAGGAGGTGTAAATACCAAGCCACGCACCCACAAGCACAACACTGAACGCGCACATAGCCAAGTTGCTAGTCGTAGAGATGTTGCCATTTAGGCTTCTGGGGACACAGTCTTTCTGTGATCTGTTGGATGTGGCTGCGCCACGATATTCGGTTCCCAGCCAGTGCTATTTTTCCCGGTGTGCCGTCCACGCATTACACCAGCACTTCTTAAACAATCTAAAGTGAGCTGTCACCAACACCGTAACTGGGAAGGTCCACCTTACAACAGACACGTGGACAACTACTTGTGGACAGGGACGATACATCTCTGTCACGGCACACTGGCTCAACATGGTGGAGGGTGGGACAAAGTCTCAAACTGGACCATCACATATCCTACCCACAACACGAATAGTGGGCTCAACCTCAGTCAGGGTTTCCGCCTCATCATATACGTCCTGTCTTCCCTCTTCCTCCTCCTCGTCATCCTATGCTGAATTGCCCACCACATCACTCCCAAGTTGAGAGCCCCTGACTCCAGGCAGAGCTGTACCTCCTAGTAGCGGGCCTGTATGGGGGTGCCCTGAGTCCGGCCTGAATGTGATAAAAAGGTAGCTTAAATGGTGGTCAGACCTACTCTAGGGAAGAGGCACCCCATCCATGACTTCAGGGTTCCCCCCTCAGTACGGCTACATGGAGCCCCGTCCACTGTGGGGGTCAATGGAGAAGTATGTATGCACAGAAGGACTGGGGAAGCAACCAACCTCCTCCACAGTGTCAGGCAAGGCTGGGCAGGTCTAGTTGGGGAAGCAAAAGCTTCATAAACACAATCAAATGGTTAATCTTGACCTGGCATCTGATTGACGACCGGGGTCTCTGTTAAGCCTATATAGACAGGGAAGGAGGAGCCCCTTCATTCTGATGATTGACACGCTTCTGTTTCCTAGCTCGATGGACCCCAAGCCATCTCAGGGAAGCCACTGGCAGGAGGGGAATCCCGGGACAGTCTGGCAGAGTAACAGCAGACAGGCCAAAGGTTCCCAAAAGGTTTAGTAGTTCTCCCAGGTTATAGAAAGAGGCTGATCTACCATTTTTATTGTCAAACAGCTGAAAAGGGTAGCCCCAACTATAGGGGATTCCCTTCTCTTTTAGCTGAGTCAGAAGAGGTCTCAAGGCTTTTCTCTTCTGGGCCAGGTCTGGAAGAAGCATAATCGGAGTGTCATGGGACAAGATTTTATCCATTCATCTGGCTGCCTTCATGATTATGTCTTTAATTTCGAAGTGGTGAATCCTACAATTGAGGTCTCTCGGGTAGGTGTCCACTGGTGGCCTGGGACCCAGAGCTCTGTGGATTCTGTACAATTCAATGGGCATGACCCTCGTCCTCCAGGACCTACTTAAATAGTTGTTGTATGGTCAAGTCCAGGTCAGTGGTTACCTCAGTTTCTGGCAGGCCTCTTATATGAATGTTATTCTGTCTATTACAGTTCTCAGTATATTCCATACTAGCAAACAGTATGGAAACCTTCAGGTTTGCTGAGTGCTGTTTCAGCAAGTTTCTATGAGCCTGTATTTTTTCAGCAAACCCCTCCTGAGCTTCATATTGAACTGGTTCTTTTGGGAATCACCACTGTAGCTTTCCACTTGCCTCCTGCTTCTTCCCATATGGTTAGTGTGCAGTGTCTGTAGGTAATAGTCACTAAGGGGCTCAGAAGTGCAAAGCTGCGGGAACTTGCAACTTATCCTACCATCAGCAAGCCACATCCCCCCTAGACAACAAGGATTTAATTGTCAAAACCCCAAATGACCTCTGTTCGTCCACAACAAACTTGACCATACCCATCTACAAATCCCAGATTGGACCTTCGTCTAGGAATGACTCAATCTACCACCTCTACCAACGAACGAATAATGGTCCACCATATCACCAACCAAATCTAATAAAATGAGAAAACTAAATGCAGATCTCAAGTAGAATTTTTTTGGTAATATATATCAAGAGGTATATATTGTTAGGTTTAGCGCTAAATCTCTTAGTACATGTATTAATCACTATGCATTGGCATGGTACAACCCTTTTTCGGGATGTTTATTATTTCTCTTTATACACAATCTTAAAACTTCTTAAAAAATACTTAAAAACAATTGATCTTATCACACTATTGCTATTGATTTGATAGGATTCCTGTTTCAGCTGGTACACCTCCAGATTGTGGTCGTTAGTCCACTTGCAATATAAACACAGGTGGTTCTATCTGTTCTGCCTTGGTATTTGTCTATGTGCTAGTCTTTTATTTTGGTTACTGGTGGTTACCTTTTATGGATGTACTGGTAATTCAGCTGTGACGTCTGATAGCAGGTTTACTGGGTTCACCTGTAATAAACCTAATGGTTATAATTAGTTTATTAGCTAGTAGGGTCGGTATATGTCTGTATTTTTACCTTTATTGTTGACTTTAGTCAATTCTGCTTCCGTGTTGTGTGTCAGCCAATTTGGTTGGTTCTGATGGCTTGAAATGATTTGGTTATTATTATCAGTTGCACAGCTCCTATAGCTTTTCTGTGGTTTTATGACTATGCTTGTTACCTTCACTTCTGCTTTTACTCACCACTTATCTCTCTCTTACTCCTCCTCTTATTCATCCTTTTCAAGTCTGATTTCGGGATGTCTGTAACATATACTTATGTCTCGGTTTTTATCTGTCATCTGTGTCATTGGTTGATATCAGCACAAATGTTTTAGGCACTTACTTTGTTATGCACAGTACTGTCCCCTCCTCACTTCTCCTGCCGTCCGCTCTGGTTTGTGATCTGGGCTTTTGATCAGGATGCCACAGATTCTCCTGTCTGCTGCCGGGGTTTGTGTGTCTCAGCGGTGGACCTCACGCTTCCGGTCAGCTGTTCGAACGTCACAGTGATGTTGCGGTCATGTGACAGTGCTAGGCGATGCTAGTGCGGGGTCTGTTCGATGTCAGTCTGTAGCATCACACCCTGAAAGACAAGATTTAGATCCTATCAAAGTGTTCTAATACATGAACTTAGGAAACAGATTTTGAACTTTGGAAGTTGGGATATAAATTGACTATGTATGTTCTTCTGATTATATGGCTGATAGACGAGTGCCTTGGCCTGCCTCCCCTGCTGTGCTGTCTGGCCGCGTACCGCGCGCATGCCCAGTCGTCATGGTGATGCATCCCGGGCCAGAAGCATGCGCGGTGAAGCCGCAACCTGATTGGCCGGCGTGTGTAATGACATGGCGCGCGCTCGAGTGTGACATCAATTGCCCAGAAATCCGGGCGGGCGTCATCGCCTATATTGCACATAAGAGGCAGCGCCATGAGTGGGGAACATTGCGGACTGCCTTTCCTACACATTACTGCATCTTCTGTCTACCTGAAGAAGCAATGTGCGAAACACGTGTTGGGGAATCATGTAAGGACCTTGGTTGTTCCCTCCAGGGGATTTCCCCTAATGGTGCTTGGGCACAATAAGATTGTAATATGTATACAGTCAGCTCTTGTACACAGTGGGAAATGGAGTTTTAAACTCTGTATGTGCAGGTAGCTTGGGGCTTTAAGTGAATGTGAGATGGTGAGATATAATGTAATCCCCATTCCTAATTGGTACAATATGGTGGGCATTGTGTCAACAGAGATACCTGCACTATGTGAATTGTACTTTATTTCCAACTTTTGTGGATATGTGTCAGTTTTATGTAACTATGGTTGTACAGTATTAATATGGATGAATAATGTAGGGATGCCCCCTTTTTTTTCCTTCTGTCACATCACTGACTTTGTCTTTATGTATAATTAAAATATACTTTGCATAAGTACTCTGAGTGTCCTCCAATTTTAAATTCAGCTTATGAGTATGCAATATACCCCAGAAGGTTGAGATTACTCAACTGGGGTTACACTTATGTTGCAGCTATAGACCAATCTCTAATAAATAATATATGCCAAGATTTTAGCCAAAACAATTCTACCAAGTTAATTAACCTGAATAGGTGGGTTTTGTGAAGGACAGAGAAGCTAAAGACAATGTAATTAAAATATTAAATGCAGTATGCTTTGCAAAACAAAACAACATTAAAACTGCAGTCCCCATGACAGATGCCGAAACGGCATTTTACCATGTTGACGGGTGATTTATGGATCAAACTTTAATAAAATTTGGTTTACCAACTCCCTTCATCGATAAAATTATAGCCCTAACTCAAAGCCATCAGATTAAAAGTAATTAATGAACTTTCCCCTAGTTTTAATATCAGAAATGGAACAAGACAAGGGCGTCCTCTTTCACCCCTCCTGTTCATCCTCACTATCAAAAATTTACTAAAGGGAATATGAAAATCCCCTAACATCAAAGGCCAAATGGAACACAAGAGTGCAACATATGCAGATAATATACTTTTTTCTTAGTAGACCCGGCTAGTTCAAATAAATCTCTATTTGTAGAGCTTCAAACATTTAGTCAAGTCTCAAACTTCAAAATAAACTACTCCAAATCTGATCCACTAAATATAAATAGAACCCCTGAAAATGTGAACCATGTAATTAAAATATCCGCCTTCAAAAACTACTCTTCTATAACACACATACAGACAAAAATTAGTAACTTTCTTCCTCAACGATAGGACCTAAACGTCAAGCCCCTACTCCATAAACTAGAATCAGAATTTTTGTCATGGAACGCCATCTCTATTCAAATCTATTTATTGAATTTTCTAAAGAAAATTACAGATTACAAATTATAGATGTTACAGTTGATTTGTCCAATCATACAAATGCATTATAATACAAGTCTATTATAAGGTTATATGAGTTGACAATCTTACTTCTAAGATAGAGTACTGCAATGAGCATTAACAAAACAAATAACAAATAACAAAAATTACATCAGCTTTTCTATCATCTACCTTCAGAATGATAAGTTATAGTAACTGAATGTCTAAACATCATTACAATTTATGCCCAAGAGATTTAGTATTATTTTTCTTAATGTCTCCGGCCTGAGGATAATGTTGTCTATACCAATGGGTTATAAATCAACTGGACTAAAGTTCCTTAGCCAGTCTGACCACTTTATACTATATTTGTCTTGTGTATTGTTTCTGAGTGCAAAGTAAAAATCCAAAGTATTATGAGTAGTTATCTTTTCTATGAGCACATAGATATTGGGTATGTATGTCTGTTTCCAAATAGGAGCAATTGAGTTTTTCACTGTCAATAAAATATGTGCTACTAGTGGCCTGTTCCTCTTGGCAATATCTCCTATATTCAATGTAAGTAATGCAAGTTCAGGGGTCAAAGTAATGTTTACGTTGGTCACCTTATTTATAAGGTCTTGAACTGCATCCCAGTATATGTTAAGCTGCGGGCAAGACCAAAAGACATGGAGAATATTCCCTACCGAACCATAGTTCCTCCAACATTTGTTAGAGTTATACGCATCTATCATGTAAAGTTTCAGCGGCGTGAAGTTCCACCTTGTTAATGTCTTGTGCTGTGATTCAATCAGGGAAACACAAGCGATGCTCTTATAAATAGTCGTCATAGTTTTATGAAAATAGTTTTCATCAATTTCGTCTGTCAGGTTTAAGTCCTTCTGCCATGTCAACCAGTATTTTAGTTTAGTTACATGGGTGTCCTCATTTAATACATGATATATGTTATTAGTCTTCCAAAGATTTTTATTTCCAGGTTGTGTAAATAAATTAACTATGTTATTTGGCAAATTAAAATTGAAGTTTTCATTTTTTTATTACTGCCTCAACTAAATTCCAACTTTTCAACTTTGAATTTGGAAGTCTAAATTGATCTTGTAATACCTGGAATGGTTTAAGACCCTTCACATTCTATATATCTGAAAATGTGTTAATTCCCCTACCCTTCCACAATCGAAGCTTATCAGACAACACTAATTAACACTAGCCAGAAGTGGTGGTGTACTTTAGATAAACCTTCTTGGGTAATGTTGGAGGAATTTCACAATTCAAAAAGACCTGTTGGGAGCCTGGCGGTGGCGCACCTATGCAACAATAAGAAGCAACTTCCTAGGGTAGGCACCATAAGAGCCACTATTCAGGCTTGGAAGGACCTTGCATCCAAATATGAAACACTTTATGCAACTACATCACCTACTTGGATGGATGTAGAGGTCATTTCAAATCTTAATCCGGGAATAAAACTTCGACTATGGAGCGCAATCCCTATCTCCTGGCTTGGGAGAATTAGTTTACCAAAATGATAATTCTATCAAAATATTATATCTCCTCCAGGTATTACTAATCAACATACCATAACTTTTTTTTTTTTAAATATAGTATGCTGACCTCAAAATTCATATAGATAAACAAAATCCATAGAATCAAACACTCAACTCTAACCACACTTGGAAACTAAGGAGGTTTAGGACTCCCAGATTTAGAAAATATAAGCTCTCTACTCACTGAGCCAGAGTGATAGAACCATGCACAACCCCTCCTAGGAAACTCTGGGTTACCCTAGAACTAAATGCAAAAGAAGATTGAGAGGCATACCATGAAAATAACCTGGTGGTCTAGTGGAATATTTGTGGTGGGGATTAACCGCTCACCTGAGGGGGTGTGCACCCCTGCACAACCCCGGATCCTAGCGTGTCCGCCTGGGACTGATCTGCCGCCGAGTGTTCACAATCGCTTCCTAGTCCATTTACGTGATGCGGGTTTCCCGGTCACCTGACCTTCACGTCACCGCTGATGTCATGCCAGTTCCTGGAAGGCTGGGGAAGCTCACGGTGCCCCAGCTGTTCCGGCCACAATTCCTCAGGGAAACCACAGATTGTTTAGAAATTGATTGTGATTTACCCTGCTCAACAAATGGTAGAGTTAAAATTATTGAGGATGACATACCTATAAGAAGTGGTGGGTCGTTACAAGAGACTATACAGTTTTGTCTATACTTTATGCTTTCTTCATAATTCATCACACTTGTTTATGCTGCAAAATGATCTCAGATGGGGCTCTAACTTTTGATTCACACACAACTGGTGAATCCTTCACCATTAAAAGTAGAGTGGATTGCCAACCCACACATGTCATCTGTTTGTTACAAAGCCCCTGCGGCCTGCAATATGTTGGACGGACAATACAAACAATGCATGAATGTAGCCAAATATAATATAGCAGATTTTAATTAATTTTTTTAATACAATTTTGATATAAATTGGAGATTTGTATTATTATATTACATAAAAAATGTTTTTAGACTATAATACTTTTTATTCATAAGATTTAATCTGCTATAATTTATATAATCATAAATCATAATTTTTTATTATTATTAATACTGGGGAATAATTATATGGAGTTTGAATACATGGGATTTTTCTGAGTGTTTTCTGAGCTTTTTATATTCAGCAATATGAGGTTAGTGCTCAAAATATTTTATTGATTTTATTGATAGTATAATTGGGTTTTATGTAATGTGTTCATTTCTGTTTTTGCTTTTTTTTAATAATTGAAATACTTAGAATTGTATATTAGATAGGATTTTTACATAGATACTAGATGGTGGCCCAATTCTAAGGCATCAGGTACGGTATTCTAGAATATATACAGTTGTGGCCAAAAGTATTGACACCCCTGCAATTCTGTCAGATAATATCAGTTTCTGCCTGAAAATGATTGCAATCACAAATTCTTTGGTATTTTTATCTTCATTTAATTTGTCTTCAAAGAAAAAGCAAAGAATTGTCCTAAAGCCAAATTGGATATAATTCCACACCAAACATAAAAAATGGGGTTGACAAAAGTATTGGCACTGTTAGAAAAATAATGTGATGCTTCTCTAATTTGTGTAATTAACAGCACCTGTAACTTACCTGTGGCACCTAACAGGTGTTGGCAATAACTAAATCACACTTGCAGCCAGTTGACATGGATTAAAGTTGGCTCAACCTTTGTCCTGTATCCTTTTGTGTACCACATTGAGCACGGAGAAAAGAAAGAAGACCAATGAACTGTCTGCGGACTTGAGAAACCAAATTGTGAGGAAGCATGAGCAATCTCGAGGCTACAAGTCCATCTTCAAAGACCTGAATGTTCCTCTGTCTACCGTGCGCAGTGTCATCAAGAAGTTTAAAGCCCATGGCACTGTGGCTAACCTCCCTAGATGTGGACGGAAAAGAAAAATTGACGAGAGATTTCAACGCAAGTTTGTGCCGATGGTGGATAACGAACCTCGACTAACATGCAAACAAGTTCAATCTGTTCTGCAGTCCGAGGGTACAACAGTGTCAACCCATACTATCCGTCGACGTCTGAATGAAAAGGGACTGGATGGTAGGATACCCAGGAAGACTCCACTTATTACCCCGAGACATAAAAAAGCCAGGCTAGAGTTTGCCAAAACTTACCTGAGAAAGCCTAAAACGTTTTGGAAGAATGTTCTCTGGTCAGATGAGACAAAAGTAGAGCTTTTTGGGCAAAAGCATCAACATAGAGTTTACAGGAGGAAAAAATAGGCATTCAAAGAAAAGAACACAGTCCCTACAGTCAAACATGGCGGAGGTTCCCTGATGTTTTGGGGTTGCTTTGCTGCCTCTGGCACTGGACTGCTTGACCGTGTGAATGGCATTATAAAGTCTGAAGACTACCAAGAAATTTTGCAGCATAATGTAGGGCCCAGTGTGAGAAAGCTGGGTCTCCCGCAGAGGTCATGGGTCTTCCAGCAGGACAATGACCCAAAACACACTTCATAAAGCACTAGAAAATGGTTTGAAAGACAGCACTGGAGACTTCTAAGGTGGTCAGCAATGAGTCCAGACCTGAATCCCATAGAACACCTGTGGAGAGATCTAAAAATGGCAGTTTGGAGAAGGCACGCTTCAAATATCAGGGACCTGGAGCAGTTTGCCAAAGAAGAATGGTCTACAATTCCAGCAGAGCATTGTAAGAAACTCATTGATGGTTACCAGAAGCTGTTGATCGCAGTTATTTTGGCTAAAGGTTGGTGCAATCAAGTATTAGGCTGACGGTGCCAATACTTCTGTCCGGCCCATTTTTGGAGTTTTGTGTGAAATGATCAATGTTTTGCTTTTTGCTTCTTTCTCTTTTGTGTTTTTTTCATTAAAGACAAATTACATGAAGATAATAATACCAAAGAATTTGTGATTGCAATCATTTTTAGGAAGAAACTGAGTATTATCTGACAGAATTGGAGGGGTGTCAGTACTTTTGATCACAACTGTATGTAGTTTATTTATAAAGAATAAAAAATAATGCAATGAATACATAGGTTTTTCCCCAGTCAGCCATGTGACTTTGTCCAATATATCTGCACGTGTTTAAATTAATTATGTACAGGTATGACACTGGAGCTGGCCGTAAAGGTATTGACAGACACGAAGTAGTGTGCTCATACACCACTGAGTGTCCGTGTGCTGCTAGGAAACCCCTGAGGACCTCCGTGTAGGAATACCTCTATGGCTGAGACACTCGCCCTTATACGTAAAATAAATAGAATTTTGGGGTTCAGCGCACTGAATATAAAAACCGCGTATAAAAATTAATCTATATTCATTAAAAATTAAAGCAATATTTTATTGATTTCTCGTGCTGCCATGTACTATATAAAAAACATTAAAAGCGATAAATATGTATCAAAGAGGATCCATTCAGGGAATATGTCCCATCAGAATTTTCTGTAGGCCTTTTCCTATAGTCCTGGCGTAGGTGCTATGGATTACTTCGTTTGTTTTCTTTTATTATTCTTTTGATAATCCTATAGGAAATGAAATTTAGGGTGTAAGAGTGGCTATATATTATATATTTTCTAGCAATGTCTGCACCATTTAGGGTGTAAAACTACTCCCATAGACCTTATAAGTTATACTTTCACTCGTGTTTCAGATTTTAAGTATAGACCTATCGCATACTGGGAGAACCGTAGAAAGCAATACGACAGCTGACAAATAACCCCTATCCATCAGAAAGGTAGGCAACCGTCGTGCTCCCCTTCTCAAAAGACATCTTCTTTATGCAGGTCTCATATAGCCATTCTTACACCCTAAATTTCATTTCCTATAGGATTATCAAAAGAATAATAAAAGAAAACAAACGAAGTAATCCATAGCACCTACGCCAGGACTATAGGAAAAGGCCTACAGAAAATTCTGATGGGACATATTCCCTGAATGGATCCTCTTTGATACATATTTATCGCTTTTAATGTTTTTTATATAGTACATGGCAGCACGAGAAATCAATAAAATATTGTTTTTATTTTTAATGAATATAGATTAATTTTTATACGCGGTTTTTATATTCAGTGCGCTGAACCCCAAAATTCTATTTATTTTACGTATATCTGCACGTGTGACACCTCACCAGCGATCAGTAAGGTACCGTCACACTTGGCGACGCTCCAGCGATCCCGACAAACGATGTGACCTGGTAGGGATCGCTGGAGCATCAGTACGTGGTCACTGGTGAGATTGTCACACTGAGCAAGATCGCTAGCGCCAGTCGGGGTACTTCTGCTGCGAGCAGCTGGGAGATGACTGGCTAACGTCGGTCATCTCCCGGCTGTGTAGCCGCTGACCTCCGTGCGGCAGGTGATGACCCACGGCGACCTTCGGGAGATCAGCAGCTAGCGTTGCTGATCTCCTGACGGTAGCGGTGGCGTGCAGGGTTGAAATCCCGTGCCAATTCGCAGCTGGACGGCGCCTGTCGCTGATTGGTCGCCACGCTCAGCGGCGACCAATCAGTGACGCGGGATTTCTGTTACAGAGAGACAGACACGATAAGGTGATTATATAGTAGGATAATGTTATGTGAATAATTTTTCCTTGCTCCTCAGCAAGTGATTTGTTTATGAGGTACAGAATGGGTTAAGTGACATCATGAAGCTAATGTTTTACTATTATTGGTCCATATGCCTATAAAATGTCACTTCTCCCTAATCTCCTGTAAACCCCACCTGAGGAAGACAGCAGGACGCCGTTGAAATGTGTAGTAGAATAAAATTAATAAACAGGTTTGTAAACCTAACCATCAGTCTCCTATGCTCTTGTGGCCTCCTATAAGACCACAATCAATTTCTAAACAACCCTAGAACTAAATGACCTTAAAGGTGGCATAACCTGTGGTCAACACCATACAAAAGATTCAAATGTAGACATATAGCAAATCCTAACAGATTCTTGCATAAATCCATCAAAAAAAAAAAACTTAATCCCCAACATATGTAATTCTACAACATTACTACACCTGCTCCCAAACAATGTACGTCCTCAACCCCTTCCTGACCTATGACGTTATACAACGTCATGGACCGGTAAGGGGTGTTTGATGTGATCTCCGGCGCGGAGCTCATATCAAACAGCCGACATCTCAGCTGATGTGATCAGCTGAGATGTCGGGCTAACAGAACCGATCAGATCCGGTATCTGATCAGCGCTGTTAACCCCTTGGATCCTGCTGTCAATCACTGACAGCGGGATCCAAGGCGGCTGCGGCAGGGAACGCGCTGTTCCCCACCTGCTCCGGAGATCCCGCAATAGTGTCACGGGATCTTTGGTGCTCATGTGACAGCCCGGGGTCCTGGCTAGACCCCGGATGCTGTCAGAGAGCAGTTCCATGTTGTGGTTGGCAGGCGCTGCCAACCACAACAGGTCCGCGATTCTGAGAGATGCAGATGAGCTGCAGCTCATCTGTATCTCCAAGAAGCGATAGGACTGTGCTGCAGGGTGCCTCTTAAAGAGGCAGTGTAAAAATAAGAATTAATGAAAAAATAAAGTTTTTAAAAACCTGTAAAAAAAATATATAAAAGATTCAAATCACCCCCCTTTTACCCCAATCACAATAAAAGTATTGGAAAAAAAAAACCACAAGTTAGGTATCGCCACGTTCAGAATCGTCCGATTTATCATCATATTAAATCCGTTAATGAGAGCCGTAAACTCCGTAACGGAAAAAATGGTCCAACGAAAAAAATCCATTTCTTGGGTCGCCGCAATATAATGCAATAACGGGCGATCAAAACTGCGGATCCCCCCACAAATGGTATCATTAGAAACGTTAGCTCAAGACGCAAAAAATAAGCCATCACACAGCCCCAGATCCCGAAAAATGAGAATGCTACGGGTTGCAGAACATGGCGCAAAAAGTTTGTTTCTTTTTTTTTTTCAATCTTCTGAATTTTTTTTCACCACCTAGATACCAGTAAAGGTATGCATGTTGGTGTCTACGAACTTGTACCGACCCGAGGCATCACCCCGTCATGTCGGTTTTACCATTTAGTAAACATGGCGACTAAAATACCCAAAAAACAAACGTGTCATTGCACTTTATTTGCAATTGCACTGCATTTAGAATTTTTTTTTGCAATGTCCCTGTACACTATATGTTAAAATAAATTATTGCATATAAAAGTACAACTCGTTCCGCAAAAAACAAGCAGTCATATGTCTATATTGAAGGTAAAATAAAAATGTTATGGCTCTTGGAAGCAGGGGAGCAAAAAACGAAAATGGAAAACGAAAAATTCCCAGGTCATGAAGGGGTTAAAGAACAAAATCAAATTCAAATCAAAAAAAAATCTCTTTGATCTCTTTGCTGTACCAATAGGTCATTTGACTCACAACAATATGGTTTTGGATACAGATAAAATAAAATATTTTAAAATCACAGCCAATTCCTTCTCTCAGGAACTATTCCTAAATGCCACAGGAAAGGAGAAACTAATATCCAAAATACAGTATATAAAGTTCTTTACTACACCACAGACTTCATTATGTATTAAAAAATCTGAAACTGAAGTAAATACGGTATATATTCTTTAACCCCAAGGAAATAAAATCCACATTTAAAATCTTTTTTCTTCTCTCCTCTATTAAATATCAAGAGCTCAATTATAAAATTATTTCTAGATGGTACAAAACACCAGATAGTTTTACAATAATCGAACTCCCACTAACCAAATAGTTGGTGATGCAACCAAAAACTAACCAAGACAACACTATACCTATTTATAAAAATATATTAATTTTATTTCATAATTATTAAAATATGCCATTGGCAAAAAGAACAAAATACAACACACCTAATATAGTTCTAAAACAGATCAGGTCAACCTCCAACAGTGAAGTGTTTAGTGAACTGCACAACATGTGAGCAACCAGCATATCCTGATTTATAAGGTAGGGTCCCTCTGAGTGGATCTATTTCCTAGTGCTGATTTGAATTGGTATTACTGTATCTCTCATGAGGATTTTTGTTTAAATAGGGTACTACAGAGATATTTCTTGAGGCTACCTATCATGCTGGGCGCAGGGAGCATCTGGAAACAAAGTGTGACAGGGACGCACGGACCAGCAGTTTCTGGTGTACTACACAAAACAACAGACAGGGAGACACCCTGGGGAGGACAAATACAGCAGAGGGCCCTGCTCATAGGGAACGGGGGAATGGTGACCTCCTGCACTCACCTGCAGCTGTGCCTGATCTCCCTAATGTCCCTACACGCGTTCTTTAATCCCATTGCCGAGCAGGATACCTAATTCCTCGCTGGCCCTGATGTTAACCCTCAACAGGAAGATGGCTGGCTGGAGCACTAGTTCCAACCGCTGTGGTAAAATCAACAAGAGGGGAAGGAAAGACAGACAGGGGAACAGCAAACAGCTTCACACCTGCTTCCACGCTCCTTGGCACCAGACAACTTAGCCGTAGTCAGCACTCCTAAATAGCACCTTCACCTCAGCTAGCCAGGCCAGGAATGAAATTCAATCACCAGCAAGGCATTGCTGGAACATGTAACCATATAAAGGAGATGGGAGTGATCACAAAGTTGCCACACCTGGAAGGAGAACTAGGGAGCTTGCTCGCAACAGAAACTGACATTAAGCCCAACACTGATAAAGGAAAGAAACACATTTAATAGGAAGTCTCAATGCAGAAAGAGACACAGGTCCCCAAACCAGACACAGGTCTCCAAGGTAAGAGAGATCATCGTGACACTATTATTAGCAGTTCTCAAACACTGCTTCATTGATATGATGTTCCTCTTTCACCTGAGGCATGAACTAACCTTAATCTAAATGTTAATGAAAAGAAAATATGTATCACAAGAGGTATGATAGTTCCATAATGTGATTCATGTGAACTGTTTGAAATAATTAATTTTATATAAAAAGTGATGGATATTTGAATAATCGCCTAACATGAGGGTTGGTTAGAGAAAATCTAGCATTTGTGTTTAAGGAGTAAATTTGTAATGTATGGTGAAAAATATACTCATATTGCAGTATTGCCATTATGTAAAACTAATACCCTATGTCCCTTTGGTATAATTTTCTACTACATGAAGTCATCTGAATGAATTAACTCTGAAATATCTACCTACCAGCAGACATCTTAAAGATGATGAAGAATCCTGAGGGCTTGGAGCAGTGAGATCAACAAAAACATGATAGGAAGTTTTTTACTTTGTGTGTCCCTCTTTTGGATCTAATATGTCTGTAATATGTTCATCTGGCACTCCTGATGAACCCATGATGTGCGGGAAACGCGTCGAGTGATGAGTGGTTTTGAATATAATTCAATATCAGAATGAACTGGAGTATAATTCATTGCCTTATGTTGTAAAAAAACAGGATTGGGTGGAGATTGTAACCAATATATTCAAATAGATCATGAAGTGATGTTGGTATGCTCCTATCATCATCGTATGAAATATAGGTGTATATTGGGATCTACGTTTATATGAGATCACTATCATGAGTCTCAATTCATCTTAATCCAAATAGGGGTGAACCCTTGTACCCCTATAACTCTCAAATTTGTGATCATTACAAGATTTGAATAGGACACACTGGAATATTATTATTATTATTATTATTATTATTATTATTAATCTATATAGCACCATTAATTCCATGGTGGTGTACATGAGAAGGGACCACATAAAAAATTATAGATATGGTTTACAGTAAACAAATTAACAATGACAGACTGGTAGAGAGGGGAGAGGACCCTGGTCTTGCAGGCTTAAATTCTACAGGATAATGGGTACGAGACAGTAGGTCAGGGGAGCAGCAGATCTGGTGGTGGAGAGGCGGCAGCTCCGGTGGCAGTGGGGCAGCAGCTTCGGTGGCGGTGGGGCGGCGGCTCGGTCATTGCAGGCTGTAAGCTTTCCTGAAGAGATGGGTTTTCAGGTTCTGTCTGAAGGATCCGAGCATGGTGGATAATCTGATGTGTTGGGGCGCAGAATTCCAGAGGATGGGGGATATTCGGGAGAAATCTTGGAGGCGGTTGTGTGAGGAACGGATAAGTGTGGAGGAGAGGAGAAGGTCTTGTGAGGATCAACGAGTACGTGAGGGAAGATAGTGGGAGATTAGTTCAAAGATATAGGGAGGAAGAGTTTATGGATGGCTTTGTAGGTCTGTGTTAAGGCCCAGTTACACACACATATAGTTGTGCAGAGATTGTTCACAGATCTCTGGTTGCAGTGAAATCATGGACACATTGTTCCATTTATACACGGCCACAAAATAGAACAATGTGTCCAAGATTTCACTGCAACCAGAGATCTGCAAACAATCTCTGCAAAATTATCTGTGTGTGTAACTGGGCCTTTAGTAGCTTGAACTGGATTCCTTGGGGAATTGGGAGCCAGTGGAGGGATTTGCAGAGGGGAGATACAGGGGAATAGCGAGGAGAGAGGTGGACTAGTCAGGCAGCAGGGTTCAGGACTGACTGGAGAGATGCAAGAGTGTTATCAGAGAGGCCACAGATGAGAATGTTGCAGTAGTCAAGGCGGGAGATGATAAGGGCATATACAAGAAATTTAGTAGATTGAGAACTGAGGAAATGACGGATTCTGGAAATATTTTTGAGCTGGAGGGACAGGAGGTGGCAAGAGTTTGGATGTGTGATTTGAAGGACAGGGCAGAGTCGAGAGTTACTCCAAGGCAGAGAATTTGAGGTGTGGGAGAGAGCATGATGTTATTCACCATAATAGATAGATCAGGTGGTGAAGATGAAAGATGGGATGGAGGAAAGATGATGAGGACGTTTTGTCTACATTGAGTTTTAGGTAGTGAGAGGAGAAGAAGGAATAATAGGTAGCTTATAGATATATAGCACTTATTTTTTAGAACTATACTTGGTGTGTTGTATTTTGTTTTTTATGCCAATGGCATATTTTAATGATTATGAAATAAAACTGATCTATTTTTAAATATAAGTACAGTGTTTTCTTGGTAGTCTAGATAGAATTATACCTTTGGTTGGTAATGTTGCAACCAAGAAATAAGCACCCCCTCTCACATTTGGTAATTCTATCCAAACATCAGCCAATTCTGAAGTAAAATCAAATATCATTTGGGGAAGCTCTAAATATTGAATTAAACCTTACCTGTGGTTTCACTTTACTTAACCTAGATACCCACAACCAACACCTGAACAAACATTCTAGAATCCCTCATATTCTCAATGCAGCTAAAATCATAAGCACTGGAAAGACATGGATCCACCCACCTCGCTGGAATAGATCAACTAATCAAGTCTTATCGGGACTTATGAAAAAACCTTAGAATTATGGAATAGATGGATCCGCTACGAAAATATTCTATTATTTAATTTTTTCTCTTTGAATTTTATTATATTTTTTGTACTCTAATATCTTGGTTTATAAATAGTATTTATACCCCCTTTTAAGCATCAATAAGTGACACACTCCTCTTCAAAACATACTTTCAAGCAATGGAAAGGACTTCCCTATCCTTTTCCTTTCTCTTTTCTTCATATTCCCCCATCTCCTCTCACAAGTTCACTCTATTCCCCCCCTTTACTTCTGTTTGATTCCCTCAATTGTCCGCTTCATATGTGATTTATTAAGTTTTACACAATACTTTTGTACCTGTCCTATTAATTGGAATAAGATGTTGGGTAGGACATCATATGAGCAGTACTTTTTACTGGATAAGATTGGGTAAAACTCTTAAATAAAAATGGTAGGATCTACCAAACTAATCCTCCATTAAACACAGTTGTATGAACATATGAATTCTTAGAAAGGTGTGACTTATCCTAGTAATTTATTGTCAGCAATTGTAAATAATAAATGCAGTAATTCATCATCTCCAGGAAAACATTGATTTAACAAGTATTGTGTTACATACAAGCTGAATCCTGTAGACAAAGATTTGCATTGTGCAGAGTTAAGCAAGGAATTTTAAGAATAACTGACTGTAACTACACTAATCTAGAATTGTGCTGAAAAGCTTAATCCTATATGTTTACTGGGAAGCCTTGTGTAGTTTAACTTAACGTTTCTCAAAAATTCCAGAATTAGATCAATTACTTGTGATATAGCACATATCTGAACGTGTTTAAACACAATAAACATTTCTGGCAATGGACAAACTAACAATGAGAAAATATGGAAACAGAGTTACTCAGCATTGTGCGACTGAGTCAGTTTTACATTAGAATTAAAATAATTTCATCAGTCATAAGTAGTGATGAGCGAGTACCGTAATATACGTAATTGCTTTACTAAGGGATGAGCGAGTAGTCAAATACTTGGACTCTCTATACTCGTACTGAGTAGATCGTAATATCTGGGTATTCGGTGCGAGTACCGAGTCCAATCTTAGTCAAAGGGGAAAAAAACAAAATCGTTTGCGCCAAACTGTTATGGATCAATACATGGGGTCGGTTTATTAACCCCTCCGCTCACCTTCTCGAGTTGTGCAAGTCCGCACAACTGGATTAAATGCTCGTGCTGCTGGGCTCTCCTAGTTGAATATGAGCGGCGGGATGGAACCTGCACGTGCCCTCCGTATCTCTCTCTCTGCAAGTAACTGTTCCAAGGGAGTGGTGTAATGATGTCTGTCAAGGTCTTGCGGCCCAGAGCTGCTGGCTATCAAACTTGAATCACTTGAGAAAGACGCTATATGCGTTGAAACGCGTTGTGGCTAGAGGGATCTATTTGTCGATTAAAGCTGAAAGGTAAACTATTTACTGGCCGAGTCCTTGTGTGTACCTTAGCGCTCATTATATCACATTATCTTTTGGAGCTGCAATCTTAGTCAAAGGGAAATGCGAGTAATTGTCTGCTGGACACAAAAAAGTGTTTGGGGGCTGAGGAAAAGGCTGAAATGGGTGCATGATTGAGCGAGTGATGATGGAAGCGATCTTCTGACAGCTCAGTGTCTAAGTGGTGTAAAGAGAGCGATCTGCCATAGGGGCTGTGTGATGGTTAATACAGGAAGAAGCCACCCATCATCATCTATTACAAGGGTTTCACAAATATAAAACTTGGACTACTGTCATTGTTGTTCCACTGCCACTGCACAGTGTGCAGGCATAGTGTCTCCAAAAATTATCCCAAGGAGCTGTATCATGGTTGATGAAGGAATCTCTGGTTGATCATAAATGATTGATTGGTGGTATTTGAGAAGAAAACTTTACTAGCATGATTTATTATTTCGCAACATTTACATTTTTTCAACCTGCAACTATAACAACCCAATTCCATTGGGAGTCCTCCTATATCAGATTTCCCATTATTTTTGATTTCTTGAATACGTTTTATCCTACTCGGGGCGAGTATTGCCTGTAAATTTTTTCCTTTCCTGAAAATGATTTTCAGATTATCAGGAATCAATTTTGTCAGTATTGGGTCCCCTTTTAAAAGAAACCAAAGTTTTCTCATAAATTTATAGATATTTTTTTGGGATTGGTTATAAGTAGTTATCAGATTACAGCTATAATTATTCTTTGTATCGATCTGATTATTAATCAATTTCTCCATTCTACGATCTTCTCATTTTTTTAAACAGCTCTTTTGTGTGAATTGCCCGCATTTTATAAATGCATCCCGTAGTAATTTATTCGGGTAGCCTTTTTCTTTAAATCTGTTCTTCAATATCTCAGCTTCATGGAGATAATCATCATAATGAGTGCAGGTTTTTCTAATTCTCCAATATTGCCCATATGGGATATTGCGAATCCATGAGGGGAGATGGCTACTAGTGAAGTTTAAATAGTTATTCACATCCACTTCTTTAAAAAAGGTGGAAGTACTTATTTCTCCTTTGCTGTCTATTTTGATCAAGAGATCAAGAAATTGAATATGAGAGCTGGAGAGATTCAGTGTAAATTCTAACTCCCAGTTGTTACGATTTAGATCCTCTGTAAATGAAATTGCCTCCTCTTTAGTACCTGACCATATGAATATAAGGTCATCTATGTACCTTTTAAAGAACCTGATATGTTTGATACCCAGGGGGGAATGTGCGATGGTCACCGACTCAAAAGCCCCCATGTAAAGACCTGCATAACTTGGGGCGAATCTGGTGCTCATCGCACATCCCCTTACCTGTCTGAACATTATTTCCTGAAAAGTGAATATATTATTGGATAATATGAATTATATCCCTTTTATAATTAATTCTTTTTGTGGGTCCTTCATGTCTGTATCCTTGGTGAGGAACCATTCAATTGCACTTATTCCAAACTCATGGGGATATTTGAATATAAAGCGCTAATGTCCATGGTCAAAAGAAGGCAACCTGGCTGCGGGGGCATCGCGGACAGGAGACTGATCAATTCCAATGAATCTTTTAAATATGAGTCTAATGCTAAATTATATTTCTGTAAAAAAAGATCAATATAATGTGAAAGATTACTTGTTAATGCCCCAATCCCGGAAATGATTGGACGTCCGGGGGGGTCAATTTTATTTTTATGTAGTTTAGGTAAAAATAAAAGTGGGGTATTTTATACTTTGGACATTCTGGAATTTAAATTCTCTCTTGTCCAATATGCCCCGCAGCAGGCTGCCTTGATCATTGAGCGATATTCACAGAGATTATTTTCCATAGGGTCACCAGTCATTTTTTCATAGTAATTT
Organism: Allobates femoralis; assembly: GCA_033576535.1. NCBI lineage: Eukaryota > Metazoa > Chordata > Amphibia > Anura > Aromobatidae > Allobates > Allobates femoralis. Next base: position 193,130,383 of record JARQOC010000006.1, on the reverse strand, counting down.
TCATCCGATAAAATTTGGTTACCCTTATTACAGTACCAATTACGATTCATTATCGCTATTCCACCACCTTTATCGTCTTTCTTTATTATTAGATTATGATTCATTTTTAATTTTTTTATGGCATGTCTTTCTCCTAATGTGAGGTTATCCTTCCCTTTAGTATGACTAAGATTCCGAATTTCTTTTAAAGCAAGATGTTGGAATGTCTTCAAATGGGGACCCCGATGGTGTATTGGGTAAAAAATGCTACATGTTCTTGGATTTACATGGATATAGTCATTATCGAAGTTTCCAGTACTATTATTCTTTTCATCCTTTTCATTTCCATTTTGTATATGTTTTTTTACCCTGTATTTTTTCAAGTGCAAAATGCCTCTGGATAGTTAATTTACGTATAAATTCATTAAAGTCAATGTAAAGATCAAAGGAATTCATCTGCGATTTTGGACAATAAGATAGCCCTCGTTTTAACACTTTTATTTCTTCTTCAGTTAATTCTACCCCTGAAATATTAAAAATCCCTGTTTTATCATCATTCATTTATATTTTATTATTATCTAACTCTATGATGTTTCCTATTTCCATTTCCGGATCTTTTCTTAATCTACTTTTGTTTTTTTCTTTTTTTCTTCTGTATTTGTAAGGAGTGCAGAGTGGGACTGGTGTCCACTCCCTCTGCACCCACTTGGTCTCTTTTTCTTTTTGATCCACATCCTATTACCTCCTGAAAAAAATGAGGAATTTTTGAAACTTTTTTTCTAGGACTTTTTGTGGTGTTAGGTTTAGTTGGTCTCTTTTCCTGTGTTGATGTTATATTCTTTTCCCCGAGATCATTATACCTGTTTCTCTCATTGATTAAATCTATATTTTGTGAATTCAGTGATTTTTGTTTTTTTCGTGAATCTATCCCGGGTCGAGAATTTGCAGTTTCTAAAGATATTAGTGAAGCCGGTGACTTTGGTAATCTTTTATATATCGTGTCATCTAATGTACCTAATGTGTGTTTCTGTACTTGTTGTGATGGAGTATTACTGTGAATTGTGAACAATTCAAATGACTCATTGTAGTCATTATCTATTGATACATTTAGTGATTGATTTGCTGGTTCTAAAATTTGTGATGTTAGTGAATCGTTATCCGGTGATGGGTTCTCCACAGAAGCTATAGTAACATCCAGTGGATTATTTTGCTGAGATTCCTTTGATTTTTTATTATCATTATCATTATCAGTAAAGTTGATTTTTTAATTATTTTTCTTTTTCTAATTTTTCATATCTTGGGGGTCTGAATGCTTGTTCTTACTTTTATTTTTATTATTATTATTATTATTATTATTATTATTGGTTTTGTCGGGGTTGGTTTCTCCCTTCTTACTATATGAACTTTCAATTCTATTGCCTATTTCATCCCATGTTTTATCTCCTTTTTTCTCCTTCTTTTCCTCTCTTTCTTCAGGCTCTATTCTACCTCTATTAATAAGGGTTTTTTAACCCTTTTTTAAGAAAGAAAAGAAGAAAAATTATCCTAAAGAGACAAGCAAAGTGTAATGGCCACTTTACACACACCAACTTATCTGTCCAACTTCTGAACAACTTAGTGGTTGCAGTGAAATCATGGACACATTATTCCATTTGTTCACAGCTACAAAATGGAACAATGTGTCCATGATTTCACTGCAACCAGTAAGTTGTTCAGAAGTTGGACAGATAAGTTGGTGTGTGTAAAGTGGCCATTACATTTCGCTTGTCTCTTTAGGATAATTTTTCTTCTTTTCTTTCTTATTAACATTTTCTTTCACGATTGTTATTTTTTCCTCATTTCTATTGACATGATTATTCACAGATTCTTCAAGACTATTTTTATCTGCAGATGGTGGTGGATTTGTATCCATTGATTCTATACTATCAGATTTATCAAGTAGTTTATTAGGTGATTTATCCCTTATAAATTTAATCACTTTTCTTTTAACTAATTCCTCCTCTAGTTTATTTAGCCTCATCCTTAATTTTACATCAAATTCCTTAAATTCTATGCTATGTACATAATCATCAATCCCTGAACAGATTTTAACCATGTCCTGTAATGCTTGTTCAGCTAATTTTAAACGTTTTTGCAAGATGATACGTATCATTCCCAGTGAACAATTCAACATATAGTCGTCCCAAACGTTAGTGGATTCCTGATCCTGTGGATATGTTGATTTCTGGGATAATCTAAGACTTTTCGGTATGAATTGTTCTGCAAGGTATCTTTTTAGAAACATTGCATCAATTTGATTCGTTATTTCTATTCTACATTTCTTTTCATATTCATTGAGAATAGTGAAAAGCTGCTTCTTTTCAGACTCACTTAGGGTATGTGCTCACGGTCCGGAGGAGCTGCGTGTTGGACGTAGCTCCTCCGGACCTGAGGGAAGCCGCGGGTGGCCGCAGAGAGACCGCAGCCGCCCGGTACTCACCATGTGCGGCGGGTGCGAGGCGGCTTCTCCATGCAGCCTCTTCTGACTCCGCAGCATGAAATGAACATGCGGAGGAGGAGCGGACTCCCGGCAACCCGCACCGCAGCTCCAAAGACGCTGCGGGCAGGTTGTGCATAGTGAGGATGGGATTTCTTGAAATCCCATCCACTATGCTGATACTGTACTACGCAGCGTTTTGGACGCAGCGCAAAGACGCTGCGTCCAAAACGCTGTGTATCCTGATCGTGTGCACGCACCCTAAACTGGGGTTTACTTCCCGATCTAATTGCCACAGGTGTCTCCTCACTACCTTTTTCACCTAAAGCTTCAAAAATTAGAAATTCTCTATGAGTTTCCCTATTGTTTGCATAGAAATCCATATTATCAAACCAATGAGTCTCAATTAAAAGTTAAAAAACTCTAAAAACTCTAAAAGAACATATTTAATATTAAAAATAAAAAACTGTAAAAAACAATAAAAAACAATCCACAGGAATTTTCACTTTGTACTGGTTTTGTATACGGTGCTGTTCCTAAATGTCAATCAGTCAGCATAAAACCTTTATAAATAAGTTGGTCCAAGGTGAGCTTCTTTTTTGTGCATAATGGTGTGTTTACACCTCCCGATATTGGCGTCCAACTCCGACCAAAAGTCACGTGGGTTCGTGCGTTGGACCCGATATCGTTCATGCGTTGTATGGTATAAATGATCAATACGATGCACGAACGATGTCAAACCGATATCGGGGATCGAATGAGCGTGCTCTCCAACGGCCCTATATTGGATGGAGGTTGGAGCCGGATCGTGCTGTGTAAACGCCCAACTACGATGTGCAGTACAACTTCCCCTATCCTCTCCCATGTTAAATAGTCGTTCCTGGGTCGGCCGTACAAGGGGGGCGTACACATCGTAGAGACGTTGTATGCCGATATCGCGCTGTGTAACATCTCCTATGCGATGTTGGAATTCTGCCCAGAAAAAGCGCGCTCCCGCATTGTTGGATACAATATCGGACCGACGTTGGGACGTGTAAACCCACCATAAGAGTTAATCAAAGTCCGATTCAATTTCTTCCAATTGTTGTAGGCTGCAACTGCTGTGGTCACTTATCCAGAGTGCCGGGTACATATGAAACAGAAAAAAACAGCAATGTTGCGCCACACCACTAAATTTTGCCCCGAGTAAGATAAAAAGTATTCAAGAAATCAAAAATAATGGGAAAATAGATATAGGAGGACCCCTAATGGAAATGGGTTGTTATAGTTGCAGGTCGAAAAAATGTAAATGTTGCGAAATAATAAATCATGCTAGTAAAGTTTTCTTCTCAAATACCACCAATCAATCATTTATGATCAACCAGAGATTAGACTGTAATTCTAAAAATATTATCTATTTACTCGAGTGTCCTTGTAAATATCAGTACGTCGGGAGAACAATACAAAGCATGTGAGCAAGGCTCAATAAGCATCGGCATAACATCTAAAATGGCTTTATGCTCCACAGCGTCACCCGACACTATGCCCAAATACACAACAAAGATCCCTCTACATTACGATTAACAATAATTGATCAGATAAATAATCATTGTCATGATACATTAAACAGAAAGGAATCTTACTGGATCTTTAAACTGGGAACATTATCCCCAGAAGGGCTGAACCTCTTTCTGGAAAAAACTTGCTAAAATATTTGTAAAAAAACCTGCTAAAAAACGTGCCAAAAAACTTGATAAAAAAACTTGCCAAAAGAAACTTGTCAAAAAATGTGGTAAAAAATTTGCTAAAAAAACTTGCTAAAATACTTGCCAAAAAACTTGCTAAAAATTTGCTAAAAAACTTGTTAAAAATCTTGCCAAAAAACTTGCTAAAAAAATAGTTAAAAAACTTGCCAGGACTTCCGCTTCCGGCGCCTCCATGAACGGCCGCTGCTGAGAAGGCTCCGGGGACTGCAGGAGGAATCCGCCGACCTCCCCGACCCCTATCATTAGGAATCGCTGCACACGCATCAGAGAGGGAGAGGAGATGGCAGCCACACTCGATCGCTACTTTACGCGCCCGGGAGGGACGGAGGTGAGCGGGACACAGCACATGGTGCCCCCTCCTTCATGGCGCCGAAAGGAGCAGGTGAGACTCCGGAGGTGGGGAGGACAGAGGAGGAGGAGGACGAAACTGACCTGGAGAACGCAGCAATAGAGGACTCAGCGGCATCACAGGAGGGGAGCCAAGACTGGACAGAGCCGGACGCAACACTTGCCCAGGTACACTGGAGGGATGGAGAGACAATGGCAGGCAGAGGAGCTGGAGAGAGAGGGGGCAGAGAGAACAGTACTGGAAAAGGGCTCCCATGGCTGGACTATAAACTCCTAGCTAAGGAGATCTCAGCCTACCTAGCACCTGATCTAAAATCTGCAGTAGCAGAACTGGTGGCTGCCACTACCAAGGACATCAACAACAAGCTGGGACACCATGACCAGCAGCTAATGGAAGCAGAGGGCAGAATAGCTGCAGCAGAGGGGAGAGTGGAAGAATTAGAACAACAGCTACAGGTCCTGCAGCGTAGCTCAACATATGCCCATAATAAATTAGAAGATATAGAGAACAGAGATCGACGCAACAATCTCAAAATAGTCGGTCTCCCAGAATCCATTATGCCAAGCCTGCTGATAGACATATTTGAAGTTGATCTCCCAAAAACACTGGGCCTGACACATAAGTGTTTAACAGAACGCACACACAGGATTGGCCCCCCCAGAGACCCCCACCACGTGGAGCTGAGCACCTTGGGGCCGAGGGAAGAGGAGCAGGGAGAAAGCCAAGACATGCTATAGCGCGATATTTGAACCACAGAGACAAAGAGGAGATCCTGAGAGCCTATAAGGCCAAAAAAATACCCCTTACCATTAGGGGACATAGGGTGCTGGTCTACGCAGATTACTCCATTGAGGTTGCCAACAAGAGGAGAGCATTCAGCGAAGTATGCACTATCCTTTATAAACGGAACGTACGCTTCCAGCTAGCATTCCCTGCAACCCTGAGATTTCGCACAAGGGATGGCTCCTCGGTTTCTTTCACTGACCCAGAAGAAGCCATGGCACTAATCAACATGGGTGCCAAATCCCCCGAGCAGACTCCCAGCAATGACTCAACAACAAACAATCCTAAAGACCGCGAGAAGCACTCAGGCGGAGGAAATACACAGAATCCTAGAGAAACTACAGAAAATGGAGAGCAACCACATGACTCTTTAAGACACTACCAATTGCGCTCAGAGGGTAACTACGGTGGAGATAACCAAAGGTACACTACACCCCGGAAAAACCGGCAGTCGGCACCCAAGAAGAAAACGAGATGAAAATCATCAATGGATGTAATGTCTCGATCCTTGAACGTGTATATTCAGGTGTTCACTTAGCGAGTTATATTGAAAATAAGTTGAATACGAGGGAATCAAAGGGTCCGTAGCGAGGTGGGGAGGGGGTCTAATGGAAATGGGAAAATGACATATGCAGAGAAAACGATGACCTAAACAAAAGACCGAAATATGGGAAAGGTCCATCATATGGAAAAAATGGAGCAATTGATTAGTGGTAGCCAAAAGGAGGGGGAGGGGAAAAAAAAAAAAAAGTCACTGAATCAAGCCTACACTAGGGAAATCATTCAGAAAGGAAAAGTTTAATGTTTGGGTAGAATTACGTTGTTTACTTGTTTGTTGCTCCCTCTCTATTTTCTCTAAGGGGTGGGACTTGAAAATGTGAACTCATCATCAATATCTGGAGAGAGGCGGATCTCCGGCGGCCCATCCTTGGGGCGACGTATGACGTGGAGGAAGAAAGAGAAGTCAATATGATGGATAAGATAAGAAAGAGGGGAAATGTAGGGGAGGGGGAGGGATGGTATTACATGGTAAAATATGGGTTGATGCAATATAGCGATTGGGAATCCATCTTCATTCCCGGTGGTACCAGTGAAACATACTCAGATGCCAGAAGCAAAAGGGATGCTCAGAAGTGTCTTGGTGGAGGCTTTGTGAGAAACGGGCAGACATTCTATTATGTTATATTGATAGTCTTCACCAAATATGGTTAGGTGGGTCTCCTGGAACGTCAAGGGCCTGCGCTCTCCCTCTAAGTGCATGATGGTTCTCAGACATCTCAATAGATTACATGCTGATGTTGCCCTCCTTCAGGAGACCCACCTGCCACAGGAGGACTTTTTTCGCCTCAAAAAGCTTTGGGTGGGGGAGGTATATGGGTCGGGGGCAATGGGAAGAAAAGCAGGTGTTATTGTACTAGTGTGGAGATCCTTGGCCCACACATTAATCTCAGAGAAAAAAGATAAAGAGGGTAGACTGATCCACCTCAATTTGCAGATCAAAGAAGACATTTTTAGTATATATAACTTATATGCACCAAACTCAGCTCAAAAGCCGTTCTTCCAGTCCCTTCAGAATGATCTATTGACAGACCATCTCAGCCTCCGCATAATAGGAGGAGATTTCAATATGGTGGTACACGACCAGGAGGACAGACGCACTAAGTTCCCACGGACCCTGGAAGCTGGGGGGGGAGAGGGGACATCCCAGGGAAGCCTCCTGGAAAAGCTGTTTCAGCATTGTAACCTAACAGACACGTGGAGGGTAATGCACCCATTGGAGAGGGACTTCACGCACTTTTCGCATCCACATGGGTCCTGGTCGAGACTTGACATGCTCCTTACATCATCACTACTTTTTCAGAGAGTGGTCACCACAACTATAGAGAGCATGATCATTTCCGACCATAGCCCAGTGGCGGCGGAAACCAGTGAGACACATCAAAAGGGAACGGACTACATTTGGAGATTTCCTGACACCATGACAAGGGAGGAGAACTTCAATAATATGTTGAAGGAATGGTGGACTGACTTCGCGTTAAACAATGAGACACACAGGGGAGACCCGGGGCTCTTTTGGGAGACAGCCAAAGTGGTGCTGAGGGGGCATGTCATGGCATATCAAATAAGATTGAAAAATAAAATCAAAGACCAATATCTGAAGTCCAGTATGACAGTAAGGGGAGCATACCAGCAATATAAACAGACAATGACGGAGGGAGATAAACAAACATGGATGGAAGCAAAAAAAGAATTTGACGTATGGGCAAATAAGAAAGAATGTATGTATAGAAGCAGACTAGAGATGGAACTCCACAGGTATGGAGACAAGGCGGGTAGACTCCTTGCACGCCTAGCGAAAGGGAGACATCCAGCGACACCCATACTAGAAATTAAAGATAGACATGGGAATGTCTGGTCGGGACCCAAGGATATCACCAGGGTATTGGGGAAGTTTTATGCATCCCTTTATAAAGATGAGACCAGAGGGAATTTGAGAGGCATGGACTGGTTAAAAGATATCGACATACCAGGGTTGACAGAGGAAGATAAACAATATTTAAACGCACCCATTTCTGTGGAAAACATCGAAGGGGTAATAAGACAACTGCCCTCGGGTAAAGCACCAGGCCCAGACGGATTTGGAGGAGCTTTTTTTAAGTCCCTCAGGGAACAGGTGTCCTCGATACTTACAGATCTATACAACTCATTTCTACAGGGTAGGCCTATACCAGAAAGAATGAATCTAGCACACATTAAATTGCTCCCGAAACCAGGAAAACCACTGACTGACCCCGCCAGCTATAGGCCAATCTCATTAATAAATCAGGACTTAAAAATAATCTCCAAAATCATGGCGGACAGGTTGGCCAACATTCTACCTAGACTAATTAACCCCCGACAAGCGGGCTTCGTGAAAGGGCGCTCAACAGTTACCAACATACGTAAAGCAATGTTACTAATAGATGTAGCAAGACATAGAGGGGAGGGAGGAGACGCAGATCCAGCCGTGATCACCTTGGATGCAGAAAAAGCGTTCGACAATATGAGGTGGTCATGGCTGGAACAGGTGCTAGACATTATTGGTCTCAACGGCCCATTCAGACAATATATAAGATCCCTTTATAACACTCCAAAGGCCTGTGTGAGCACACCAGGTTTTTTATCAGATACGTTTGTGTTAAAAAAAGGAACGAGACAAGGATGCCCGCTGTCCCCGTTGCTTTTCAACTTAGCCATAGAGCCGTTGGCAATATATTTGGACAAACACAAGTTATATGAAGGCTTGAAGGTGGGGGGAAGGGAGGCGAGGATATCTCTCTTCGCAGACGATATCATGCTCTTTATGCAAAACCCAGGAAGGGACCTAGCCAATGTCTTAGATGCCATCGAAAGAGTGGGTGCTTTCTCTGGTTTTCGACTAAATAGAGATAAATGCGAGATTTTTTTCATACATAAACACTGTCCGTTGCGGAGGGTTGAATCACTGGGGGGCATTCGGGTAGCACAGGAAAATATACAATATCTGGGGGAACATCTAGCTAGGACGATGGGTTTGATATATAGATATAACTTTGTCCCTATTATCACCAAAATAGAGCAAGAATTGGAGAGGTGGAAAGGATTACCTTTATCATTATTGGGACGTGCCCACCTGATTAGGATGATCAGATTTCCCAGACTTCTATACCCACTTCAGACGATCCCCTTACTACTGACACATTTAGACGTTAGGAGGCTGAATAATGCCTTCTCTAAATTTTTATGGAGGGGCAAGAGATCTAGGATCTCCCTCAATTTTCTACTTCAATCCACGGAGAGGGGAGGCTTACAGTTACCTGATGTCAGAGGGTACAACCTGGCATGCATTATGCGACATGTGTTAGACTGGCTTAAGGGGTCGACTAGATTCTCTGACATAGACCTGGAAAGAGAGTATGCGGGGCCGTGGGATTTGGCGTCACTTCTACACACACCCCTTTCTATGATACCATGCCACTTAAAACACACCACGATCTATAGAGACACAGTTATGACCTGGAAAAATGTCCGTTCTAAATTGGGTCTCTCTTGGAAGATCTCAGGGAGACTTAATCCCTGGGCATGTCCATCCTTTCCCTTGGGACGTGAAAATTCTCTATTTAAAAGTTGGAAATCGGGAGAGGTGAGGACGCTGTTTGATCTCAGCCATCTCCTTGCATAACACGAGCAGAGGTGCTGACTAAATTTAATCTACCTGGAGTGCATGTTTTACAGTACCAGCAGCTCCACCATCACCTCTTGACTAACCTACATGACATCTCAGGGGAATTCACAAATGAGATATGGGAGGATTTGATGTGTGAAAGGGTGGAGGACACGTCCATACGTACAATATACAGCAATTTGGGAGGCAAACTTCGACCATTAAGACCGAGAGGGCCTTTCTCCAGGTGGAAAAAACATTTTGGAGAAAGTGACTTGCCGAACAAGATACTACAGGGATGGCAGTCAATGAGGAAAGCAGTTACAAATGAAATAAGGAGGGACACACAATTTAGATTAATGCATGGAGCTATACAGGGTTTAACATCCCACCCTCACCAGCCAATCAAAATAGGTGGATAAATTGTCCCAAGTGTGGAGATGCAATGACGGATTTGGAACATGGTATATGGTCATGCCAGAAAGCAGCAAAGTTCTGGGAGGAAGTGGGGTGCTTAGCCAGAGGACACTTCATAAATGAGGGACGGCTCAACCAATGCTTTGGCTCTTTCATTATCATGGTGACACACCCAATCAAGGCTCTCCTCACATATTGTTTCACACTATAGCCATACTGGCTAAACGATTGATCTTGAGGCACTGGCTGGAGAGGTCCCTACCGGGGATAGAGACACTCCGCAACACCATAAAAAAAGTGTTACACCTCGAGGCTTCTGAGGCTTTGAAAACTCAACCCGTCTTGTAGAAAAATTCTTTCGCAAAAAGAGAACTTTCCGATTCGGAAATGGAGACGTTTATCTCCCCTTTTAGACAGACGGCATGGTATGCTATGGCAGAGCTTGAAGGTACACTGAGTAGACTGAGTAGAAATGAATAAGAGATAATATGAACAACATTAACTTAGGGCATTGAGATTCACAGGTGATATAAAATTGCATCAAGGGAGGGTGGGACTGGTTGTCAAAACCTATGAAACGGTTCGATATGGTGTTATTAAACTCAATTAAACTTCAAATATTAGTAAGAACAGCTTTAGAAAAAATACCTGAATAAGACTGAAGGTTCTAGTTGTTATATGACCTATTGAACAAATCTGTTTATGATATGTTATGTTCTATACCTGTGTATGACGAATATATTTAATGTACTTTTTGTCAAATGTTGAAAAAGCAATAAAAAAATGATAATAATAATAAAAAAAAAAAAAAAACTTGCCAAAAAGCTTGTCCAAAAAACTTGCCAAAATAACTTGCCAAAAAACTTGCTAAAAAATAGTTACAAAACTTGCTAAAAAACTTGCCAAAAAGCTTGTCCAAAAAACTTGCCAAATAACTTATTAAAAAACCTATTAAAAAACTTGCTATAAAGAATTGCTAAAGAATCAGAGTAAATGAATCATTTGTGAAATTCTTTAAGAGATTGCTAATGCGCCTCTTTTTATCATTTTTTTATTGGTTTTTATAACGTGTTTTACCAATATTGTCAGAAATGTTGTCATTTAAAATATGACATTATGATTTAGAATGTATACATAGAGCTTGTAGCCTATTGCAGTAATAACAACTAGCATAGGAGAGTATAATGAGTGTAACAGATGTTGCTAATGAATGACTAGTTAACATCATGTGATAGGTATAGATAAGAGAGGGTTGAGCAGGGGCCCCTCATCTACTTGAGAAAGACGACGCTTTGCGTGTCGAAACGCGTTGTGGTCGCATCCTGCAGCTTTGTGTAATAAACCTAGGGTAAATCTATCAAGGCTTGATCTTGTGTTACCTAGCGCCGCATTCTAACACCGCTCCTTCTATCATTCATAACTCTACTCAACGTCATTATGATTTTAGCAGCTCTACTTGATATTGAAATTATTTTCTATTTTTATTATTTGTTGCTATTCTTACATGGTTTAGTGGCCCAATTTTTCAATTCTGTATTTCATTACAATTTGTTTTACCCCCAAAAAAATCCTTGTTGTATAGAGAGATTGCCAGCCCAAAGAGAAACATCCACCTCTAGTTGTTATTTTCCTCTCTCAGAATTCTTCTTAGGGGTTGAAGCTGTCTTCTGAGGTCAATTTTGACATGTCTTATAAATTGGTATTTCATTTTTATCATATCCAATTTTTTTTGCATATCTTACTTCTGGAATATTTCCTCTTTTTTTTATAAAACTTTGTAGGCCACAAAGGATGTCTCTTGGTTTATCTGTGTTTATCGACTTCGGCTTATATACTCTGTGGGCCCCAGAAGATTATTAAAGGGAACCTGTAACCCCCTTTGGGCATGTTAAACTGTGCACACCAGCTTATACATAATGTAAATGGGTTCTTATAACCCCTTTATGTGCCCAGACGTGCCCCTCATACCTGAGATATGAACTTATATTCTGTCCAGCGCTGCCTCCTATTAAGTCCAGGAGCAATGCTATATGGTCCAGATGTATAATGTCCTCACCGCCCGCCTGGCTGCTTAATCTGCCTTGCTCCTGTCACTCAAGCGCCGGCCAGAGGAGGGGCGAGAATTTTCAAATTGAAGGACGGGTTTTGCATCCAGGGGGACGGCAAGGATGTTATACATCTGGACCATACAGCATGCCTCCCGGACTTAATAAGAGGCAGCGCTGGACAGAATACAATTGCATATCTCAGGTATGATGGGCACTGTTGGGCACATAGAGGGGTTATAAGAACCCCATTTACATTATGTGTAAGCTGGTGGGCATAGTTTAAAATGCCCAAAGGGGGTGACAGGTTCCCTTTAAAAATTTGTCTCTGTGTTGTGGAAATGTTTAGGATTATTTGCTGAGACCTCTGATTCTTAGATTATTTCTTCTCGGTCTATTCTCAAGGTTGTCTATGTGGAGTTTTTGCAGAAAAATTACTTTTTGTTTAACTATTAGTATTTCTATCTCTCTTTCGTAATGTGATGTTAATTGTTCAGTCATTTTCCAGAGTTTACATTCTTGCATAGACCTCTTTGACTGAGTGAATTCCTTAAAGAGATTTCTTATAAAGCCTATTGTGGGTAGAGTTTTTATGTATTCTTTAAGGTCGGAGTCTGAAGCACAACGACGCACCAGCGATCCCGACAACGATACGACCTGTAGGGATCGCTGGTAAGTCACTTTGGGATCGCTGGTGAGATGTCAAACAGTCAGATCTCACCAGCAACTTCAGCAACGATCCGGAATGATACAGAGGTCTTTGGGAATTGTCACTCTCAGGCGTAATATTGAGATTGTTGGTTGTTGTTCCTTTCAAATATAGCAATGCAGCGTTCCCAGCGGGAGCGCAACGACCTAAAAATGACCCAGAGCACTTTGTAACGATTAGTGATCTCACAGCAGGGGCCTGATCGCTGCTAAGTGTCACACATAATGAAATCGTTAGCGAGATCACTGTTACGTCACAAAACCTGCGACATTACAACGATCTCCCTAATGATCTCATTATGTGTGATGGGGGCTTAAGTGTATACAGTCATCATCCTCTTCATTGTCTGAACATTGATTAAGAGAAGAGGAACTTTGTTTCAGCTTGTGAAATCGTTTCCTTTATTGATTTGAAGAGTATTAGAAGGTTTTTTGTTTTTTTTTCACCTTCTTGATTATTCTTCAAGGTCTTTAGAGCTTTGTTTGAAGCTTTTCCCCATTTTACAGTCTGGTCTTATTGTAGTTTTGCAGCGAGAAAAGGAGTAGATGGTTAGGTTATTTAAGTATTTTCTCTATGTGTTAGAATCTCAGAGAGCTTCACTTGAAATGCTCTGATAAATGTCTTTTGCAGCTCTTTAGAATGAAGCAAGACCGGAGGTTGAGTTCACCAGTTTAGGCTTGATATGTGATGGCCACTTTACACACACCAACTTATCTGTCCAACTTCTGACCAACTTACTGGTTGCAGTGAAATCATGGACACATTGTTCCATTTGTACAAAGCCACAAAATGGAGCAATGTGTCTATGATTTCACTGCAACCAGTAAGTTGGTCAGAAGTTGGACAGATAAGTTGGTGTGTGTAAAGTGGCCTTTAGAACTACCAATTAAGTCATTTTGATTCCTCGCAGTTTTTATGTCTCTTCTGTGACAACATTTTTCCGAATTCCAGCTTGAGACTCGGTGACTTTTACTCATTTAGGATGTGAAAAAAGATTTTGTGACAATAAATAATTTTGGAAAAAAAAGCACCTTTTTTTTCAAAATTTACCTTTTATTACCAAAGGGAGTCATTTTGACTCCCTACTATATTTTGCTAGTCTTTGTTGTTAAATGTTACTATTTCTTTCAGTTTTCATTTCATTTTCCGTCAGTGAACCAGTGAACTCTCGAGTGGACTACATAATTTCTGAAGAATACGGCCTGCAGTTTTGCTAATTGCTAAATATGGCTGGAAGACGTGCACTAAAGCCTGATGATATTCTTGCTATTTTCCATTCTATACCGGAGGATTAATTGGAATGCGAATCTGAGGAAAATCAATTTGATGCTGACACTGACGAAGATTTCAATCCTTGAAACGTCTCTAGTGAATCTGAAGATTCCGAAGGAACAAATCTGGAAGGTAAGTAGTTATGTATATTTAAATGTTCTTCCATATACTGAGTTACAAAACAAAATTACAAAATATTCAACAACATTTTTTAAGATGTTGCAAGCTCATCAACTGGGGATCACGCTTGTTCGTCGTTGTTGCCTCGCGACCATCCTCCAGGTCGTGGATAGAAACAATCTGCAAAACGTCACATAAATTTATCCTCAACAGATAACGGCAGCGTCGAAGGTGATGCAGCAACCAACACCATAGAAGGCAGTGATGAATCTCCAGGAATACTTGTTTCATCCAATGGAATTTGATGGAAACCTCTCGAGTTTGGAGAGCACTTACCTGGTAGGCGTGCAAACGAAAACATACTTAGAGAAGCGCCTGGCCCTACAGGATACACAAGAAGGAATATAATTAGAGATAGTCTGTTGAGTGCATGGTGATTATTTTTCGATTCGTTCATCTTGACTCCCATAAAGAGCTGTACAATTGCAGAAGCACGCAGGAACAATGATAAAAATGTTACTCTTTCCGATGAGGAGCTAGAGGCATTTATTGCCATATTTTACACTCGTGGAATATCAGGCACAAGCCATCACTCTATTGCCAGTATTTGGTCAAATGACTGGGGAATATTATTTTGTAAAACGACGATGTCTAGGAACCATTTTGTACAAATTTTCCATTACCTAAGAGTTGATGAGAAGTCCAATCGATCAGCAGCGACTCAAAAGCAACAAGTTTGCTCTCTTTTCTATAGTGTGGGATAGATTCATTGATAATTGCATTGCTTCTTACAAACCTGGCCTGTGCATTACTGTTGATGAACTACTTTTTCCCAGCAAAACTAGGTGTCCTTTCACTCAGTATACTCCTTCCAAGCCAGACAAATACGACCATAAATATTGGCTAGCTGTTGACAAGGATAGCAAATATCTTGCAAATAGCTTCCCTTATCTTGGAAGAGATGATTCACGCCATGCTGATGACATTTAGCCGACCACGTAGTCATGAAACTAATGCAGCCGTTTTTGAAAAAAGGAATAAATGTTACCACAGATAACTATTTTACGTCAGTCAAACTTGCTAAACAACTAAAAAGCCAGGGAACGACCATCGTGGGAACGATAAATAAGAAAAGACGAGAAGTGCCTAAGGAGATCAAATCAATGAGGGAAAACTTGTACAACACTAAAGTTCTTATAAAACAAGATGATTTTACACTTACCATGTATCAAGGTAAACCAAGCAAGAATGCTATAATTTTGAATCCATCCCAATTCAGAATCTGCTAAAAAAAACTCCTGAAACTGTAAAGTTTTACAATGAAACTAAATACAGAGTAGATGTCGTAGATCAAATGGCACACGAATACACCACAAGAACATGTACTCAGAGATGGCCTGTTCACTCATTTGAAAATACCCTCAACTTAGCAGGTATAAATACTTGGATAGTGTACAAAGAGACAACCTTCGAAAACATTTCACGCAAGGTTATGTTTTTATAGACTCAGCGCTCCCTCCATTATGTCATGGCTAATACTGTCCCAATATGTAGTACTGAAATGATTGAAAGTTACTACTGTTATAACCCTTTTGCGGGATGTTTATGCTAAATTGAATTTAATACATAAAAATTAGGGATGGGCGAATCCTGAAGTACTCGGAATCGCTGGACTCTAACAAGTCCGGGTCCGAGATTCGGTACTCGTTGCAGTGCTATACAGATACACTACAAAAGTACCCTAAAAGTTAATCTAAGGGGTTAAAAACAATAAACATTCATACTCACCTTCTGTGGGGCCTGTACCTTATGTACCGGGACCGGTACCGAAGACCCTCCGGACGTCACAATACCTCAGATCACCGGAGAAGATGGGCTGAAGGACCTGTGAGATTTCAGCCAATCAGCATGCGGCTAGCGGTCACATGGGTTTGTCACGTGGCCGCACTGCCAGCCAATGAGCGATCTAGCGATCTGATTGGCTGGCAGTGCGGCAACGTGACAAACCCATGTGACCGCTCTGCCGCATGCTGATTGGCTGAAATCTCACAGGTCCTTCAGCCCACCTTCTCCCGGTGATCTGAGGTCTTGTGACGTCCGGAGGTCTTCGGTACCGGTCCCGGTACATAAGGTACAGGCCCCACAGAAGATGAGTATGAATGTTTATTGTTTTTGACCCCTTAGATTAACTTTTAGGGTACTTTTGTAGTGTATCTGTATAGATGCACTGCAAAAGTACAGGGACTCGCTACCCCCGAGTAATTCCTAAGGAAACTCGGCGAGTAGCGAGTCCCCCGAGTCCGCTACTATTCGGGAGTCCCGAATAGTAGCAAGTAGATTCGCCCATCCCTAATAAAAATACACGTTTAAAATTTCTTAAAAAATCATAAGCTTCTAAAAATCATATGGTCTTATGGTACATTGCTCAAGTTAGCATACGTTAGCATATATTACGCTGTGTATTTTTGAGCAATTACAAGAATTACTATGGCTACTAGAACATGACAATCGACGAGGGATTCTCCGGTCGTTAAATTCTTGTGTTACCAACCCCTTAAACACTTTGGTTAAACGACACAACTTGGTTAAAATTTGGCCACAGCAGCCCCTTTATTACCTATTGTTTACATACTAACCCAGGGACACCGCACCCTGGTGTCCCAACATTAAACAATAGGCAACACAGTAATAATACAGTACGTGATACAAATACGTAACCCTGGATAAGCATGGTCCAGAAGCCACCTCCCACAATGAAACATTATCCCTGGCCGCAACACATCGACCCAAGGGATTATCCCTGGCCGCAACACACCGACCCGAGGGGAGGCGGTATTAATTACCGAGAATTAATACCACTACCTTGCAGAACCCCGTGCCTGCCAGTTATCTGAAACCGGAGCCACTATACCGTACTAGTGGCTCACCTCCCGGATACGATGATCCATTAAGCCACATGAGGTATTAATTACCAAGAACTAATACTAGTACTAGTGGCTTCCCTCCCAACTATGATTATCCATTGAACTGCCTCTGGACCAGACCTACCCCCGCCACAGAACTGGCCACTTGACACCTTACGTAGACTGGACCCACCACCACCACCACCCAACGCTTGCTTAATACGTTCATGCAAGCTCAACATCCACCTGTCTGTTTGAATTTCAAGTAAAATGAACACCACCCGACCCCAATATTGCAGAGCCGATCACTCCACCTCCCGGTGTCTCACTATGACACCCCATTACTGGAGACAAAAGAGCCATCACCCAATTGACTTTAGCTTTAGCCTTGTTCAATCTTTTGTGCACAAATCTGGAATACCACCTCGACAGACAGGTCACAATATCCAACCACACCACAATCCAACCTGGGTATGAATACTTCCATCGTACCAAATTGCACTTAATATCCTGCATCAACTCCTGGGATGCACAAACCCCAGATCTTTCTCCTCATGTAACACCGACTCATTATAGGGTTGATCCACACTACCATAATACTCAAACTCTGGCAGGACCCTGCCCCAAGGTCCTACCCCTCCTACAAACTACTTGAGCACTAAAGACATGTCCTTCCCCAACTGACAATCCCACGGTCCAACATCAGCTTGCCCTTCCCCCAAAGGTCATAAACAACATCCCAGTATACATGTCCAACTATTACCCATAGTAAACAAAACCGAGTCATAACCGCATAGCGATAAACGCAACACATCTAAGCAATATGTTACCCACGACCCCATCTTCTTGTGCCAGGCCATCCCCCCCAGCCACGTTACCTACACCAAAAGAGGCCACACATTTAGCTGAACCAGGCTGATTCCCAGTTTCAAACCACTGAGCTACCTCATCATTCAATCCCAACCGTGGCACCTCTGTGGCTGCGCCAATCCTGAATGAAAGCAACCCATCCTCACCTGGCTGCTCACCCACCTTCCTCAAACATTCCCTTAAAATAACCACAAACTGGTACGTTGATAGACACAAATTATCACCCTGCCTGTAACAATGAGAGCCAAGTTAACCCACGCATACCTCCCCCAACAACTTACAGTTATAACCGGGAATAACCAAAGTCCTGGGAGACCATACACCACGAACAGTCTCCCTCCTCAACTCAATCTGTCTCTGACTCTTCGTCAGCAACATCCCACTCCATCTGACATTATTACCACATCCCCAGTTCCAGAACACATCCCCAAAAACCCTGGTCAAATCCTGCATGCCATGCAGCTTGAACCAAAATGCAATTGTAGCCACCTTCTGCAACACCACTGAGGCTGATTTACAAGTTACACATTCATTCCCCCAAAAAATGATAATACCAAAGAACCCAACAACCTCCACAGCACCCCCCATTC
This sequence comes from Allobates femoralis, assembly GCA_033576535.1. Classification (NCBI taxonomy): domain Eukaryota; kingdom Metazoa; phylum Chordata; class Amphibia; order Anura; family Aromobatidae; genus Allobates; species Allobates femoralis. The sequence continues at coordinate 193,111,942 of JARQOC010000006.1, read as the reverse complement.
CATTCCAGAAACCTGCCCATTCCTGCCACCTTGCTGGAACAGCACCCTGTAGCCTCAGTCACCAATCTCAGCAATAAACCCTTAACCACATTGTTATCACGCTCCATAAACCATCTAGGCCCTGCACATCCACTTCTTGCACTCCAGGGATCAACTGCCAAAACCTACAGGACTGAAAGCGAAACAATGCATCAGCCCCCCATTTAATATTCCTAGTACATACTTTGCAAGCCCCCAATGCTCCATGGCAAAAACATCCGCACCAACAGTCAGAGACGCTACTAGACATGTTTCAACAACACATTAAAGCTGACATCACCGGCAGCTCAACACAATGAAAAACAAACCTTCTGACCTAGGAAGTTAGGAATTCCAGTTCCCACAATACCGCAGCTAACTGGTAAAATCTCCAATACCATCACAATCTGAACCGCCCTTTTTTCGCCCTGCCTGCAAAGACTGCACACTTTTATCCTACGTTTTTTTATTTTTGAATGCAAAACTGTCACAGAGCCCAAAAAAAGATGAACCTGCTGTCCCAACAGAAAACAATCATCCAGATAATATACTGACCAATACCAAACACATCTCACACTGCTCACGCAGCAAAAACTGAACACTTCAAATTATGAACAATAAACATAACAGCCCAGCAGTATACAGTCGACATATTATTCTCCATTCACATGCCACCCAAGAAATACTGACTCTCATCGCCCTGATAGCAATCGAAAAGCCGTCTTCAACTCTAATACCCCATCCACAGGTACATAATAAACATCTTGCCAGTTCCCCATCATTGCTGACACCCCCAGTCAGGCACGACAACTGAATACGCCTAAACCTGTTCGGCTTTCATCTGGCACTATTCCCGACAGGGATATCCTCAAATCCACCCTTGGCAGCCCCCTAAACAGACCTGACTTTCAACCCAATTCAACCTCTGTTAAACTTGCCATCTGCCTCCTCTGGGTGCTCAATTACCAAGTTTAAACTACTAGAACAAAAACAACGCCACCCCCGAATCACGTGGTTTCCGAAAAAAACAAACCAAAAAATCAAACTATAAACCACTGCGCAGTTTTAATGTCCCGATACCTATTTGAGACAGCTCTATAACCTTCACCATGGTACTTTCCTGTTTCCCTCACCATCTGCGCTGTTTAATCCAAACCCCCTCCGGCCCCCCATACGAAAGAGGTCGAGCCGGGGCAGGAATTACCACATCCACAAGGAAATGTCCTCAGCCGAAATTGCTCGACATAACCCCACCAGGACAAGCTCTCCGGTAACGTCTATAAGTCTTGCAGAAAGCAGCCATATACCAAAACAATGTGAAGCACCTCCGGCTTCTGTTCCCCAATAGCCCTAGCTAAAAGCACGAACACCTGCCCCCAGTGGGAGTAAAGAAAATCCATCTACACACATCCCCTTCCAGAACCTGTCCCCTCTTCCATTTCCAAGTGCACCCTGACAGGCCCTCAAAGCACACATACACCTTTCCTTTATCCTATTGACCTTTGCACATCTTCACCCTCCTTGTTATTCTTCTATATCCCCCTTCCCGTCACTGCTGCCCCCAACATCACCATTTCCACCAGCACCTTGCTACCAACCTGCAGCCTCCACTGTGCTGTTTAGAACACCTGTTCCCACTTCCACTGGGCCAACCCATGCTCCCCTCTGAGACCGTAACTCCCAACTTTCCGAACTGCCATCAGATTCTGCACCCACACCAATCCTTCTACATCCTATCACCCACCAACCTCTCAATCACAATGAATTGTAATGAAAATCTGTTAACTCACCCAGCTGCCCCGGAGACCTCCACTGAGCATTTGCAATGCAGTCCTCTCCCATCTGGTCATCAGTAGGAAGAAAGCTCAGGGGACCTATGGACCCCCCAGGCTGCAGCCGAAATTCGCAGCCTCTTCAGGCCAAAGCCCACAATGGTCCGACCGGTCCCAAGCCCACCCTGCCGACTGCAGGAGGGCTGCTCCTGATCCTTCAATGGCGGGTTCACCCTGGGACCACCCGTGGGGCACCGCAGCTACTACCTCACCCCTAACCGGCGGGGATATCCTGCTGGGTTCGTCCCCCCTACCGACCAGTAAAGGGGGAAACCACTGCCGCCACTTGCTGCCCCTTACCCAAAGGGGACCAGCCGCTGGGTTCATCCTCCACACCACTCAGAGAACACCGCTCCCGCCAGACTCCATCCGGAATAAAACGCTGTGCCCCTGGCATCCGGGGCTCCCTCCACACTGTGCCCGCCCTAGTTGGCCCTTCCTGTCCAGAAGGCTGCCTCTGCCCCCTCCAGCTCCGGGGGGTAACATCCATCCTTGCCGGCCGCCCAGCGTGCTCCCTGCTCAAGCACAGCCAGAAGCCGCCGCCATTCTATGTCTGCAACTCCCCAGGCCAAGGGCCGAAAGTAGGCCATGGATCTAGTCGATGATTCCTTGCGAGCAGCCGGAGTAGGCCCCAGTCGCCTCCGGATGCCCACCCCGCTAACGAGACAGTATCGCAGCGTCAGCTGACCTACTTTGACAGATGCCGCTCACCAGGAACTGCGCAGCTCCACGCTGTGCCCCACACTACAGAGCAGCCGCCCCCCTGCACAGAAGGGAAAACGAAAGCGGGAGCAGCCAACACACCGAGCCGGGAGAGCAGGAGATAAGAAGACTGTGGTTTAAATCAGAAAGCTCCAGTTCACCTACCTAAAAAGCTATATAAATAACACTAAGACCAACTGTGTTACCACCATCCAGACATCAATTGAAGGAGGGTACCTTAATAAGACAATAACAGGAAATCCAGGCGAGATCCCATAAGACCTGAACAAGCATAATCCTGGTTAATTACATCTATGATGAACATGCATAGAACCATATCTCCCACCGTTTCCAGGAACCAGGATATCTTACAAGAATGGATCAATATCGAGTGGTGGAGTCCACCATCACGACCCCCATCCCACATAGAGTGTTCTAGTAGCCATAGTCTTGTAATTGCTCAAAAATACACAGCGTAATATATGCTAACATATACTAACTTGAGCAATATACCATAAGACCATATGATTTTTAGAGGTTTTATGACTTTTTATGAAATTTTAAACGTGTGTTTTTATGTATAAACTAGCTGTAGTACCCGGCTACGCCCGGGTTAATAAATAACTGCTGTTAGCTATAACAAAATAGAATTTGAATAAGTCATATTAATGACCTGTAGGAAAATAGAAGCTGAGCTGTGATTGATTGCTATAGGCAGCCTAATAAATCTCCAGCCAACAGTAAACCCTCCCCCTGGCCGGGCAGTATATGTGACCTCACACATACACATAAAAGACAGCTCATGTGACTGACATCTGCCTTAATTCCCTATATGGCTGTTTTTAATCAGATGTTTATGTTTGAAAATTAAAGATAGCACATGTATGAGGCGAGTTGTGTGAGGTGATTTGTGCACATCTGTGTCTGTCTGTGTGGTGTGTGTGTCCCTGGGGTGTGTATGTGTGTGTCCCTGTGGGGGGGGTCTGTGTGGTGTGTGTCTCTGTTGTGTGTGTCTCTTTGTGGTGTGTGTGTCCCTGTGGGGTGAGTGCATGTGCCCCTATAGGTGTGAATGTGTGTGTCCCTGTGGGGGGGTCTGTGTGGTGTGTGTCTCTGTTGTGTGTCTCTTTGTGGTGTGTATGTGTCCCTGTGGGGTGAGTGCATGTGTCCCTATAGGGTGTATATGTATGTGTTTCCCTGTGGGGGGAGTGTCTGTGTGGGGTGTTTGTGTCTCTGTATTGTGTGTCTCTTTGTGGTGTGTATGTGTCCCTGAGGGGTGAGTGCATGTGTCCCTATAGGGTGTGTATGTGTGTGTGTCCCCTTGGGGGTGTGTGTGTGTCTCTGTGTTGTGTGTGTCTCTTTGTGGTGTGTGTGTGTTTGTTCGGGTGCGTAGTGAGTATCCAATGTTGGGGCTGCACTTTAGCGATTATACACTTGCTGTTACTCTTTGTGTGCGTGTGGTGTGTATACATGTCCCCGTGTGTGGTGAATATCTCATGTTGGGGCCCCAACTTAGTGACTATATGCTGGTATGTGCTGTTAGTCTTTGGCGCTATCATTAAGCCCCTCTCATTCACAACTGTCAACTGGTAACTGTCACTTTTTCCCCATTATGTAGATAGGGGCAAAATTGTTTGGTGAATTGGAATGCGCGGGGCTAAAATTTCGCCTCACAACATAGCCTATGATGCTCCCGGGGTCCAGAAGTGTGACTGTGCAAAATTTTGTCTCTATAGCTGACAGCTGGCGATTTTCCTCCAACACTTTTCCATTCACTTTTTCCCCATTATGTAGATAAGGGAAAAATTGTTTGGTGAACTGGAACGCGCAGGGTTAAAATTTCGTCTCACAACATAGCCTATGACGCTCTCGGGGTCCAGACGTGCGACTGTACAAAATTTTGTGGCTGTAGTTGCGACGGTGTAGATGCCAATCCCGGATATACACACGTACACACACATACACACATTCAGCTTTATATATTACCATATATACTCGTGTATAAGCCGAGTTTTTCAGCCCAAAAATTGGGCTGAAAAGTCACCCCCTCGGCTTATACACGGGTCAATACGGTAATCATATGGTGGGGAGGCTGGAGGAGGCGGGGGGAGGCTGATGACTGAGCGGCCCATCACGTGGTGCCGCTCATTAAATATGCACGGCTCCCCCTGCCCATCACAGCGGCAGGGGGAGCCGTGCATACAGCCCCCCAGTGTATACAGGCAGCCCCCCAGTGGCAGTAGCCCCCCCATCATGTGAAGAGCCCCCCACACTGTGCAGAGCCCCCCCCCGCTGCATTATCTTACCATCCAGGGTCTTCTTCACCGCGGGTCCTGCAGTCATCATCGCGCGCTGTGTTCAGGTCTCACGTGACCCGGCGCGATGACGTCATTCCACTGCGACCGCCCGGTCACATGAGACCGGGAACACAGCGCGCGAGGATGGACTGGAGGACCCGCGGTGAAGAAGACCCTGGATGGTAAGATAATGCAGCGGGGGGGCTCTGCAAAGTGTGGGGGGCTCTTCACATGGGGAGGTGAGTGCCACTGGGGCCTGCTGTATACCCCTGGGGGCCTGCTTATACCCCTGGGGGCCTGCCTATACCCCTGGGGGCCTACAGTATACCCCTGGTGGCCTGCTGTATACACCTGTATGCCTGCCTATACCCCTGGGGGCCTACAGTATACCCCTGGGGGCCTGCTATATACCCCTGGGGGCCTGCCATACACCACTGGGGGCCTGCTGTATACCATACTGCTGGAGCCTGTATACCACTGGGGGGACCTGTATACCTCACTGCTGGGGGCCTGTATACAATACTGCTGGGGGCTGTATACCACTGGGGGGACCTGTATACCTTACTGCTGGGGGCTGTATACCTGTCCTGGTGGCTGTATTCCATACTACTGGGGCCTGTATACCACTGGGTGGGCCTGTATACCACACTGCTGGGGGCTGTATACCTCACTGCTGGGGGTTGTATACCTGTGCTGGGGTCCACCCTCGGCTTATACGCGAGTCAATAAGTTTTCCCAGTTCTTGGGGGCAAAAGTAGGGGGGTCGGCTTATACACGGGTCGGCTTATACACGAGTATATACGTAGATTGAATTTAGAAAAAACTGCTTGCAAAAGGGTTATAACAGTAGTAGCTTTTAATCATTTCAGTACTACATATTGGGACAATATTAGCCATGACATAATGGCGGGAGTGCTGGGTCTATAAAAACATAAGCTATCTACATAAATCATTATTGGGGACAGGGCCACACACGGAGCCCCCCAGACCTACAGCAGCGGAACCATCCAAACCTACAACAGATTGCTCCGGTGTTTAACCACTCGAAAAAATTTCATGCAAGGCATTTTTGCAAAAGCTCGTTACAGAGTTGGGTGATCCTTACGTTAGATCTAGGCGAAAGCGTGGCATGTCCGAAGTTGCAAATTGTTCTGATGGGATGCTGCAAACAAAATTTTGCCAGATAAAACAAAATTGCGAAAAGAATAGATCAGTTGGAAGTTGTATGACTTGCCGTAAATCCTTGTGTGGGCAATGTACCGCCGTAAATAAACGACGATGCCTGAACTATGAAACAACTTAGACAAATGTTTAGTATAGAAAAGGAATTCTCCAGCAGACAGCCAAATCTTCATAAAGTACTCTTATTAGTACATCAGACCGTGCATAAAACAAACAATGTTGAGGAGGGGAACGCTGGACGCGTTTCGGATGGCAAATCCTTTCTCAACAGCGAAGTGTGAACATTTCCCATACCTTTTTATTAGTTAAAACCAGTGCAGGTCTAGTACAATCAGCTGTAACATCATTTGCATAATTAGGTTGAAGACAAAACCTATTTATAAAGTGATAAAATGTACGCAGAGCTGCAAACTTGAAATTCCAAACAACAAACAATGATGTATACGTAGTAAAACCATAATATGGTCAAAGTTATAGAGAGAATGGAAAAGCACCTCACATTGCAAGTGAACATTATTTTTAACGCATTATGTTATCTACTACTTTTTCACAGATTTTTGAATTTTAATACTTCAGCAAGGAATTTAAGTGGAAAACCAAAATGAGAACATATTCCTCACTATGTTGTTGTATGTAACGATCTATCCAACCTTGGTGGTGTCATGGAAAAAATAAAAATGTTAAATCCATATACTAATGAAAGTAAAACAAGTCAGACTGACGATTTAACCCCATAGGCTGTCTGACATGTAGGTTCAGGATCCAGTGGGCTTCTCGCTCCTGACTTTCAAAATCCCCATCACGCTCCCTCATTTTAACCTTTTCAATACCTTTGATTTTTAATGAGCTCAAATCCCCACCATGCATTTGGAGGAAATGCCGAGACAATCCAGACATTTGGCGTCTACTAGCCGCATTATCCGGGTTGGTGGCTGCGATGTGCTCCCCAACACGTTTTTTCAGTGGCCGAGTTGTGCACCCCACATAATCTTTCGAACAAATGCTACATGTTGCTAGGTACACCAAGCCTTTCGTGTTGCAATTAATGAAAGACTGGATATTATATTGTCGGCCAGATACACGATCGACAAAAGATTTTTGCTTATCCATGTGTTTACAAAGCCCACACCGTGCACACCCACAGGGGTAATTGCCAACGGTATCGAGCCATGTATGCACGTGATTTTTAGAAGTAAAAAGAGATGGAGACAAGATATTACCTAAAGATGGAGATTTTTTGGGGACACAGCGAAATCCATCTTTCAGGATAGCAGCAAGAATAGGATCCTGGTACAGTATGGGAATACACCTCTTAAATGATTTACCAACGCAAGAATAGTCAGTGCTAAAGCTAGTAGAGAAGGTTGGGATCCAATTCTTATTCAGATTATTCTTGGGCAAAGAAACTCGACGTCTGTCCAAAAGTTCAGACTGCGTCATGTTTGCTGCCCTTTGCTTTGTACGATCTAATAGCCCTTTCTTGTAACCTCTACAAGAAAGTCGCCAGAAGATTACATCGGCTTCTTCTTTGTAGTACTTATCATCAGAACATGATCGTCTAGCGCGAATGAATTCTCTTAGTTGCAAGTTGTATATAACATGGCGGGAGTGACAACTGGAGGCGTGCAAAATTGCATTGCCACTGCTAGGTTTTCTGTACAACTTTGATTGTATCGCACCAGTCTCCGGGTCACCCACCAACGTGAGATCGAGATATGACACCTCTTTTTCATATACTGTTGAAGTAAATCTTCATGTTCATAGTGTTATCATTTATATAATTCAAAAAATTGATAAATGTGGGTGATTCAGAAAGGGGCACTCCATCACCTTGGTGCCAGATGATGATGGCATCATCAATATAACGCCCCCACCAAATCAGTTCATTCAAGAAAGGGTTGCTGTTATTATGAATGTAACGAGTTTCCCAATAATTTATGAATATGTTAGCAAGGGAAGGTGAAAACTCTGCGCCCATCGAACAACCCACTAACTGAAGATAAAATTGTCCATTGAACTTGAAGAAATTCGTTTCTAGTAAGTATTCCAGACACATCACCAAAAAAATGCACGTCATCACTGTAAAAACCTGATGATGACAGTGCATATTGTAGTGCTGAAATGGCGACTTTGTGAGGGATACAACTATAAAGCTGAGCTGCACCACTTCAACCCACACCCCTCCCCTCTTATTCATTCAAATGTTTAGTATGTCAATTTTTATGAACTTTTTTAGTAAGAATTTTACTGTCTCTTTTGAATTTACATGTTTGTACTTACCGCATTTTACATCAACTCACCTTCAAACGTTTGTTGTTGTTTCTATGTGTGTACTTTTGAAACTTACAAAATAAGTCAATTCTCAGTTTGAAATCAGATTGTTTCAAGCAAATACAATTGCACTTATCACGATGATTGCTTTTGTCAGCCAAGTTGCAATTCAAAAGTCAATTCAAAGAAAAAAGTAACAATTTATTCCATCATCTCTTATGTGTAGTTTAATTTTCAACATGTTGCGTATGCATTTGATATTACAAAATAATAATAGATTAACCCCTTAAGAACCGAGTCACTTTGCAGCTTAATGACCAGACCATTTTTTGTAATTCTGACCAGTGTCGCTTTATGAGGTAATAACTCTGGAACGCTTCAACGGATCCTAGCGATTCTGAGACTGTTTTTTCGTGACATATTGGGCTTCATGTTAGTAGTAAATTTAGGTCGATAACTTTTGCGTTTATTTGTGAAAAAATAAAAAATTTGGCAAAAATTTTGAAAATTTAGCAATTTTCAAATTTTTTATTTTTATTCTGTTAAACCAGAGAGTTATGAGACACAAAATAGTTAATAAATAACATTTCCCACATGTCTACTTCACATTAGCACAATTTTTGAAAAAAAATTTTTTTTGGTAGGAAGTTATAAGGGTTCAAAGTACATCAGCAATTTCTAATTTTTCCAATAAAATTAAAAAAAAACATTTTTCAGTGACCACATCACATTTAAAGTCTCTTTGAGGGGCGTATATGACAAAAAACACCCAAAAGTGAAACCATTCCAAAAACTGCACCCCTCAAGCTACTCAAAAGTACATTCAAGAAGATTATTAACCCTTCAGGTGCTTCACAGGAACTAAAGCAATGTGGAAGGTAAAAATTGACATTTTTAGGGTATGTGCACACTGGCCGGGTTAGGGTCGGTTTAGGTGTGTAAACCGCCGGTCGGTTTACATAAATTTCATGTAAATTTATGTTAATCCAAACCGGCGTTTGGATTAACATTAAAACCTATGTAAACCGACACCCGGTGTCCACACACCGGCGGTTTACACATGCTCATCCGTTGCTAACCCGCTGGGTTCCTAGCGGGTTAGCAAAGAATGAGCAAGTTCTATAAACCGGCCGGTTCTGCAGCGGCTGCAAGCAGAATCATGTGCTGCTTCCAGCCGCCGCAACACCGCCGGCGCTAACCCGCTGGCCACCCGCCCGGCACCCGCCGCACATACCCGCCAGGATGCCGGTGGACGGCTCCGGAGCTTCCTGGCGGGTCCGCCCAGCCGCCGCCGACCAACCCGCCGGCCAGTGTGCACCTGGCCTAATTCTTCCAACAAAAATGTTCTTTTAGGCTCAATTTTTTCATTTTCACATGGGCAATAGGATAAAATGCATCCTAAAATTTGTTGGCCAATTTCTTCTGAGTACACCGATACCTCATATGTGGTCATAAACCACTTATTGGGCGCATGGCAGGGCTCAGAAGGGAAGGAGCGCAATTTGACTTTTGGAGCTAATTTTAGATTCAAAAAGTCAAATGGCGCTCCTTCCCTTCCGGGCCCTGCCGTGCGCCCAAACAGTGGTTTATGACCACATATGAGGTATCGGTGTACTTAGGAGAAATTGTCCATCAAATTTTAGGATCCATTTTATCCTGTTGCCCATGTGAAAATGGAAAAATTGAGGCCAAAAGAAAGTTTGTGTGAAAAAAAGTACTTTTTCATTTTTACGGATCAATTTGTGAAGCACCTGGGGGTTCAAAGTGCTCACTATACATCTAGATAAGTTCCTTGGGGGGTCTAGTTTCCAAAATGGGGTCAGTTGTAGGGGAGCTCCAATGTTTAGGCACACAGGGGCTCTCCATACACGACACGGTGTCAGCTAACAATGTAATGGAAAATTAGCTCCAATAGTTAGCGGACACCTTGTCGCGTATGGAGAGCCCTTGTGTGCCTAAACATTGCAGCTCCCCCACAAATTACCTAATTTTGGAAACTAGACCCCCCAAGGAACTTATCTAGATGTATAGTGAGCACTTTGAACCCCCAGGTCCTTCACAAATTGATCCCTAAAAATGAACAAGTACTTTTTTTTTTTCCACAAAAATTTTCTTCTTTCATTTTTACGATTTAATTGTGAAGCACCTGGGGGTTCAAAGTGCTCACTATGCATCTAGATACGTTCCTTGGGAGGTATAGTTTCAAAGATGGGGTCAGTTGTGGGGGAGCTCCAATGTTTAGACACACAGGGGCTCTTCATACGCGACATGGTGTCCGCTAACAATTTGAATGGAAAATTAGCTCCAATTGTTAGCGGACACTATGTCGCATATGGAGAGTCCCTGTGTGCATGGGTGCTTCCCCACAAGTGACCCCATTTTGGAAACTAGACCCCCCAGCAGGCCCAGACTGATAGGCGGAGGATCAGGACTTTTCCCTATGGGCCACCCAGTGGCGGGGTGCAGGGGCCGCCTGCTCCTCCCTCTGCATGCCTGGCTGCTCTTAAATGATTTTGTGGCTGCTGCCGCCCGGCAGCATACCGGGGTCAGAGGCGCCGGCCGCCAAGTTGCCGGTATTGTACGTCATGCGAGGGAGGGTAACTCACTGGTCACGGAGACGCACACCAATCAGCGGGCAGCCCAGGAAGCGGCTCATACCTTATTGGAGCGTGCGGCTGTGCTGTGCAGTGACAAAATCACGACAGCAACAGCACGTTGTTTGTGGGTGGAGAGAGTGTGGCGCCCCGCAACGAGTGCGTCACAAGAGGGTATTGCAGCCATAAATGCAGCTGCAATATCCTCTGACTCAGCAATGATCTGGTTAACATAGAGATCCAACCCTACATGCAACACCTAGAACAGAGGGCCAATCATAGGTCCTGGGGGGTGGAGTGTTAGGGTAGTGAGTAGCACACAATAATCTAGACAAGAGAGAGAAGAGTCTAGAACTCGGAGAAGAAGGGTCTAGGACTAGAACTTGGAGAGGAGCGGGGGCTCCGCACCCCGTGCGGGCCCCTGGGCCGTCACCGGTCAGGTGTCAGCACCTGAGGCCTTAACTACCGGGACTGGGCATTATCTACACGGGTTCCCAAAAGACTCCCGTGCCCACAACTCACAGCCGGCTCACTGGTACCGAAGCTGGCAGCAGTTCACCTCTGTCACGCGAACCAGAAGAGTGGAGGAGCAGCTTCACAGGAGCACCCCACCACCAGCCAACTTCCAGTCGTCTAACCAGCGGTGTACCCACTGAGGGATCCAAGGCTCCCCAAAAACATCCAGAACGTACATCATGGATAGGGCATTGAAGCAGCCTCCCCGTACCCGACCTGGTATTCCTGGGCGACACTGGCAAACAAGTTAGGTAGAAAGGAGGAACACTGCGGATCTCTGAGGGACACTATCACTGCTGAGTCCACACGGTCTACTACTCAACCACTGTATGCCATGTACTGCCTGTTGGTTACAGTAAAGACCCGTTGCAGAGACTTTCTGTGTCCGTGCTCCCTTATGAACTATCCGTCCGCACAACAAGGTAACCGCAGCTGCCGCACAACATCTTGAGCAGCTCCAGCCTCCGGGAATCACCGCTCAGCCTGTGGGGAGCGTAACATCTTGCTGCTGTCCATCCCCCGGAGGTTCCGCAGCGTCGGTCGTCCTTACCGAACTACTCATAGGTGGCGTCACAAATAAATTAAAACCCCTTAAATCTGTTCCACCAAGACGTCTTCACTTTTGATCTGCACTACACCGGGCCCCACTATCGGCAGGCGTGGTCCACCCGTGACAAGGAGGAAGGAAGTATCGCCTGTCTAAACCGGAGTCACGGCCACGGTGAGTCAGAAAATGGCGTCACGAACAGGATACGAGCAGGCCCGTTACCCAACGGGTATAATGTGCTTAAACTGGACTTTATTGTCTACAATTTGGACTTTGTTCGTCCCTAAAAGAACTTTCCCGCCTTTTCACTGAGGGTCAAGATGGCGCCCAAGATGGTGTTCCCGCCACAAGAAGCCGCCACGTGCAAGCCCAGGAGTGAGTCAACCCCCCCTCATCGTGGGAGGGCTAAAGACAAAAGGCGCCAAACTCTTTGTCCGCCCTGATTGCTCGAATCAACCATGGGGGCGGACCCCAAAGACTTTTCCCACGATTGGACTACAAAAGCCCAGAGGAAATGGGAGTGTGAGACAGACTTCTTCACCAGCTCTACCAGAACGTGTACCGGTTGAACGGGTGTGGTTTCCCTCCATGAAGAGAATGGCCAGCATGAGACTCCAAGACCTGATGCGGGAGGTCGAGGCGGAGGCCAGAGCAGCCATAGGCCAACCGGGTCCGGGTCCTGCCCTTACCGTAGACGGCAGCCCCGACTTCTGGCTAGAGGCTCTACAAGACCTCCGGGTGCGACTACTTGAGACTGTGGAGTGGACGATTCGCAGCTGGAGCGCGACCCTAGGCAGACGTCTCCATCATGCGATGCAGCAGAGCCGACCGGGTACAGCTTCTCCAAGCCCAGACGACGTCGCCAGCTTTTCCACTACCTCACCGTCGCCCACCACCTGTCCTGCTTCGTCACCGGAGCCCATAGACTGTGTCATCCCAGTGAGAGTTACCCCTCGACCCGTTCCAGCGGACGAAACCACAGCCGACTCCGTTCCAGAGCCGGAGCTTCCAATACGCTCCCCACGAAGAAGCTGACACCTACCTGGTTCCACCTGCGGAACCCGCGACTAGTTTCTACACTACCGAGACTGTCGCCTGTTTCTCCCCTGAACCGGAGGCCTCCTCTGCAACTACAGAGGCCTACCTGGTGACCGGGATCGAAACACCACTTCCCACTGCTACAGAAGAAGAGGCAGGCAGCCTGGAAGTCCTGCACAACGACCCTGAGGAAAACTTTGCAGCACAGACACCCACCGATCCAGAGGATTCCATCCCATCGTCTTCGTCAGCCGAGCAGCCCGACGTAGTCATCGAAGGAGAGATCGAGGAGGATGACGATGAGACCTACAGTCCAGCTGAGGATCTCTACACCGGGTTAGCCTGGGGAGACACAAGGAACCCTTCTGCCGGGCGATCAGCTCGGGTGCACTGGTCGGGTGCTGCCGCAACAGCATCTTCTCCGGTTCCGTTGAACCGGGCTCCACTCCAGACTGCCCACCAAGCTCGAGTAGTTCAACAACCATCACGCCGTAGTGACTGCATCCACACGCCGCACCACTCCGACAAAGAGGTACGTCGTATCCGGAGAGAGGAGTGGCACCATCGACTGCAAGCCAACATGCAGGCTCGCGCCGAGGTCCGCCGCCAACCTCCATTGCCTGAACAATTCCGTAAAACCGGGCGGGTAAGCACCTTCAACTTATCCACCGGGTGGGGATTTGTAAGGGAGGAGGGTGTGAGTACCGAAGTATTTGTGGGGCGTCGTGATGTGGAATCGCACCTACCGCGAGGTCATCCAAACCAAGACTTGTATAGAGGGGACATTGTAACCTATGAGCGATATGTATGCTGTGATGGGTGGTTCGCTATACGAGTCCGGAACACTGCCATCCATCAGTGACTTAAGTTGTTTGAACTTTGCTACTAAAAGAGACTTCTTCCTGTTTGCACCGTAACACCGCGACTTGGCGGCTACAGCCTGAACTTTTATTCTAAGGACAGCCGACCGCCCGCCGGGTCCGCGCAATGTGTTAACCTGTTTATTTATCTCACTTTTATGCATACAATGACTTGTCATTAATAAAAGTGTATTACCTGTTATAAAATATAAAAACCTCTGTAATGTGAGTAGTGTGACGCTTGGGGACAAGCGTATTCAACCAAGGGGGAGTGTGGCGCCCCGCAACGAGTGCGTCACAAGAGGGTATTGCAGCCATAAATGCAGCCGCAATATCCTCTGACTCAGCAATGATCTGGTTAACATAGAGATCCAACCCTACATGCAACACCTAGAACAGAGGGCCAATCATAGGTCCTGGGGGTGGAGTGTTAGGGTAGTGAGTAGCACACAATAATCTAGACAAGAGAGAGAAGAGTCTAGAACTCGGAGAAGAAGGGTCTAGGACTAGAACTTGGAGAGGAGCGGGGGCTCCGCACCCCGTGCGGGCCCCTGGGTCGTCACCGGTCAGGTGTCAGCACCTGAGGCCTTAACTACCGGGACTGGGCATTATCTACACGGGTTCCCAAAAGACTCCCGTGCCCACAACTCACAGCCGGTTCACTGGTACCGAAGCTGGCAGCAGTTCACCTCTGTCACGCAAACCAGAAGAGTGGAGGAGCAGCTTCACAGGAGCACTCCACCACCAGCCAACTTCCAGTCGTCTAACCAGCGGTGTACCCACTGAGGGATCCAAGGCTCCCCAAAAACATCCAGAACGTACATCATGGATAGGGCATTGAAGCAGCCTCCCCGTACCCGACCTGGTATTCCTGGGCGACACTGGCAAACAAGTTAGGTAGAAAGGAGGAACACTGCGGATCTCTGAGGGACACTATCACTGCTGAGTCCACCCGGTCTACTACTCAACCACTGTATGCCATGTACTGCCTGTTGGTTACAGTAAAGACCCGTTGCAGAGACTTTCTGTGTCCGTGCTCCCTTATGAACTATCCGTCCGCACAACAAGGTAACCGCAGCTGCCGCACAACATCTTGAGCAGCTCCAGCCTCCGGGGATCACCGCTCAGCCTGTGGGGAGCGTAACATCTTGCTGCTGTCCATCCCCCGGAGGTTCCGCAGCGTCGGTCGTCCTTACCGAACTACTCATAGGTGGCGTCACGAATAAATTAAAACCCCTTAAATCTGTTCCACCAAGACGTCTTCACTTTTGATCTGCACTACACCGGGCCCCACTACCGGCAGGCGCGGTCCACCCGTGACAAGGAGGAAGGAAGTATCGCCTGTCTAAACCGGAGTCCCGGCCACGGTGAGTCAAGAGCATACACTCTGCTCTACCGCCCACCAAACAGAAATGCGCCGGCCAAACTGACCCCAGCCATTACAAAGGGCTGCTGCCCGTGATCTCCTGAAAGTGAGGAACACTGGAGATACCGGCAGTGGGAGCAGATGCTGAAGGTAACGAGTGCAGGGCGGCTCCCAGCAGCACAGAGGTTGTCAGCATGTCTCAGACTTGGTGCAGTGATAGATGTGACGCTGCTTCTCTCCCCGCAGAAGATCAGAGGGAGAAGATATCGCTGGAGGGGACCGTGATGGAGTCACTGCTCACCTGGGTAAGGAGTGGACTGACCGTCTGCCGGGGTCCACAGCTGAGCTGGCCACCTGTATCCCTATTCCCTGGACAGGGACAGAGCACACTCAGCTCTCCCCCCAGCCCCTGAAACAGAACAGCGAAGTCTGGAGCTGGAGGCAGCAGCCAGCAACTGCACTCTTCTCACTGCTCCTGGGGCTGCTAGTGCAGGACACACACAGCCAAGACACTTTCACTTTCATTATCATCTGCTCTGGAAGTGTGAGTGGGCTGAGTTGTGGAAATGACATGCACTTTATGGGCCCACTACTGTCGGTGCTGACTGTATATAAGGCCTGTTGGAATACGTGGGGGCTGTGGCTGGCTGTGTATATATGGGCCTAACCTACTGTTTATGCTGGGATTGGCTGTGTATGGCATGTACTATATATGCCTACTGCTGCCAAAGCTGGGGCTGGGCTGTGTATATGGCATGTACTATATGGGCCTACTACTGGCATACATATAGACTGGGGCCGACATGTGATGCATGTGTATATATACATAATTGGTGCATCTGTGGTGATGTATGTATCTGTGTGTCTGTGCACATGGTGACAATTGTGTGTTGTGTATGTTGTGATGTTTGTGCATTATTAGGGATGAGCGAGTACCTTAATATTCGTGCTCGCTATACTCACAACGAGTAGGTAGCGGTACTCGCTACTCGTTGCGAGTATAGCGAGTACAAATACTTTCGCAGTGTATCTATAGATACACTGCGAAAGTACCCTAAAAGTTAGTAAAAGTTGTTAAAAAATAATAAACTTACATATTCACCTGTACAACGCCTGCATCGGGACCGGCAGATACAGTCATGGCCAAAAGTATTGACACCCCTGCAATTCTGTCAGATAATACTCAGTTTCTTCCTGAAAATGATTACAATCACAAATTCTTTGGCATTATTATCTTCATTTAATTTGTCTTCAATGAAAAAACACAAAAATATTTGTCCTAAAGCCAAATTGGATATAATTCCACACCAAACATAAAAAGGGGTGGACAAAAGTATTGGCACCCTTAGAAAACTCATGTGATGCTTCTCTAATTTGTGTAATTAACAGCACCTGTAACTTACCTGTGGCACCTAACAGGCGTTGGCAATAACTAAATCACACTTGCGGCCAGTTGACATGGATTAAAGTTGACTCAACCTCTGTCCTGTGTCCTTGTGTGTACCACATTGAGCATGGAGAAAAGAAAGAAGACCAAAGAACTGTCTGCGGACTTGAGAAACCAAATTGTGAGGAAGCATGAGCAATCTCGAGGCTACAAGTCCATCTTCAAAGACCTGAATGTTCCTCTGTCTACCGTGCGCAGTGTCATCAAGAAGTTTAAAGCCCATGGCACTGTGGCTAACCTCCCTAGATGTGGACGGAAAAGAAAAATTGACGAGAGATTTCAACGCAAGTTTGTGCCGATGGTGGATAACGAACCTTGACTAACATCCAAACAAGTTCAAGCTGCCCTGCAGTCCGAGGGTACATCAGTGTCAACCCGTATTATCCGTCAGTGTCTGAATGAAAAAGGACTGTATAGTAGGAGACCGAGGAAGACCCCACTTCTTACCCCGAGACATAAAAAAGCCAGGCTGGAGTTTGCCAAAACTTACCTGAGAAAGCCTAAAACGTTTTGGAAGAATGTTCTCTCTTATTGGTCAAAGGCATCAACATAGAGTTTACAGGAGAAAAAAAGAAGCATTTAAAGAAAAGAACACGGTCCCTACAGTCAAACATGGCGTAGGTTCCCTGATGGTTTGGGGTTGCTTTGCTGCCTCTGGCACTGGACTGCTTGACCGTGTGCATGGCATTATGAAATCTGAAGACTACCAACAAATTTTGCAGCATAATGTAGGGCCCAGTGTGAGAAAGCTGGGTCTCCCTCAGAGGTCATGGGTCTTCCAGCAGGACAATGACCCAAAACACACTTCAAAAAGCACTAGAAAATGGTTTGAGAGAAAGCACTGGAGACTTCTAAGGTGGCCAGAAATTAGTCCAGACCTGAATCACATAGAACACCTGTGGAGAGATCTAAAAATGGCAGTTTGGAGAAGGCACCCTTCAAATATCAGGGTCCTGGAGCAGTTTGCCAAAGAAGAATGGTCTACAATTCCAGCAGAGCATTGTAAGAAACTATTTGATGGTTACTGGAAGCGGTTGATCGCAGTTATTTTGGCTAAAGGTTGTGCAACCAAGTATTAGGCTGAGGGTGCCAATACTTTTGTCCGGCCCATTTTTGGAGTTTTGTGTGAAATGATCAATGTTTTGCTTTTTGCTTCATTCTCTTTTGTGTTTTTTCATTGAAGACAAATTAAATCAAGATAATAATACCAAAGAATTTGTGATTGCAATCATTTTCAGGAAGAAACTGAGTATTATCTGACAGAATTGCAGGGGTGTCAATACTTTTGGCCAACACTGTAAGAGATACAATCGCTGGACAAGAACCTGTCACTACCAGACAATCAGATGGCCGGTTGCGATCTGGCCAATCAGATGGCGCCACGTCACAACTATGTCATCGCTAGTGGCCACCTGATTGGCCAGTTTGCAAGGTCCTGACAGTACATCTAGGACCTTGCAAATTGGCCAATCAGGTGGCCGTTAGCGATCACGTGGTTGTGACGTGGTGCCATCTGATTGGCTGGTTGTGACAGGTCCTTGTCCAGCGATCGGATGTCTTCTCTGCCGGTCCCAGTGCAGGCGTCGGACAGGTGAGTATGTAATTTTATTATTTTTAACAACTTTTACTCACTTTTAGGCTACTTACGCAGTGTATCTATAGATACACTGCGAAAGTATTAGGACTACTCGCTACTCCCGAGCACTCATAAGTACTCGGAGAGTAGCGAGTAGCCTGAATACCGCTACTATTCAGCGAATACCGAATAGTAGTGAGTATACTCGCTCATCCCTATACATCATGTTTGTGGTGATGTGCAGCTGACAATCTCTTCCTCCCTGATAATGTGCAGTTACCGGGTGTAGCCCACCAGCTTCATCAGAATGCTCTGCCCAGTGAAGGAGCGGTGACACAGGACTCTGGCAGCTGTTAGCGCCAAGTGTGCAAACCTCCCGCCTGGCCATGACCTCCATGTCCGCTCTGCCCCTCTGAGACCGTGCAGTGCACTGATGAAGCCGGGGAGCGGGTGATCGCCCTGCGCCGGTGAAGCTGTGGTGCGGACGCTTGCCCTGCGCTCATCAAGGAACTCAGAGATGTGCAGAGCTGGTGGTGACACTGCTGTTGTAAATCATGTCACTCACACCCACAGAGGCACGATCACATTAGTGGGAACACTTATGGTACCTTCACACGCCGCAATCTCGCCTGGGAATCCTAAAGGCGATATGTCGCCCCAAAGCAATCGCTGTGAAATTGCCTCACAGTTGCGCCGTGTGATTGGGGAATTTCGCAGTCATAAATCGCCTGTCGCCTGATCTCTGAGCACTGCTCTGAAATCAGCCTCAATCACGAAGGTGATATTTCCGTGTTGTGGCGTGTGATAGGGCGATAGTGATGGAATCAGTGATGCGTATGATTTCTCGTAGGCGTGCCACAGCTTGCTGTAGTCCGCACCCCGTCTGCAATGATTGGTGGTGGCTACTGTGTTCCCATTGGCTGTCAGTTCACAGGGCGCCATATTTGAAAAGCTGTCCGTTCAGCAACACACACATCTTCAGTGGCGTCATGTATTGGCCAGCCTTCCAGAGCAGGCTGAGCAATCGTAACGCTGATGCGTTGTCCAATGAGCGTGTATGGGCGCGGTGTAAACCACTGTGGCACGCGTATCTCCTCGCCGTGCTGAACATGTACGCCCACATTGCCTTTGGGATTGCGGCGTGCGAGGGAATTTCACCAGAATGGTTCCGCCGTGGGTGAGGCGAGTTCCAGGGCGACACATCGCCTTTCTTTCAGGGCGAGATTGCGGCGTGTAATAGTGCCATCATCGATCTGAGGCGAGCATGAAAAACGTGCACACGCACGTTAGATCGCCTCATATTGCCAGCCGATATTGCCGTGTGTGAAGGTACCATTAGTCTATGTTCACACTGTGCATTTTTGCTGAATGTTTTTGTGCAGCTAAACCTGATGTTTTGATATTAAAATAAGATTTCTTGCAAGTACAAAACCTGCACTTTTTGCCTTGTTTTTGCTGTGTTTTGCCTCATTGCTTGTATAGCTGTCACATTACAAAACCGAGGAATAATCAGCAGACTGTTGACGCTCATTCTTTTAAAAATGCAACAAAAACCAATGCAGGACCAATGTGTGCGCTCAACCTTTCCTTAATCACATAGGTTTTGCTGGGAATGAAAAACTCAGATTTAGATTAGCAAAAAACCAAGGTAAAAATGCAACAAAAACGTGCACCAAAACTGCAGGAAAAATGCCCTGTGTGAACATGGCCCAAGTCCAGGGTAACAACACCTCCATGACTAGTCACCACTGATTAAAGGGCTTATCCAGGATTTTTATTGAATGAAATGTGCCCAAGCACTAACAGGCAGGTAGTTACCACCTACCTGCTTGTTGTGCCTGACACCGTTCACCTCCATTCACCACTGCCACAGCCTGCTCCTGCTGGGGACAGCACTGGTCCGTGGAAAGGGCGGGACAGCTGTTATCCTGCTGATTGACAGTCGGCTCCTTGTTACCTGATTAAGGGAACTGACTGTCAATGAATGTGATGTCAGTGGAAGCTGCTAATCGCTGACAGGAGCTGCCTGTGACAGCCCAAGGGGAATGAGGATTCCCAGCGGGGCATGCGGAGACAAAGCGAGGAGGGGAGAATGGAGCCCGAAGCACGCTTTTCCAGTCTCCAACTGGAGTGTGTATGTATATAAGTTATTCTTCTCCCTCATTATAGCATCCCTTTAGCTTAGACAGGGATGGATAGGGATTAGATAGGAAGGTTCAGCGACAGGTAGTGATAGGTTAGAGGGGTAGCGCGACCTGACAGGTTCCCTTTAAAGGAGTTATTAGAAGAGCCACATGTGAATGGTGCAACAGAGGGAATTATCACGCACAGCTCCATTCACATGGTGATCTTCACAGCTACGTTTCTCAGGATTGTGGGGTCCCAGGGGTAAGATCCCTTCAGTACCATTTCTCATGTCCTGTATACTGAGTGTAATGTTCAGTGTCTGTATTACTCTTATATATACACTGCACAGTACCACTTCTCTTGTCCTGTATACTGAGTGTAATGTTCAGTGTCTGTATTACTCTTTATATATACACTGCACAGTACCACTTCTCCTGTCCTGTATACTGAGTGTAATGTTCAGTGTCAGTATTACTCTTTATATATATACACTGCACAATACCACTTCTCCTGTCCTGTATACAGGGTGTAATCCTCCGGAAAAACAAAGTGCCAGCACTGCCAGAAAAAAATATAAAGATTGTGTATATACACATATTGTTTCCACACTGTAAAAATGAGACATTTCGCAAAAGATTAAAACATCTTTTGAGCCACTCTGCCGCGACAAGGCATATCTCAGATAGAGTGGTCCTACTCCACAATTTTTAATTTTCACTGTGTCAAAAGACCTCAATAATGTATATATAGTGGACCTTACAAAGCTATCACTCACCTTCACATATCAGACCTGCTTCCAAGGTGCCAGATCAGTGCAAGTGATATAAGGCAACTCAGGCCCTAACACCTGCAGCTTCCACCACAAATGTCAGGGCTTTTCACAATTAACCCCCACCGCACCGACCCAGCCTTTATGGATAACAGCAGGTTAGGTTCAGGTGAATGGAGCAAAAAATGAACTGAGCCTCAGGGCTGAGTGTGATAACCATGTGTGAACGGTTACCAAAAATTACTGCTGTCAATACAGGTGGAAACTGACAAAATCTGACGTGCAAGGCTGAGTGGTGGTCAGTCACTAAACCAATCCCAAGGAAAAACAAAGTGCCAGCACTGCCAGAAAAAATATAAAGATTGTGTATATACACATATTGTTTCCACACTGTAAAAATGAGACATTTCGCAAAAGATTAAAACATCTTTTGAGCCACTCTGCCGCGACAAGGCATATCTCAGATAGAGTGGTCCCACTCTACAATTTTTAATTTTCACTGTGTCAAAAGACCTCAATAATGTATATAAAGTGGACCATACAAAGCTATCACTCACCTTCACATATCAGACCTGCTTCCAAGGTGCCAGATCAGTGCAAGTGATATAAGGCAACTCAGGCCCTCACACCTGCAGCTTCCACCACAAATGTCAGGGCTTTTCACAATTAGCTTTATATGGTCTTTATTTTATATTACATCATGCTGTCTATGGACACGTCACAAATTTAAAAAATATGTAGAGTAGGACCACTCTATCTGAGACATTCCTTGACGTGGGAGAGTGGCTCGAAAGATTATTTCGGTAATCTTTTGCGAAATGTCTTTATTTGTATGCAGTATGGTAGTGACAGGTGTACTTACACATTTATTTTTTCAGCAATTTTTGGCTGTGCTGGCTCCCCCTGTTTTCTCTCTGGGTGTAATCCTCAGTATCTGCATTATTCTGTATATATATATATATATATATATATATATATATATATATATATATACTGCACAGTACCACTTCTCCTGTCCTGTTGTCAAAAGAGGTATTGGATCTTGGGATTTTCAGCATTTACATGTTTACATTGAGTACCCTCAATATGGAAGTCATCACTTCTCTTCTGTCAGGTGATGACTTTCCCTCACTGTGGATCTTACCCCTGGGACCACACAATCCTGAGAAACGTAGCTGTGAAGATCACCATGTGAATGGAGCTGTGGGTGATAATTCCCTCTGTTGCACCATTCACATGTAGATCTTCTAATAACTCCATTAAAGGGAACCTGTCAGGTCGCGCTAGCCCTCTAACCTATCACTGTCTGTCGCTGCACCTTCCTATCTAATCCCTAACCATCCCTGTCTGAGCTAAAGGGGCCCTATAATGAGGGAGAAGAATAACTTATATACTTACAGTCTCCATTTGGAGACTGGAAAAGCGGACTCCGGACTCCATTCTCCCCTCCTCGCTTTGTGTCAGCGAGGGCGTCCTCATTCCCCTTGGGCTGTGCCACCTCCTATTCAAAATGCCCGCCACTTTTGATCATGTGAGGCCCAGGCCGAAACGTCATATCCAGCCCAGTGCATTGTGGGGCTGATCACGTAGTATTGGCAGGCTTCAATATGCGCACTGCACATGCGCTGGAGCCCGGCTGTCCTACGTGATCAACACCACAATTCACTGGGCCGGATATGATGTTTTGGCCTGGGCCTCACATGATCAGAAGAGGCGGGCAATTCGAATAGGAGGTGGCACAGCCCAAGGGGAACGAGGACACCCAGCGGGTGTGTGCGGAGACAAAGTGAGGAGGTGAGAATGGAGCTCGGAGTTCACATTTCCAGTCTCCAACTAGAGACTGTATGTAAGTATATGTTATTTTTTTCCCTCATTATAGGGCCCATTTAACTCAGACAGTGATGGTTAGGTTAGGGATCAGATAGGAAGGTGCAGGGACAGATGGTGATAGGTTAGAAGGGTAGCGCAACCTGATGGGTTCCCTTTAAGAAAGTGATGAGGTCACGACAACATAAAAGCAAACGTCTCTGATCAGGGCTGATGGGTGTTATAGTATGTGGGCTGGTGGGATTTGTTTTCCAGGGCTGCTTTTTGGTCCCAGTCCGGCCCTGTCTGCTACTGTGCATGATTGGGTGAACAATTATGGTGGCGACGTCCATCCACACCTCACCAGCCTCAAAATAAATGACGCCATGGCCGTATGAGCCCACACCCATTATGACATCGACAAGGACACAACCGCCGCATGAGGCCACCCCCATCATGACATCAACAAGGACGCCACCACTGCACGAGCCCACCCTCAGCGCCACAGAGCTCGCTTCCATTGTGTCATCACCACCCTCATGTACAACTACGCCTCTGCCTCACGAGCCTGCCCTCAGTGGCCCAGAGCCCACTGCCCTCGTTATGTTATCGTCCTCCTGATGTGGTAGTATGGGGCACCCATCTAGTAATTCTAACAATTTTCAAACATACTGAATTCAGACAAATTTAATTTTAGAAAATGTTTTCATTTTCTAGTACAGGGTTAATCACTTCACTTCCTGTGAAACTGGTGTAAATCCCCCAGACTTGACTCACAGGAACATAATTGTTTACAAACAGTTAATGTACAGGATGATGAGACTGCAGAGCATACAGCAGTGATACCACGCCTGAGGCACAGTGCCAGCCAATCCCAGGGAAGTGCTGAGCATTATAAGGCACAGTCCTCTGCTGCAAGACAGAGAAGAGCAGAAGTATCTGCAAGGATAGCGAAAGAGGAATCTGCAAACACAGCAGCTGCAAGCGGAACTCTATTCTGGGCCGGTGAGTGGGATTCTAAAGACTGAATAACACTTTTACTATTTAGTTCATTAAACTATGTATTTAAGATGTTTAGATCATATTTTCTCTAAATCACTATGTATGTTAACATCCTGCCAGTGTGATTTGCACATAATTAGTGTGAGATCTGAAGAGTATGTATGGGAATATTGCTTAAATAGCGATTTCCTGAGACAGTGTTAAGGTACCTTTACACACTACAACAACACTAGCGATATCACTGAAACGTCACAGGTTTTGTGACTTAACAGCGACCTCTTCAGCAATGTCGCAGTGTGTGACACGCACCAATGACCTGGCCCCTGCTGTGAGGTCACGTCATTCAGGACCATTTTTTTGGTCCTTGGTCTCCCTTTGGTCAGCACACATCGCTGCGTGTGACAGCGAGAGACCAAGGACCAGCTACCTCACAGCCAGTGCCCAGCACTGCACATTAGACGCTGGGCATTGGAATCCAGGGTAAACACCGGGTAGCTAAGCAGAGCACGCTGCTTATTTACCCGGTGTTTACCTTGGTTACAAGCGATCTAGCTGCTGACTGGTCGCTGGTGAGTCTGCCTGTTTGACAGCTCACCAGCGACTGCAGAGAGACTTTCCAGTGATCTCGGCCAGGTCAGATCGCTGGAAAGTCTCACTGTGTAAAGGTGCCCTTAATGTTCCTAACAGGAAAGCTTGGATCATTGTCATTGTCTTTCTGGGTGGCAGACTAGGTAGATTTATTATCTGTAATCTCCATTCAATTTAAATTTAAGAAAATGTGTCCTTTTAATGCATTTATAGGAATAAAACATTGCTGTAGACACATTTCACTTGTAATCAACTGTTATCCCTGGAGACAGTGCAGGAAAAACAGAAGCAGCTGACTGATCTGAATGACACGGAGGCTCTATCAGACAGCGGGCTGTAGAGTTCAATTTTTTTATATACAAATGATAAATTATACATTTTTTATTTATGTCATCTTTGACTTTCCATTAAGAAATAGCAATTTATAAAAATAGATATATGAATAGTTTTCTTATGTATTTATTTGTAAACCCGTCAAGCATATTACACCTGTGACTCTCATTGTAGTTAACAGAGTACGTCTGATAAAAGATGAAACTGATAGTCTTCTTAGCGTTTACATCTGTGTTCATCTCTGGATTACAATCGGTAAGTTTTTCTCAGGTGATGATTACATTATTATTGAATTATGCTGTCCTACAATTAATAATATACAACTTTTTTTTTAGATATTTCATAAACACCACAAAAAGCCAACGAACAATGAAGGTGAATATAAAGACCATATACAAGCTACTAATAATCCACAATAAATTGCGCATTACTATCACACTTTTTATATCATTCCTTTTTTATATTAGTATAAATATTATTTAGACATATAATGTTTAAAGGGATCCTGTCACCCCCAGAACACCTCCTAAGCTATTAAAAGCTGTCCCTAGAGCATAGTAACACTTACCCTACACTCCTTTTAGCTCCTAATTGCAGCAAGTGAAATTGAAGATAAATGTTATTACACTACCTCATTAGTGATGACAATTAGTGACTATGGTATGCATAGTCACCCTGGCAGGCTGTCCCTCTTCATGATATCACGCCTCAATAGGCATGATCTTCAAATCAGATTCAAATGCGCGCCTCCCCGCTCTGTCCTGTGTCGGCGAGGCTGCAGTAGGGCTGGGTGACGCGAATCGCGTCATTTCCGGCGCCGGGTGACGGTATGTACACCCGCGACGCTCTGTTAGCTTCAAAACGCGCACAGCGCATGTGCATGCGCACGCGCAGTGCGGGTCTTGAAGCTAACAGCGGCGCGGGTGTACATACCGTCACCCGGCGCCGGAAATGACGCGATAAGCGTCATACAGCCGCACAATGCAGCGGTCCGGCTGACATAGGCGAGAGGGGAGGCGCGCATTTTAATCTGATTTGAAGATCACGCCTATAGAGGCGTGATATCATGAAGAGGGACAGCCTGCCAGGGTGACTATGCATACCATAGTCACTAATTGTCATCACTAATGAGGTAGTGTAATAACATTTATCTTCATTTTCACTAGCTGCATTTAGGAGCTAAAAGGAGTGTAGGGTAAGTGTTACTATGCTCTAGGGACAGCTTTTAATAGCTTAGGAGGTGTTTTGGGGGTGACAGGATCCCTTTAATATGAATATACAAGTGATTGCATTTCAAATAAAATATAAAAGAGCTGTAATTAAATATCACTATTAAGTTCTTCACGCTGAAGCCTGTTTTCACCTACTTGACTAGGCCAAATTTACAATACTAACCGGTGTAACGTTATAAGGTAATAACTTTGGTACGCTTCAACGGATCCCAATGATTCTGAGATTAATTTTTTATTTTAATAGTACTTCATATAATGGTAAATTTAGGACTATATTTTTGCATTTATTTACAGGTGCATCTCAATGAATTACAATATAATAGTTAATTTATTTCAGTAATTCAATACATAAAGTGAAACATATATGTTACATAGAGTCATTACAAACAGAGTGGTCTATTTCAAGTGTTTATTTCTGTTGATGTTGATGATTATAGTTGACAGCCTATGAAAGCCCAAAGGTCATTATTTCAGAAAATTAAAGTAGGGAGGCTGAAGGGTCTGACAGATAAAATATTACCAAAATAGGTATCAGAGGCTTCCCTTGTGTGGTTGTGAGAGTCACAACCACTATAAAAGCATATCACAGCTGCTGCAGTCCCCGGCGTGGTGCATAAAGAGTAGGGAGGATGAAGGGTCTGAGAGATAAAATATTACCTAAATAGGTATCAGAGGCTTCACCTTGTGTGGTTGTGAGAGTCACAACCACTATAAAAGCATATCGCAGCAGCTGCAGTCCCCGGCGTGGTGCTTATAGAGTAGGGAGGATAAAGGGTTAAAAATCGTGCTGCCATATTCCACGTGATATCAAAGGGTGAATATAATATTGATTTATTAGTCAACGCATATCAGGGCTCCCTGGCCCCTTTTTCAGGACAATCAATATCATATTGCCATGTATCAGAGCGTTTCTGGGAGTCCTGAAACGCGTTGACTAATAAATCAATATTAAATTCACTCTTTGATGTCTCATGGAATACAGCAGCGTGGTTTTTAACCCTTCATCCTCCCTACTTTAATTTTCTGATTTTTCTGAGATTATGATCTTTGGGTTTTCATTGGCTGTGAGCCATAATCATCAACATTTACAGAAATAAACACTTGAAATATATCAGTTTGTTTGTGATATGTGATGTGTTTCACTTTATGTATAGAACTAGCTGTAGTACCCGGCTACGCCCGGGTTAATAAATAACTGCTGTTAGCTATAACAAAATAGAATTTGAATATGTCATATTAATGACCTGTAAGAAAATAGAAGCTGAGCTGTGATTGATTGCTATAGGCAGCCTAATAAATCTCCAGCCAACAGTAAACCCTCCCCCTGGCCGGGCAGTATATGTTACCTCACACATACACATAATAGACAGCTCATGTGACTGACATCTGCCTTAATTCCCTATATGGCACATGTGTTGCACATTGGCTGTTTTTAATCAGATGTTTATGTTTGGAAATTAAAGATAGCACACGTATGAGGCGAGCTGTGTGATGTGAGCCCCAAACCCTCCCCCCCCCCCCCGTAATATGCTGCTTCCCCCTCCATTAAGAAGATGGTCCCTGGCCCTGCACTCCCCCAGTCATTAATATGCCCCCCACGCTGGCCAGCGGCAAATAAAATAAAAAAAGCCTCCTTCCTCACCCTCTGGCGATGAGCGACAAGCTCACAGCGTCAGCGCTGACTCCCGGTCTCCATGGTGCTTGGCTTCTTCCGCTCATGTGATCGGGCGATGATGTCATCGCTGTATGCTTTTTTAATTTTATTTGCCGCTGGCCAGCGTGGGGGCATATTAATGACTGGGGGAATGCAGGGCGAGGGACCATCTTAATGGAGGGGGAAGCAGCATATTACCGGGGGGGGGGGGGGGAGTTTGGGGCTCAGCATGTGGAGGGGGTGGGTGTATTATGTGGGGCGGCGGTATGCAGGACATGGGAATACATGTCTGTAATAGGGTACATGTCCCATCAATAGGGGACGTGTGCCTGTAGTAGGGGATGTGTGCCAGCACAAGGGGACTTGTGCCAGCACAAGGGGACGTGTGCCAGCACAAGGGGACCTGTGCCTGCAATGGGGGACGTGTGCCATCAATGGGGGACGTGTGCCAGCACAAGGGGACATGTGCCATCAATAGGGGACGTGTGCCAGCACAAGGGGACGTGTGCCAGCACAAGGGGACGTGTGCCTGCAATGGGGGACGTGTGCCATCAATGGGGGATGTGTGCCATCCATGGGGGACGTGTGCCATCCATGGGGGACGTGTGCCATCCATGGGGGACGTGTGCCATCCATGGGGGACGTGTGCCTTCAATAGGGGACATGTGCCTTTAATAGGGGACATGTGCCTTCAATAGGGGACGTGTGCCTGCACTAGGGGACGTGTACCTGTAATCGGGGACGTGTGCCATCCATGGGGGACGTGTGCCATCCATGGGGGACGTGTGCCATCCATGGGGGACGTGTGCCATCCATGGGGGACGTGTGGCTTCAATAGGGGACGTGTGGCTTCAATAGGGGACGTGTGCCTTCAATAGGGGACATGTGCCTTTAATAGGGGACGTGTACCTTCAATAGGGGACGTGTGCCTGCACTAGGGGACGTGTGCCTGCAATAGGGGACATGTGCCCGCAAATGGGGACATGTGCCATCCATGGGGGACGTGTGCCATTCATGGGGGACGTGTGCCATCTATGGGGGACGTGTGCCTGCAAAAGGGGACGTGTGCTTGCATTAGGGGATGTGTGCCAGGTCTGGGGGTTGTGCGCCAGCTCGGGGGTTGCGTGCCAGCACTGGGGGACGTGTGCCATCAATGGGGGACGTGTGCCATCAATGGGGGACATCTGCCATCACTGGGGGACGTGTGCCAGCACAAGGGGGCTATATCCAATATAAGGGTGCCATATCCAGATTAAGGGGGCTAATTCTAGGATGGGGGGCTATATCATAGGATGAAGGACCATGTAATAGGATGAGGGGGCTATGTGGGACATAAACCCTATATGATTTGTTAGACGGACACTGGCATTATAAGACGGACCCCATTTAACATTAAAAAATATTTTTTTTCTCTTTTTTTTTACCAAAATTGGGGGGCGTCTTATAAACAGGTGCGTCTTATAAAGCGAAAAATACAGTACATTTTTGATGATATTCTAATTCATTGAGATGCACCTGTATGAACATACCGAAAATTTGTCAAAACAATTTTAAAAAAGTCTCAGTTTTCAAACTTGAAATGTTTATCCCTCTAAACCAGACAGTTACAAAGCATAAAACCATTATTTAATAACATTTACCATATGTCTACTTTATATTAGCAACATTTTTAAAAATAATGAAAATATGCCCACCCATACCAGTTCAATAGATCAGTAAACTTGAAACCCACAGTGGAAACAGTTTGTCATCTTCAGCAAGTAAGTATGAAAAGTGGAAAGAGTGCTGCTGGTTTTAATTAAAATAAATATATACCGTATATACTCGTGTATAAGCCGACCCGTGTATAAGCCGACCCCCCTACTTTTGCCCCCAAAACCTGGGAAAATCTATTGACTCGTGTATAAGCCGAGGGTGGACCCTAGCACAAGTATACAGCCCCCAGCAGTATGGTATACACCAGTCCCAGAGGTAGATACAGCAGCCCCAGTGGTAGTATACACGCAGCCCCAGTAGTATATACAGCCCCAGTGGTAGTATATACAGCCCCAGTGGTAGTATACAGGGCCCCAGACGTATATAGCAGCCCCAGTGGTAGTATACAGTGCCCCAGAGGTATATAGCAGCCCCAGTGGTAGTATACAGGGCCCCAGAGGTATATAGCAGCCCCAGTGGTAGTATACAGTGCCCCAGAGGTATATAGCAGCCCCAGTGGTAGTATACAGGGCCCCAG
Organism: Allobates femoralis; assembly: GCA_033576535.1. NCBI lineage: Eukaryota > Metazoa > Chordata > Amphibia > Anura > Aromobatidae > Allobates > Allobates femoralis. Next base: position 193,081,955 of record JARQOC010000006.1, on the reverse strand, counting down.
AGGTATATAGCAGCCCCAGTGGTAGTATACAGTGCCCCAGAGGTATATAGCAGCCCCAGTGGTAGTATACAGGGCCCCAGAGGTATATAGCAGCCCCAGTGGTAGTATACAGTGCCCCAGAGGTATATAGCAGCCCCAGTGGTAGTATACAGGGCCCCAGAGGTATATACAGCCCCAGTGGTAGTATACAGTGCCCCAGAGGTATATAGCAGCCCCAGCGGTAGTATACAGGGCCCCAGAGGTATATAGCAGCCCCAGTGGTAGTATACAGTGCCCCAGAGGTATATAGCAGCCCCAGTGGTAGTATACAGGGCCCCAGAGGTATATACAGCCCCAGTGGTAGTATACAGTGCCCCAGAGGTATATAGCAGCCCCAGCGTAGTATACAGGGCCCCAGAGGTATATAGCAGCCCCAGTGGTAGTATACAGTGCCCCAGAGGTATATAGCAGCCCCAGTGGTAGTATACAGGGCCCCAGAGGTATATAGCAGCCCCAGTGGTAGTATACAGTGCCCCAGAGGTATATAGCAGCCCCAGTGGTAGTATACAGGGCCCCAGAGGTATATAGCAGCCCCAGTGGTAGTATACAGGGCCCCAGAGGTATATAGCAGCCCCAGTGGTAGTATACAGTGCCCCAGAGGTATATAGCAGCCCCAGCGGTAGTATACAGGCAGCCCCAGTAATGCAGGCCCCCCCCAGCGTCTCTCCGGTCACCTGTAAAGCAAGCTATACTTATCAGTGTCCCGCTCGCACCCGCCGCTGCCGACATCCACGATCCTCCATCTTCATGCGACTCCTCTTCCTGTTTCCTGTGCGCGTCGCCGGGAATGACGTCATTGCCGGCGACGCGCACAGAAACAGGAAGAGGAGTCGCATGAAGATGGAGGATCGTGGATGTCGGCAGCGGCGGGTGCGAGCGGGACACTGATAAGTATAGCTTGCTTTACAGGTGACCGGAGAGACCCTGGGGGGGCCCTGCATTACTGGGATGCGGGGGCTGCTGTATACCGATGTATACATCGGTATGTACCGATGTATACATCGGTATACAGCACTGACTCGCGTATAAGCCGAGGGGGGTACTTTTCAGCCCAATTTTTGGGCTGAAAAACTCGGCTTATACGCGAGTATATACGGTAAATCATTTATTTAATCTTCATTAAAATTACATGTGCATGTCAGGAAAAAGCAGTAAGATAATGACTTGTTTTGACCTTTTAAATGGCCTTAGTCATAGGTATACTGTGATATGACTCGGACCATTTACCTGTCAAAACACATAATGTTTCAACTGCTTTTCCCTGACATGCACATGGAATTTAATGAAGATTACATAAAGTTTTACATTTTATTTTATTAAATCCAGAAGCACTTATTCTATTTCTCATCATTTTTGATTTTTTTTTTGTTAGGAAGTTTTAAGACTTAAAAGTTTATCAGCAATTTGATACAGGTAAATTATATGTTTGTACTGTGTTAGCCAGTAGATAGAAAAATCTTAAAATCTGAGAGCCCCAATGGCAACTTTACACGTCCCGATATCGTCTCGATATCGTCCCGATATTGGATACAACGGCACGGGAGCGCGCACATTTTTTGAGCAGAAATCCAAGATCGCATAGGAGATGTTGCACAGCGCGATATCGGCAGGCAACACAACTGCAATGTATACGCCCCCTCGTACGAGCGACCCAGGGAACGACCATTTAACATGGGAGTGAATAGGGCAAGTTGTGCTCCAAGTCGGTGTTGGGCTGTCACACAGCACGATCCTGCCAGATCATCCATCCAATATCGGGCAGTTGGAGAGCCTGCACAATTCCCCAACGATATCGTTTTGGCATCGTTCTGGCATCGAATTGCACATTTACATCACACAAAGCACGAACGATATCGGCGGCAACAGCCGAACCACGTGACTTTTTATCGTTGTTGGACAACGATATCGGGACGTGTAAAGCGGCCATTAGGCAGGAAACACGAGTGTATAAAATATCTGACCTATTTTCATCCAGCAGAGTAGGATAAGTAAAATCCGTATGGTCTTCTGTGTGTCATGCGAGTACTATGTGAGAGTGCAATTTTCTTCTCTCCTAGCATCCATATGTCATGCATATGTCTTGTGTATGACATGCGTTATAACATGGTCTTTTCCATGCTGTAAACAGAACAGAAATACAGATAGATAGATGATAGGAGAGCAAGATCCATCACACCAGTCTCCTGCTGCTTGCTCATTAAGCTTCATGCATATTCACTGCACTGACCGCCAACAGCCAATCTCATGCAGAAAGAAAAAGAAAAGGGTGCATGTGTAGAGACACAGGGCTATTTGTATAAATAAAAAGTGCCAGTGCACTCACCTATAATGGTTGTGTACTTCTACACAACCAAGATTAAACGTGTGGGTGATGGGGCTCCGGGTCGCCTCTTTCTATTAGTGCTGCCGTCCTGCCGGTGTTTGCGTTCACAACTCCGTGCTCCGCGAATTTCACGTAATCCTACCGGACCGGATACCGCGTCACCGCAGGTCCTCAGTATGTTTATCCCTGTAATTAGGTAACCACAGGTCCTCAACACTCCAGATATGCCAGGCTGCTCCTGCCGCTTTGGCTCCGTAGAGAAAACTCACATAAAAACAGCCAATCTCAGACGCTCACTCTCTGTGACAGTGTTTGTGATTGACTGTTGCAGTAAGACTGCTCTCCCACAATCTGTACTGGTGTCTGTGCTTGGTTGCCATACACATTAGTGTATGGCAACCAACCTGCCATCTTAGTGGATTAAAAAAATAATTAATGGCATATTTTTCATTCTCAGCACAGATAAAGCAGACAGCTGTAGGCTGCAGCCCCCAGCTATGTACTTTATCTTGGATGTGTATTAAATAAAGGGTCCTCACACTGTTGTTTTTTTTTAGTTAAATAAGTTTAAAAAACAGTGGTAAGGTGTTCCTCCCTAATTTGACACTCAGGCAAGATAAAGCACATGGCTGGGGGTTGTTATTCTTACTCTGGGGCGGCACTTAGTTATTGTCCTCCCCAGGTAATAATAGCGGCTAGCAGCTGTATTCATTAGAATTGCCAGATCCTGGCGTTTTATCCGACTCTTTCTGATGCCCTGGTGCAGTGACATCAGGGTGACATCAGGGTGATAAATGGGTTTAATGACAGCTGAGCTTTGACAGTTTGTCATTAAGCCTTGGATTGGTAATGTAAGGTATCTTCTGATACCCACCCATTACCAATCCAGTAAGTGAAGATTTCATAAACACACACACATAAAAAATGTATGTTGGGTTGTACACTGGAGCTAGTATATAAGGGTGTGTGCTGTACCTTGTTGCTGCTAGAAGGCTACAGGGAGCTCCCATAATAATACACACATAAAAATAATTTATTAGAAATATTAGGTATAAGTATTTGCTTTATTCTTTGGGTTGGTACAATTACAGTGACACCAGATTTATTTAGTTTTTTAGGTTTTGCTACTATCACACACACACATGATAAAAAAAGTTTTAAATCACCAAATTTTAAGAGCTATAATTTTTCAATATTGTTGACAAAAGTCATGTGATGGCTTGTTTTTTTGCTGGATGAGTTGAAGTTTTATTGGGTACATAACTTTTTTTGATTCTTTTTCTATTCCGATTTTTGGGGGCCACAATTAACAAAAAAACAAATTCGAGAATCATTTCTTTTTTTTTTAAGCAGTTCACCATGTAGTAAGATTGATAAGACAGCTTTATTCTTCTGGTTAGTACAATTACAGCATTGCCACATTAATGTAGGGCTTTTTTTTATGATTTGCTGCTTTTAGACTATAAAAACAATTTTATTTAAAAAAAAGCATTGTTTTTTGCATTGTTTTATTCTGAAACCTGTAGTTTTCTTATTTCTCCGCTGAGAGAGGGCTTATTTTTTGAGGAGCAAGACGACATTTTCATTTATTTACATGCAACTTTTGATTGCATTTTATTGCATTTTTTTTCAGTTGGTGGGATGAAAAAACATTATTTTTTGCCACTAAAGTGTTAACTAGCATGACAGTTTTATAGATCAGGTCATTCTGGATGTGCTGACACCAAGTATCGGTACTTTATTTGTTTTTAGATGTTTGCATTATATGTTTTTATTGATGTTTTTTTTTTTTTTCATTTTTTTGCTCTTTCGTTGTAATTTAAAAACAATATATACATTTAAAAAAAATTTTTTAACTTTTTTACCTAGTTCTTCTACTTGACAACAACTTTTCCTGATGTGATCGCTGATCTAATACTCTGCGAAGCGCACTCAGGCAGGACCTTGGAGGTCACGCTACCTTGCTGACAAAAAAAACTATCCATTTGTTGTCTGAGCGGACTGTTTATGGTGGTTTACAAGTCATAGGTTTTAGGATGCAGTGACTTTTTGTTTTTTTGACATCGCATTGTTTTGTTTCTGTGTGAGAAACTATACAAAAGGAGCGACACTTGACTTGTATTGTTGATCAACGGGCATTAGGGCAGAAATCCGCCCATCTGAATGGAGCTTTCGCCATAAATAACTTTGTAATATTTTACTATAGGTTGCAGATTTTTATTGGTTTCGTTTCTGTTTAAACAGAATGCAGTTGCTTACATGGAGGAACGTGTTTACACTACGGCATATACAGAAAATCGTATAGATGTATCTGTCCTGTAGGATATGGTGGAAAAGACTGCGAAAAAGGTATCTACTTCTTCATAAAAATTATGCACTCACCCAGAAGGTGAGTATTAGGCTATGTTCATACTGTGCATTTTTGATCCGTTTTTTTGGGGCGTGTTTTCTCACTTTTTCAGCTGCAAAAGAGGATCAGCTTTTCAAAAAATGCATCAGAAAACAGATCATGTTTCTGATCCGTTGCTGATCAGCTTTTACTAGTGCGCTTTTTTCCCCCTATACAATGATTTCAATGGGAAGAGCCAATCAGAAAAACGCCACAGAAAACTGACATGCTCCTTCTTTTTGACGATCACATTTCAAGGGAAAAAATGCAGCAGATCTTAAATGTATATTCTATGTAGCTACAAGATATGCATTGCAAAAAACCCTAAAGGCCCCGTCACACACATCAATGTCGTCAGCGATCTGATCGCTGGCGACATTGACGCTGATCGCTGGTGAGCTGTCACACAGGCAGACTCACCAGCGATCATTGGACCAGCGACATCGTGGAAATGATTTAAATATCGTTTCCACGATGTCTGCAGGCTGGTATCCATGGTAAACTGCGGGTAACTAGGCAGCGCGCGCTGCCTAGATACCCAATGTATACCTTGGTTACCAGCTTTCTCTGCTCACCGGCTGGTATCCAAGGTTCACGGCGGGTAACTAGGGTCCCTAGTTACCTGCTGTGTACCTTGGATACCAGCCGGTGAGCGGAGTAGGCTTGTAACCAAGGTATACATCGGGTATCTAGGCAGCGCGCGCTGCCTAGATATCCGCAGTTCACCATGGATACCAGCTCCCAGCGCTTGCTGAGAGCACTAGGAGCTGGCTATTGCATCTCCGGTGTCACGCACGTGCTGCGTGTCCACCGGGTGACCATCACCAGGTTTTCAGTCCAGTCCGAAAACCTGGACACCATCAACCAGCGATTTATCGCTGTCATATGCGTCAATATCGCTGCAACGTCATGTGCAGCAACAATATTGCACGCAATATTGACGCGTGTTATGGCCCCTTAACTGTGAGAGGTAATGCTTCCTTTTAAACCACAACAAACACACTCCTAACTAATTACCATAAACCTACAAATGGCTGCAGCTATGCAAATGATACAGCCTCAGTTGCCTGGGATATTGGCATATTTGTTATAACCATTAGTGCTTTTAATATAATGAAAACAACAACTCCTAGTTAGCGAAATCATATGTCACTGTAGTACTGCCTTGCATTTAGCAGTGATGCTGCACCTACTCCACCGGTGTGGTGTCACCGTTCTCAGGTGAGGGGGCTTGTGATTCCAAGACACAGAAATTGCATACAACACCATCCCAAATACAGGCTGGGGGATTCGGGCAGAACCTTTTTAAGGAGGGCCCCATCTCCTGGCTGGAGAAGGGGTAGCAAGAGTTACAAAGGAAGTGAGAAACAGGAAGAAAGGAGTTTAGACTGCAGGAGACATTCTTGGGACTGGAGCCATTGAGAGGCTTGTCCCAGGGCAAGAGGAAACCAGACTTGGAGTTAGGACGTCAAGCAGGCAGGATGCCTGCTGCAGAGCAAGGGAGTCCTAGGGGCACGGGAGGAGAAACCACCTGTGGCACCCTGAATCCACTGCCAGTCGCTGGTGTGAGATGGGACTGGGTCACAGAAGGGGACCGGGCCCAAACTGATGGAAGTAATACACGCCTCAGCCAGAAAACTGGAGGCCATTGTGTCTTCAGGAACAGTGACCAAAGACTGTGGATACTCGCCGAGAAGGTGGCCAATCTTAGGGCCAGGGAACTCTGAGCCTCACCTGACAAGGCCCGCGGCCACTGGATTGGGACACTGCCCATGTAGATGCAGTCAGGAGAGGAGGATAGCCAGTGTGGTGAGACGGCCCGGACAGGCTTTAGAGTGGTGTCTTGGAGGAGCGGCCCTAATCACCTGGGAACTAACCTGGCTGCGCATTGGAGGAGCACAGTACCCGGCTGGGCAGACTTGAGTGATCGCCAAGTAAAGGTAATGAGAACTGCAACCTTGGTCTCCTCCAGTTATTACCTGTGCCCTCCTGCACCATTAAATAGATTCCACCATTACCTTAATAGACTACACTGGTTGCCCTGGAGCTCCGCTCTACATGTGGGGAGCAGAACCATTCTAGCTGCATCACCATCCGCCCCAGAGGTCCCAAAGCAGCGCTGGTCACCCAGACCAAAATTCCCTTTTAAAAAATTCTCCCTTTACTGCAAGTCCTGGGCCATGGAGCCAGGTCACTGCCACCGTGACCTCCCAAGCAACCACGGAGCTGGTTACCAAGTACCCCACGGCCCTGATGGGCGTCGCCAGTGGTGTAACTAGGTGTGATGGCGCCCGGGGCACAGATCCATTTTGGCGCCCCCCAGCAAGGTAGGTGAGGAGATGAGGACTGGGGGAGGGATCGCCGCCCCTGCAGCCTTGATTGAGGACCGGGGGGGCTTTCCTCGGTCAGTCACCCCTGCTGCCCCCCCTCCTCCTCCCCCGGCTCCTCGGTCACTCACCCCTGCTGTCTCCCGTCCCATTCAGGCCGTCTCACCTCCGTCCTCCGATCACACACTGGCGGCGCCGCCGCCAGTGATGCAGTTTCCGGGGTCTCCTGCGGTCACCCCGCACCAAGTCTCCCAGGGCCCCCGACTGGCGCGGAAGCGGAAGTGCCGCCGGCGCCCCCCGCTAAAGTGGCGCCCGGTGTAAAAGGTCCGGCTACACCCCCCTGGATACGCTCCTGGGCGTCGCACATACATAACTTCCACAGAAGGTGCTATGATAGGATAGATGATAACATAAAAATAGGGGTGCGACCACTTGGATACCCACTAAACCTGAGAATGGGATAATGGAAAAGAGGTTGATGGCACTGCCGGAGATGGTCGGTTCATTATTTCCAAACGTACACAGATAAAAGTATTATTGATTTAATGTTTACATATTTTTAATTGTAATGTTTTTAATTCTTTCGACAGACTTGTTTGCTAAGTGTTATAATAACACAGGTTATGAGTACAGAGGTATGGCATCAAAAACTAGAGCACATGATGAATGTCTGCACTGGGATTCTCCACTACTGAGAAATCACCAAGTAAATGCTCATATGAGGGATGCAAAAAAGCTTGGGATTGGGAAGCACAATTACTGCAGGTAAAATGCTATGTTTTACTTATCAATAACAGTGAATTAACATCAGAGTGGGTACGGGTGATCCACATGATCTGGGTACATATGTGCTCATGTAGCTTCCATATCTGAATGCCTTATATGTTTGCGCATATGCAATAAGCTCTAAACCTACAGGCTTTATGCGATAATATACCTGGCTTTATCAACCAGGATGTTGTTCAGTATATTCTTACTTCTGTGTAAATGATCTTATTACAATAGCAAATCTTCCATGTGACTACTGTTACATGCATGTACGTAGTTTTCAGATCTGATTAATTCTACCTTGGAATAATGGACTAAAAGGTCTATATGTAATCATCGCAGACTATTAAATTGCACATCCCGGCTATAGCTGCTTTATCTATGTGATAGCTTGGTGTTTACTTTTTACTATTTGGCACAGGATTAGGCATTTAATCAGTTAAATAATCCTTCATTTGAACTTTATACATCTATATGTACTCAAAATCTAAAATGAATGTGTATATGATTTTATGTATCATGTGTAAATGTACATGTATCATGCTCACCCATGATTGTTTCTCTGTTTTCTCTGTTTTTTTGAATCATCAATTGAAAATTAGGGATGGGCGAATCTATTCGCTAGGACTCGTTACTCGGCGAGTAGTAAGGGACTCGCAGGGCTCGGTACTCTGCGAGTTTCCCAGCGTTTACTCGCACGAGTCCAATGCAAATCAATGGCAAACGCTGACAAAACTAGGATTGCTATTGTCTTGCATTAGACTCGGCTACTGTGCCAGTGATAGCAGGGAAACTCGCAAAGTAACTGCTGTTACTTTGCGAGCCGAGTCCAGCTGTCTGCTCTGTTCAGGCTGCCGCAGCTCCAGGGTCCTAGAGCCCGCCTGCTCACAGAGATGATGTAGCAGAGCTGAGATTGTTCTCAGTCTGCTCATTCCCTGTGCATAGACATCTATATCTATGCACAGGGGATGTAGCAGAGAGGACATCGCGTTTTGGACTGCGTCGGACAGAAGAGGATTTTTTTAATTAAAGATGGAGTCCCTAATGGCTTTTTTTTTTATTTCAAATAAAACATTTTCTCTGTGTTGTGTTTTTTTAACCCTTTATTGGAGATTCTTAGTGGCTGGGTCAAACGTGGCCTGACATTAAGAATCTCGGGCTTAATACCAGCTTGTATAACAAAGCTGGTATTAACCCCTTTATTACCCAGCGTGCCACCGCCACCAGGGCCGCTGGAAGAGCGGGGTTCAGCGCCAGAGGATGGCGCTTCAATGAACGCGCCATCTTCTGGGGCGGCTGCGGGCTGCAATTTGCAGCGGGGGGTGCCCAGAAAGCTTGGGCATCCCTGCGCTGCGGATTCCAGCCCCCAGATGCTTAGCTGTACCTGGCTAGACATAGAAATTGCGCGGAGCCCCACGCATTTTTTTTTTATTATTTCATGAAATTCATGAAATAATTAAAAAAAAGGGCTCCCCTATATTCTTGTGTCCGGCCAGGTACAAATAGGCACCTGGGGGTTGGGGGCAGCCCGTCGCTGCCTGCTGGATCCGGCTGTTTCCAGAAATACGGCGAAGCCCGCGTGAAATTTTTTTCTGACAAATCCATAAAACAATGTAAATAAAAGGGACTGCATCTTTATTAACCCCTGGACCATGGGCGAGGGGTTAATAAAGATGCAGTCCCTTTTTTAGGATTGTTTTATTGATTTTTCAGAAAAAAAATTACATGGGCTTCGCCGTATTTCTGGAACCAGCCGGATCCAGCAGGCAGCGACGGGCTGCCCCAAACCCCCAGGTGCCTATTTGTACCTGGCCGGACACAAGAATATAGGGGAGCCCTTTTTTTTTATTATTTCATGAATTTCATGAAATAATTAAAAAAAAATGCGTGGGGCTCCGCGCAATTTCTATGTCTAGCCAGGTACAGCTAAGCAGCTGGGGGCTGGAATCCGCAGCGCAGGGATGCCCAAGCTTTCTGGGCACCCCCCGCTGCAAATTGCAGCCTGCAGCCACCCCAGAAGATGGCGCGTTCATTGAAGCACCATCCTCTAGCGCTGAACCCCGCTCTTCCAGCGGCCCTGGTGGCGGTGGCACGCTGGGTAATAAAGAGGTTAGGGCCAGCTTTGTATTATCAGCTGGCCCTAAGCCCGAAATTTATGGCGGTCAGGCCAATATTAGACATGACCGCCATGAATTTCTATTAAATTGTTTTAAAAAAAACACAACACAGAGAAAAATTTTATTAGAAATAAAAAAAAAAGCCATTAGGGACTCCATCTTTAATTAAAAAAATCCTCTTCCGTCCGACGCAGACCAAAACGCGATGTCCTCTCTGCTCATCCCTGTGCATAGATATAGATGTCTATGCACAGGGAATGAGCAGACTGAGAACAATCTCAGCACTGCTACATCAGGCAGCAGGCGGGCTCTAGGACCCTGGAAGCTGCGGCAGCCAGCACACAGAGCAGACAGGACTCTTATCTGTGCGAGTTTCCCAGCGATTACTTGCGAGTCCAATGCAATCAATGGCAAAACTAGGATTGCTTCAGGCTGAAGCTTCCGAGACACATCTGTGATTTGTAAATCGCACACTACTCGCTATTACTCGCTTCCCCATTCATTAACATTGGACTCGCTAGACTCGCAACGAGTAGCGAGTCCTGGGCTCGGACTCGCTAGAGTCAAGCGATTCCGAGTAATTTAGGATTCGCCCATCACTATTGAAAATCTATTTAATTTTAATATTTAAAATAAAGATTGAGTTTTACATGTACATTTATGTACCATAAGTGGGTTTATCTACTATGGTAGATTTTAGGAGCAATTCATTATTCCCACTATGGTATATATCACAACTATTAGAAGGAACTACATTTAAAACATTGAGGAATGTTGTATAAAATTTCCCCTATATCATACTTTGTTCTTTGAATTCCTGTAACTGTGTCATGCTTTAGAATCACAACACAAAATATCACCCATTATCATACAAACTGACAGCATACTAATTATAATTTGGTCATGGAAGTACCAAAGAATTTATTTCTTTGATATGTGGTGGTCGTCTTGATATATTTGTAATGAAACACCCATTTAAGGCCAAATCTAAGTGGATAGAAGACCTGGAACCTATCTCAGATGAGAAATGGGAGTCCATTTTACAATATGTCCCAAGGGTATCTCTCAGTGAGACCAAAAGATTGTCACAATTATATACCACTAGATGGGGACCCGATACTATCGTATCGAGGGCAGTGACATCGTGATAAGGGCGGTCCCTGTGGCGCAGGGGGCGGTGGCTGTCTCTCTTTCCTGTCCACTTTGCCCCCCGTGTGCTGTCTTTTTCCCTCTGTGCTGTCTCACAGCGAAGGATGTGTGCGGCGACGGGATCCTGGCAGCGGTCTCGGGTGTCAGCGGTTTTGGTTGTCAGTGGCACTGTTGGCGGTGCTGCACAATGGGCCATTACCTCCAGTAGGCACCATATTTACACACCCATCACTTGGGAGTGTAAATATGGCTGGGGCCGCCGCGTGATAGGGGACAACCGGACTGAAGTGGATAACTGACACCAGATGACAAATATGTAAGAAGTAGATTTATGATGTATAAAATGCCCTTATGGATGCAAAAGGCAGGGTGGAGAGATGACTCCAAATGTCCTAAGTGTACTTCAGATGATGCTGATGACCTGCACATATTGTGGACATACCCGTGCCTGTGGGCATTCTGAATAACGATTCTAAACCTTATACCGTTGGTGATAGAAGTAAATGTTCCTAGGGACCCCTTAATATGTATAGTGAGTTATGTAGAGGAAATGGCTGTGGAGGAAAGTAGGAAAATATCAATTGTCAGATTTCTTTATGCAGTAAAAAAACTGATTGCCTCATATTGGTTAGAGGACAAAACACAGACTCAGGAGGAATTTATTAATAAAATCAACTTTATTATTCTTCTGAAAAAAACATATACCACAAGAGGGGTAGAGCACTTCAGTTTGAAAATATATAAAATGTTACAAGTAATAATATTACCCATGTGGTCCTCCCGCTGGGATGGCACCAGAACTTAACATGCTTTTTGGCACTAGCCTTCATCAGCCCTGCTCAGTAAGTTACCTACTTAACTTGCCACACAGCATAGGAACTTGGGATATATTTATTCTCACATAGTGGATGTTTTGGGGATTTCATTTACTTTCTTACCTTTATCTTTCACTGCTCTATATGTTATGTTGCCTCCCTCTTTGTGGGACACATCTATTTTTTAACCTCTTACTTACTTGATTATGTAATAAAGTTTAGATATTTTTATCATAGCTTTTGCTGTCCTACAAATTTCAGATACCAATTGTTCATGGACATTGGTCATCCCTGTATACCACACATTTGTGTTTAATCCCTGTACAAATATATTTCTATTGTTGATATATAAGCATTTTTTGTTGCTTAATTAGGATATATATATTAACACAACAGAAAAAAAACTGCACAGCACTCACAGACAAAATGTGAACTGGTGCCAGCAGGGACGCTGGGTCAAACATCTAGAAAAAAGTTCTCTGCAGCACTCAGCTACTACCAATGATGTACAAATGCTAACAAGCTATATATATTTTTTTAGATTTTATATATATATATATATATTATATTATATATATATATATATATATATAATATATATATATATATATATATATATATATATATATATATATATATATATATATATATATTTAAAGCTGAATGTGTGTATGTGTGTGTGTGTGTGTGTATGTATGTGTGTATGTCCGGGATTGGCATCTACACCGTCGCAACTCCAGCCACAAAGGTTTGCACAGTCACACGTCTGGACCCCGAGAGCATCATAGGCTATGTTGTGAGGCGAAAGTTTAATCTTGCGCGCTCCAGTTCACCAAACAATTTTGCCCCTATCTACATAATGGGGAAAAAGTGAATGGAAAAGTGTTGGAGGAAAATCGACAGCTGTCAGCTATAGCCACAAAATTTTGCACAGTCATACGTCTGGACCCCCGGGAGCGTCATAGGCTATGTTGTGAGGCGAAATTTTAGCCCCGCGCATTCCAATTCACCAAACAATTTTGCCCCTATCTACATAATGGGGAAAAAGTGACAGTTACCAGTTGACAGTTGTGAATGAGAGGGGCTTAATGATAGCGCCAAGGACTAACAGCACATACCAGCATATAGTCACTAAGGAGGGGCCCCAACATGAGATATTCACCACGCACGGGGACATGTATACGCACCACACGCACACAAAGAGTAACAGCAAGTGTATAGTCGCTAAGGTGCAGCCCCAACATTGGATACTCACCACGCGCCCGAACAAACACACACACACCACAAAGAGACACACACAACACACCCCCAAGGGAACACACAGACACCCTATAGCGACACATGCACTCACCCCACAGGGACACACACACCACCACAAAAGACACACACACACCACACAGACCCCCCCACAAAGACACACACACATAGCCACCCTATAGGGACACATGCACTCACCCCACAGGGACACACACACCACAAAGAGACACACACACACCACACAGACCCCCCCACAGGGACACACACACATACACACCCTATAGGGACACATGCACTCACCGCACAGGGACACACACACACACACCACAAAGAGACACACACAACACAGATACACACACACCACACAGACCCCCCCACAGGGACACACACACATACATACCCTATAGGGGCACATGCACTCACCCCACAGGGACACACACACACACACCACAAAGAGACACACACAAAAGAGACACACACCACACAGACCCCCCCCCCCACAGGGACACACACATACACACCCTATAGGGACACATGCACTCACCCCACAGGGACACACACATACACACACCCCAGGGACACACACACCACACAGACAGACACAGATGTGCACAAATAACCTCACACAACTCGCCTCATACGTGTGCTATCTTTAATTTCCAAACATAAACATCTGATTAAAAACAGCCAATGTGCAACACATGTGCCATATAGGGAATTAAGGCAGATGTCAGTCACATGAGCTGTCTATTATGATTATGTGTTAGGTAACATATACTGCCCGGCCAGGGGGAGGGTTCACCATTGGCTGGAAATTTATTAGTCTGCCTATAGCAATCAATCACAGCTCAGCTTCTGTTTTCTTACAGGTCATTAATATGACATATTCAAATTCTATTTTGTTATAGCTAACATCAGCTATTTATTAACCCGGGCGTAGCCGGGTACTACAGCTTATTATATATTATATATATATATATATATATATATATATATATATATATATATATATATATATTCTAATAGATAAAGCTGAATGTGTGTATGTATGTGTGTATGTCCGGGATTGGCATCTACACCGTCGCAACTCCAGCCACAAAAGTTTGCACAGTCACACGTCTGGACCCCGAGAGCATGATAGGCTATGTTGTGAGGTGAAATTTTAACCCTGCGTGTTCCAATTCATCAAACAATTTTGGCCCTATCTACATAATGGAGAGAAAGTGACACTTACCAGTTGACAGTTGTGAATGAGAGGGGCTTAATGACAGTGGCAAAGACTAACAGCATATACCAGCATATAGTCATTAAGGTGGGGCCCTGACATGGAATATTCACCATGCACGGGGACATGTATACACACCACATGCACACAAAGAGTAACAGCTAAGGGGGAGTTCCAACATTGGATACTCACCATGCACCTGAACACGAACACACACCACAAAGAGACACACACAACACAGAGACACACACCACACAGACACCCCTCCACAGTGGGACACACACATACACACCCTATAGGGACACATGCACTCACCCCACAGGGATACACACACCACAGGGACATATACACATACACACCCCACAGGACACAGAGACACACAGACACACACACACCACAGGAACACACAGACCCCACAGGGTTTGACACACATCACAGGGACACCCTTCCCCCCACAAGAACACACACCACAGGGACACACACGCACACACCCCAGGGACACACACACCACACAGACAGACACAGATGTGCACAAATCGCCTCACACAACTCGCCTCATACGTCTGGTATCTTTAATTTCCAAAAATAAACATCTGATTAAAAACAGCCAATGTGCAACACATATACCATATAGGGAATTAAGGCAGATGTCAGTCACATGAGCTGTCTATTATGTGTATGCGTGAGGTAATATTTACTGCCCGGCCGGGGGAGGGTTTACTGTTGGCTGGAGATTTATTAGGCTACCTATAGCAACCAATCACAGCTCAGCTTCCATTTTCCTACAGGTCATTAATATGACATATTCAAATTCTATTTTGTTATAGCTAACAGCAGTTATTTATTAACCCGGGCATAGCCGGGTAGTACAGCTAGTATATACACTATATACATTTATAATTGGAGATATTCGCTAATATTATTGTTATTATTATTATTACACATACCACATGTTGGGATAGGATCTTTGAGATGGAAATACCCTTATAACTTTATTCTTTCTATTTTTCCAGGAACCCAAACAAAAGCTTAAAACCATGGTGTTATTTCAACAGACCAGATGGTGTTGCAAGAATGTTTTGTGAGATCCCTAAATGTGAAGAGAATGAAAAGACAGGTAAGTTTATAGAAAACCAGGATTGTATGATAAAGAATAGTGAGGGAGATTTTCTCTGCTAAATGCTCTAGAATTATGGGCTGTGGCTACACTGAGAAGAGTTCTGGCCTAACATGTAATACTCTGTGCCAAAAGATGCTCCAGACATTTTTGGCACAAATTTGTGGCTTAAAAGTTGGCTAAATAAGAGATGTTGTGAACGTAAACTGTACTGCGTAAAGATGCAGAAAATTCAGGAATTGCATGAGCCAATGCGATAAATCTGGTGCCTAATACTCCAGCCTAGTCTAAGGTTACACATGTGAGGTGATGGAGGTTAGGCTGGCAGTGTCAGCCTCCATCCACCAGGGGTCTCTGTTAGACTGGTGAGAAGACTTTTTGGTAGGTCTGGTGGTGTACATATTTCCTGGGAAGGACTCAGGGAGTGCTGACATAGGCTAGAGTCACATTTGTGTTTTTTTTTTTTACATCCTGATCCGGTCTTGAGCATTAAAAATGCTCAAAACCGGATCCGGATCCGCAGCCCATAGGCTGCAACAGCAAAACCGGATTGCCCAAATGGCAATCCAGTTACCGGATCTGGTTTTGAAGTCTGAGGTAAAAATCATGCAGGCTGCGTCTATTGCAGCAATTGCAAAACCGGATCCGTTTTTTTTTAACATGGGCATCTATGGGAACCGGATCCGCTACCGAATCTGGTTTGGAAAATTGCTACCGTGTTTCCCTGAATATAAGACAGTGTCTTATATTAATTTTACCCCCAAAAGTCCCACCCTGTCTTATATTCGGGGTATGACTTATATTAAAAAAAAAAAATGACAAAAATGAAAAGTCCCAGCCCCATACAGTAAGCCACTGCAGCCCCCAGCACAGTACTGTTAAAACCGCAATTCCGCCGCACAGCCGACTTGCGGCACACTTGCGGCATACTTGCGGCAGGTCCCCATACAATGTACGTTACTGTATGGGACACTTGCGGCAAGGTGCGGCAAAGGTGCGGTAACCGCACCTTGCCGCAAGTGTCCCATACAGTACCGTACATTGTATTGGGTCCTGCCGCAAGTGTGCCGCAAGTCGGCTGTGCAGTGGAATTGCGGTTTTAATGGGCAAGTCGGCAAGGAAACATCCTTACTTTTTAGGGTAATGGCGGCCTCGGGCTATGGATTCCTCCGCGGTGCAGGGCGTTGTCCAGATGCTCTTCATGCAGGAGCTTCTGGCCAATCAGCACTCGAGCTGCTGAGCCAATCAGCGCTCGAGATGCTGGGGAGCCGCTGGCCAATCAGAAGCTCCTGCCGGCAGCGGTGACGTCAGGCCGGGGCGACAGGCGCACAAGATTAACCCTATGCCCTCGGGGTTACCTGCGGCACCTGAGGGCAGAGGGGAGCCCACGGGGGACAGCGGACCTGCGGCTGCACCTGAGGGCAGAGGGGAGCCCACGGAGGACAGCGGGGCCAGTGGGACAGCGGGGACACAGGTAAAACATGCAATGGGCAAAAATGGCACTTTAGCGGTACCCTGTCTTATATTCCCCGAAAATAAGTCACCCTGTCTTATAATCAGGGTATGACTTATATTGGAAAATTCTGCCCCAGTCCTGCCCTGACTTATATTCGGGGGTGACTTATTTTCGGGGAAACAGGGTAGACTCAACATCCAGTAATGGATGCGGTTTCTGGATTGTGCTTTCTAAGTGTGACCCTAGCCATAATGAGAATTAGCTCTGTCCCACTTAAACGAATTCCAGACCCTGAACTCCAAATACTTTTTTGTTACTGGTGTAAATTGAACCAAGATACTGAATACTTTGATCAGCCCGCCTGTTGTGGAGACAGACCAGTCCTTCTACAATTGGTTGCAGAATTTTACCTTTTTCCCCCTTTGGGCCCCTGCCCTAGCTAATCTGGAGGACTCGGTATTAACCCGATAGAGGATCTTTCCTGCGTGTGGCCAGTTGAAGCATCCATCTCATTCTCCAGGATCTAGACAAGTGACAGACACGTTCCCATATGTAAGTCCTGAGCTCAGGTCCTGCCGTGGACATCTTTGTTGGGAGGATAGTGTATGGCACCAAGTTAAATTAGATAGTCTGCAGCATTAGTACATATGACTAATCGTCTAAATCTGTAAGTTCATCACAACATACAGATTGCAGTCAGTGTTTTCATTTAATGCCTAGTTATTCTTCTGTGTACGGTTGTGAATTAAGGGCAGAGAAAGGTTAAGTACCTGAGATAAATGCTGCTGAAAGCCCACTTTAAACATGCAGTATTTTATACATATGGGACACTCTGTATTAGACAGAGTGTCCCATATGTAAATTGGTCATCAAAAAGAGAGAAATAAAAGGGGCTAACACCACACTGCCATTAAAGGGAATTAAATTGAATAACATCAAAATATTACAATGGGATTTTAAATGTTCTCTATGTATATCGGGGAAATATCATGTCCCCTTCTTCAGGAGATAAATCACCAATGTACATTGAAACAATACCAAGTCAGGAGATTTATAGCTACAAATAAATTGAACAAGAAACAGGTGAGAGCAAGGTCACACGGCCTGATTCTAATTCACACTTGTTTCACATGGTCTGGCATGGTGGCCTATGTATTCACCTGAACTAATCTGGGCTTTCACTAATAAGGTGCACCACACAACTTGGTTCTTGCCTCATTTGTTGATGTTTGGTAGGGCCAGTTGGGAAACTGAAGACTTACACATGCCAGATCCCTCGGTTGACCCTATCAGTAATACCTCAGAGTGGACCCGGGTGCACTGACAGCTAAGGACAGTGCATTGGGAAATAAGTGGTTACCAAATCATGTGACACATAAAGGCACAAGACCAGTACAACAAGAATTATTCACTGAGGAAAAGGTGAAATTAAATGACTGGTGCGAATCAACACCCAACATGGTAAAAAGGAGGGTTGAGCCTAGCACTCCAGTGCATGAAGTAAAATGAGTAGGAACTGTGGAACAGACTCATAATCTCTATAACATGTTGTAAAGATGTCAGTTCAGATACCCTGTGCTCATTACAATGGCACCTGAGCTGAGGGAGGTGAGCCATCAGAAGAAGAAGAGTGATTGTCTGTACCCATTCTCTCGCTGTTTCAAGGTTCCCCTGTTGTGATCTTGCTACCAAGACAATGTTTTGTGTCCTGTGTGGGCCCCTTTAGAGATGACATACAATGGAGGCAGCGGTTCTGACTGTATCTGCCCTTATCGCGGATGTCCAGGAGGAAGCCTCTACAACAGCCCAAGCTGATGCTGTCACTAGTGATGAGCCTTGAAAAGAAGCGCCAGTCCACCCAGGCCACTACAGGCAAATCAACACAGCATTATACACAAAATTATTTCATTAGGGAAGGTGTGTCGAGGGCACCAACCTCAAGTGTTGTAATATGTGAAGTGGTGGAGGCTATGCTGACAGTGTCAGTTTCTCTCCACCAGGGGTCTCTTGATACTGATAAGAAGACTTTTTGGTAGGTGTGGTGGCATATTTATCTCCCAGGAAGGAGTCAAGGAGCACAGGACATATTGAGAATTAGCTCTGTCCCACTAAAAAGAACTCCAGACCCTGAACTCCAAATGGCTTTCCTGTTACTGGTGTAAATTGTACCAGGTTAGCGAGTACTTTGATTAGCCTGACTGCTCTGGAGATATACTTATCCCGAGGGGTAATCATGGTTGGTTGCAGAATTTTACCTTTTGCCCCCTCGAGCACTTGCAGTAACCCATCCAGAGGGCTCGTCATTTACCAAATAGATGACCTCCCCTGTGTGTGGCAAGTTGAAGCATCCAAATCATCCTTCCAGGATCCAGACAAGTGACTTAAGACAGTGAATGGTCTCATATGTAAATTCAGAACTCAGGACCAACCTCGGACCTATTTGGCATGAAGCGTGCATGTGAAGATAGTGTTGCGAAACATAAATAGCTAATGTCAAAAGTACTAATGCTAAACCTTACACAATCAATTGCAGTCATGTTTATCCAGTATTCTGATGGTAGGAATTAAGGGTGGGTAAGTTTAGAGCCTGGTATGTGTGTGAAGCACTGTGCTGCGCCACCGACAGACCACTTTGAACAATTTAAACTGCATCATTAGAATAAACCACGCATTTCTGTATTAGGCTGAAAACACACTATCCTACTTACATGCGAGTCTCTTGGACGAGACTCGGATCAGTGACCTTGAACTGAACGGCCTCTCCCTCTCTGGACGGGAGTGCGATGCTGCACAAAAACACAAGCAGCTGACACTCCAGTCCAGAGAGGGAGAGGCCATTCAGGGTCACTGATCTGAGACTCGTCGAGAGACTCGCATGTAACTAGGATAGTGTGTTTCCACCCAGAGTGTCCCATAGGTTAATTGCTGTTCACTTCCTTTACCATCTTGGGTCAGTTTCATTGGAGCAGTACAGTGGTCTATTGGGTTGTATTTTATTTATTTTTTTGGGGAAACCCCTTAGAACCATTTTAGTAAATCCAAATTCTCCAAAAATGTCTGGTCTTGTTTTTATTTCATGACCCCTTGTATCCTGATAAAAAAACAACTGGCTCTTGGTTTGTACAAGTATATCATCTTGTCTTGACTAGAAACCCCTTATGTTGTCACCCATTGACCTTATTGTAAACAATGAAAAACACTGCAAAAACCCAGGGGTGTTCACACAGTGCGTTTTTGTAACAAAAATGCATGTTTTATTAAATATCCTGAAATTATTACTGCCTACCAGAAAAACCTCTCTATCTCTCTTTCTCTCTCCTCCGTTAATTTGAGAAATGCATAACACAAACGCATGGTAGAAGAACGCATCTTTTCCGCATACAAAAACACACCATAAATGTGCAAAAACACATTGCGGATTTTGGTGCGTTTTTGTGACATGAGATGTGGATATAGTGCAATTTCTGCAACAAAATACTCAACATGCAAACATACCCTTATACCATAAAACCTAAAAATGTAACTACAGTATAATAACCATGTAAGAGAATGTGTTTTTATTATTAGATTTTTATCTTTTTATTCAATTATGGTTATTATGCAGAACTTACTTGTGGCCGTCGTCAGTCAAAATTATATAAAATCGTGGGTGGTGTGAACAGTCCTATTGAATCCCAGCCATGGATGGCTACACTTTACTATATCACCAGGAGAAACAGGAACGAGCATCGCTATATGTGTGGGGCCAGTCTTATTCACCCATGCTGGGTACTTACTGCTGCCCACTGCTTTCCAGACAGGTAGGCAACTATTAAAAATTAATTAATGCAACTATGTGAGTTCTGTCTGATTTTTTCATTGATTCACAGACTTAGGGCCCGTTTTACGCTGATCGCAGCAGTTGCGGTGAAAAAAACCGCAACTGCCGCGATTACCGCATAACGGCCGCACTTGCGGTTCACTTGCGGCAAGCCCCATGTAATGTCTGTGGGGCTTGCGGCAGGTGCGGCAAGTGCGGTACAGTGCGGTTTCGGCACTTGCGGCCGCGAAAAAAACGTGGTCAGCCGCGGTTTTCCCGCGGCCGCATGTGCCGTAAGTGCCGAAACCGCACCTGCCGCACACTTACTGCAAGCCCCATAGACATTGTATGGGGTTTGCCGCAAGTGAACCGCAAGTGCGGCCATTATGCGTTAATCGCGGCAGTTGCGGTTTTTTCACCACAACTGCCGCTATCAGCGTAAAACGCTGATGTGAAAGGGCCCTTACATTGGCAATTTTTTTCTGAGAATGAAGTGCTTTTTGTGTGGACCACTCAGTGTAAGGCCATGTGCCCACTTGACATTTCTGCTGCGTTTTTAGTGATCCGTTTCTGCAGCAAAAATGAATCACTCACGGCATTTACATTCAATCTTTAAAATTTAAAAAATGCGGAGTGCCAATGTGTGTTTTTTTGTGGTTCGTTTTTGCTGCAGAAATCAGATGTGCTCAAAATAATCATGTCAATTAACATGCCCATTTTTGAGCTGTGTTTTTCCCATTGACTCCATTTCAAACCCCCAAAAAGCATCACAAACAGATTGGTATTCACACAGTCCATTTGTGATGCTTTTTTACTGTTCTTTTCCAGAGCAAAAATGCTCCTATTACTTACCCTCTCGGCGATCCCATGGTGAGTCCCGGTGATGTTTTCTTTCTTGGCATTGGCAGGACCTGCACAAAGTGACCTACAGGACCTACCCATGTGATTCAGCCTGACTAACAATGCCAGGTCCTGTAAGTAACTTTGTGCAGGTCCTACTGATGCTCAAAAGCAGGGGTCAGGAACCTTTTTGGCTGAGAGAGCCATGACCACCACATATTTTAAAATGTAATTCTGTGAGAGCCATACAATATGTCTAAAGCTAAATATAAATATTTGTGTGCATTTTATGTAACACCAACACTTTTAAAGTACAATAAGTCTTATTTTTTTTGTTATGCTGTTGCTAACCAATTATGAATCACCTTGCAGCCCCCAAAATGGTACCCCCATCATCCCCTATCTGCCCTTTGCAGCCCCCAATATGGTAACCCAATCATCCCCTTGCAGCCCCCGACATGGTACCCCTAATCATCCCCTTGCAGTACCCTCATCATCCCCATGTAGTACCCCATCATCCCTTGTAGTACACCCCATCATCCCCATGCAGTACCCCATCATCCCTTTGCAGCACCCCATCATCCCCATGCAGTACCCGCATCATACTCATGCAGTACCCCATCATCCCCTTACAGTAAACCCATAATCCCCATGCAGTACTCCATCATCCCTTTTCACCACCCCATCATCCCCTTAAAGTACCCCCATCATCCCCATGCAGTACCCCCATCATCCCCTTGCAGTGCCCTCATCACCCGCTTGCAGTATCCACATCATCCCCATGAAACCCTTTAAGCCCCCACCATGGTGCAGGTACCTGCAAAAAAACAAACAAAAAAAAACACACACATACTCACTGATCCTCCATGGTCCATGCTGTATGGTGTTCGGGGTGCCGCTCTGTCTCTACTGCCGTACCCATATGTTACCAATAAGAAGCCGGTGGCTGCAGTCCAATCAGAAGCCATGTTAGATGTGGTTCAATCAGAGGCTAGAAGCTGCAGCCCAATCAGAGGCAGCAGCGGCTGGCCAATAAGATTCCAGCATGTGACTTCATACGCCACTTATTGGCCTGCAACAGCTGGCCTCTGATTGGGCCGCAGCCACCTGGCTTCTTATTGGACCTCAGCCGCCTGGCTTCTGATTGGACCGCAACCGCCTGCTGCTCCTGATTGGACCGCAGCTGCCCGGCTTAACTGGCATGGCAGCAGGGACAGATCGTGGCACCCGAAACAGCATACGGTGGTGGGAGGATGCAGCTTTGTGGTGGGTAAAACAGTTTTATATAGATTTGGCTGCGAGCCAGATGCTGCCATCAAAAGAACCACTTCTGGCTCACAAGCCATAGGTTCCCAACCCTGCCCAAAAGGAAGACATTGCCGGGGCTCACTGTGGGATCGCTAGAGAGGGTAAGTAATGGGAGCATTTTTCACCATGGAAAAACAGAGATAGTTCTTCATACAAGAAAAACTGACATCTAAATGAGCAGAAAGATGTGCTAAATTCACTGATATTCAAGCATCTTTTAATGAAGTTGGCACATCTACCAGCTGCTTCACACCAGTGTCAGAGATATATTCCAGTAAATTATCATGATTTTTTTTGTCTACGCTTGGCATCACCTTTATAGTCATCCTTTTAAAAAAATGACTAAGTTGGCTTAAAAATGCAAAAGTTGAGCACAATTTTTACAACAATATAAACAGTTTTATCCTAGAATTCTGTTTGATTAATAGAATTGCCTGAATGTCGTGTGACATTGAGTGTTTCTGATGGCCAGAAAGTCCCAAATGAGGATGATGTGAAGCTACGTCCAAAGCCTTATTACGGTAGTACTTGTGCTTCTGGGAAAAGTGCAGTGAGAGGCACGCTATTCGATTACCGGTGACTTCACAGTAACTCTGTGCACCACAGAATGCAGAGCACTATTGAAGCTGATAACCACCAGACTCAGGATCTGTAATGCACATGTGCTTGAAATTCATTTGAAAATTACAAATAGCTAACTAACAAAGTTTATGCATATAGATTTATAAATTAGAACAACATATGACCTTCAATGAAAGGGCCTATAGAAGAAGAAAGAAATACTGCAAATACCTTTATGTGGCAAAAGATATTTTGCCCATGATGAGTCTTAAATCTCTACTTCATTTTTTCTGTGTAAATGATAATATAGCTAGAATTATAACCCACTTACTCTTTTTTCTGTTTAATCTAGTGAGTTTCCTGAGCCGAAGGACTATGCAATAGTTCTAGGAAAATCACATCTTTATGAAGAAAATGAGTACAAAGAGCAGAAATTTTTGGTGGAGAGCATAATCCGTCATTGGGATTTTAGCGATAAGACAGTCGCATTGAACAATGATATCGGTAAGCAATTTTGTGACATAAACAGGTTGTCACAGGTTCTCAATAGGAATATTTTACTGTATATACAGGTGCATCTCAATGATATAGAATATCATCAAAAAGTTAATTTACTTCAGTAATTCAATGCAAAAAGTGAAACACATATATTATATAGAGTCATTACAAACAGAGTGATCTACTTCAAGTGTTTATTCAAGTAGAGAGGATGAAGGGTCTGAGAGATAAAATATTACCTACATTTTTATCACAACCACTAAAAAAAGCATATCACGGCTGCTGCAGTCCTCAGCCTGGCACATATAGAGTAGGGAGGATGAAGGGTTAAAAAACTGCCCTATTCCACAAGACATCGCAGAGTGAATGTAATATTGATTTATTAGTCAACGTGTTTCAGGGCTCCCTGGCCCCTTCCTCAGGACAAATCATTATTATATTGCCGCCTTGTATCAGGGAGCCCTGAAATGCATTGACTGATAAATTAATATTATATTCACCCTTTCATGTCTCATGGAATACGGCAGCACGTTTTTTTTACCCTTCATCCTCCCTAATTTCATTTTCGGAGATAATGAGCTTTGGGTTTTCATTGGCTGTAAGCCATAATCATCAACATTTACAGAAATAAACACTTAAAATAGATCATTCTGTTTTTAGTAACTCTATATATATATGTGTTTCACTTTTCGAGTTAAATTACCGTATATACTCGCGTATAAGCCGAGTTTTTCAGCCCAAAAATTGGGCTGAAAAGTCTCCCCTCGGCTTATACGCGAGTATATATGGGACCCCCTCACTGTTTGGCGCATGCAGCGCTGCGCATATACATTACCAGCCTATCAGCTGTCACCCTCCGGTGGCGGATCGCGGCTCCCGGCTCCGGCTTCCATCTTCTTCTGTGTCTTCCTGCATGTCACATGATCGGCCGGCGTCGCGATGACGTCATCGCGATGAGCCCCGGCCACAAAGCAGGAAGACAGAGATGAAGATGGAAGCCGGAGCCGGAGCCGCAATCCGCCACCGGAGGGTGACAGCTGATAGGCTGGTAATGTATATGCGCAGCGCTGCATGCGGGGGGGCCATCCTGAGGTGGGGGCGCCAAACAGTGAGGGTGGCCAGTGTACTACCCCTGGGGCTGCTGTGTACTACCCCTGGGGCTGCTGTGTACTACCCCTGGGGATGCTGTGTACTACCCCTGGGGCTGCTGTGTACTACCCCTGGGGCTGCTGTGTACTACCCCTGGGGCTGCTGTGTACTACCCCTGGGGCTGCTGTGTATACCTCTGGGGCGACTGCTGTAATAATGCTGGGGTCTGTATATACCACTGGGAAGGCTGCTGTATACCACTGGGGCTGTATATACCTCTGAGGCTGCTGTATACTACCTAAGGGCTGCTGTATACTACCCCTGGGGCTGCTGTATACCCCTGGGGCTGCTGTGTACCACTGGGGCTGCTGTGTACCCCTGGGGCTGCTGTGTATACCCCTGGGGCTGCTGTGTATATCCCTGGGGCTGCTGTGTATACCCCTGGGGCTGCTGTGTATACCCCTGGGGCTGCTGTGTACACCTCTGGGGCTGCTGTGTACACCCCTAGGGCTGCTGTGTACACCCCTGGGGCTGCTGTGTATACCCCTGGGGCTGCTGTGTATACCCCTGGGGCTGCTGTGTATACCACTGGGGCTGCTGTATATACTGCTGGGGCCTGCATACCACTGGGGAGGCTGCTGTATACTACCACTGGGGGCCTATATACCACACTGCTGGGGGTTGTATACCTGTGCTGGGGTCCACCCTCAACTTATACACGAGTCAATAGGTTTTCCCAGGTTTTGGGGGCAAAAGTAGGGGGGTCGGCTTATACACGGGTCGGCTTATACACGAGTATATACGGTACTGAAAAAAACATACTTTTTGACGATATTTGAGATGCACCTGTATATGAAGCTCTTTCATAGACAAGTCCAGAAAAACCATTACATGACCAATCCATTTCTCTGTTACTGATAAATCATTCTTTGAATTGATATGCAAATAAAATTGAAGATTCATGGTATATCTAAAGCCTCTGTTACTCCAGCTCTATTCCCTGCCCAGCACTGACTCCTTTTGCTTGACAGCATACTGTGTGACTTCTAGTAACGGAGGTATCAGTCAAGAAGGAGAAGGCAGCATGGAGCGGGGAATAAAGCTGGACTGACAGAGGTTTCAGATCTACCATAGCTCTTTAGTCCCATTTTCATATAATATCAAATGTTGATTTCTCAGTAACAGAGGAATAGACTTGCCATGTAAAGGGTTTTACAGTTTATCCCCAATTACAAATCCTCTCTGTTTTCAAAAATGTAATAGTCTACAGCTCATTGCCAAGGTTACAGGCTAGTCGGCATACCTAGGTTACGGCTCGAGTACACACCACTTAAAGGGCTATACTGACGTCAGTACACCCATTTGGGTGTATTGCTGACTTCGCGTTGCACATTGCGCATGCGCGAGGTCCTCAATACACCCAAATGGGTGTACTGATGTCAGTATAGCCGGATATGATGCGAATAGCGTCATACCCGCTATACCGCCCATGGAGGAGGGCGAGGGAGATCACAATGCCTTAGCATACCCATCTGGTCGTGAATAATTGATGTGCAGGCGGCAATGAGAAGCCACAGGGAACGCCCTGTGCGACCTCTCAAGAACTAAGAAGCTGCAGATCTGAAGGTAAAAAAAGCAGTTTTAGGCTGGGGTCACACATAAGCCCTTGGTCCGTTTTTGGCTTCATTTTTGTCATTTTTTTTTTCTAAGTCCAAAAACTGACAGAAAAACGGATTAGATGTAATAAACACCCTGTCCGTTTTTTTCTGGACCTCAAAACATTGCTCTGTCCGTTTTTGAGCCAAAAACGTTGCTAGCAACGTTTTTGGCATCAGTTAAAAAACGCATGCGTTTTTTTAACATGGGGCTCTATGGGAAACGCATGCGTTAACGCATGGCACATATAGGCACTTGCTTAATGCATGCGTTAACGCACATGGTTTTTAATGAAAAAATTACTAAGTCCAAAAACGTTCAGGGTGCAGGAGGCTCAAAAGCACCCATATAAAAAACGGATTGGTGGTGAAAATCACTTCCAAAAACGGACTTCTATGTGTGACCCCAGACTTATAAACTTTCCAAATACCCATTTTTGACACAAAGGGATGCCTACACTGCTATACTGGTGGTGCAGGGACAGGTATAAATAGGCTGGGGGCGATTTTTAGGGGTCAGGTTCCCTTTAAAGAATGGTTTGGAGCAAAGCTGTGAAAGGGCATAGTTTGGCCCAGAGGTGTATCCATGCCACTGGTCCAAATTGTAAATCTTTATTACTGCATCAGGCCCAGCAACAAGTAAGCCAAGAGCCAGAGGAGTTGTGTGCTTCTTAAATGGGTACATTACAACTATGCTTTAACAATATGCAAATGCATTTAATGTCTTCATTGGCAAACAAAATCTTTTTTTCCAGCATTGCTGAAGATTCGTTCAGAGTCAGGACAATGTGCTTCTATGACTGACCATGTGCAAACTGTTTGCTTGCCATCTGCTGATCTGAAATTGAAAGATGGGACACACTGTGAGATTGCTGGGTTTGGAAAAGAGACTTTTGGTTAGTAAATTTAGATTTTCTGTTCCCATTCCTTTACCTGATAAGATGTACCTATAATAATTTTGTTTTATCTGTAAAGTAGTTGTCCCTGGCGGTAAAATAAAGATTAGACTTTTTCTTCACTTATTTATATCAATCAACAGTTTGTCAAAAATTAATCAGGAATACAGTAAACTGTCATACAGTAAACCAAATCCCAACTCTGGTTATTAGATGGAGTGCAATAAGAAAAGCACATCCCTTGAACATTGGCAATAGACTTGACAATATACTTCTTTGCTACAGAAAGCAGTACATTTTCTGAAACTCTGAAGTCCACATCTGTTCAACTCATCTCACAAGACGTTTGCCAATTACCCGAATATTATGGGAAGCTGATCAACAACAACATGTTTTGTGCTGGAGACCCTGAGTGGAAGGTTGATGCTTGCAAGGTACGACCATGATTAATATTATGAATTGTTAATTAGTGGAAGTTCTACATTAATCTACTTATAGCTGATGTGGGGAATGGCATGATATATCTCCTATAGAGTTGATTTCCTTCTTAACGCTGTCAGCACAGAAACCATTTATCTTAAATCTGAACATTTCAGCCCAATCTGAGACAGACTGATTGCAATGTAGTGTATGGCAAGCCAAAAGAAGGGATGGATTAAGAGATATGAAAATATGAGAAAGACCAGACACTAGCTTATGACTAGTGCGAAGATCTTATCGTACTGCTCAGATGACTCTTTGGCTCCCCTGACCCAATCATGACAGCTTCATGTATTTCTGTGCAGTTGACATGCTCAGATCATTAGAGCCGACAGGCAGTCTTGGCATGTTAATGCTATCCTCATACAAGTGATACAGCAGTGTGACTCCAGATAAAAAAAAAAAACTTTTAATGTGCATTATGTGACATATGTGCATAAATCATTTAGTCTTTAAAGGGGTTTTCCCAGTATCGTATATACTCGTGTATAAGCCGACCCGTGTATTAGCCGACCCCCCTACTTTTGCCCCCAAGACCTGGGAAAACCTATTGACTCGTGTATAAGCCGAGGGTGGACCCCAGCACAGATATAAAGCCCCCAGCAGTGTGGTATACAGCAGCCCCAGAGTTAGTATACAGCAGCCCCAGTGGTATATACAGCCCCAGTGGTAGTATACAGCAGCCCCAGTGGTAGTATACAGCAGCCCCAGAGGTAGTATACAGCAGCCCCAGAGGTAGTATACAGCAGCCCCAGAGGTAGTATACAGCAGCCCCAGAGGTATATACAGCCCCAGTGGTAGTATACAGCAGCCCCAGTGGTAGTATACAGCAGCCCCAGTGGTAGTATACAGCAGCTCCAGAGGTAGTATACAGCAGCCCCAGTGGTAGTATACAGCAGCCCCAGTGGTAGTATACAGCAGCCCCAGAGGTAGTATACAGCAGCCCCAGTGGTAGTATACAGCAGCCCCAGTGGTGTATACAGCAGCCCCAGTGGTAGTATACAGCAGCCCCAGAGGTAGTATACAGCAGCCCCAGAGGTAGTATACAGCAGCCCCAGAGGTAGTATACAGCAGCCCCAGAGGTATATACAGCCCCAGTGGTAGTATACAGCAGCCCCAGTGGTAGTATACAGCAGCCCCAGTGGTAGTATACAGCAGCTCCAGAGGTAGTATACAGCAGCCCCAGTGGTAGTATACAGCAGCCCCAGTGGTAGTATACAGCAGCCACAGAGGTAGTATACAGCAGCCCCAGTGGTAGTATACAGCAGCCCCAGTGGTAGTATACAGCAGCCCCAGAGGTAGTATACAGCAGCCCCAGTGGTAGTATACAGCAGCCCCAGTGGTGTATACAGCAGCCCCAGAGGTAGTATACAGCAGCCCCAGAGGTGTATACAGCCCCCCCATCAGTATACAGGCCCCCCCCTTGGTGCACAATTCTGTAAAGGAAGAGATTAGTATACTTATCACTGTCCCGCTGCCGCTGTCCTGCCGCCGTCATTGCGCTCCTCCGTCTTCATCCAGCGTCTTCCGGCTTCCTCTGGCGCGCAGACAATGACGTCATTGTTTGCGCCGACCGGAGGAAGCCGGAAGAAGACGGATGAAGACGGAGGAGCGCGATGACGGCGGCGGGACAGCGGCAGCGGGACAGTGATAAGTATACTAATCTCTTCCTTTACAGGTTTGTGCAGCAAGGGGGGGGGCCTGTATACTGATGGGGGCGGGCCTGTAACTGTATACACTGTATACAGTGTATACAGTATACAGTGACTCGCGTATAAGCCGAGGGGGGGACTTTTCAGACCAATTTTTGGGCTGAAAAATTCGGCTTATACGCGAGTATATACGGTACATATTATTTTAATTTCTGAGCTCCGCTTCACCTCCTGCAGTTATCTGTGCAGTTTCTTATTTATGTTTATAAGGTAAAAAATGTTTGTACCGTTTTAGCCAGTAGATAGAAAAATATTGGAATCTGAGAGTCCTTAGCGGTTGATACCTTTTAATGGCTAACTGAAAAGGTGGTAAGCATAGCAAGCTTTCGAGAAACTATGGCACCTTTGTCAGGCTGATAATGACACAAATTCTGAAGACACATGCATATATACATAAACAGTGTTAGGGCCCTTTCACATCAGTGTTTTTTTCAAATCGCGGTAAACGCCATACAAGGTATAGGCGGACTTGCGGCAGGTGCGGCAAGTGCGGTTTTGGCACTTGTGGCAGGTGCGGCCGCGAAAAAAAACGCGGCTGACAGCATACCTTGTATGGCGTTTACAGCAACCGCGCCGCAAGTGCAGCCGGTATGCGGTAATCGCGGCAGATGCGTTTTTTTCACCGCATCTGCCGCGTTTTCAAAAAAACGCTGATGTGAAAGGGCCCTTAGATGATGTAGTAAATATGATAGGTGACATAAAGCAGAGTTGGGGTAGGGAGGGGGAGAGCTGAGCTGGGAGGTAAAGTGAAAATTCTAAGATAAGAGGAACAGATTGTATTATTGTTCTATCATTAGTGGCCTGTGGAGACCTGAAGATTCTTCAGTGAGTTGTGGAAAGCAATAAATAGAAGCAAGAGATTTCACATAAGAAGTGTCAAACGTTTACTGTCCTCTAATTTGAGTCTGTTGGAGATGTGATATCCCCAAATGTCCTTTCATTTTATATAAAGACGCATGAATCTGTGATGTCCCCAAATGCCCTTTCATTTTATATAAAAACGCATGAATCCATGTGAGACATTTAATCATGTTTTGAATGTGTCAAAGGTCATTATCAATTTGTATTCCCAAATTCTTGTCTCTCTCTGTGATTTGAAGTTACTTTTTAAAATGAGTGGAATAATATCGGTTTCATTGTGCAATGAAAGGGGAATCCAGAGTCTTCAACAGGAGGAAAATTATTTAGTAAGGGCTGTAAAGTTGTGAGATATGTTCTTATGTGACCCAGACAAATATTTTTTTTGGAGGGTGGGTCCTATTACAAATTCTCCTATGGGACCCCACAATCTCTATGTAAGTCCCTGTTACTAGCTGCAGCAAGTTGTGGCCACACTGTAGATGGATGAAAACTCACACAATGCCAATGTGTAGCGCGTTCTAATCCCCCTCTCCCATCAGCATTGGCCACCTGCTGCCTTGTGACCTTACCGGATGAGAATGTTCCTGCTCGCAATGATACCATGTGTGCTCTTGGCCCCTGTATTGTCAGTATGTGAAGGGCCGCAGATTTAAATACAAAAATGCTCCAAAGTGATCACTATCAATCAGATAAGGACAAAGGATGGTTACTGAAGGGGAAGAACTTTGCAATTAGCCCTTGGCCAAGCCACAGGTGCCCAAAGCCATTTCATGTAGATATCCATTAAAATTGTTAGATAGAAGTATGAACTGGAAGATCCATTGTACAAGTATGATTTTATAGAGCTTAAGTATTTTAGTAATTCAGTTTCAGTTTTGGGATTGACAGACTCAATTTAAATATTAAGACCCAGATTAATTAAGACTATCCTTTTATACATAAATAAGAATAAAATGTGCAAACTTCATTAAAAGGCACACACCATTTATTGAATTCAGTGCATCTTTTCATGAGCGTCAATCTACATGCACCATGCCAGAAATGTTACTCTAGTCAGGGACTTGATGTCAGTGATTGGGTGCAGTCAGACTGTCGTTTTACTCGCAGTCATTGGATTGGTCAGCGGCACCCCTGATTGATCTCAGCATGACGGATGCATAGAAATACATGCTGTAACTATTGGGTCAGGAGAGCCGCCAGTCCTCGAGAGAGGTAAGGGGGGTGAAAATTAATTTGGCTTTAATATACCATACATTTTATTAGATGATGTGTGGCTATAAATTTTACGGGGCTTGCAACAACACAACAGGACAAAGTCCTGCAATAACAGTTCCATATCCTGAAGGGCTGCTCAATCCCTATTTCAAGATACTAGCAGTGTGATGAACAACACCTAGGGTTTCTTTTTTTATTAGGAGTTATATTTTAAACATATTCCAAAGAGGCTGAAAAAACCTGACAGGGCTTATTTTTGGGGTAGGACTTATTTTCGGGGAAACACAATATTTGCATGTATGTATTTTTGGAGAAACATACGGTATTTTATTAAACATTTTCTAAAAAATTACCTAATGCAATTTTATGTCTAATATGGCTTATTATCTTGCTTTTTTTCAGGGAGACTCTGGTGGTCCTTTAATCTGTCAACACAATGGGAAAATGGTGTTATATGGTATTATAAGCTGGGGGAAAATTGTGCCAAGAGGAACAAGCCTGGCGTGTATACTCGAGTCACAAAATACATGCAGTGGATACAGGACAGCATGGGCGAAGCTAACAATGTGAGAAGTAATGGAATTCCTAAGTAATCAGCCAGCTTTTATGAAGGGAGACTGTCATTAGATTCCTGGTGATCAAACTGCAGGCAGCATTAATAAGACACTGGCTCCTCGATTGTGGCCATGTATGTTTTACTCTGAAACACAGCAGTAGGGGACGACGTGTTTGGCTGGCCAATTCAGTGACATTACTAGCCGGATGATCTCAGGCCCTCATCAGTTGAATGACAGGTTTCTCTCTGTTAACTGACACGTTTTTCCTATGCACTCACATAGGAAATAATCTATCAGCGGGATCAGAGCAGAGAGAAGCTGGCTGGCACTTCAGAGTATGTTAACTCTAAAGCTGCAGGGATTCAGAGTGAAAGATAGCTGTCTGTAAGTGACCAATTCACGCTGCCTGAACTACAGGATCCCTTTAACTTGGAATATAGAAAAACAAAGTTGAGCCTTTTTAGTACATTTGTAATAGCAAACTGTACAAACATTTGCAAAGTAGTAACAAAACTGTTTACGGTATGTCATGAAGGATCAGTGCACATTTTTGTACTTCCATCTGGGTGCTTTAAGAAGTAAAATAGCTTCTACACAGAGCAATCTTGCTAATATCTGAGTTGTTAGTCATGGTGTTTTATCATAGTTTCATAGTTTTGAGGTTGAAAGAAGACATAACTCTAACATGTTAATTTAGGCCGCTTTCATAACCTCACCCAATCCTTCACGTCACACGCAAAAATATTGCTTCTAGTCAAGTCCGATTAGAGTTCCCACGCACACAGTATAGTATCACGCTAATGACCCTCCTCAGTGCCACACTGTATGAAAGCCCCTCCCCATCACATTCCCTCCACTCACACTATAATGTCCTCACAGTATATTCCCTCCACTCACACTATGATGTCCTCACAGTACATTCCCTCCACTCACACTATGATGTCTTCACAGTACGTTCCCTCCACTCACACTAATGTCCTCACAGTACATTCCCTCCACTCACACTATGATGTCCTCACAGTACATTCCCTCCACTTACCCTATGAAGTCCTCACAGTACATTTCCTCCACTCACACTATGATGTCCTCACAGTACTTTCTTCTGCTCACACTATGATATCCTCACAGTACATTCCCTCCACTCACACTATGAAGTCCTCACAGTACATTCCCTCCACTCCCACTATGATGTCCTCACAGTACATTCCCTCCACTCACACTATGATGTCCTCACAGTACATTCCTTCCGCTCACACTATGATGTTCTCACAGTACATTCCCTCCACTCACACTATGATGTCGTCACAGTACATTCCCTCCACTCACACTATGATGTCTTCAAAGTACATTCCCTCCGCTCACACTATGAAGTCCTCACAGTACATTCCCTCCACTTACACTATGATTTCTTCACAGTACATTCCCTCCTCTCACACTATGATATCCTCATGGTACATTCCCTCTGCTCACACTGATGTTCTCACAGTACATTCACTCCGCTCACACAATGATGTCCTCACAGTACTTTCCCTCCGCTCACACTATGATGTTCTTACAGTACATTCCCTCCGCTCACACTATGATGTCCTCACAATACATTCTCTCCACTCACATTCACTCCGCTCACACTATGATGTCCTCACAGTAAATTCCCTCCGCTCTTACTATGATGTCCTCACAGTACATTCTCTTCACTTACACTATGATGTCCTCACAGTACATTTCCTCCTCTCACACTATGATATCCTCACGGTACATTCCCTCTGCTCACACTGATGTTCTCAACTCAGTACAACTCCTCATCTCCGCTCACACAACCTCAATATTTACATGATTCATCACAGTACACTTTCCTCTTTACGCATCCCACCACATATGATGTCCCTCACACAAGTACATCTTCCCTCCGCTCTTACTATGATGTCATCACAGTACATTCTCTTCACTTACACTATGATGTCTTCACAGTACATTCCCTCCACTCACACTATGATGTCCTCACAGTACATTCCCTCCACTTCACACTATGATGTCCTCACAGTACATTCCTGCACACACAATATAACTCCACTATACATTCCCCACACACACAGTATGAATCCTGTCACAGTACATACCCACACACACAGAATGATTCCTATCACAGTACTTTCCCACACACACAGTATGATTCCTAGCATAGTACATTCCCCCAGGCACATTATGATGTCCCCACTATTTATTCCCCAAGCCAAACAGTATGATGTTACCACAGTATATACCCTCCATACAGTACAATATTCCCAGAGTACATTCCCCCACACATTCCCATAATACATTCTCCTTATACACATGATATCTTCCGAGTACTTAACCAGTTAACGTTAACAAAACTATCCCTATTATTGCTGTTAGACAGACCTAAAACCTCACTCAGTATTCTACAGAAGTAAACAGGAAACAGTGACATATCGTGACAGTTGGCAAAACTGTGGCCACAAGGAAATACAATACTTTTCAATGATTTAGCAATTGTAAATACATGTCACACAATAGCACTAACACCATTGATTTTTTCAAGGGGGGTAGACGATGGTAGAGCCATCCTCTTACAGTGCGATTTGCGACTGTTACACAGGCATGGCTTGGAAACCAGGTTGATTTGCATATATAACTCTACATTTTATTACATTTCAAAAAGAACAATAATATAAGTACATAAAAATTGATTCCAGGGTTACATATCACAGAGGTGTCTGTTTAGCTGGAGCTCAACAATTACCTATCAGGTTTAAAATTGCTGATAGTCATAGATTTATGCATCAAAGTTTTCTCTACAGCTTAAACACATTAAAAGTGGCTGTGGCCCTTAAATCAGCCTAAAATGGGTACATTGTCTATTGAACTGTAATAAGGTCTATTGCACTGTGTAAGGGATATATTGCACACTTCCCCACAATTGTTAACACTGCATGTTACTGCTGATACAAGTATATAGTGCAGAGACATCAGCAAAGTATATGTATAATTACCGACAGTGCTCCCAGCACCACGTCATCCCCTAGGTACGTTTCACGTATGGCTTCCAGAGGGGGCTGATGTCTGCACCATATACTTGTATCAGCAGCAACATGCAGCGTTAACGATTGTAATACAGACACAGTGAGGTGAAATGTTTGGCACTGGCACTTTCTTGATTTTGTGGGGATATGTGCAATATTGACATTGTGTATGGCCAGTACTATTCAGATATGTAATGCAAGACAATCATCCCTTTGTGGATGTACAATTATCATATGCAATTGCATGTCTGGTTGGTGACCTTATTACAGTGCAATAGACAATGTACCCATTTTAGGCTGATTTAAGGGCCGCAGACACTTTTAATGTGTGTAATCTGTAGAGAAAACGTTGGTGTATAAATCTTTGACTCTGCAACTGATCAGTAGTTTTAAACCCGATAGGTAATTGTTGAGCTCCAGCTACCACGCAGTGTGACTCCTCTGTGATATGTAAGCCTGGAATCCATTTTTATGTCGTTGTATTGTTGTTCTTTTTGAAATGTAATAAAATGTAGACTCTTACATGCAAATCAACCTGGTCCTCTTTGTTTATAGTTGCGTAGTTGCGCATATAGCAATATGATTTTTTGCTGGTACTTTATTAATTGCCCACTATTTAGTGTGTGGTGTCAGAGTACCCGATGGCGTTCAGAAATCAGCGCTGCCCCTGTAGTGAAGTCACATACAGGGGTGTTGCCAGTCTCTGCACGTCTTGTGGTCTATTTCCAGCCCTACTGAATTGATTACTGGTTATTACATTCAGATGGACTAAAACTTTGTCTCGGGCAACCTCTTGTTGGTAATGCAACACACCACAATTCAGCTCAATCTCAAATGCCTTAGAATTTTATGCTCAACACTTGTCAAAATGGCAAGAAGGTGATCCAAATGTTAGCACTGTTTACAAATCTATACTGGGCCTTCTTCACTTACAGAGAATCTATGACTACGTTTAAACTGCTTCAGTATATCTACATCTAATCTAAGAGCAGCCTAAATTAAGGGTACAAACCCATATTCTGCATTTCATTCTGTAGTTCTGATAAAACACTTTATCTGCTGCTGCTCTGCTAGTCCGCTCAATGATCACATCCTGGTATGTAGACTGTGAAAATTATGGGCTCTGGATATCCGCACCCCTCTCCTCTGATTAGGAGCTGTCTCGCCATGCACTGTAGGTGACACGCCTCAGAGCCTTAGGGTACTCCGAACCGGGCTGTTAAACAGTACTGGGGAGTCACAGAGGTCGAGACCTGGCTTCCGTGACCCTGGGTTCAGTTGTAAAAGGCAGTTCTTGGCTTGTGTAGGGAAGCAGGTGATGAAAGGGAATATTATTTGTGACGCCACACGTGGTTTGTGGCTATTAGTGGCCACCGCTGCTGCAGAACCTCTGGGGATGATGAATGGCCAGCTGGGATGGAGCGACTGCACATGAGCGGAGCGGGTCCCCAGGGCAGTGGATGTAGTAAGGTGTAGGGTGCAGGATGGCGGGCGCAAAGCAACAGACAGACTCACATTGTGTTGGTTCCTCAGTCCTTTTACTGGTGCGACTGGAAAGCGGTGCTATATGGAGTCCTAGCACCTGAGAGCAGCTCAGGGGTTTTCCTCAACCAACAGGTTCTGAGGCCTTCTCACTGCGCATTGTTGGTAGGTCCCTGCTGCTTCAGCTGAGCTGCTGGCCCTCTCTCCCTCCTGCTTGTTGCCGGTATGGCAGGCAACTCGAGTCCTTTAGCCCTGAGTCTCAGACAGCTGTCCCTGGGCTCTTTACGCTGCTTTGCTTCCAGGCACAGGGTGGCTAGGGAACTTGGAATTCCCCACTTCCCAGTATTGTCTTCTGGGTCGTTAGGCCCTGCACAACCTCGGACTCCGGTGTCCGTTTCTGTGGCGCTTCTCCTGTGGGATGAGTACGACACCGCTCCGCTCCCCAGATTTTCCTCCACTTCCTCAGACCCCTGACTTCCTAACGCTAGACTGCGCTGTCCTGGGATGAGCTTAGCACTGCTCCAGTCCACAGGTTGTCTTCCTCAGCCCTCCTAGGAACTGAACTGACTTACTCTGCCCTAGATCAGAATTTATAGGGGACCTCACCCTGAACCCAGGTCTTGGTCTCCCCCTTCAGGCCTGGAGGCAGAAAGATGTTGTGTGCGGTTTCTGTCTGGTGTAGATACCCTCTGTTGCTCTCAAGCGTGACACTACCACCCGGGGGCAATAATGACACTGTGGCACTTAGACCCTGGGGTGCCACATAGGCACAATGCTGTCAGTTAATGGAGTGGGCTGGGTTAGAACGAAGTTGTGACAGAGGCCTAGCAGCACTGCATCAGTTAAAACAGTAATTTCATCAGAACTACAGAGAAGGACCAAGTATGTGATCTAGCAACGAAATCAGGGTCTCTATCAGTATTTTATGCTGCCTTCATTTAAGGTAGCAGAAACCTAGTGACTAATTTAACATATTACTGGGCTGGACCCTTGAACCTTTCTAACATTATTGTTAAACATTATTTATTTATTTTTACTGT
This sequence comes from Allobates femoralis, assembly GCA_033576535.1. NCBI lineage: Eukaryota > Metazoa > Chordata > Amphibia > Anura > Aromobatidae > Allobates > Allobates femoralis. The sequence continues at coordinate 193,043,939 of JARQOC010000006.1, read as the reverse complement.
TTGAATTGTAATTATTATTCATATTATTTAATCTATTTGTAATAAATTACTTTGTCAGCCAACATGTTTCTTGTACTTTATCAATGTAATTTGTTTTTCCGTATTTTAAGGAAATCTGCATTGAATATAAAATGGTATGTAATAAACAAGCTTAAACTCACCCACTGGCTTCAGCATCACTGCTCCAGTTAACCCTGGCAGTTGATGCTTACTTCCAGCAGCAATGATGGGCATTATAGAGCTGGGGGCATTATAGAGCAGGGGGAGAGGATTATGGACCATGGGGAAGCATTATGGAGCAGGGGAGGGTATTATAGAGCAGGGGGATGAGCATTATAGAGCATGGGGAGAGCATTATGGAGCAGGGGGAGGGCATTATGGAGCTGGGCGCATTATAGAGCATGGGGAGAGCATTATGGAGCTAGGAAGCATTATAGAGCAGGGGAGGGTATTATAGAGCAGGGGATGAGCATTATAGAGCAGGGGAGGGCATTATGGAGCATGGGGGGAGCATTATGGAGCTGGGGGCATTATAGAGTATGGGGAGAGCATTATGGAGCTGGGGGGCATTATAGAGCAGGGGAGGGTATTATAGAACAGGGGGATGAGCATTATAGAGCAGGGAGGGCATTATGGAGCAGGGGGATAACATTATGGAGCATGGGGAGAGCATTATGGAGCTGGGGGCATTATAGAGTATGGGGAGAGCATTATGGAGCTGGAGGGCATTATAGAGCAGGGAGAGGGCATTAAAGAGCATGGAGAACATTATGAAGCTGGGAGCATTATAGAGCAGGGAGAGAGCATCATTGAGCTGGAGAGCATTATAGAGCAGGGGAGGGCATTATGAAGCTGAGGGGCATTATGGAGCAGGGGCATTATAGAGCAGGGGAGGGCGTTATGGAGCTGGGATGCATTATAGAGCAGGGGAGGGCATTATACAGTGGTTGCTATGTGTCCAGCTGTGGTTGCCATGAGCCCCACGGGTTTAGGTGGGGCTTTTTCAATATTTGCAGAAAAATGTAGTTTATTTAATATGCAAATGAGGATGCTTTGGTGCATTGTTCCACCATCATAGTTGTACATTAACGCCAGTCTTTTGTCTTTATAGACAGAGCTCTGTTAGTAAAAGTGAATGCTGCCTAAAATTAGCTTGGCACAGTATACAGTTGTGTCCTTGTGTGTACCACATTGAGCATGGAGAAAAGAGAGAAGACCAAAGAACTGTCTGAGGACTTGAGAAACCAAATTGTGAGGAAGCATGACCAATCTCAAGGCTACAAGTCCATCTCCAAAAACCTGAATGTTCCTGTGTCTACGTGCGCAGTGTCATCAAGAAGTTTAAAGCCCATGGAACTGTGGCTAACCTCCCTAGATGTGGACGGAAAAGAAAAATTGACAAGAGATTTCAACGCAAGATTGTGCGGATGGTGGATAAAGAACCTCGACTAACATCCAAACAAGTTCAAGCTGCCCTGCAGTCCGAGGGTACAACAGTGTCAACCGTATTCTGTCGGCGTCTGAATGAAAAGGGACTGTATGGTAGGATACCCAGGAAGACCCCACTTCTTACCCCGAGACATAAAAAAGTCAGGCTTGAGTTTGCCAAAGCTTACCTGAGAAAGCCTAAAACGTTTTGGAAGAATATTCTCTGGTCAGATGAGACAAAAGTAGAGCTTTTTGGGCAAAGGCATCAACATAGAGTTTACAGGAGAAAAAAAGAGGCATTCAAAGAAAAGAACACAGTCCCTACAGTCAAACATGGCGGAGGTTCCCTGATGTTTTGGGGTTGCTTTGCTGCCTCTGGCACTGGACTGCTTGACCGTGTGCATGGCATTATGAAGTCTGAAGACTACGAACAAATTTTGCAGCATAATGTAGGGACCAGTGTGAGAAAGCTGGGTCTCCCTCAGAGGTCATCGGGTTTCCAGCAGGACAATGACCCAAAACACACTTCAAAAAGCACTAGAAAATGGTTTGAGAGAAAGCACTGGAGACTTCTAAGGTGGCCAGCAATGAGTCCAGACCTGAATCCCATAGAACACCTGTGGAGAGATCTAAAAATGGCAGTTTGGAGAAGGCACCCTTAAAATAACAGGGACCTGGAGCAGTTTGCCAAAGAAGAATGGTCTAAAATTCCAGCAGAGCATTGTAAGAAACTCATTGATGGTTACCGGAAGCTGTTGATCGCAGTTATTGTGGCTAAAGGTTGTGTAACCAAGTATTAGGCTGGGGGTGGCAATACTTTTGTCTGGTTCATTTTTGGAGTTTTGTGTGAAATGATCAATGTTTTGCTTTTTGCTTCATCCTCGTTTATGTTTCTTCATTGAAGACAAATTAAATGAAGATAATAATACCAAAGAATTTGTGATTGCAATCATTTTCAGGAAGAAACTGAGTATTATCTGACAGAATTGCAGGGGTGTCAATACTTTTGGCCACAACTGTATATACACTGCACAGCACCACTTCTACTGTCCTGTATACTGTATGTAATCCTCAGTATCTGTATATATACACTGCACAGTACCACTTCTACTGTCCTGTGTACTGGGTGTAATCCTCAGTACCTCTATTATTCTGTATATATACACTGCACAGTACCACCTCTCCTGTCCTGTATACTGGGTTTGGGTGTAATTCTCAGTATCTGTATTTTTCTGTATATACACTGCACAGTACCACTTCTCCAGTTCTATATACTGGGTCTGTCTGGGGCCACAAGGAACTGCATGCTCAGGTCTCGGGTGGTCGGGTACAGGGATATCACCGGTGGTTCGTGCCCAAGCTTGTGCCCTTGGGTGACAATGAAAAGGATGTGGTGATGCGACCCATGGCCGGATGCATCACACGGGTGGTCGGTATGTGTCTCTGTTCACATGTATCCAGTTTTACTGTGGATGTGCGGTGTTAAACCTACCCGGAACACAGTGAGTTAACAGCTGAGAGTGAGTGCTGTAATCCTGTCCGGTGCACAATAGGTTAATAGCCAGGATATTCATGAGCTTAATGAGCGGCTGAGAGCAATGGGTGCTGATTGCTGACAGCCCAGGTGAGTGTGTCAGGTGGGTGTGGCGAGCAGGACTTAACCTGCCAGGTGTGTGTGAGTTGTGGAGAGATCAGCCAGAGATCAGATCAGACTGCAGATCAGATCAGGCTGCAGAGGAGATCAGACCAGAGACTGCAGAGTCCAGAGAGAGGCCAAACCTGATCCTCTGAGGGAGAGGACATGTTTCAGGGGGGTCCCGTTCCCGTTAGGGGGATGAGGCAGGACGCCTGGCTCTCCATGCCGGAGACGCCGACCCCTCTGAGCCGTGTGGAGCCTGTGGCCAGACCGAGAGGTTAGTGGAGCACCTGGGTGTAAAGGGGGTCCTGGCTGAACTTATATGGGGCTCACTCTGTCCATGGTGGTGAGGCTGCCATCCAGGATCTCTGCCTGTGTTGGTAAGGCTTGGGGGCAGCTGGGCATCATGGGCAGGGTGAGGAGACCTTGGGGGATGCTTTGACTGCCCTGAAGCTCAGGTGGCTCGCAACCTGGTCTGGGCCTAGAGGGCTGAAGTCCATGCCGGACTGCGCTGTGTGTGTGGTATGGGCCTGACAAGGCTGATGTCCATAGGAGTCCATGACGGACTATGGAAGTGGACGATGGCTGACGGAAAAGGGCCGTGTATGATGTGGGACTGTGAGGTCCATGTGTGTAAATGGAGGCAGAGCAGAAGCCTCTGTGGGAGGGAAGACCAGGTCCTGTGGGAATGGAGCCGTGAGGCCAGACGACAGGGGTTGGTAGAATACATGGAGTTAGGAAGTGGGGCTGACCCTGTAGGGGCTCGCGAGGGCGTGTTTGGTGCAGCCGCTTGCCTGAAGGTCTGGCCCTGGTGATGGCAGACTTGGAAGCGGTTGGCGACCTGGAGACACGTGCCGAGGAGTTCTTGGGGGCCTGACTTGCCCTGGAGCTCTGGTAACTACAACCAGGTTGGGGCCTGGTTCAGAGTAGCCAGAGCGCTATGTAGAGGGCTGAGAACAGTTGGCAGCCCGTGGGAAGGGACTGGACTCCCAAGGGGACACTGGGCCAAGGAAGGGCCTGGCATTCGGGCAGTAACCGTAAACAGGGGTGTACCGGCGGCGACCGAAACCATGTGAGACGGCAACTGACCCGTGTACTCTGTGTTGAGTAACGGTACATTGAGGTTACCCGGGAGAATGGATATGTACAATATAATTTATGTACCATGGAATGTAATGTGATTTTATTTGTATTATGTTATGTGATGTGAGTGTAATATAATGTATTTATTCTGTATGTATGTGAGAGGAGCAGTTTACATGTAATAAACTGCTGCATAACGGTTAAAAAACATGTGTTGGTGTAAATTACGCAGCAAGCGAGTCCCCTGGCTCGCTACCTCACAAGGGGTATATTTACAGGGTGTAAAGTTATTGTTAGTCGTGACGCCATCTGTCGGTCCGGTGATGGCACCGGCGCTACTGAGACATCCGGGGAATGGGCGGCAGCAAGGTGTAATGGCTCTCTACAGGAAGAGCTGGGTCCCCGTGGCTGTATGGATGGATGGTGGAGTAAGGCAGCATAGTCGTTGTGGTGTGGGACTGAAATGATGAACACACACATAAAGTCTCTTTTGGTACCTTTACTGATGGAAACCGGTACACGTCCAGGGATGAAGGATGCACTTTGGGACTTGCACGTCGAGTGAGGTATAGGCCTCCTTGTCCTGTTCCTTCTCTCTAGTCTGGCGGGTGTGAAACCAAGCCTGACCTTCTGCGTCTGTTACACCTGTGTTGCTGCACTGAGGGCTCTCTCTCTGGACTACCGCTATCTCTCCTGCGGTCTCTGGCTCTCAAATGTGGGTGCTGCGGGTGTCCGGGAAGCTAAGCCTCCACGGAGTACTGGATTCTCTGCTGGGTTAATCTCTCTCCCTTTTTTCAGACTCGTTCTCCAGTGACCAGTGTTCTGGTGGAGTGAGCCGGTATGTCTCCTCTCCTCTGCCCCCTCTGAAGTGTTCCTCGCCCCTGCCTGCGGTCCTCGCTCTCTGGACCCTCACACTGGCTCTGGAGGTGCACTGGTGTTGGGCCTAGCACTGCTCCGGTAACCAGTTTTTGCTCACTAGCTGTGAGGTGAACTTCACAGCACACTCTGGCTAATTCCACCATCAGCACCTGTATTTATAGGGGATCTGGCTTAACAGCAACCAGTTCGGCTCCCCCTACAGGCCTGGAGTTAAAGGTGTTGGGTGTATGTGAGTACCAGATGTGGAAATCCCTTAGTGTACTAGTTGGTTCTGTGGCTTACCTGGCACAGGGCACCACATTCCCCTCTAGTTAACTTCAGTACTCCCAGACTGATCAAAGCAGGCTGTAGAAAGTAAAGAAAGTAGTTTTTGCGACCACTAGTCCTGTGGCTGTAGTCCAGGGTTAAATAAAGGGGAAAATCCAGGGAAAAAGGGTAAAGTCCACACAGTAAAGTCTCTGTTGGCTTGGGACATTCAATGGGTTAACACACTTTACATGCAATTTCTTTATGGGTGTCTCTGCTTAGGAGGCCGGGTCTTTCCTTCTCTCCACCCCAGGCACTTTCTATTCCGAACTTAACATGCATGGGGCTGTGCCCAGTTCCTCCACCCTTCTATACACTACTATTTACTATCTATTTACATTTTTATACACAAGTCACTGTTTACCCTGCTACTTCATATTTTTACACTTTATACCCATTCTCCATACCTAGATGGGATCTGACCTTGGGTACTGCGACATGACCTACGTGGAATAGGTGTCTCATGTGTCTCATGTGGTGTACTCAATACTGCGTGAGGTGGTAAAACAGGTAATTGTCTACGAGGCCTTAGTCTCAATGTACGACTGGCAGGTTCACCGATTGTAAGAATCTCTGGTTCCGGTAAAACAGGCTGTACGTCTTGTACTTGAATGGGTTCTTCTTCTCTTCTTAATTCTTCAGGTATTGGTACTGGTACTTGTTCTTTTACAGTCCTTCATCAAGACTAATTACACAGGTTTTAGAATTGTCAAAGTTGGATTGCATGACAGTATAAGGTTCAGCTTCCCATTGGTCATCTAGTTTGTTGGTTCTTCTTTTTCTTTTGAGAACTAGTTCACCAGGTATCAAGGTGTCAGCTGTGGCACGCTTGTTAAAGTCATGATCCTGTTAGCTTCTGACTTGTTCTAAGTTCTTTTCCACACATTCCTGAACTTTCTTGTACTGCTGTTGACAGTGATAATCCCAATCTTCTTCTGAAGTATCTTGGTCTGGTTGTACAGTTCCCATCTCCAAGTCAATTGCGAGTTTTCCAGGTCTTGCTCACATCAAGTATGCTGGTGTGTAGTTAGTAGAACTTACATGGATGTGGTTGTATATATCCACTAAGTCAGGTAGTTTTTCTGACCACTGATTTCTTTCTTCAAGTGGTAAGGTATTCAACATATCGATGACAATGTTGTTCATTTTCTCACTAAGACCATTTGTTTGTGGATGATACAGGGTAGTTCTTATCTTTTTACAACCATACAATCCTAGGAATTCTTGAAATAGTTGTGATTCAAATGCCGAACCTTGATCTGTTAGTACCTGGTCTGGGTACCCATGGAGTCTATAAAAATAGGAGTGTTAGACAGGAGTGTTCTTTGGTTATCAGCTCCTTGACTAAGCTAACAGCCGGGTCGCTGTCCTGGGTCTCTTTCCAGCTATGGTGAGATAATGGGTTCACTGTTGTCTCTTAACGTCTTTAACTTGCCTGATGACATGAGGATGCACTTGTACTGTGGAAGGCTGGTAACTCTATCTCTTCTAGCTCATCCATGTCTTTTCCCACGTATGGTAGATTAGGCATTCTGGATAGGGCGTCAGCGTTGCCGTTCTTATGGCCTGCCAGGTACTTGACAGTGAAGTCGTAGTTGAATAGTCTGGCCATCAAAACACTGCTCCATGGCCCCCAGCTTTGCAGTCTCTAAATGGGTTAGAGGGTTGTTGTCGGTGAAAGCTGTAAACTTTGAGGATGCCAAGTAATGTTTGAACCGTTCTGTGATTGCCCAGACTAAGGCTAGGAACTCCAGCTTGAAAGAACTGTAATTCTCTGGATTCCTCTCTGTTGGACAGAGCTTCCTGCTGGCGTGGGCTATAACCTTCTCTTTGCCTTTCTGTCTCTGTTCCAAGACAGCTCCTAAGCCCTCGTTGCTAGCATCGGTGTATAACAGGAACGGTAGCCTGTATTCGGGGTAGGCCAGAATCTCTTCTCCAGTAAAGGCATCTTTCAGCTGCTAGAAAGACTCTTCTTGTTCTTGTCCCCACCGGAATGGAGGACCTCTGATCTTGCCCTTCTTGGATTGTCCTACTAGGAGATCTTGCATGGGTGCTGCTATCTTTGTGTAGCCCTTGATGAACCTCCTGTAGTACCTGACCAGCCCTAAGAATTGGCGTACCTCTCTGAAGATAGTTGGTGCTGGCCAGTCCTTGATGACTGTGACCTTTCCCGGGTCCGTGTATATCGTTTATGACCAGCACTCAGTGGTGGGAGGTTGATGGTGCTATGTAGGAAAGGATCTGGTGATCTCTATCGTAGTTATAATAGAATCCAAGCACTCATCTGGTTCAGTTTCAAGTGATTTATTGTGAAGCACACATGGATGGTGAGGTGACAGCAGCAATAACGTTTCGGCCCCCAATTAGGCCTTTCTCAACAAATCACTAGGATCAGACAAGGAAATATAGTGAAAATATGTACAGTGGAACAGACATAGTATATACAAGCATACATATATACAGTATTTGCAGGATCAATTAATTAAGGCTCATGTTTTTTAGACATATAGTTGAGCAGAAGTAACGATAGTAGATGATGTTGGTAAAACAAGAAACAAATAAAACCAGGACTCTGGAAAGGTTATACTCTAGAAAATGGGAAGGTAGAGTGGACTGGAGTAGCAAAATACCTGCTAATGATGTTAAGGGAGTAAACATCAGGTATGGAGCACTGTATGGTAAGACGAGAGCCCCCTGCACCATGGAACAGTACATCTAGGAAAGAGTAATCGTGTGAGGAGACTTATCACTGGGTATATGTGTCTTTATGAGATTAGATTTACCTGTTGCAGGCCTATTAGGCAGTGTATCTGTGCAGGCTTTGTGCTGCTCCCATAGGTATGTGGAATGTTCCAGAATGCTGGAGAATCGTCTATGAGGGTATAATGGGTTTCAGGTTAGCACAGTGTTATAGGTAGTTCCCCCTGGGTAGATATGGTTATATACGTATATAATGTTCCAAGTTGTCAGTACCTTAGTATGTTTCTGATAGCCCCTGAGGTGGTAGCTCCCAGTGTGTGACCCCTGGTCTGGGGAAGTACCGTTAGTCTGGAGAAATAGAGGGATAAGAATGAGGCCACAGAGTGGTGTACTTAGCTCAGAAGTCTATTATGTCCACTGCTCACATCGTAGTCTTGGGAGAGCCAGCACCGTCCGTGCCTAGGCTGAGAGTGAGCTCCTATCCCCACTGCACGTGCTTTATCATAGCACTGCGGGTCATGTGACCGGAAGTGGGAGTGGCCGGTTCCCAAAAACTGGAAGTAGCTATGTTTACAATGTTAAGATGTCATGGTGATCTGTGATCATTCTATTGCATAGGGATCATCAAAAACATAGCAAATTGCTGTGTCATGCCTATAGTGTGGACCTGGGCAAAGTAGTTAATGTTGGATGAGGTATATAGTATAAGTGAGATATCGCTGTGATAACGGTACTTCCCCAGACCAGGGGTCACACACTGGGAGCTACCACATCAGGGGCTATCAGAAACATACTAAGGTACTAACACCTTGGAACATTATATACATATATAACCATATCTACCCAGGGGGAACTACCTATGACACTGTGCTAACCTGAAACCCATTATACCCTCATAGACGATTCTCCAGCATTCTGGAACATTCCACATACCTATGGGTACAGCACAAAGCCTGCACAGATACACTGCCTAATAGGCCTGCAACAGGTAAATCTAGTGATCTCATAAAGACACATATACCCAGTGATAAGTCTCCTCACACGATTACTCTTTCCTAGATGTACTGTTCCATGGTGCAGGGGGCTCTCGTCTTACCATACAGTGCTCCATACCTGATGTTTACTCCCCTAACATCATTAGCAGGTATTTTGCTACTCCAGTCCACTCTACCTACCCATTTTCTAGAGTATAACCTTTCCAGAGTCCTGGTTTTATTTGTTTCTTGTTTTACCAACATCATCTACTATCGTTACTTCTGCTCAACTATATGTCTAAAAAACATGAGCCTTAATGAATTGATCCTGCAAATACTGTATATAAGTATGCCTGTATATACTATGTCTGTTCCACTGTACATATTTTCACTATATTTCCTTGTCTGATCCTAGTGACGTGTTGAGAAAGGCCTAATTGGGGGCCGAAACGTTATTGCTGCTGTCACCTCACCATCCATGTGTGCTTCACAATAAATCACTTGAAACTGAACCAGATGAGTGCTTGGATTCTATTATAACTGTGATAGAGATCACCAGATCCTTTCCTACATAGCACCATCAACCTCCCACCACTGAGTGCTGGTCATAAACGATATAGACTGGCTGTGACTTCTAGCACCTTTGGATCATTCATGTCGTCTGAAACCTTTGCGTATGATGACACCGCAGGGGTCTCTATACTGTATATGTGTGTGTATACTGTATATGTGTGTGTGTATACTGTATATGTGTGTGTGTATACTGTATATGTGTGTGTATACTCTATATGTGTGTATGTATACTGTATATAATGTGTGTGTATACTGTATATGTGTGTGTATACTCTATATGTGTGTATGTATACTGTATATAATGTGTGTGTATATAACAGTGTGTGTATGTAAGTGTGTATACTGTGTATGTCTGTCTATAACAGTGTGTATACTGTATATGTGTGTGTATATAACAGTGTGTATACTGTCTATGTGTCTATATAACAGTGTATACTGTATATGTGTGTATATAACAGTGTGTATACTGTCTATGTGAGTCTATACTGTATATGTCTGTGTATGCTGTATATGTGCGTGTCTGCTCTATATGTGTGTATATACTGTATATGTGTGTGTATACTGTATATGTGTGTGTATACTGTATGTGTGTGTGTGTATACTGTGTATATGTGTGTGTATATACTGTATATGTGTGTGTATACTGTATGTCTGTGTATACTGTATGTGTGTGTATACTGTATGTGTGTGTATACTGTATATGTGTGTGTGTATACTGTGTATATGTGTGTGTGTATACTGCGTATATGTGTGTACAGTTAGGGCCAGAAATATTTGGACAGTGACACAAGTTTTGTTATTTTAGCTGTTTACAAAAACATGTTCAGAAATACAATTATATATATAATATGGGCTGAAAGTGCACACTCCCAGCTACAATATGAGAGTTTCCACATCCAAATCGGAGAAAGGGTTTAGGAATCATAGCTCTGTAATGCATAGCCTCCTCTTTTTCAAGGGACCAAAAGTAATTGGACAATGGACTCTAAGGGCTGCAATTAACTCTGAAGGCGTCTCCCTCGTTAACCTGTAATCAATGAAGTAGTTAAAAGGTCAGGGGTGGATTCCAGGTGTGTGGTTTTGCATTTGGAAGCTGTTGCTGTGACCAGACAACATGCGGTCAAAGGAACTCTCAATTGAGGTGAAGCAGAACATCCTGAGGCTGAAAAAAAAGAAAAAATCCATCAGAGAGATAGCAGACATGCTTGGAGTAGCAAAATCAACAGTTGGGTACATTCTGAGAAAAAAGGAATTGACTGGTGAGCTTGGGAACTCTAAAAGGCCTGGGCGTCCACGGATGACAACAGTGGTGGATGATCGCCGCATACTTTATTTGGTGAAGAAGAACCCGTTCACAACATCAACTGAAGTCCAGAACACTCTCAGTGAAGTAGGTGTATCTGTCTCTAAGTCAACAGTAAAGAGAAGACTCCATGACAGTAAATACAAAGGGTTCACATCTAGATGCAAACCATTCATCAATTTCAAAAATAGACAGGCCAGAGTTAAATTTGCTGAAAAACACCTCAAGAAGCCAGCTCCATTCTGGAAAAGTATTCTATGGACAGATGAGACAAAGATCAACCTGTACCAGAATGATGGGAAGAAAAAAGTTTGGAGAAGAAAGGGAACGGCACATGATCCAAGGCACACCACATCCTCTGTAAAACATGGTGGAGGCAACGTGATAGCATGGGCATGCATGGCTTTCAATGGCACTGGGTCACTTGTGTTTATTGATGACATAACAGCAGACAAGAGTAGCCGGATGAATTCTGAAGTTTACCCGGATATACTTTCAGCCCAGATTCAGCCAAATGCTGCAAAGTTGATTGGACGGCGCTTCATAGTACAGATGGACAATGACCCCAAGCATACAGCCAAAGCTACCCAGGAGTTCATGAGTGCAAAAAAGTGGAACATTCTGCAATGGCCAAGTCAATCACCAGATCTTAACCCAATTGAGCATGCATTTCACTTGCTGAAATCCAGACTTAAGACGGAAAGACCCACAAACAAGCAAGACCTGAAGGCTGCGGCTGTAAAGGCCTGGCAAAGCATTAAGAAGGAGGAAACCCAGCGTTTGGTGATGTCCATGGGTTCCAGACTTAAGGCAGTGATTGCCTCCAAAGGATTCGCAACAAAATATTGAAAATAAAAATATTTTGTTTGGGTTATGTTTATTTGTCCAATTACTTTTGACCTCCTAAAATGTGGAGTGTTTGTAAAGAAATGTGTACAATTCCTACATTTTCTATCAGATATTTTTGTTCAACCCTTCAAATTAAACGTTACAATCTGCACTTGAATTCTGTTGTAGAGGTTTCATTTCAAATCCAATGTGGTGGCATGCAGAGCCCAACTCGTGAAAATTGTGTCACTGTCCAAATATTTCTGGCCCTAACTGTATATACTGTATATGTGTGTCTATACTGTATGTCTGTGTATACTGTATGTGTATATACTGTATATGTGTGTGTATACTGTATGTGTGTATATACTGTATATGTGTGTGTATACTGTATGTGTCTGAATACTGTATATGTGTGTCTATACTGTATATGTGTGTATACTGTATATGTGTGTGTGTATACTGTATATGTGTGTGTGTATACTCTATATGTGTGTATGTATACTGTATATAATGTGTGTGTATATAAGTGTGTATACTGTGTATGTGTGTATATAACAGTGTGTATACTGTATATGTGTGTGTATATAACAGTGTGTATACTGTCTATGTGTCTATATAACAGTGTATACTGTATATGTGTGTTTATAACAGTGTGTATACTGTCTATGTGCGTCTATACTGTATATGTCTGTGTATGATGTATATGTGAGTGTATGCTCTATATGTGTGTATACTGTATCTGTGTGTATACTGTATATGTGTGTGTGTATACTGTATATGTGCATGTATACTGTATATGTGTGTGTATACTGTGTGTGTGCATATACTGTATGTGTCTGTATACTGTATATGTATATACCTATATACATAATCGCTAGTTTTGCACTTCCGGCCACTGTGCCACTATCGCGAGAGATGGCACACATGCGCCATCGCGAGGCGCCCACACTGGCCGGAAGCGCAAACATCCTGGCGCCACACACCCGCCCGCCGCTCACCCGCTGACCCACCACATCCTCCCACTCCCCCGCTCCCCCACCACATCCTCCCGCTCCCCCGCAATTCCCGCCCAGCACCAACGACCGCCTCGCGCACACGCGGTGCCACCCGCAATTACCGCCCAGCTCCCACTACACAGCACACAGTGTGACCCCAGCCCAACCACAGCCGCGCACTGCATTGATGACGTCACCGCCCGTCCCGCCCGCACCAATCTATGTATACAATCTGTGTCTAATGCCTGTCTACTCTCTGTTATGTCTCTGTATACTGTGTGTCTAATATCTCTGTATACTGTCTCTGTATACTGTCTCTAATGTCTCTGTATACTGTCTCTAATGTCTCTGTATACTATGTCTAATGTCTCTGTATACTGTGTGTCTAATGTCTCTGTTTACTGTGTGTCTAATGTCTCTGTATACTGTGTGTCTAATGTCTCTGTATACTGTGTGTCCAATGTCTCTGTATACTGTGTGTCTAATGTCTCTGTATACTGTGTCTAATGTCTCTGTATACTGTGTCTAATGTCTCTGTATACTGTGTCTAATGTCTCTGTATACTGTGTCTAATGTCTCTGTACACTGTGTGTCTAATGTCTCTGTATACTGTGTGTCTAATGTCTCTGTATACTGTGTGTCTAATGTCTCTATATACTGTGTGTCTAATGTCTCTGTATACTGTGTGTCTAATGTCTCTGTATAGTCTGTCTAATGTCTCTGTATACTCTGTCTAATGTCTCTGTATACTCTGTCTAATGTCTCTGTATACTGTGTCATGTCTCTGTATACTGTGTCATGTCTCTGTATACTGTGTCATGTCTCTGTATACTGTCATGTCTCTGTATACTGTGTCATGTCTCTGTATACTGTCTAATAGCTCTGTATACTCTATAATGTTTCTGTATACTGTTTAATGTCTCTACACTCTGTAATGTCGTACACTCGTGTAATGTCTCTACACTCTGTCTAATGTCTCTACACTCTGTCTAATGTCTCTATACTCTCTGTAATGTGTCTAATGTGTCTATACTGTGTCATCTCTGTATACTGTCTGTAATGTCTCTATACTGTGTGTAATTTCTCTATACTGTGTGTAATCTCTGTATACTGTGTGTAATGTGTCTATACTGTCTGTAATGTCTCTAAACTGTGTGTAATCTCTGTATACTGTCTGTTATGTGTCTATACTGTGTATAATGTCTCTATACTCTGTGTAATGTGTCTATACTGTGTCTAATGTGTGTATACTCTCTGTAATGTGCCTATACTGTGTCTAATATGTCTATACTGTGTGTAATGTCTGCATACTGTTTGTAATGTGTGTATACTGTGTGTATAATGTGTGTAATCTCTGCATACTTTTTGTCTATACAATGTCTCATGTATGTATATACTCTGTGCTTCTCTCCTCACCACTCCACCACTAAGCCGCTTCTATCCTCACCCCTCCACCACTGACCCGCTTCTCTCCTCACCCCTCCACCACAGACCCCCATCTCTCCTCACCCCTCCACCACTGAGCCGCATCTCTCCTCACCCCTCCACCACTGAGCCGCATCTCTCCTCACCCCTCCACCACTAAGCCGCATCTCTCCTCACCCCTCCACCACAGAGCCGCATCTCTCCTCACCCCTCCACCACAGAGCCACATCTCTACTCACCCCTCCACCACAGAGCCACATCTCTACTCACCCCTCCACCACAGAGCCGCATCTCTCCTCACCCCTCCACCACAGAGCCGCATCTCTCCTCACCCCTCCACCACAGCCGCTTCTCTCCTCACCCCTCCACCACAGAGCCGCATCTCTCCTCACCCCTCCACCATAGAGCCGCATCTCTCCTCACCCCTCCACCACAGAGCCGCATCTCTCCTCACCCCTCCACCACAGAGCCGCCTCTATACTCTGCTACCCACAGAGCCGCCTCTATACTCTGCTACCCACAGAGCCGCCTCGATACTCTGCTACCCACAGAGCCGCCTCGATACTCTGTTACCCACAGAGCCGCCTCTATACTCTGCTACCCACAGAGCCGCCTCTATACTCTGCTACCCACAGAGCCACCTCGATGCTCTGCTACCCACAGAGCCGTCTCAATACTCTACTACCCACTGACCCGCCTCTATACTCTGATACCCACTGACCCGCCTGTATACACACAATTCATTTCACCGCGCTCCCAATGCAATTGCATCAGGCCTTTTTACTAGTACCCAGTGATAAGCCTCCTCACACGATTACTCTTTCCTAGATGTACTGTTCCATGGTGCGGGGGGCTCTCGTCTTACCATACAGTGCTCCATACCTGATGCTTACTCCCCTAACATCATTAGCAGGTATTTTGCTACTCCAGTCCACTCTACCTACCTCTGCTCAACTATATGTCTAAAAAACATGAGCCTTAATGAATTGATCCTGCAAATACTGTATATATGTATGCCTGTATATACTATGTCTGTTCCACTGTACATATTTTCACTATATTTCCTTGTCTGATCCTAGTGACGTGTTGAGAAAGGCCTAATTGGGGGTCGAAACGTTATTGCTGCTGTCACCTCACCATCCATGTGTCTTTCCCGGGTCCGGTGCTACACCTTCTGCACTGACCACATGCCCAAGGTACTGGACTTTGGGTTTTAACAGGTGACATTTTGAAGGCTTCAACTTCATGCCGTACTTGCACAATGATTCAAACACTTCACTGAAGTGTTGCAGGTGGTCTTCATAAGTTTTGGAGTACACTATGAAATCATCCAGGTATAGCAGTACAGTTTCAAAGTTTTTGTGGCCTAGGCAACACTCCATCAGCCTCTGGAATGTTCCTGGTGTGTTGCATAACCCGAATGGCATGCTGTTGAACTCACATAACCTCATTGGTGTCGTGAAGGCTGTCTTTTCGCGGTCTTCTTCTGCAACGGACACCTGCCAGTACCCACTAGTAAGATCTAAGGTTGAGAAATAACTGGCAGACTTTAATGCAGCAAGTGAATCTTCTATACGGGGTAACGGGTATGCATCCTTGTGTGTTACTTTATTGATTTGCCTAAAATCTACACACATCCTCATACTACCATCTTTCTTTCTAAGCAGGACTAGTGGTTCTGCGCAGGGACTACAACTATCTCTGATAACCCCTGCATTCTTCATGTGCTGTAGCATTTCTTTTGCTTTCTGGTAGTGTGCGGGTGGTATAGGCCTGTATCTTTCTTTAATGGGTGGATGATTTCCTGTGGGTATATGATGGTGTACCCCTTTAATCCTCCCAAAATCGGGTGGATGCTTGCTAAACACTTGTTCATACTCTTGAACTACCCGGTAAACTTTGTGTTTCTGGTGAGAAGGTGTGTTGTCAGTTCCTACATGGAGCTCCTGACATTTCTCTAGCTGCTTCTTGGAGTTGTAAGGCTCATCTGACACTGAGCTAGTGATTGAGCTTCATGTATAGAGTTGTTATCTACATGGTACAACTTAGCAACAGTGGAATACCTTGGTAGCTTTATTTTGTCATCACCATAATTCAATACATGTACAGGTACCCTTCCTTTGCGTACATCAACCACCCCCCTGGCTGTCAGGAGTGTAGGACTACTGTCAGACATCACTGGCTACACTACCACCTGGTAGTCCTGCCCTCTGAGGCCTACTGCTGCCCGACACAAGATCATCATTTCACTTCTTGGTGGCACTGCAATAGGAATTGGGTCTGTTACACGTACGCTACCAATTTCAGCACTTGATAGTGTTACCTGCTGCTGGTACACAAGGGCTCAGAGCTCCTGAAGAACCCTCCTCTCTCCTGGAGTAGCAGTATCTGCACTCTGTTAAAGCAAAAACAGCATTTCATCTAGACAATTAACCATGATATTTGTATCAAGTATCACATGTGGATCCCTTTCATTTGGTCTATCTGCAACCACAATGAGTCCTTAGAGTTATAAGTGAGATGCTGTGCAGCAAAGAAGAATGTCGCCTGAAATTGCCCACATAGAATTGCCCACTAAGATGATAAGGTATTAGACCTGCAGTCCCATTTAACTCCACAGATAATCCAGTGATACTCCTGTGAGTACAGATAACAGTGATGGCTCCTCTGAATCTGCTGCTGGTTCGGTTCTGCTGTTTTGGGCTGGAGGGAGGGAGGAGTAAGGCAGAATCACTGAGAGATGAGAGCAGACTGGATCTATCTATTGCAGATAATGACCGACTGCTACAAACCACAGATCTTCAGCATTTCTGCACTAGGTCAACTGTAATTCACAAGATGATCACAGATCATGTGAATCCTCACCTGCACCTCAAATATCAGAGATCTGAAACTTTGTGACGTTGCAAATGGCAATTTTCCATGTGGGCAATTTTCCTGTGGGCAATTTTCCATGTGGGCAATTTTCCGTGTGGGCATTTTTCCTGTGGGCAATTTTCCATGTGGGCAATTTTCCGTGTGGGCATTTTTCCTGTAAGCATTTTTCCTGTGGGCAATTTTCCTGTGGGCATTTTTCCTGTGGGCATTTTTCAGGGAACCGTCAGTCAGTGTGACACAGTTTAATGCTGTCTGTCTGTCAGTGTGACGTAGTTTAGTCCTATTAGGTCTGTCAGTCAATTTGATAAAATTTAGTCCTATTAGGTCTGTCAGTCACTGTGACACAGTTTAGTCCTATCAGTTCTGTCCGTCAGTGTGACACAGTTTAATGCTGTCTGTCAGTTACTGTGACACAGTTTAGTCCTATCAGGTCTGTCAGTGTGATTGTGTACTCCTGTCTATCAGCCAGTGTGACATAGTTTACACCAGTCTTTAAGGTCTGTCAGTCAGTGTGACGTCCTTTACTCCTATCTACAAGGCTGTCACTTAATGTGACAAACGTCACTCCTGTCTACAAGGCCATCAGTCAGTGTGACGTTCATTCCTGTGTACTAGGCTGTCAGTCCGTGTAATGTCCTTCACTCCTGTCTACAAGTGTTTCATAAACTGTGACGAACTTCACTTTTTTCTACAAGGCTGTCAGTCTGTGTGACATCCTTCAGTCCTGTCTTCAAGGTATGTCAGTTATTGTGTCGCCCTTCACTCCTGTCTACAAGGCTGTCAGTCATAGTGTGATGAAGTTTACTCCTGGCTACTAGGTCTGTCAGTCAGTGTGAGTTCTTTCACTCCTTTCTACAAGGCTGTCAGTCAGTGAGACGAACTTCATTTCCATCTACAAGGCTGTCAGTGTGATAACCTGTACTTCTGTCTACAAGACTGTCAGTCAGTGTGATAAACTTCACTACTGTCTACAAGGCTGTCAGTCAGTGTGTCAAACTTCCATCCTGTCTACAAGGCTGTCAGTCAGTAGGACATCCTTCACTCCTCTCTACAAGGGTGTCAGTGTGAGTGATGTCCTTAACTCCTGTCCTCAAGGTATGTCAGTCAGTGTGTCATCTGTTACTCCTGTCTATAAGGCTGTTAGTCATAGTGTGATGAAGTTTACTCCTGTCTACTAGATTTGTTAGTCAGCGTGATGTCTTTCACTCCTCTCTACAAGGCTGTCAGTCAGTGAGATGAACTTCATTTCTATCTGCAAGTCTGTCAGTGTGATAACCTGTACTCCTGTCTACAAGACTGTCAGTGTCATAAATTTCACTACCATCTACAAGGCTGTCAGTCAGTGTGTCAAACTTCCATCCTGTCTTCAAGGCCATCAGTCAGTGGGACATCCTTCACTCCCCTCTACACGGGTGTCAGTTCGAGTGATGTCCTTCACTCCTGTCCTCAAGGTATGTCAGTCAGTATGTCATCTCTCACTCTTGTCTATAAGGCTGTTAGTCTTAGTGTAATGAAGTTTACTCCTGTCTATTAGATCTGTCAGTCAGCGTGACATTTTTCACTCCTCTTTATAAGGCTCTCAGTCAGTGTGACGTTCTTCACTGTGGTCTGCAAGGCTGTCAGTCAGTGAGACGAACTTCATTCCTATCTATAAGACTGTCAGTGTGATATCCTGTGTAAACACAAGGAGACAAAGCGAGGCGCAGAATAGTGCCCTATCAATGATGACACTTGTTGGAAAGAGGTGATGTGTACTGGCCACTCACCTTGCTGGGTCGTGTAAACCCACAACCGGCTGGAGCGCGAAAATATAGCTGCTGCTGGACCTCCACCTACCACAGGACGTGGAACACTGGTATCAGATGTAAGGAAAAGGTGTATCACGGTCCGTGCTGCTGTGCCACAAAATCACGGAGAAGACAGTGCTTCAGTAAAATATCCTTTATTCTTCCTGTCCCAGGACAGGATGCGATATCATACCTGATAAATTTAGTCTTTGTATAACTAAATACGTATTATATATAACCTCAATTGAAGGCTTTATTCAGACATGGGAACATACAACCTCACTCAGACTGCCATCTGGTTGTGAACTTTGGAGACTGCAGGTATACACTGCTATAAATCATTGTCTCCACTTCTTGTGATCTCAATTTATATGTAAATAGAGATTTATAAGATTTCTACATAGACTGTGTAAGTTATGTCTTTCATATAATGCTGCATGCTTTGCTGTTTTTGTAAAATTATTTATTTAAGCACTTGTGTATTTATCCATACACCCCACTGTGTGATGTAATCAGCTCACTCCCAGGATAAGGAGGGGCTCCTTCCTACACAGAATCATTGGACCCGTGGAAGCCTAACCAGGCGAAACGTGCGCCCGTCGTCCTCCCCGCACCTCCCTCCCCACCACATAATGTTTGTAACCCGCACCCCCTAACAGAGCACTTGGATTCAAAGAACCTTCATCTAATGGTGAGTGCCGTCTGTTTCTTCTAAATCTTTGGACATTTTTGTGACTGGACCTTGTGCAGACCTGTGCAACACCATATTGCTGGCAGCACATACAAGCATAGGAAAAACACCAAAAGCCCTCTAGTGCCCAGATTCCTTCCCTACAGTTGAGCTCCATAATACCCCCTAATAATAGCTCTTTTCAGAGCTGAAGACACAGTCATTTTTCTGCTGCCTTCTGCTGTCCACATTACAAAAAGGCGGTTTGCCCAAACGCAAAGCAGCAAGAGTCCAAACATTTCCTACTGCCTGCTACAAACCTTGCACTAGGCCATGTAACACGCTGGTGCTTCTGTTGTCCACATTACAAAAAGGCGGTTTGCCCAAACGCAAAGCAGCAGTAGTCCAAACATTTCCTAATGCCTGCTACAAAGCTTGCACCAGGCCATTTAACCCACTGGTGTTTCTGCTGTCCACATTACCACACTTAAAAAGGCGGTTATTGTCTAACTCAAATCAGCAGTAGTCCAAACATTTCCTAATGCCTGCTACAAACCTCACACCAGGCCATATAACCCGCTAGTTCCTCTCCTGTCCACATTACAAAAAGGTGATTATTGCCCAACACAAAGCAGCAGTAGTCCAAACATTATCTACTGCCTGCTACAAAGCACGCACCAGGCCATTTTCCCCACTATTTTGTCTGTGAGTGTGACAGCTAGGTTGGCTTGTGCCATCCACACCTGAAAATCTGTCAACAAAACCCAAAATGCCCAAAACACCTGTTGTTAAGGGACAAGGACATAGATGTGGAAGTGGTGGTGTCATTGGTGTGCGGGAAGGCACTGGGCCTATGTCAGGTCAGAAGAAGCATTCATCCACTATGTTTCTGGAAAAATTTCCCAGTCTGGAACATAAACGTGTGTGGAAGCCTGAAGAGCGAGAGCAGATTCTGTCTTGGATAGCAGACACAGCCTATACGCATTTGTCATGCAGTAACAAATCTTTCACGACCACACAGTCTAATGTCGATACACAGAAAGCTGGCCCATCCAATCCTGAAGCTGGTTCTCCTTCCTGCCATTATTAGCCACAGGAGACATATGACCCCAAGCTTGACCACTCCGAGGATGTTTGGTATGTATCGTTTGGTTTGATCTGTCCTATCATCGTGCAGCATTGAAGAGGGACTTGAGGAGGTGTCATGCATTGATGCTCAGTATTTGAGGACCTGCAGCTAGAAGAAAGCCACTTGGAGGAACGTCATTTACTTTCTCCAGAGGTAGAGGCTGATGATGATGAGACACAGTTGCCATCAGGTCAGCCTACAATTTCAACTGGGAAGAAAGATGAGATGGAGGATGAGACACTCAATAAGTCTACTGATCCGACCTAGACCGTTGGCACGCACATCCATGACAGCAACACAAAGGAAGATGGATATGTAGCACCAACACAGGCACCAAGGGGTTGTTGTGGTTTGCCCAGAGTGACAGCTGGGTCATCGGCTCCCAAGACCACCACCGCTGTGGGCCAAGTCAGGGCAAGGGGGCGCTGAGCTGCTGTGTGAAAGTCCTTCAGAGAAAAACATTGCAGTCTGTAGAATCTGTCATACCAAGTTGAGCAGAGGCCAGGGCAAAGGCAACCTGAACAACACCAGTATGCAAAACCACATGGCAGCCAAGCACCCCAGTTGGTGGTGGAACACCAGGGTACCAAATCTGCATCTGTGGATAAATCCACTGCCATGTCATCTGGAATCTGCAGTTCAGGAAACTGACGCTCATACCTCCTGCCCACAAGCTGCGGTTGCTCATGCACAACAAACATCAACCACATCAACAACTAATTCCTTGTCCCAGTGAAGCGTCCAATTGTCTGTGCCAGAGACCTTGGAAAGAAAGCATAAATACCCAGCCACACACCCACACGCACAAATACTAAACTTCCACATTGCCAAATTGCTAGCTGTGGAGATGTTGCCGTTTAGGCTTGTGGGAACAATGTCTTTCCGTGATCTCTTGGCTATGGCTGCCCCACGATACAGTGTTCCTAGCAGCCACTATTCTGCCTGGTGTACTGTCCCTGCGTTACACAAGTACGTGTTGAACAATCTGAACCGAGCTTTCACCAATGAAGTAACCGGGAAGGTCCACCTAACAAGAGATGCCTGGACAAGTTGATGTGGACAGGGACGATATATTTCTGTCACAGCATACTGGGTGAACCTGGTGGAGGGTGCGACAAAGGCGCAAAGTAGAACATCGCACATCCTACCCATGCCAAGATTAGTGGGCCCAACTTCTGTCAGGGGTTCAGAAGAGCGGCAACATGCTCTTCTGAAGCTGATCTGTTTGGGTCAGAAACTACATACTGCAGCAGAGCTCTGGCAAGCTTTAAAACAACACACCGATCGTGGCTCTCGCCGCTGCACCTCCAACCCAGTCTGGTCATCTGCAATAATGGGCGTAACCTGGTGGGCGTACACGTGCCATGCATGGCTAATGTGCTGAACGTAGTTGTTCAGAAATTTCTGAAAACATATCCTGACTTGCCGTACCTCCTTGAGAAGGTGCGTGGTGTTAGTGCCCATTTCCGCCATTCCTCTACTGCTTTTGCTGCTCCTAAAGTGCTGCAAAAGTGCTTGAATTTGCCAAGTCACTGACTCATTTATGACCTGCCTACGCGGTGGAACTCTATCATATGTTTGTGAGGCTTAGTGAGCAGCAGAGGGTAGTAGCTAAATACCAGCTTCAACATGCCCGTTAGATTGATTGTCAGCCACCTCACAGAACAAATGTTGAATGGGTGTGGATCGCTGACATTTGTGTGGTTCTTGAGTACTTTGAGTACTCCACCAACCTCGTGAGCAGTGATCAGGCTATTATCAGCATAATCATCCCGCTGCTGTGTCTCCTGAAATAATCACTGCATAATCTCAAAGATGAAGCTTTTAGTGGCTTGCATGTTGGCATGGAACCAGATTTCCGAATGGGTGTTACTACCCAGCCAGCCAATATTCTGAGGCAATATTGGTGGATGCGGAGGAAGATGAGGAGGAGGAGGAGGACTTCTGTGGTACCGAGGGGACTCCTAATGCTACAGAGAGGACACCCAACCCAAGCTTCATGTCTGTCCAGGCTAAATGGGTTGGAGAGGATGAAGTGGAGGAGAGTCAGTGTGAGGAGAGGATGGGTGCTGGTCCTACTGTTGGGGACACCGAAGATTTGCCTTTTGGCAGCTTGACCCACATCGCACAGTTCATACGTAACTGTCTGTGGTAAGACCCTTGCGTGATACACATTATATCCAACAACTTATACTGGTTGGCAACTCCTCTCCTTTTGGAGTCACCAGACAGTTTTACAATGGAATCCTTCAAGAGGGTTGTTGATCAGTTGCTGAAAACAACTTGGCTTGACCTCTCCTTATATGCCTTGGAGGTGCTGGCCTGCCTGGCTGCTAGTGTGATGTCAGAGCGTGTTTTCAGTTCCGCTGGTTCAATCATCACTGATAGGCGCACACCCCTCTCAATGGAAAATGCAGAAAAAACTCTCTCTGACTAAATTCAACAAGGACTGGATATCTCCACAGTTTGTAATTCCTCCAGATGACAGCAAGCCAACCTAAATTCACCAAAAATGCTGATTCTTTATGCTACTGCTGTTAACATCAACCCATTCCCATAGAAACCCTTTTCCTTCCTTTGTCATCCAGACTCAGCCCATAGAGCTAATTTTAACAAACCCTATGCACATTGTGCATTGGACAAACTAGGACACTATTCCTACTCCAGCATAACTACTATTTGTGATTCAAGGCCCTCGGGATGGTGGCTTCTTGCGTCAACCATGACTCAGCCCATAGGGCTAACTTTTACAAACTCTATGCCCCTTTTGCAGTGGACAAATCTGGAATATACAGTGGCCCTACCAAACTAATATTTGTCATTGGAGGCCGTTTTCAAAACTTATGCCACATTGTGACTGAGATAGGGGAAACATACTCAATCGAAATCTACTGTCAGTCAGCCTATTTGGCAGAAAAAAATGCCTGGCTTGTGTTACATTGTGACTGAGATTTATTTCTCCGGTTCAGAGTTCAGCCCAACCTGAGGATCGCAGGCTGCACTCACTGCTACCTTCTATTACTCCATGTTGCTTGACCTTTTCCCTTGTAGTCTCTGCACTTTAATGAGTTAAATAACAGCGGGCCTTACAATATAAATAAGTGAGCGCATTCTCAAACGTACACAAGAGGGACCTCCACAATTTCTAGAGAAGGGCACTTCCAAACGTATGGTACAGGGCCACATGAGGGCTCCCACTAAACTCAGGTTTCTTGCCTACTGCAGGTCCTCTGAACATTTCAATGTAAGGCCGCAGAATCACATGGCGGTGGAAGAGGAGGGTCTGCAGGGTCTCTGAACATTTGAATTTAAGGCTGCAAAATGTCATGGAGATGGAGGAGGAGAGTGAAGCCTAATACTACAATGTGTACATTGTAAACTGCTACGGAATATGTATTCCACTATCACAGTATCAATGAGGGAGGGACTGCCCAAATGTCTAAGTAAGAGCAATTTCTCCAAAACATACATTACAGAGCCATCTCTGGACCCTCAGCAATCTCAGGTTTCCTGCCCACTGCAGAGCCTCTGAACATCTGAATGTAAGGCCGCAAAATGTCATGGAGGTGGAGGGTGAAGCCAAACGCTACAATGGGCACATTGTAAACTAGTATGGATTATGTATATCACTATCACAGTGTCAACGAGGGAGGGACCACCCAAATGTGTAAGAGTGGTGCCTCCAAAACATATGTTACAGGACCACCTGTGGCCTCTGAGGTCAAAGATCAACATACCTACTGGTAAGTTGTAGCTGGCCTTGTAAAGTGCTGGGGAATAGCTAACAAAAAATGATGTATGACAGAGGGACCTATAACATATATAAGTCAGGGCCCTTCCAATTGTAAAAGACAAAAAAAAAAAAAGACAAAACAAAATGTGTGAACAAAAGCTAAAAGGGATATTTTTCTGTGTCTCTGGTTTATTTAGCCTTGTATACAAGTGATTATGCAGGAAAAACTGTTTCTGAACCTTTTTGGCCTGTTAAATGCAATTTAGGTTAGGTTTGGTAGTTGTTCTGTAACAGTGGAGTAATCCTGCCACAAAGCTGTTCCCACAAACCATATGTGAGTCAGAAATGCATGCAGGGATATTCTCCAGGCTCTTCCCATTCTGTTTCATCACTTTCCCACTCATTTCAGCCTTTTCCTCAGGGCCTCAGACCCCTTTGTAGGGTCCAGCAGAAAATTACTCGCGTTTCCCATTGACTTACATTGTACTTGCTATTTGGAATGAACACACGATTATGAGAAAGTACTCGTAACAAGTATAGCGATTACAAATATTACGGTACTCGCTCATCACTACTCAAAATGTAACGATGGCCATTATGACCAAAGAGTTCAATTTTAGGTTTCTCAGACACCAGGACACGTCTTCAAAAATATAGGTCTTTGTTCCTGTTTACATTTGTAAACCTTAATCTGGCTTTTTATGTTTCTTTTGGAGTAATGGCTTCTTCCTGGCAGAGTGCCCTTTCAGTCTATCTTTAATTAAAATCAAGGAGAGGCGCAGATTGTGCTTTATCACTAGCGATACACACGAAACAAGAGCTAAAAATTAGCTTGCTCACCTGGTTTGGTTGTGATAACCCACAACCAGCTTGAACGCCTGAGTTACAGCTGCTGCAGAACCTCCACCGCCACGTGCATCTGGGAAACCAAATAGCTAAAAACAGGAATGGTGTCTCACAGTCCGCGCTGCTGCTTCAAAGAATGCAAAGAATGCACTGGCAAGACATTGCTTTATCCATCACCTCCTTTATTCCTCCACATTCTACCCAGGTAGTGTTATTATTATTATTTATTTATATAGCGCCATTAGGTTCCATGGCGCTTTACATGAGGATAAGGGATACAAGAACAAGTACACTAAATCTAGGCGATCAGGACGTACAGGTACAGGAGGGGCAGGGACCCTGTCCACGAGGGCTCAGTGTGGAGGAATAACGAAGGTTATGAATAAAGCAATGTCTTTCCAGTGCATTCTTTGAAGCAGCAGCGCGGACCATGAGACACCAGTCCTATTTTTAGCTATTTCAGTCTATCTTGATGTAATACTCGTTTCACTTTGGATAATGACACAATCTTACCACCATCATCTTCACAAGGTCTTTTGCTTTTGTTCTTGGGTTGATATGCACATGTCGGACCAAAGCATGTTCATATCTGGGACAAAGAACCTGTCTTCTTTCTGAGTGGTATGATGGCTGGACATTCCCATCTAGTTTGTACTTGTGTATAATTGTTTGTACAGTAGAATGAGACACCTTCAGGTATCTGGAATTTGCACCCAAGGATGAACCAGACTTGTGCAAGTCCACAATTCTCTTCCTGATATCCTGGCTTATTTCTTTAGATTTTCTCATGATGCTTCACAAAGAAGCAGTGTGTTTCAGGTGTGCACTAAAAACCATCCACAGGTGTGTCTCTAATTACAGTAACTCAGGTGTTTCCCATAAACCTATCAGAAGCTTCCAAACACATGACATCATCATATGGGCTTTCCCAAATTGTTTAAAGGCATAGTAATCTTGGTGTATGTAAACGTTTGACTTTGTAGAAAGTAATAAAAATGCCTTAAACCATTTTCTCTCTCACTATTCTGGCATTTGGCAAATATAAATAACTAAGATAATCCTAATTGACCTATAACAGGAAAGGTTTATTTTGATTTCTCGGTGAGTGCAATCTAACATAAAAAATCGGGTTGCACTCACAACAATGTTAAACTAGCCTAGTTTCCATCTGCAAGTTTTTCCTCAGCACTTATCACTGCTGCCTCGTGTGAGATTGCTGGTAATAATAATCTTTATTTATATAGCGCCAACATATTCTGCAGCGCTTTACAATTCAGAGATGTTAATTAAACATTTTTGGTTGTCGTTATCTGTGTCCTTAGTGACAGGGTGAATAATTTGGGGTATCTGATAGGCGTCACAACATTATTAACCTCTGGGCTTGATGTCAGCTGACATTACTAAGCTGATATCAACCCCAAATACCATTATCTTGTATGCCAATGCACCAAGGTAGCAAGAATAGTTGGGGCAAAATGCCAGGATTGGTATATTCTATTGAGGTGCCAGTTCTGGGGCGGCTGTGACCTGCTATTTTTAGGATGGTGAGGACTCATGATAGATGACCCTCACCACCCTGAGAATACCAGACCCCTGCTGTTGTCTTTACCTTGGTTAGGTTTCCAAAGCAGGGGGTGACCCTATGCCGTTTTCTTTTCAGATTATATAATTAAAAATAAATAATTAAAAAAAAAAAAAAAGCATTTGAGTGACCTCTATTTTGGATTAACAGCGAAGGAAAGCTGCTGTAATAACTATTGCGGATAACGCAGAAATGTAACAGCGTGGGAGCAAAGACACAATTGAGACAAGGTATAACCCCTTCACCACCCAGCCTATTTTGGCCTTACTGACACTGCCATTTTTTGCAACTCTGACCAGTGTCCCTTTATGAGGAAATAACTCTAGACGCTTCAACGGATCCTAGCAATTCTGAGATTGTTTTTTCATGACATATTGGGCTTCATGCTAGTGGTAAATTTAGGTCGATATTTGTTTTTACTTGTTAAAAAAAAAAAAAAAAAAAACAAAACACCAAAATTTGGCAAAAATTTTGAAAATTTAGCAATTTTCAAATTTTGAATTTTTATTATGTTAAACCAGAGAGTTATGCGCCACAAAATAGTTAATAAATAACATTTCCCACATGTCTACTTTACATCAGCACAATTTTGGAAAAAAAAAAATTTTTGTTAGGACGTTATAAGGGTTGAAAATTTATCAGCAATTTCTCATTTTTCCAACAAAATTTACAAAACCATTTTTTAGTGACCACATCACAATTTAAGTCCCTTTGAGGGGCTGATGTGACAGAAAACACCCAAAAGTGACACCATTTCAAAAACTGCACCCCTCAAGCTACTCAAAACTACATTTAAGAATATTATTAACCCTTCAGGTGATTCACAGGAACTAAAGCAACGTGGAAGGAAAAATTGACATTTTAATTTTTCCAACAAAAATGTTCTTTTAGCTTCAATTTTTTCATTTTCACATGGGCAACAGGATAAAATTTATCCTAAAATTTGTTGGGCAATTTCTCCTGAGTACACCAATACCTCACATGTCGTCATAAACCACTGTTCGGGTGCACAGCAGGACTTGGAGGGGAAGGAGCGCCATTTGACTTTTGTAGCCAATTTTCCATTCAAAAAGTCAAATTGTGCTCCTTCCCTTTCGAGCCCTGCCGTGCGCCCAAACAGTGGTTTATAACCACATATGAGGTATCGGTGTACTCAGGAGAAATTGCCCAACAGATTTTAGGATCCATTTTATTCTGTTGCCCATGTGAAAATGAAAAAATTGAGGCTAAAAGAACATTTTTGGGAAAAAAAAAAAAACGTAATTTTTATGGATCAATTTCTGAAGCACCTGGGGGTTCAAAGTACTCACTACACATCTAGATACATTCATTTGGGGGTCTAGTTTCCAAAATGGGGTCACTTGTGGGGGAGCGCCAATGTTTAGGCACACATGGGCTTTCCATACGTGACATGGTGTCCGCTAACAATTCCAATTGTTAGCGGACACCATGTCGCATATTGAGAGTATGTAGTGTATGTCAGGTTGGTGTGTGGTGTAGTATACGTCAAGTTGGTGTGTGATGTATACTACACCTCACACACACCAACCTATCGAGTGTACACACACCAACCTGACAAACACTACATCAGGTTGGGGTGTGTGTTTGGTGTAGTGTATGTCAGGTTGGCTTGTGGGGTGTAGTGTATGTGTGGTTTATTATACACCACGCACACCAACCTGATGAATACTACACCACACACACTAACCTGACGCACACTACACCACATACACACCAACCTGACACTACGTCAGGTTGGTGTGTATGTGGTGTAGTGTATGTCAGGTTGGTATGGTGTAATGTACGTCAGGTTGGTGTGTGTAGTGTCCGTCAGGTTAGTGTGTGGTGTAGTGCGCATCAGGTTGGCGTGTGTGTGGTGTAGTATACATTATACACACCAACCTGACGTATACTACACTACACCACACACACCAAACCTGATGTAGTGAATGTCAGGTTCGTGTGTGTGTGGTGTAGTGTGCATCAGGTTGGTGTGTGGTGTACACCAAATACATCAACCTGACGTACACTACACAGCACCACACATCAACCTGACGTAGTGTACGTCAGGTTGATGTGTGTGGTGTACTGTACGTCAGGTTGGTGTGTGTGGTGTACTGTATGTCAGGCTGGAGTGTGTGGGTTCTATAGGGAATGTCAGGATGTGTACAGTCCACGGACGTGTGATAGACTTTGAAGCAGTCTTTCATGCACAGTCCAGGTTTGTCAGGACAGGTTTCACATTGGAAAAGGGTGTCTCTTATCCCCCTTTTATAGCAGACCCGGCACCTTTTTTGTGATCTTGCTGTCTTAGCTGTTTGCGGTACCTCACCGGGAAAATGTTGCCCTGGTATCATACGAGAAACTTGAGTTCCAGGGGTGCTGGGGCCCACTCCTTCCTCGCCTCCAAACAGCAGTGCCTTTATCACCGCCTCCTGGAACTGAAGGAAGGTGTTGGTGTTCTGGCCTGCACATCGTGATTGCAGGTATGCGTTATACAGTGCCACTTGAACGATATGCACGGACAGTTTTTTTGTACCACACCTTTGCATTCCGCATGACACTGTAGGGCTTGAGGACTTGATCAGAAAGATCAACTTCCCCCATGTGTTTGGTGTACCCAAGGGCATAGTCCGGTTTGTGGATCTGTGCTGGGGTACCTCTAGCGGTGGTTGCCGTGGTGCCGGGACTATGGATTGTGGTCAAGAAAAAGAAGTCCCTTTTGCGACAAAGCAAGACCCCTCTGGTTTCTGCGAACAGTACCGCAAGCTGCGGTAGCTCTGGCAGAGGGGGATTGAAAGAGTGGGATGCTTGTCTAAAAGTTATCAACGTACAGATGATAGCCTTTATCAAGCAGTGGATGGACCAAATCCCACACTATATTCCCACTCACCCCCGAAGCAGGTGGGCATTCTGGGGGCTGGACCCTGGAATCCTTCTCTTGGTAAACTCTAAAGCTGAGAGTATACCCTGAGGTACTCTCGCACTGCTTATAGAGTTTTATCCCGTAACTCGCCCTCTAAGGGCCCTTTCACATCAGCGTTTTTCGTAATTCGCGGCAGATGCGGTGAAAAAACCGCATCTGCCGCATAACCATTCCACTTGCGGCGCGGTTGCGGTTTTTCCCATACAAAGTATAGGGGGACTTGCGGCAGATGCGGCAAGTGCGGTTTTGCACTTGCGGCAGGTGCGGCAGCGAAAAAAACGCGGCTGACCGCGGTTTTTTTCGCTGCCGCACCTGCGCAAGTGCAAAACCGCACTTGCCGCAAGTCCCCCTATACTTTGTATGGGAAAAACCGCAACCGCGCCGCAAGTGGAACGGTTATGCGGCAAACGCGGCAGATGCGGTTTTTTCACCGCATCTGCCGCGAATTACGAAAAACGCTGATGTGAAAGGGCCCTTACTTGGCAGGTACTGACGGAATTAAAGCCTCCCTTGAAGTGGTTGAGAGATTCATCCACACAAATTTCCCTTTGGGGAATGTACACTTCAGCAAACTTGTTGCTGAAGTGTTCGATGACCGCCGAATTTTGAACAGTCTATCAAAATTTGGGTCATCGCGGGAAGGCTGTACGCATTGTCCCTAAAATGCAAAAACTTGTGAAAGGCCTCAAATTGTTTGCGGGTCATCACCATGCCAAATACTTTAGTTTGAGATCAAATATCAGTAGTCCAGTATTGGTGGATTTCTAGTTTTACAATCCCCATGTGAAGTACCAGTCCCCAATATTTCATCATTTCTACTAAGTCAGTGGGAGACCAAGTAGAAAATGATGAATTTGGGTTTTCGGCCAAAAATTGCTGGGCATAGAGGTTAGTCTACTCCACCATGAGACTGACAATTGCCTTAGAGAAATAGACTTTTAAAAAGTCTATTTCCCTGAGGTGTGTAGTCTCAAACTCGTTTCCTGATTGGGGAAGGAAATCAGGAATAAATTAAGCAAAATTTTCAAGGACGGGGAGTCCAGACAAGGCACTAGTGCTAAGTTGGGCGTGACTAGCCCTTGGTTGCTTGGTTGGGAGTTACTCACAGTTGGCTGTGGGTCCTCCATGGCCTCCGGCTCCTCTTCCCCGGGCTCCAGACGATCTCTTGTTCTCTGACATCTTTGTGGTGGCGAGTCGGTTTTACTGGAGGAAGAAGAGTGGGAGGAATAGAGAAAAAAGAGAATTTTGTTTACGTACCGTAAATTCTTTTTTCTTTAATCATCAATGGGAGACCCAGACAATGGGGTTTAGGGCACTGCCCTCCGGAGGTCACACTAGGTACTACAAGTTTGTAGACACCGCCTCCTCCGCTTATAAACCCCTACCGCAGGGAACATCCTCAGTTTGGTCCATAAGCTGCGAGGAGGAAATAAACCACACCCGAAACATCGGGAAGAATGCCGTGCACAGACGGTTCAACAACCCGGCAAACACTGTCCCAACAGGGAACAGATCAACTGCAAAACATGCAACGGAACAACTGGGTGGGTGCTGGGTCTCCCATTGATGATTAAAGAAAAAAGAATTTACGGTACGTAAACAAAATTCTCTTTTTTCTGGTCATCATAATGGGAGACCCAGACAATGGGGATGTCCTAAAGCAATACCCCAGGGCGGGAAGAGTTCCTCAACAAGACGGATAACACATGGTTCCCTTTAAAGGTGGGCAACCGCCGCCTGGAGAACCCGCCTGCCCAAGTTTGCATCCGCAGAGGCATGGGCATGCACCATATAGTGCTTAGAGAAAGTGTGCAGGCTGGACCAAGTGGCCGCCTGACACACCTGTAGAGCAGACGCTCGATGTCGCAAGGCCCAGGAGGCACCTACAGCTCTGGTAGAGTGAGCCTTCAATCCCACCGGGAGAGGCAAACCAGAAGACCGGTAAGCCTCTTGAATGGAAGCCTTAATCCATCTGGCCAAGGTTGACTTTGATGCCGCGGACCCCTTACAGCGACCTGTCGTAAGAACAAATAAGGAATCCGAACTCCTGAAGGAGGCGGTCCTGGACACATAAATGCGTACAGCTCTCACGAGATCCAGAGTATGGAGGTCGCGCTCCACCTGATGGACGGGAGCGGGGCAAAATGATGGGAGAACAATCTCCTGGTTCAGGTGAAAAGTTGATACCACCTTCGGCAAGAATTCTGGCCGTGGGCGCAACACCACCTTGTCTTGGTGAACCACCAGAAAGGGTGACTTGCACGATAGTGCAGCCAATTCTGAGACCCTCCTCAGAGACGTAATCGCCACCAGAAAGGCCACTTTCTGGGACAGACGAGATAGAGAAACATCTCTCAGTGGCTCAAACGGCGGTTTCTGTAATGCCGCCAGGACCATGTTAAGGTCCCAAGGGTCCAGAGGTCTCTTGTAGGGCGGAACCATCCGCGACACCCCCTGCAGAAATTGACGGACCTTCGGGAGGAGCGCCAATCGCCTGTCAAACAGCACTGACAATGCTGATACTTGACCTTTCAAAGAGCCAAGGGATAATCCCAACTCCAAACCCCGACTGTAGAAAAGCCAACAACGTCGGGATGGACAAGGGCCACGGAGACCGTCCACCAGAGGCACACCAGGTAAAAAAGATTTTCCACGTCCTGTGGTACATCTTCCTGGAAACGGGCTTCCTAGCCCGATTCATAGTGGCCACCACTGTAGGGGAGAAACCCCTGGATGTCAGCAGCCAGGCCTCAAGAGCCATGCAGTCAATCTGAGGGCCCTGGAATTGAGGTGGAAGAATGGGCCTTGCGCGAGTAGATCTGCGCGTTCTGGAAGAGCCCACCTGTGTCCGCCTGACATTTGCCACAGGTCCGGGTACCAGGACCTCCTGGGCCAATCTGGAGCCACTAGAATGGCTACCCTGCACTCCGACCTGATCTTCCACAGCACCCTGGGAATCAGAGCTAGAGGAGGGAACACATACGGCAGATGGAATCTGGACCAAGTCAAGATCAGGGCGTCCGCTCCCAGAGACTGGGGGTCCCATGACCTCGCCATGTATTGCGGCACCTGATGATTCAGCCGTGAGGCCATCAGATCCACGTCCGGCGTGCCCCATCTGCTGCAGATTTCTCTGAAGACGTCTGGATGAAGAGACCACTCTCCGGCGTCCATCCCCTGCCGGCTCAGGTAGTCGGCCTCCCAGTTTTCGACCCCTGGGATGTGAACTGCGGAGATCAGGCAGTTGTTGTTCTCCGCCCAGGATAGGATGCGGTGAACTTCGGCCAGAGCCTCTGCGCTCCTGGTTCCTCCTTGATGATTTATATAAGCGACGGCCGTCGCATTGTCGGACTGAACCCGAATGGGTTGTCCTGAGAGGAATCTCTGAAACGCCAGGAGCGCCAGATAGACTGCCTTGATCTCCAGCACGTTGATCTGCAACGCCGACTCCGACTGAGTCCAGAGGCCTTGGGCCCTGTGGTGTAAGAACACCGCCCCCCAGCCCTTCAGACTGGCGTCGGTGGTCACCACTAACCATGACGGTTTGATGAAGGACCGGTCCCGAGACAAGTGATGTGGCTGTAGCCACCACTGCAGGGAATCTCTGGTCGGTTGGGAAAGGGTCACCAGCCGATTCAGGGAGATCGTTCTTTTGTCCCACCTGCGGAGAATCTCCAGCTGGAGAGGACGGAGGCGAAATTGTGCAAAAGGCACCGCCTCGATTGCCGCCACCATGCGCCCCACCAGCTTCATCAACCCCCGTAGGGATGATTGTGGTGACAGGAGGACTGCTTGTACTCCTGATTGGATCGCCATCTGTTTGACTCGTGGCAGAGACACCAGGGCTGAGGCTGTGTTGAAGTCCATGCCCAAATATGTCAAAGACTGGGTCGGAACTAGCGTTGACTTCTGAACGTTGAGGAGCCAACCGAACTGTTCCAGAGACCGTATGGTCACATCCAGGCTCACTTGACAAAGGTGTTCCGATGGCGCCCTGACCAGCAGGTCGTCTAAATAGGGAATGACGGCATGTCCCTGTCCGTGCAGGAGAGCCATCATGGAGGCCATCACTTTTGTGAACACCCTCGGTGCCGAGGCCAACCCGAACGGCAGCGCTACAAATTGGAAGTGTTCTTCCCCCACTGCGAATCTCAACCAGCGCTGATGAGCCGGTGCAATGGGCACGTGAAGGTAAGCGTCTCTGATATCTATGGACGCTAGGAAGTCCCCCTGTGACACAGCTGCGATCACGGAGCGCAGTGATTCCATACGGAACTTCCGAACCAACACGTGATGGTTGAACAACTTCAGGTCCAGAACCGGGCGGAAGGAGCCGTCCTTCTTTGGGACGATAAAGAGGTTGGAGTAAAAACCCCTGAACCTCTCCCCGGAAGGCACCGGGACCACCACTCTCCGTCTCTGCGGAGTCCCTCCAGTACCAAAGAAAAGGCCTGAGCTTTTTCTGGGGAGGGAACCGACCGATGGAATCGGGATATCGGTTTTGACGTCAGCTCTATCCTGTAACCTCGCGAGACCACGTCTCGAACCCACTGATCTGGAACGTGAAGTAGCCACTCGTCCTGAAAGCGAGACAAGCGGCCCCCCACCTGTGGGGAGGCAGGAAGAGAGAGCGAGTCATGTAGAGGCGGGTTTGGGGGTGGCAGCTGCTGCCCCCGCCGGCTTCTTTGGACGACTCTTAGAGCGCCACTGAGAAGCGGGCTTGCCCCCTCGGTCCGTGCGAGCGGACGGTGCTGATGACTGTGAGCTGGACCGAAAGGACCACTGTTTTGGGTTCCTCTTGACGGTATAACCGTGGCTTAGGTTTATTCTGCGGTATTTTAGACTCAGCAGAATCCTTAATCAGCTTGTCCAGCTCTGTGCCAAAAAGCCTGTCACCAGAGAACGGAAGATTCTGCAGAATCTTCTTAGATGTGGCATCTGAGTCCCAAAGACGCAGCCACAACAACCTGCGGATCGCTATAGCATTGGCCGAAGCCACAGCTGAGCGAGTGGCAGTTTCCAGAGTCGCCGTTCTGGCGTAGTCCGCATAGGCCCTCGCCCTTTCGGTAAGTGCCAGGACCTCTGGACTGGACCTTGCCAGGTCAGTGATACCATCCAAGCAGGTAGTGATCGCTTGTAAGGTCCAGACCGTGGCAAAGTTAGGGGCAAATGACGACCCCACCGCCTCATAGGAAGACTTGGCGAGTTGCTCGACTTGTCTATCAGTAGCATCCTTCAGTGAGGAGCTATCAGAGGCAGAGAAAAGGGAGCGTGCAGCAATCCTGGTCATGGAAGCATCCACCTTCGGTGACTGCGACCACTCCTGAAGCACCTCCTGGGGAAAGGGGAAGCGATTGTCCTTGGGTTTGCGGACATAACGCCGCCCAGGATGTAACCTGGGGGCTCTAATCACCCTTCCAAAATTAGTATGGTCCATAAAGGAGCCACTTGGTCTAGCCTCCGGCCGCAGCCATTGATAGACCTCCTTCGGGTGCACCGTCACCTCCTCAGGGGGTGTCACGAGACGTAAGGTCTCGTTGATAGAGGACACCAGATCCTCCACCCCATCTGGAGGTTCAGACACAGACACAGACCCGAAAGTTGAACCCCCATCATCGTCCTCACCATCAGAGGAACGCTCCTCCTCAGAGAGAGCATGGAGCTCGGGTGACTCCTCACGACGAGCCCGCTTAAGGGGTCTCACAGCAGAAGAGGGAGACACCCGGGGGTAACTGGAAGGAGTAGCTGGGCCTTCCAGCCTCCTATTAAGTGCCTCCAGGGATTGCGACATGGAGGACAACTGGGACAACAGAGATTCATTGATCTTATTCTGAGTCTCCCAGGGCCCTGGGATCACCCGAACCTCAGGGTACAGCACCGGAGCTGCTGTCTCAGCAGTGCCAGTCCGGGCTTCTGGGCGTCCGCAGTTATTGCAGGACCCCTCCACCAGTGTACCATTGCATGTAGCACAGGTAATGGTGGCATCCGCCGCCTTAGCAGCATGCTTCCTAACTGAGGACATAGTCACAGTAGGGGATGTATAAGCCAAGTCGTACAGACAAACAGACCGGGATTCCCGGTGGCTTACCGACCGCTGTAAAGCGGTGGGAGGAAGCGGTGTGTGTGTGTGACCTCCGCGAGTTCCGGTCTCCCTCTGAAGTGCAGACACGTGCTGCCGTAGATCCCAGCCGGGAAGTGAGGGAGAAGATGGCCGCCGCCAGTAAAGTCGTGGGCGGCGCCGGGAACACGCGGGAAGCACATACACACGCCCCCCGGTGACGTCACCGCAAGGGCTGCCTCCTCTCCTCCAGGCAGCCCCATAATGGAGGTGCTGGATCCCGCAGCGCGGGAAACAGTGTAAAACACAGTACACACACTCAGACTGCAATTACATCCTAAGATCAGCAGTCTACGGCCTCAGCCCCTGTGACACACAGGGCGGTTAGCCAGGGTGACCCCAGCACAGGGTACACCTCCAGATCCGCGGACCCGAGGGTAACGCGCGGTCTGAGTGTCAGGACACATAAAGTGGCAGACACTACCCCCAGGCACACAGGAGACACAAAGTGCCTCAGTGCCGGTCCGGTCTGTAAGCACCATTTAGGGAGGCCTCGGACGGGGGTACAGCCCAGTCCGGAGTGTAAGCACCATTTAGGGAGGCCTCGGACTGGGCTGGCTCCAGTCCGGTCTGTAAGCACCATTTAGGGAGGCCTCGGACGGAGCGGAGCTGTGCAAGGCTCCTATCTCCCACTCTCCAGAGCCCCCCAGAGAGGGATGGAAAGGAGCGCGACAGCGTACCGGGAGAACACAAAGTGTCCAGGCTCTAGGCCCTCCGGTACCTCCACCTGCGTGTGCCACAAGGGTGAGCGGGGAGGCTGTCGCAGGTCCCGATCAG
Organism: Allobates femoralis; assembly: GCA_033576535.1. Taxonomy (NCBI): domain Eukaryota; kingdom Metazoa; phylum Chordata; class Amphibia; order Anura; family Aromobatidae; genus Allobates; species Allobates femoralis. The sequence goes on along the minus strand of JARQOC010000006.1, from coordinate 193,007,361 downwards.
GACCATATTACCTTGTCTTCAGACGCCATCACGTAAGTAGTGAGAATGCAGTGAAGTGCAAGCAAAGCGTGATCTCCGAGCACACTAAGTTTAAAACTGAGGATGTTCCCTGCGGTAGGGGTTTATAAGCGGAGGAGGCGGTGTCTACAAACTTGTAGTACCTAGTGTGACCTCCGGAGGGCAGTGCCCTAAACCCCATTGTCTGGTCTCCCATTATGATGACCAGAAAAGTGGGTTCCTCTCCCTCACTATTAGCTTTGGAGGTAACAATGGCACATGCCTCCTCAGCTGTGTACGCCCTTTGTGACCGTGATGACTGGGACAAGCGGGACATATTGTGTGTGCTGTGTGGGTGTGTAAAAACATTTAACTTTATTCTAGTGTGTGTGTGTGTGTGTGTGTGTGTGTATGCGCAAATGCTTGATGTTGCTTTCAGGCAGGGGTTGTCAGGTGCAGGGGGAGTATGGCAGGGGCTGTCAGGTGTAAGGTGGGTGCTGTCAGGTGCGGGGGTGTAAGGCGGGGGCTGTCAGGCGGGGGCTGAGGAAAGTGCAGGAGTCAGCAGCAGCAGCAACAGGGCAGAGGGGTTATCAACGGGCGGGGGGGGGGGGGGGGGTGATCAGCGAGCATGATGGCGGGCACACAGATCACAAGGCAGGGGGTGATTGATCACTGTGGCCGGATCACCAGGCAGGCGGGTGATCACCGGTGGGGGGGGAGCTGATCACTAGGGGGGTGGATCACCAGGCGGGAGGGTGATCAGCAGGCAGGGGGGTAATCAGCAGGTGGGGGGACTGATCACTGGGAGGTGGATCACCAGGCAGGCGGGTGATCACCGGGAGGGTGGGACTGATCACTGGGCAAAGGGGGATGATCAGCGGGCAGGGGGGGAACTGATCCCCAGGGGGGGTGGATCACCGGGCAAGGGGTAATCAGCAGGCAGGGTGGACTGATCACTGGGAGGTGGATCACAAGGCAGGCGGGTGATCACCGGGGAGGAAGAGACTGATCACTGAACAGAGGAGGTGATCAGCAGGCCGGGGGGGTGATCAGCTGGCAGGGGGGGGGACTGATCACTGGGGGTTTGATCACCAGGCAGGTGGGTGATCACCGGGCAGGGGGGCTGATCACCAGGGGCAGGGGGAAGTGAAGCAGAGGGCACCAGGGTGATCACATGCGGAAGCAGCAGGTGGATGAGAGGGAGCAGAGATGGGGGAGAAACTGGATGGCAAGGGGGGCATTTACAGGGTGGGGGACAGCGACGGGGTAGCGGAACATGGCAGGAGGGCCGCAGCAGAGGAAATCGGCAGTGGCAGAATGGTGGGTCAAAGGGAGCAGAGATGGGACCAGCAGCAGCAGGGACAGTAAGGAGGAGCAGCAGCAGGTCAGAGGGAGCAGAGATGGGACCGGCAGCAAAAGGGGACGGTGAGGAGGAGCAGCAGCAGTGGCATGAAGTCAGAGGGAGCAGAGTTGGGACCGGCAGCAGCAGGGGACAGTAAGGAGAAGGAGCAACAGCAGCGCAAGAAGGGTGAGCAGAGATCAGGGGCAGGGGGGGATGATCACAGGAGGCAGTGGATTACCTGCAGATGGTCGAGCAGTCGGTGGCGGCAAAGACCTCTCTCTTCAGCCTCTCTGAAAGGTTGAGGAGGGAGGGCACCCACAAGTCACACCGCCCCTCCCGATCTCATTGGAGAGCTGGCGTCACATGCACGCTAGCTCCAATGAGATCTGGGGGGATGCACTGAGGTCACTGTTCTCCAGCAAATGGCTGGTGCTAATGCAGCACCGACCATGGCTGGATTTCAGTATTGCACCAAATGTCATTGGTGCAATACTACAATCAATGTGATTGGCTGTTTGACATTCAACAGCCAATCACAGTGATCATACGCACGGAGAGAGCAAAGCCACCCCAATGGTGTCGTCAACTAGAGGTTCCTGTTTACGTGCAGCTCCGATGACTTTTTGTTGACCCCAGTCACCCGAGCTGCACGTCTGCAAACTCGCCATGACGTTGTACACCATCATAGGTCGGGAAGGCACCGAAACCCATGACGTTATACAACGTCAAAAGTTGGGAAGGGATTAAAGCTTAAGTCTGTATTTAAGCACATGAGCAGCAAACAGGAGCAAAGTAATTAAACAGTACAATGGTTGTAACACAGTGAAGCCAGGCAGGAAAATCTCTAAAATTCACACTGGTAGTGGCCGGTAACGGTCAAGTCTACAAGATTAACATAATAATCCAATTTGTCTTCCCCTAGTCCAACAGCAGCACAATGTGGGGTTACCATGCCCTTATGTCCTGGTGGAACTTTTAATAAGTTTTGCAGGTCCCCCCTTTGTACCCCCCTACCCCAGCATAAGGGCAAAAACCTTCCTAAGATCACCAGTTAATAACACGTCAACACCATAACAGAATACATAGCATTTCATACACACATAGATTTATGGCAGCTGCTTGAACTTTTACTTTCAGTTTGGACTTCTCAGTATCTGTATTATTCTGTATATACAAGTGCATCTCAAATTAGAATAGAAAAGATAAAATTTATTTCAGTAATTCAATACATAAAGTGAAACGCATATATCATATAGTCATTACAGTGATCTATTTCAAGTGTTTATGTTAATGTTGATGATTATAGATTACAGTCAATGAAAACTCTAAAGACATTATCTCAGAAAATTAGATCAACACAAAATTTAGAAAGCGTTTAAAATTGTCCTTTAATCTGGTTCAGTACGTTACACAATCATGTGGAAGACTGCTGACTTGACAGATGTCCAGAAGGCAGTCATTGGCACACTCTACAAGGAGGGTAAGCCACAAAAGGTCATTGCTATAGAAGTTTAAGGAAAGAAAAGATTACTGGCTAGGAGTGCTGGGAAGCACAAATAAGGAGATTACTTATGGATTAACACGTTTATTTACCACAACGCGTTTCCACATTGTATTGTCTTCCTCGGGTGGAAATCCTGATTTCTACCTGAGGAAGACAATACAATGTGGAAACGCGTTGTGGTAAATAAACGTGTTAATCCATAAGTAATCTCCTTATTTGTGCTCCTCAGCACTCCTAGCCAGTAATCTTTGCTTTCCTTAATCTTGTACAAACTACCCATCCTGGGTGTGATGTTGCTGGGAGCTGCAGGGAGGCACAGACATTCCTAGCAAAGCAGCTCTGAACTGATAGGACCTGTGGTGATGTCAGACCCTGTGACCAGTGACTCGTGAGTCACATATGACTGCGATCCATGCAATCGGAGCAATCCATGAATGGGCCAAGAAGCCAGCGTGAGCTGTGTCAGAGAGGAGCCGATGCCGGGAAGTCCCCTGAGCCATTTGGTGCATTTTAAAGGTGAGAGGCAACCCCTTGACGGCGGACAACAGCCCATTTCGTGTCTGTCTGCCACTTCAACTGATAGGACCAGTTGAAATGCCAGACAGGCACGAAGCAGGCCGTTGTCCACTGTCTTCCATCCCCCCTCCTTGCTACCTGTAACATGGCACCGAAATAAAGGATACTATTGGCACCAAAAAAGGGGGAGTGCCCTTTTCTCTTTCTTGATGGACTTTGATTTGTTGGAAACTACCTAAAGTGAGCAAACCCTAGGTGCACTCGCACAGAGCCGGACTGAGGGGCATATATACATAAAAGAGGGTCCCAAGGTCTTTGGTGGTGCCCAGCTTGATTTCCTAATTAAAAACTCTTCACAAGGGACTGCACATAGCTTGGCTTTTGATTGTGAATCCCCGGGATAGTTCTTCAGCCATAGAGCACGCCAAGCTGCATTAGACAGGGACGTACCCTTTGCCGCAAAATTTAGGGAGTCAGCAGACGCATCTGCGAGGAAAGCCGCAGCCGTTTGGACCAGAGGTAAGGAAGACAATTTTTCTTCCTTAGGAACATCATTCTTCACCTGGGACTCTTAATTGTTGGAGCCATATCATGAGGGAGCGGGCGACACAGGTTCCTGAAATTGATGGTCTGAAGATACTAGCTGTCGTCTCCAATGAAGCCTTCAGGTAGCTGTCAGCCTTTCCACCTAATTAATCTTTCAGGTTACCCAAGTACTCGAAAGGCATGGTAGATTTCTTGGCGGCCTTTGCTACTACCACGTCTATCTTAACACTCTTGTCCCAGGAAGTGGTTGCCTTCTGGTCAAAAGGGTAACATTTCCTTGCTACCAAAGGGAGGGAACCCTTCTTGTCCAGTCTCCTCCACAGTTCTCTAATCAACTCCTGAATCTTTTCATTTATAGGAAATGTTTGCTTCTTCTTCTGTGATTACCCCCCAAACATGAGGTCTTCTAGTGTTGAAGGGTCTGTAGTGTCTTCTAACTGCCTTGATTAGGTAATTGGTATCACCCTTGGGGAAAAAAGGTCTGCCCTCAGAACTGTCCTCTAAGGATGAGGAGTTCGAGGAAGATGGAGAACTAGGTTTTGAGGAGGGCTTGTGATGCTTCACTTGTTCCTCATCAATCCGAGTCAGAATAATGGGGTCTTTCCTTTTAGGCACTTTTTTGAAGGAATCTAAATTCTGCCCTAACCACGTCTCTTAGGTTTGAGGCAAGACTAGGGATTTCCCCCCACATAGCTCTATCAATACAAGGGGCAGAGATCCTTCACATAATCACCAGTGAAGGGTGTTTTACAAATAGCACATTCCCTATGCTTCTTTTTGTAGGGTTTCTTTTTGGAATCCTAAAAAGACAATACATGAAAAAAAGAGGAAAATCAACATAACTGCATTTCATATAGGTACTCACCCTCTAATGAATGCAGGTGTACTTTCTTCGGAGGCTGTTGGGGGTCCAGGTGTCCCAGACTTGAAAGGATTGATGCCACTCCCCTATGGAGAGGGTCTCTTTGGCCGCTTCAGATATCTGTAACGACATGAATGTAGAAGACCAAGCTGGGTCCTGTGCCACACCTACAAGATGCTGTTCTGGGCTCCACTTCCCTAAAAAAGCCTCCGGAATGCATATCTGACTCCCTGCTGAACCTGGCGTCTGGGCGCCACCATCTTGGACTCTAGTGTGCACACGCCGGACGCATCACATCCAGGTTCACAGTGCCGCTCCCGGAAGTAGCGTTCGGCAGCATGAAATCTGAATCTTCACCTCAGGTGTCACAACGTGACAGGGCAAGAGCATAGCTGGCAATGCACCAAGGAGTTGTTCTCTCGGCCTTTTTTCTTTAATTTGACACTGCAGATCCTGAAGCCATTTTATTAGTGATCAGGCAGTGCATGACGCTGCTTTGCTAGGTTAAATGAGCCTGTTGCAGCTTCCCACGAACCTTTAGGGTACCTTTACACGCCGCAATATCTGGTGGGAATCCTGACGGCGATATGTTGCCCTGAAACTATCGCCATCAAATTGCCTCCCAGTTGCGGCGTGTATTTGGGGAATTTGGCGGCGATAAATCGCCTGTCGTCTGGTTCCTGATTTTAGAGCACTGCTCCAAAATCAGAGGCAATCATGAAGGCGAGATTTCCTGCTTTTGGCGTGTGATAGGGCGATAGTGATAGGCAACGCAGATTCTATGATTTCCCGTAGGCGTGCTACAGCGTGCTGTAGTCCACGCCCGGTCTGCGATGATTGGTGGTGGCTACTGTGTTCCCATTGGCTGGCAGTTGACTCCGCGCCATATTTGAGCGTGTATTGGTACCAAACTCCGATAGACAATGGCGTCCTGTATTAGCCAGCCTTCCAGCACAGGCTGCCCAATCATAACGCTATTGCGTTGTCCAATGAGTGTGTTTGGGGCGCAGTGTAAACCAGTCTGGCAAGCCTAGGTTCTCGTCGTGCTCAACATGTACGCCCACATTCCTTTGGGGATTGCGGCATGTGAAGCGGCGAGGGAAGTCGACCGGATTGGTTCCGCTGTGGGTGAGGCGATTTCCGGGGCAACACATCGCCTTAGGTTGAGGGCGAAATTGCGGCGTGTAATGGCGCCATTGGCGATCTGAGGCGAGCATGAAAACGTGCACGCGCACGTTAGATCACCTCATATCGCCAGCAAAAATTGTGGCGTGTAAAGGTACCCTTAAGGTGTCAACTTTTTTGTCCAGGGGGTCTTTTAGTGACCCTAGATCTTCAAAAGGGAGAGCCATATTTTTTGAAATTTTCACAATTGCTGCATCAATTTTTGGAGACTTCTCCCAAGGTTGGGAAACATCTTTGGCAATAGGATATTTCCTCTTCAGTACTTGAGGTACAGACAATTTATTAACTGGCTTTTTCTATTCCTTTTTAATTAAAGACAGGATACTTTCATGCACTGGGAATACTAGATGTTTACGATTCGGCAGGGTACTAAACATTTCATGTTGTACTGATCTCTGCTCTTTAGGGGTTTCAACCTCCAAAGAAGTTCCAACGAGCTGTAACAATATGCCAATGTCCTCAGCTGGGAGACATGACTGGCCGCCTTCCTCATCTGAGGAAGATAGATCAGATGAATCAGAGTGTGCCTGTTGCCCCTGCTGGGCTATTCATCCCTCCTGGGATCTACCACCTGATGAATGTGGCTGTGTATCAGTAAAGGGAGGGCAGACCCATAAAGACATATCTCTTGTCTCACCTTATCCTTTACTTCCCCTTTTATTAAAGACTTAGGGCCACGTCACACACACAGATATTTGTGCAGATATTGTTCGCAGATCTCTGGTTGCAGTGAAATCATGGACACATTGTACCATTTGTACACAGCCACAAAATGGAACAATGTATCCATGATTTCACTGCAACCAGAGATCTGTGAACAATATCTGCTCAGATATCTGTGTGTGTGACCCCAGCCTTAAGGTCTTGAAAAATGGAAGGCGTCTTCACTACTGTCCGTTCGATACATTCAGGACAGAGCTTTCTCTCATTGGTATTTTGCAGAGCACACAGACCTTGTGTTTTGTTTTAGCAACACATTTTTTGGCCTATAAGCAAAAAGAGGAGATAACATTTCATCAATAGATTGCCTATTGAAAGGCTCTCACCCGTCATGATGACGGCAACTACTACGCTATGCGGGGCTTTGGGTTCCTCCACACTAGGTGTACCCAAGCCCGACATCGTGAAGATGCTTGCAGGCTCCTTTTGGACGTGTCTCTGCAAAAGGGCGTTTATGAATTCGTACCTGCGACAATTGTCTGAACCCAGGCGTGCAGCACCTCGTCTGGGGAGTGTGAGGTCATCAGGCCGTGGCCGCATTGCACACGTGCGCAGTCTAAAAGATGTAGCTTACCCCAACACACACCCATGTCGGCTCCACTTCCCACTGGGAGTGGGCAGCCGGAATGCCTGTAACCGGGGTCTGATCAAGGGGGGGTCAATGTAAAAGACTCTGCAGCCTCAAGCCTACACCCTGACCCCAACATCGGGAACCTGGCTGCCTCCTGGCCCTCACCAGTACCACCAACTTTCAGTAACGTCAATAGGTGTGCCTACCTACGAACAGGAAACGACACTGAGGGCTGGAGAGAGGGTACGCCCCTTTTATCTTCAGTATGTTTCCTGTTCCTGGGCAGATCCTCCTCTCTCACATGCAGTGCTGTCATGGTGAGAGGGAAAAAGAAATTGACTGTTGCTCAGTGGTCAAAGATGTTGTTTTCAGATGAAAGTAAAGCTTGCATTTCAATTGGAAATCAAGGTCCCAGAGTCTGGAGGAATAGTGGAGAGGCACACAAACCAAGTTGCTTGAGGTCTAGTGTGAAGTTTGTGTTCTACATGTGTCCAATATGCGAGCCTGTGTACGTGTACTTGCTGGTACCTGGCTTTCACAAAACTTTGAGTCAAAACTTTGAGTGTATAAGGTTACATTCAGACTTTTTATTCTGTTTTGAGCTGTGTTTTTGCTGTCCGCAGAAAAACTAGATGTTCTTTTTTTTGAATGGTTAAAAAAAACTGATGTTTTTGACTACTACTGTGTTTTTTTCTCCATTTTGAAGGGCTCCTATGGGGAAAAACACAAGACAACAACACTACAAAAATTGACATGTCATTTTCCAAAATGGAGCACACAGTGGCGTACCATCCCCGGTCGCGGGGGTCGCAAGTGAGACCGGGCCCGGGGCCTGCAGACCCCTGCTACTGCTGAGCCAGCTGTGTGGCACTCTACCCGGCCGGTCCCCAGGCGGCTGGTCATGGCCGCCGGAGGACTACTGGCACTCACCGCTGACGCTGCTGCTACCCTACCCCCCTTCTTCCTCTCATAGACCGTGGGAGCAGGCTGGGGACTGTAGGAGGCATGCAGCAGCACGCCTACTTCACTGCCGAAGAGGAGCTGCTTAGAGTCTTCCGACCTGGCCTGCTCTCCTCCTCACACAGCACCGCTTTAGTCACTGCTTCCTGGGCCTGAAATGAAGACCTTCAGGGAGCATGGAGCACACAGGAGAGAGGGTGCAGTGTGTGTGACTGTGTGTGCAATGTATGTCACTGTATGAAGTGACGTTGCATTACCTGGAGCGGCTGTGAGGCGGCGTTGCATTACCTGGAGCGGCTGTGAGGCGGCGTTGCATTACCTGGCGCGGCTGTGAGGCGGCGTTGCATTACCTGGCGCGGCTGTGAGGCGGCGTTGCATTACCTGGCGCGGCTGTGAGGCGGCGTTGCATTACCTGGCGCGGCTGTGAGGCGGCGTTGCATTACCTGGCGCGGCTGTGAGGCGGCGTTGCATTACCTGGCGCGGCTGTGAGGCGGCGTTGCATTACCTGGCAGCGGCTGTGAGGCGGCGTTGCATTACCTGGAGCGGCTGTGAGGCGGCGTTGCATTACCTGGAGCGGCTGTGAGGCGGCGTTGCATTACCTGGAGCGGCTGTGAGGCGGCGTTGCATTACCTGGAGCGGGCTGTGAGGCGGCGTTGCATTACCTGGAGCGGCTGTGAGGCGGCATTATATTATCTGGAGCGGCTGTGAGGCGGCATTATATTATCTGGAGCGGCTGCGAGGCGGCATTATATTATCTGGAGCGGCTGTGAGGCGGCATTATACTATAATTGAGGATCATATATACCAGGATGAGGGACATAAATACATAATGAAGGGGAGAGGTGTCAATTTGTGAGCCTTTATAGGATTTAGAACATTACATGGGACCCGTACATCTGACCAACGTGGGCGACACAAGGGAAGGGGTGGGCCCAGGTCCAAGTTTCGCACCGGGGCCCTTCGGACTCTAGTTACGCCACTGGGAGGACAGTACGAATGGCAAAAATGAAAACCCATAGACTTTGCTGGGGTGTCATGTGAGTGATGCGTTCTCTGCAGTGCACTGCCAAAAAAGTATAAAAAAAAAAAAAGGTTGGTCTGAATGTAGCCCAACATGCGTTTATTATAGTTTGCATATGTGCCTTTTTACCTGCATTTTTTTCTGGCACTAATGCACTTCTATAGGAAAACTCTGCATATAAAACATGAGTAGCCACAAGAGAAAATAACATGTTGCAGATATGAAGCCCTCATCGCAGTTCAGTGTATGCCAAGTAAAGCATGAGCAGATTGGGCAGGAGATTCCTAGAAAACCCATCCACTCTGCTGGCACTGAAAGAAGCTACAGTTGATCCTCCAGCTACAGACAAGACATCTCAGGCTGCATGGGTGGAAAGATAATGTTATGGCTCTTTCTAAAATCTGAGGGAAAAAAAACTGCAAAAAATAGCGAGTACTGAAGATCATAGCTCATCTGTCTGTGACAGCTCTGGGGAGAAACAAGAGGTGAAGTCACCACAGCGAACTGACCGGCAGCAGGACCCCACAGCGGGCGCACAGACCACCGAACCCCACAGCGAACTGACAGCAGGACCCCACAGCGGGCACACAGACCACCGAACGCCACAGCGGACTGACTGACAGCAGGACCCCACAGCGGGCACACAGACCACCGAACCCCACGGCGGACTGACAGCAGGACCCCACAGCGGGCACACAGACCACTGAACGCCATAGCGGACTGACTGACAGCAGGACCCCACAGCGGGCACACAGACCACTGAACGCCATAGCGGACTGACTGACAGCAGGACCCCACAGCGGGCACACAGACCACCGAACCCCACGGCGGACTGACAGCAGGACCCCACAGCGGGCACACAGACCACTGAACGCCATAGCGGACTGACTGACAGCAGGACCCCACAGCGGGCACACAGACCACTGAATGCCATAGCGGACTGACTGACAGCAGGATCCCACAGCGGGCACACAGACCACTGAACGCCATAGCGGACTGACTGACAGCAGGACCCCACAGCGGGCACACAGACCACTGAACGCCATAGCGGACTGACTGACAGCAGGACCCCACAGCGGGCACACAGACCACTGAACGCCATAGCGGACTGACTGACAGCAGGACCCCACAGCGGGCACACAGACCACTGAACGCCATAGCGGACTGACTGACAGCAGGACCCCACAGCGGGCACACAGACCACTGAACGCCATAGCGGACTGACTGACAGCAGGACCCCACAGCGGGCACACAGACCACCGAACCCCACGGCGGACTGACAGCAGGACCCCACAGCGGGCACACAGACCACTGAACGCCATAGCGGACTGACTGACAGCAGGACCCCACAGCGGGCACACAGACCACTGAACGCCATAGCGGACTGACTGACAGCAGGATCCCACAGCGGGCACACAGACCACTGAACGCCATAGCGGACTGACTGACAGCAGGACCCCACAGCGGGCACACAGAACACCGAACCCCACGGCGGACTGACAGCAGGACCCCACAGAGGGCACACAGACCACTGAACGCCATAGCGGACTGACTGACAGCAGGACCCCACAGCGGGCACACAGACCACCGAACCCCACGGCGGACTGACAGCAGGACCCCACAGCGGGCACACAGACCACTGAACGCCATAGCGGACTGACTGACAGCAGGACCCCACAGCGGGCACACAGACCACTGAACGCCATAGCGGACTGACTGACAGCAGGATCCCACAGCGGGCACACAGACCACTGAACGCCATAGCGGACTGACTGACAGCAGGACCCCACAGCGGGCACACAGACCACTGAACGCCATAGCGGACTGACTGACAGCAGGACCCCACAGTGGGCACACAGACCACCAAACCTTATGGCAGACTGACAGCAGGACCCCACAGCGGGCACACAGACCACCGAACCTCAAGGCGGACTGACTGACAGCAGGACCCCACAGCGGGCACACATAACACCGAACCCCACGGCGGACTGACAGCAGGACCCCACAGAACACCGAACCCCACGGCGGACTGACAGCAGGACCCCACAGCGGGCACACAGACCACTGAACGCCATAGCGGACTGACTGACAGCAGGACCCCACAGCGGGCACACAGACCACTGAACGCCATAGCGGACTGACTGACAGCAGGACCCCACAGCGGGCACACAGACCACTGAACGCCATAGCGGACTGACTGACAGCAGGACCCCACAGTGGGCACACAGACCACCGAACCTTACGGCAGACTGACAGCAGGACCCCACAGCGGGCACACAGACCACCGAACCTCAAGGCGGACTGACTGACAGCAGGACCCCACAGCGGGCACACAGAACACCGAACCTCACGGCGGACTGACAGCAGGACCCCACAGCGGGCACACAGAACACCGAACCCCACGGCGGACTGACAGCAGGACCCCACAGCGGGCACACAGACCACCGAACGCCATAGCGGACTGACTGACAGCAGGACCCCACAGTGGGCACACAGACCACCGAACCTTACGGCAGACTGACAGCAGGACCCCACAGCGGGCACACAGACCACCGAACCTCAAGGCGGACAGACTGACAGCAGGACCCCACAGCGGGCACACAGAACACCGAACCTCACGGCGGACTGACAGCAGGACCCCACAGCGGGCACACAGAACACCGAACCCCACGGCGGACTGACAGCAGGACCCCACAGCGGGCACACAGACCACCGAACCTCACGGCGGACTGACTGACAGCAGGACCCCACAGCGGGCACACAGACCACCGAACGCCATAGCGGACTGACTGACAGCGGCACACCACAGTGGATCGACAGCTGATGGCCAGAACCGTTGGCCAGACTGATGGCTGAAAGCCGCGGTGGACAGACTGACGGCCGGACACCACAGCGGACAGATGGCTAGACCCCATGGTGGACTGACTAACTGGACGGCTGGACTCCACAGTAGACTGACTAACTTGATGGCTGGATTCCACGGCGGACTGACGGCCGGCTGGACCCCACAGGGACTGACTGACAGCTGGACCCCCATGGCGGGATGCCCATGGTGGACAGAGTGCCGGACCCCACAGCGGACGAACTGATGTCTGGACCCCACGGCAGACTGACTGACAGCTGGACGCGCTGCACCCTAAATATCTCAACATACTCCCGGAAGTGACGTTGACAGACAGCGGCCGCCGGAACTCGTTCCTATGGTTACGGACAGGCCCTCTGGAGCCTCCGTAGGTGAAGGAGCGCTGGGACGCTTATGAGAGCGTGAGAGCCGGTGAGTTTGTGAGGAAGTATCGTGGTTCTTCCCTCAGCGCTGGGGTGCGCCGCCTCTCTGCTGACGACAGTTCTGGGCGTTGTGTGATTGAGTATTAATAGTCCCGGAGCTGACGAGGGACAAACTGCTGCTTGGTGGGAAGCCGAGGTAGGAGGCTGGAGTGTGACCGTGTCCAGGGCTCAGGAGCTGCTGTATATTGCCTTATATAGAAGGCTATAGTCTATGACTGCTATGCCTGGCTGACACATGGGGTAATACTCTGCTGCACGTGCGGTGCTCATACAAGTGTATAACGTGGACAAGAGCTGAGCAGTGTGTTATCAGACAGCACTCTATACTGTACAGAGCTGAGCAGTGTGTTATCAGACAGCACTCTATACTGTACAGAGCTGAGCAGTGTGTTATCAGACAGCGCTCTATACTGTACAGAGCTGAGCAGTGTGTTATCAGACAGCACTCTATACTGTACAGAGCTGAGCAGTGTGTTATCAGACAGCACTCTGTACTGGACGGAGCTGAGCAGTGTGTTATCAGACAGCACTCTATACTGTACAGAGCTGAGCAGTGTGTTATCAGACAGCACTCTATACTGTACAGAGCTGAGCAGTGTGTTATCAGACAGCACTCTGTACTGTACTGAGCTGAGCAGTGTGTTATCAGACAGCACTCTATACTGTACAGAGCTGAGCAGTGTGTTATCAGACAGCACTTACTGTACAGAGCTGAGCAGTGTGTTATCAGACAGCACTCTATACTGTACAGAGCTGAGCAGTGTGTTATCAGACAGCACTCTATACTGTACAGAGCTGAGCAGTGTGTTATCAGACAGCACTCTGTACTGGACGGAGCTGAGCAGTGTGTTATCAGACAGCACTCTGTACTGTACTGAGCTGAGCAGTGTGTTATCAGACAGCACTCTATACTGTACAGAGCTGAGCAGTGTGTTATCAGACAGCACTTACTGTACAGAGCTGAGCAGTGTGTTATCAGACAGCACTCTATACTGTACAGAGCTGACCAGTGTGTTATCAGACAGCACTCTGTACTGGGCGGAGCTGAGCATGTGTTATCAGACAGCACTCTGTACTGGACGGAGCTGAGCAGTGTGTTATCAGACAGCACTCTGTACTGGACGGAGCTGAGCAGTGTGTTATCAGACAGCACTCTGTACTGTACAGAGCTGAGCAGTGTGTTATCAGACAGCGCTCTGTACTGTACAGAGCTGAGCAGTGTGTTATCAGACAGCACTCTATACTGTACAGAGCTGAGCAGTGTGTTATCAGACAGCACTCTGTACTGTACAGAGCTGAGCAGTGTGTTATCAGACAGCACTCTGTACTGGACCGAGCTGAGCAGTGTGTTATCAGACAGCACTCTGTACTGGACAGAGCTAAGCAGTGTGTTATCAGACAGCACTCTGTACTGGACAGAGCTGAGCAGTGTGTTATCAGACAGCACTCTGTACTGTACAGAGCTGACCAGTGTGTTATCAGACAGCACTCTATACTGTACAGAGCCCAGAGCTGAGGAGTGTGTTATCAGACAGCACTCTATACTGTACAGAGCCCAGAGCTGACCAGTGTGTTATCAGACAGCACTCTATACTGTACAGAGCTGACCAGTGTGTTATCAGACAGCACTCTATACTGTACAGAGCCCAGAGCTGAGCAGTGTGTTATCAGACAGCACTCTGTATTGTACAGAGCCCAGAGCTGAGAAATGCTTTGAGGTTTTGTCTGCTGTCCAAGATAGAATCTGCTCTCAGTCTTCTGGCTTTAACACTTGTTTACATTCGATACCGGGAAGTTTTGCCAGGAACATAGTGGATACAACAAGCTTCTTCTGACCAGTCACAGACTCATTGTCTTATCGCGCACCACTAACGACACCACGTCCGCATCTCTGTCACTTAGCAGCAGGCTTTTTCGGCATTTTGGTTTTGGTGACATATTTGCAGATATTGATGGCACAAGCCAAGCTAACTGAACCCAAAAATATTTTGGAAAAAGGACCAGTGCATACACTGTACCAGGCAGCAGCACAAAATGCTAGTACAACCCCTGGCAAAAATTATGGAATCACCTGGCTCAGAGGATGTTCATTCAGTTGTTTAATTTTGTAGAAAAAAAAGCAGGTCACAGACATGGAACAAAACTAAAGTCATTTCAAATGGCAACTCGCTGCCTTGAATGCCTTGAAAAACAGCAAAAAAAATCTTGAAAAAAAAATAAGCTAGCCAGTAACGGTTACTTTTGTAGACCAAGCAGGTGGGAAAGGTATGGAATCACTCAATTCCAAGGAAAACATTTTGGAAACGCCCTGTAAATTTTCATTCCCAAAACTAAGGGCCTCTTTACACACACCAACTTCTGTGTCCAACTTCTGAACAGATCTCTGGTTGCAGTGAGATCATGGACACATTGTTCCATTTTGTGGCTGTGTACAAATGTAACAATGTTTCCATGATTTCACTGCAACCAGAGATCTGTTCAGAAGTTGGACACAGAAGTTGGTGTGTGTAAAGCGGCCCGAACACCTACATCAAAAAACATTTGTTAGTCTGCATCTAAAAAGGAGTGATCACACCTTGGAGACACCTGTTAAACCAAGTGGACTGACATGAATCATGGCTCCAACACGAGAAATGTCAATTAAAACAAAGGAGATAAATCAACACACAATGTTGCAAAAGATGTTGGTTGTTCACAGTCAGCTGTGTCTAAAATCTGGTTAAAATATAAACAACATGGGAAGGTTGTTAAAGGGAAACATACTGGTAGACCAAGGAAGACATCAAAGAGTCAAGACCGGAAACTTAAAGCAGTATGTCTCCAAAGCAAGAAATGCACAACAAAACAAGTGAGGAACGAATGGAAGGAAACTGGAGTCAATATCTGTGACCGAACTGTAAAGCCCCCGTCACACATAACGAGATTATTAATGAGATCATTGTACCGTCACAGGTTTTGTGATGTAACAGCAATCTCGCTAACGATCTCGCTACGTGTGACACTTAGCAGCGATCAGGCCCCTGCTGTGAGATCGCTGACCATTACAAAGTGCTCTGGGTCATTTTTTGGTCGTTGCCCTCCCGCTGGTCAGCATGCATCTCTGCGTGTGACTTCGAGAGACCAACGATCAGCGACCTCACAGGCAGGTAATCATGGTAAACACGGGTAGCTAGGCAGCGAGCTGCCTAGATACCGATGTTTACCATGATTACCAGCGCTAAGCAGGGAGGACGCTGGTAACTATGATAAACAGCGGGTATCTAGGCAGTGCAGAAAAGCTAAACAAAAGCCATCGTTAACACCTAAACAGAAAAAAAACAAGGTTACAATGGGCTAAGGAAAAGCAACCGTGGACTGTGGATGACTAGATGAAAGTAATATTCAGTGATGAATCGCGAATCTGCATTGGGCAAAGTGATGATGTTGGAAATTTTGTTTGGTGTCGTTCCAATGAGGTTTATAAAGATGACTACCTGAGAAGAACATGCAAATTTCCACAGTCATTGATGATATGGGACTGCATGTCAGGTAAAGGCACTGTGGGGAGATGGCTGTCATTACATCTTCAATAAATGCTCAAGTTTACATTGACACTTTTCTTATCCCAACAATTGAAAGGATGTTTGGGGATGATGAAATCATTTATCAAGATGATAATGCATCCTGCCATAGAGCAAAAACTGTGAAAACATTCCTTGAAAGAAGACACATAAGGTCAATGTCATGGCCTGCAAATAGTCAAGATCTCAATCCAATTGCAAATCTTTGGTGGAAGTTGAAGAAAATGGTCCATGACAAGGCTCCAACCTGCAAAGCTGATCTGGCAACAGCAATCAGAGAAAGTTGGATCCAGATTGATGATGAGTACTATTTGGCCCCCATTAAGTCCATGCCTCAGAGTCTGCAAGCTGTTATTAAAGCCAGAGGGGTGCAACAAAATACTATTCCATAATTTTTCCTCAGAATTGAGTGATTCCATAATTTTTCCCCCTGCTTGGTCTACAAAAGTAACCGTTACTGGATAGCATATTTGTTTTTCAAGATTTCTTTTACTGTTTCTTCAAGGCAGAGAGTTGCCTTTTAAAATGACTTTAGTTTTGTGCCATGTCTGTAATCTGCTTTTTTCTGGTCGTCATAATGGGAGACCCAGACAATGGGGTTTAGGGCTCTGCCCTCCGGAGGTCACACTAGGTACTACAAGTTTGTAGACACCGCCTCCTCCGCTTATAAACCCCCACCGTAGGAGACATCCTCAGTTTTAAACTTAGTGTGCTCGGAGGATCACGCTTTGCTTGCACTTCACTGCATTCTCACAGCTTACGTGATGGCGTATGAAGACAAGGTAAAATGGTCCCGCTCAGGACCCCCGACAGCCTCCCCGCTCACCCTCTGCGGAACACGCTGGTGGAGGTACCGGAGGGCTTTTAGCCTGGACACTTCAGTGTTCTCCCGGTACGCTGTCGCGCTCCTTTCCTTTCCATCCCTCCATGGAGGCTCTGGTAAGGGGGAGCCTGGAGCCTTGCACAGCTCCGCTCCGTCCGAGGCCTCCCTAAATGGTGCTTACAGACCGGACGGAGCCAGCCCAGTCCGAGGCCTCCCTAAATGGTGCTTACACTCCGGACTGGTGCTGTACCCCCGTCCGAGGCCTCCCTAAAGGTGCTTACAGACCGGACCGGCACTGAGGCACCTGGTGTGTCTCCTGTGTGCCTGGGGGTAGTGTCTGTCACTGTGGTGTCATGACACTCAGACCGCGCGGTTACCCTCGGGTCCGCGGTTCTGGCGGTGACCCTGTGCTGGGGTCTCCCTGGCTGACCGCCCTGTGTATCACAGGGGCTGAGGCTGTAGACTGCGGGTGTTTTTTATGTGTACATGCAGTCTGAGAGTGTGTGTGGTGATATTCACACTCTTTTCCCGCGCTGCGGGCTCCGGCACCTCCATTGCTGAGGCAGTCTGGAGGAGGAGGAGGCAGCCCTTATGGTGACATCACCGCTGGGCGTGTTGTGTGTTCTTCCAGCGTGTTCCTGGCTCCGCCCACATCTTCACTGTCGGCGGCCATCTTCTCCCTCACTTCCCGGCTGGGATCTGGCTGCAGCGCGTGTCTGCACTTGCAAGGGAGACCGGAACTCGCGGAGGTCACACACACACACCGCTTCCTCCTACCGCTTTACTGCGGTCGGTAAGCCACCGGGATTCCCGGTTTGTTTGTGAACTTTGGCTTATATTCCCCTCACTGTGGAGATGTCCTCAGTTGGGAAGCATGCTGCTAAGGCGGCGGTGGTCTCCAGTGCCTGTGTTACATGCAACGGGACACTGGTGGAGGGGTCCTGCAATAACTGCGGACGCCCAGAGGCCCGGTCTGCTACTACTGAGTCTGCAAATCCGGGATTATACCCTGAGGTTCAGGTGATCCCAGGGCCATGGGAAACGCAGAATAAGATCAATGAATCTCTGCTGTCCCAGATGTCCTCCATGTCGCAAACCCTGGAGGCACTGCATAGGAGACTGGAGAACCCAGCTACTCCTCCTAGTTACCCCCGGGTGTCTCTTACTTCTGCTGTAAGACCCCCTAAGCGAGCCCGTGAGGCTTCTCCTGAGCTCCAGACTCTCTCTGAGGAGGAGCGTTCCTCTGATGGTGAGGAAGATGATGGGGGTTCTACTCTTGGGTCTATGTCTGAACCTCCAGATGGGGTGGAGGATCTGGTGTCCTCCATCAATGAGACATTGCGTCTTGTCACTCCTCCTGAGGAGGTGACTGTACACCCCAAGGAGATATACCAATGGCTGCGGCCAGAGGCTAGACCAAGTGGCTCCTTCATGGACCACACTAATTTCGGAAGGGTGATTAAAGCTCCCAGGTTGCATCCTGGGCGGCGTTATGTCCGTAAAACTAAGGACAATCGCTTTCCCTTTCCCCAGGAGGCGCTCCAGGAATGGTCGCAGTCTCCCAAGGTGGATGCTTCCATGACTAGGATTGCTGCGCGCTCCTTGTTTTCTGCCTCTGATAGCTCCTCGTTGAAGGATGCTACTGATAGACAGGTCGAGCAACTCGCCAAGTCTTCCTATGAGGCTGTGGGGTCTTCGTTTGCCCCTAATTTTGCCGCGGTCTGGACCCTACAAGCGATTACTATCTGTTTGGATGGTATCACTGATCTAGCTAGGTCCAGTCCAGAGGTCCTGGCTCTCACTGAGAGAGCAAGGGCCTATGCGGACTATGCCAGGACGGCATCTTTGGAAACTGCCACTCGCTCTGCTGTGGCCTCGGCCAATGCAATTGCGATCCGCAGGCTGTTGTGGCTGCGTCTTTGGGACTCAGATG
This sequence comes from Allobates femoralis, assembly GCA_033576535.1. NCBI lineage: Eukaryota > Metazoa > Chordata > Amphibia > Anura > Aromobatidae > Allobates > Allobates femoralis. Next base: position 192,988,536 of record JARQOC010000006.1, on the reverse strand, counting down.
CCACATCTAAGAAGATTTTACAAAATCTTCCGTTCGCTGGTGACAGGCTTTTTGGCACCGAACTGGACAAATTGATAAAGGATTCTGCTGAGTCTAAGATCCCGCAGAATAAGCCTAAGCCACGGTACACCGTGAAAAGGAACCCTAAGCAGTGGTCCTTTCGCTCCGGTTCACAGTCATCGACGGCGTCCACTCGCTCAGACCGAGGGGCAAGCCTGCTACTCAGTGGCGTTCCAAGAGTCGTCAGAAGAAGCCGGCGGGGGCAGCGGCTGCCACCCCCAAGCCCGCCTCGACATGACTCGCTCTCTCATCCTGCCTCCCCACAGGTGGGGGCCGCCTGTCCCGCTTTCAGGACAAGTGGCTTCTTCACATTCAAGATCAGTGGGTTCGAGACGTAGTCTCAAGAGGTTACAGGATAGAGCTGACGTCACAACCAATACACCGATTCCATCGGTCGGTTCCATCTCCAGAAAAGGCTCAGGCTTTTCACCTGGTGTTGGAGGGACTCCGCAGAGACGGAGTGGTGGTCCCTGTGCCCACGGAAGAGAGGTTCAGGGGTTTTTACTCCAACCTCTTTATTGTCCCAAAGAAGGACGGCTCTTTTCGCCCGGTGTTGGACCTCAAGTTGTTCAACCGTCACGTGTTGGTTCGGAAGTTCCGCATGGAATCCCTGCGCTCAGTGATCGCAGCTGTGTCACAGGGAGACTTCCTAGCGTCCATCGATATCAGGGACGCTTACCTTCACGTCCCCATTGCACCAGCTCATCAGCGCTGGTTGAGATTCGCAGTGGGGGAAGAGCACTTCCAATTTGTGGCACTGCCATTCGGGCTAGCCTCAGCACCACGGGTGTTCACAAAGGTGATGGCCTCCATGATGGCTCTCCTGCATGCGCAGGGACACGCCGTCATACCCTATTTGGACGACCTGTTGGTCAGGGCGCCATCGGAAGACCTTTGTCGGGTGAGCCTGGAGGTGACCATGAAGTCCCTGGAACGGTTCGGGTGGCTTATCAACATTCAAAAGTCGACCCTGGTTCCGACCCAGTCATTGACATATCTGGGCATGGACTTCCACACGGACTCGGCCCTGGTGTCCCTACCTCAAGCCAAGCAGCTTGCGATCCAATCAGGAGTGCAGAATGTCCTCCTGTCTCCACAGTCATCCCTACGGGTATTGATGAGACTGGTGGGTCGCATGGTAGCGGCGATAGAGGCGGTGCCGTTCGCACAGTTTCGCCTCCGTCCTCTCCAGCTGGAGATTCTTCGCAGATGGGACAAGAGGACGATCTCTCTGAATCGGCTGGTGACACTGTCACAACCAACCAGGGACTCTCTACAGTGGTGGCTCCAGCCACATCACCTGTCACGGGGCCGGTCCTTCCTAAAACCGTCATGGTTAGTGGTGACCACCGACGCCAGTCTGAAGGGCTGGGGGGCGGTGTTCTTGCACCACAGGGCTCAAGGCCTCTGGACTCAGTCGGAGTCGGCGTTGCAGATCAACGTGCTGGAGATCAAGGCGGTCTATCTGGCGCTACTGGCGTTTCAGAAATTCCTGTCAGGACAGCCCATTCGGGTACAGTCCGACAATGCGACGGCCGTCGCCTATATAAATCATCAGGGAGGGACCAGAAGTGCTCAGGCCCTCGCCGAAGTCCACCGCATTCTACTCTGGGTGGAGGAAAACGGCTGCCTGATCTCCGCAGTTCACATCCCAGGGGTCGAGAACTGGGAGGCCGACTATCTGAGCCGACAGGGGATGGACGCCGGAGAGTGGTCCCTACATCCAGACGTCTTCCGGGACATCTGCGGCAGGTGGGGCACTCCGGACGTGGATCTGATGGCCTCACGGCTGAATCATCAGGTGCCCCAATACATGGCGAGATCTTGGGATCCCCAGTCTCTGGGGGCGGACGCCCTGATCCTGAGCTGGTCCAGCTTTCAGCTGCCATATGTGTTTCCGCCTCTGGCTCTGATTCCCAGGGTCCTGTGGAAGATCAGGACAGAATGCAGAGTGGCCATTCTAGTGGCTCCAGATTGGCCCAGGAGGTCTTGGTACCCGGACCTGTGGCAACTGTCAGGCGGACACAGGTGGGCTCTTCCAGAACGCGCAGATCTACTCGCGCAAGGCCCATTCTTCCACCTCAATTCCAGGGCCCTCAGATTGACTGCATGGCTCTTGAGGCCTGGCTGCTGACATCCAGAGGTTTCTCTCCTACAGTGGTTGCCACTATGAATCGGGCAAGGAAACCTGTTTCCAGGAAGATATACCACAGAACGTGGAAAATCTTTTTTACCTGGTGTGCCTCTGGTGGCCGCTCTCCGTGGCCTTTGTCTATCCCGACATTGTTGGCCTTCCTACAGTCGGGGTTGGAGTTGGGATTATCCCTTGGCTCTCTGAAAGGTCAAGTATCAGCACTTTCAGTGTTGTTTGACAGGCGCTTGGCGCTCCTCCCGAAGGTACGTCAATTTCTGCAGGGGGTGTCTCGGGTGGTCCCGCCCTATAGACGACCTCTGGACCCTTGGGACCTAAACATGGTCCTGGCGGCACTGCAGAAACCGCCGTTTGAGCCACTGAGAGACGTCTCTCTCTCTCGTCTGTCCCAGAAGGTGGTCTTTCTGGTGGCGATTACGTCTCTGAGACGGGTCTCAGAATTGGCTGCACTTTCGTGCAAGTCTCCCTTTCTGGTGGTTCACCAAGACAAGGTGGTGTTGCGCCCACGGCCTGAATTTCTGCCGAAGGTGGTTTCAACGTTTCACCTAAACCAGGAGATTGTTCTTCCATCATTTTGCCCCGCTCCCGTTCATCAGGTTGAGCGCGACCTCCATACTCTGGATCTCGTGAGAGCTGTACGCATTTATGTGTCCAGGACCGCCTCCTTTAGGAGTTCGGATTCCTTATTTGTCCTCACGATGGGTCGCTGTAAGGGGGCCGCGGCTTCGAAGTCGACCTTGGCCAGATGGATCAAGGCTCCCATTCAGGAGGCGTACCGGTCTTCTGGTTTGCCTCTCCCGGTGGGTTTGAAGGCACACTCTACGAGAGCTGTAGGTGCCTCCTGGGCCTTGCGACATCGAGCTTCTGCTCTACAGGTGTGTCAGGCGGCCACTTGGTCCAGCCTGCACACTTTCTCTAAGCACTATATGGTGCATGCCCATGCCTCTGCGGATGCGAGTTTGGGCAGGCGGGTTCTCCAGGCGGCGGTTGCCCACCTTTAAAGGGAACCATGTGTTATCCGTCTTGTTGAGGAACTCTTCCCGCCCTGGGGTATTGCTTTAGGACATCCCCATTGTCTGGGTCTCCCATTATGACGACCAGAAAAAAGAGAATTTTGTTTACGTACCGTAAATTCTTTTTTCTTTAGTCATCAATGGGAGACCCAGCACCCACCCAGTTGTTCCGTTGCATATTTGCACTTGTTCTGTTCTCTGTTGAGACAGTGTTTGCCGGTTGTTGAACCGTCTGTGCACGGCATTCTTCCCGATGTTTCGGGTGTGGTTTAATTTCTCCTCGCAGCTTATGGACTAAACTGAGGATGTCTCCTACGGTGGGGGTTTATAAGCGGAGGAGGCGGTGTCTACAAACTTGTAGTACCTAGTGTGACCTCCGGAGGGCAGAGCCCTAAACCCCATTGTCTGGGTCTCCCATTGATGACTAAAGAAAAAAGAATTTACGGTACGTAAACAAAATTCTCTTTTTTTTCTACAAAATTAAACAACTGAATGTACATCCTCCAAGCCATTCCATAATTTTTGCCAGGGGTTGTACTACTTACTGCTTTTGGTCTGATAGCGCACTAGTACCATATTAATATGGCTGATGTTGACGGCACAAGCCAAGCTTTGACCTCCAAAATAATGGGGGGAAAACGACCAGTGCATACTTTGTACCAGGCAGCACAAAATGCTAGTACTGTATGCTGGAAAAAAAGAGCTCTGCCTCTTACAAGAGCTATTGTAATATGGACACTGGAAGAACAGTTTAACCTCTCCTTACCTAATCTACATTCTCTCCCTCCCTGTACTGTGAGCTTGTTCTGTGGTTTCAGCTCTGAAAAGAGCTATGGTATTCTGGTATTATGGCGGTAATGACAGGCTCCTTTTAAAATCTCTCCTGGTACCTTTACACGCGGCAACATTTCTAGGGTGTCAACAGGTAACTTACTGGTTGCAGTGAAATCATGGAGACATGGTTCTATCTTGTTGCTGTGTACAAATGGAATAATGTCTCCATGATTTCACTGCATCCTGTAAGTTACCTGTTGACACCCTAGAAATGTTGCCGTGTGTAAAGGTACCATTACTGTTTGAAAAATTCTCCTTCTCTACACTGTACTGACCTACTATACACTGCAGGTAGCCCTGAAAATAGGTTTTGTGTTATAAAGATGCCTAAACACTCTCAGTAGCAGCTGCTCGGTCTCTTCCTACGCTACTACAAAGCTAGTTCCGGATGCATTGTACACAAAATGGCAGCAGCAGAGCTTTTATGACCCTATGACGCTGCGCGGCCAGCCAATCAAAGTAATGCCACAACCAAGATGGCTGCGGCTCTTCTGTGATTGGTTAGGAAGCCCAGCATGTTTAGTGGCTACAAATCAGGCACCAAAACTGCAGGGCAGGAGATATGAATACAGCAAGGCGAGTACACAAATACTCGCAATGTAACGAGTAACTTGAATACCATACGATCTGTGCGAGTAGCAAATAGAAACAATTACATTCACTCATGACTAGTATAGAAGGGACCGTTAGCCTGAGGCAGAGGAGGGAGGGAGAAGTCAGTACGCATATAGACACTTGTGTCTTCATCATGGGGTGTAAAGTAAAGGCAAACAGGAAAAAAATAAAGCTGTGGAGGCAGACTTTCATGCAGATCAGTGCTCTGCCCATAGCCTGGTACAGCTCATTTACATATGAAAAAATAAGACATCACATTACATACAGATAATTAGATATTCTATTTTTCAGCTTCCTATGACCTACATTGGGGTGGCTTGCAGTGTATTGTCAAAATTTCTGGTTCTATTTACATGTGAAGGGAGTTTCCAATATTTTTACTATTGATGAAAAAAGGCATTTGGCAAAACTTGAAGGTACTAATCCAAGTGGAAGGCCGTGCTCAGTGAAACGTATTATTCCGTTGAAGTTGCTGGTCTTACACTTTTGACAACTGTTTTTTTTTCGTTGTCTGACTTGGAGTAGATTTTCAATTTGCTTCAACTACTCATAGTGACAACAGCAAAATATGTTATTAGAAACCAAAAAAAAAAAAACAGCGAAAAATATATATTTTTTTAAAGATTTGTAAGGCATTGAGCACTGCCTTCTACTCCACATAGGATGCCGACCTTTGCCTATTTACAACTATTAACTAAAATAAAAAATTAGGGGGTGCCTAGTTTAATAGGAGAAAGTTGAATTTGTTTTTGGGCTACCCTAACCTACATGCCCATATATATATGATTTAGGAGGGTGAATCCTACTGACTGATCCCCTTTTAAGGGGGTAAAATAGCTTGTTTGTGACACTTTTACATATTTATTGAATATCTGCATTTTGTTCATTAGACTTTAAAAGGTTAGTCTCCTGAAAACCTCTTCTGCCTGTATGCACTATTAGAGCATATGGGCATCAAACCACTTTACACTCCTCTCTATGGGCCACAACAGAGAACTTATTTTGTACAAGATGCGATGGATCCTTTGGACATGAGCTTTCCTTACATTACTTGGACGTCCATTCATCGAAGTAGTGATCGTATAATGGTAGAGTTCTCCTGCAGCAGCTGCTGCTTGGCTAACTGCAGCTTTTCATGACAAAATACGCTGTTTGCTTGGGAAAACGTAAATCACAGCCAGAGCAATTGTCAAATTGTTCCCACAGCTGGTGTGCACACAGTGCAGTGACAGGCGTTTCAGCTGGCGACACAATCTGATCCAAGAAAGAAGTTTTCTCTGAAGCCCTTTTCAAGTAAAAAGTAATTTATTTACAAGCTAGAACTAGAGCTTTCTACTTTATTATGTAATGTTCCATGTGTTTCATACTCAGAATGACCATGGCCCAGCTGGGAGCGGTGGTTGGTGTGATGACTGCCTTAGTGGCTCTGATCCTACATTCGTCCATACATAAAGTTGAAGAAGGTCACCTGGCCGTGTATTACAGGTAGTTCTACTGGGGCAGGGGAAACAAATAGCGCAATCTTTTTGTTTCTTCTATGTACAATCTATTTAACATTACAGCAATGTAACCTTTTGTATATTGTAGAGGAGGAGCACTACTAAGTAGCCCCAGTGGACCTGGCTATCACATCATGCTTCCATTTATTACATCATTTCGATCTGTGCAGGTAAGTGACCATGTACCTGTGTGGAATAAGCACAGTTAAATAAAATCTATGTGCAGTAAATGATTTACGGTATGCTGCTTTACATTGGGTGTTAAAATTCAGTTGTCATCCCTGTAGTGTACATTGTGGCCGTCTGTGGGTGGGGAATATTATGAGGGCTTTTTGTAAAGCATTTACCGTAAAAAAAATTGGAGGATTATCAAGGCAAATTTGCACCCAAGAACTTTCATGAGGTGCAGCAGATTTGTATTTTGGATACTTTCCCCATAAAGGGTGTGGTGTCACAGAAAGGAACTTGTCATCTATTACATTCTGTAAAATTAGACTAGACTATTTAAAGTTGCACCAGATTAATGACACATGAACGACTTTTATACATGTGGCATATTATAGAACTGTCTTGTCTAATTCTGCAATATCTAACTCTGGTTTAAATGTGCTGACCATGGCCATTTAACACCCACGAGTCACCTATATGCAAGCTGTGCATCACTCAGCGGCTTTGACCAGGTAGACATTCATAAGCTCGCACTGACTACCTCACCATAGCCGCTAAGCTGCAGCATGAGCCTCTGAGCTCAGTGATGTCAAGGCTGCAGCTAAAGCACTGGAAAACAAGCAGTAGCAGGGAGCCGGTGCTTGACCCCAGGAGGTTGAGTAATTGTTCTTTTTAGGTATTCTTAGAATGTTTTGATTCCACTTTTCTTAAAGTTAAACCTCGTTAAAGTTTGGCCATAAAGATTTTAATCTGTCTATTTTTGGCTGAAGGTTAAAGGGTGGGCTGAAGTCATACTAAATTTCAATCTAAATCCCTATCCATGTAGTGCCATGTTTTAGGTTGTGTTCAAATATACGTGTGTTAAAGCTTCCATGCCGTTCCCTAACCACATAATGTAACTTTTATTTTTTCTTCTTCCTATTTTCTGTGTGATTACATTTCCTTTGAGAATCCCAGTTCATGCTCGGATACTCAAAGCATCATCAGAGTAGGGATCAGAGGCTACTTTTACTGTCAGTTTCTGCACCCTCCCTGAAATGAAGTCATTAGTGATGCTTGTTTCAGGGGTTGTGATAGGACACAGCAGGGACAATCTGCTCACTGTGCGATCTGCATAGTGCCAACGTCCACTTTGTTGTCTGCTCATTTCAGTAATAATCAGCCGGCAACAGAATGTTTTCTATACCCAACATGGAGGAGACAAGTGATATCACCTACAGGGGCGGCGTTGGTCTCCTGCATACTGGATGATGACATCGCTCTGTTGTCTGCAGATTATTTCTAATCTGAGCCAGCAACAGAGCGGACGCTGTCACTGTGCAGATTTCACAGAGCATAAAGTGGTGAGGGACTTGGCAGGGATGAGCACAGCCCCAAAAATGAGTGTGACTGATGACTTTGTTTCAGTGAGGGGCAGAGGCTGTGCCAGTGATCGCAGCCTTTGCCCCCTTCTCGTGTTTGTTTTTTTGTTTTTTTTTCCTCTTCGTTTGAGTATGCCAGCATGCATTGGGATTCTCAAACTTTATCACTAGAGTTGGGAGGATCCCGCAGATGTTTGGGTTTGTTAGATCCGGACGAAATTTTAAAAAGTCTGGCTCAGGAGCTGACTTGACTCGAACTTGAGCCTGGACAGTGAGCCCCATGTGAGTCTATGCGGACCCAAATTTTAGTGCTATAAAATGGTGGTTAAGGACAGGGGCGGATTAGGAGAGACGAGCCCCCTCCCCAACCCGAAGTATTATGTGACATGTTTTGATGTCACTTGATTAGCACACAGGTGCAGAAGCAAGGAACTGAGAAACGGTGACGCACCACACATTTTTATTCCCTGATGGACAGCGCTAGGCATGATAGAGCAGGTGTAGGAGATTAATGTAACATAGCCCCAGTATTAAAGTAGAAGGCTGTACACCGTTTCCCCTCCGGTATTACAGAAGGAGGCCACACACAACCTCTCTCTCCCAGTATTACAGCTTCCCCCCCCCAGTATTACAGCAGGAGGCCACACACAGTTCTCCCCCCCCCCCCCCCCCCCCCCCCCCCACTTCCCCAGCATTGCAGCAGGAGGCTGCTCACAACCCCCTTCCCCACCCACAGTATTACAGCAGGAGGCCACACGCAGCCCTGCCCCTCCCAGTATTACAGCAGGAGGCCGCACACAGCCCCTCTCCCAGTATTACAGCAGGAGGCCGCACACAGCCCCTCTCCCAGTATTACAGCAGGAGGCCGCACACAGCCCCTCTCCCAGTATTACAGCAGGAGGCCGCACACAGCCCCTCTCCCAGTATTACAGCAGGAGGCCGCACGCAGCCCCTCTCCCAGTATTCTAAGCAGGAGGCTGCACACAGCCCCCTCCCAGTATTCTAGCAGGGAGGCTGCACACAGCCCCCCTCCCAGTATTCTAGCAGGGAGGCTGCACACAGCCCCCCTCCCAGTATTCTAGCAGGGAGGCTGCACACAGCCCCCCTCCCAGTATTCTAGCAGGGAGGCTGCACACAGCCCCCCTCCCAGTATTCTAGCAGGGAGGCTGCACACAGCCCCCCTCCCAGTATTCTAGCAGGGAGGCTGCACACAGCCCCCCTCCCAGTATTCTAGCAGGGAGGCTGCACACATGCCCCCCTCCCAGTATTCTAGCAGGGAGGCTGCACACTGCCCCCCTCCCAGTATTCTAGCAGGGAGGCTGCACACTGCCCCCCTCCCAGTATTCTAGCAGGAGGCTGCACACTGCCCCCCTCCCAGTATTCTAGCAGGGAGGCTGCACACTGCCCCCCTCCCAGTATTCTAGCAGGGAGGCTGCACACTGCCCCCTCCCATATTCTAGCAGGAGGCTGCACACTGCCCCCCTCCCAGTATTCTAGCAGGGAGGCTGCACACTGCCCCCCTCCCAGTATTCTAGCAGGGAGGCTGCACACTGCCCCCCTCCCAGTATTCTAGCAGGGAGGCTGCACACTGCCCCCTCCCAGTATTCTAGCAGGGAGGCTGCACACTGCCCACCTCCCAGTATTCTAGCAGGGAGGCTGCGCACTGCCCACCTCCCAGTATTCTTTTTTTTTTTTAACCCCTAGACGACAGCCTTACGTCTCTAGACGTCGGCTGTCGTTACCCCCGTGTTTGGAGTGAGCTCCGGCATGGAGCTCACTCCAAACCTCCCACATCTCAGCTGATCTCACTAGCTGAGATGTGGGAGAAACAGCACCAATCGGTCCCGCCACCGATTGGCGCTGTTTAAACCCCTTAGATCCCGCCATCAATCTCTGAGAGCGGGATCTAAGGGAGCCGGAGCGTGCAGCGCGCGCTTACCGGGCTCCAGGGGAGATCTCGCGATAGTATCGCGGGATCTCCCGTGCTGACGTGACAGGCCAGGTCCTGGCTTGACCCTGGAACCTGTATGGAGAATTTCCTGCTTGTGGTTGGCAGAGGCTGCCAACCACAACAGGTCCGCGATTCTGACACATACAGAGGAGCTGCAGCTCCTCTGTATGTGTCAGAAGTGATCGGACTGTGCAGCAGGGTGCCTCTCTATGGGGCAGTGTAAAATTAAGAATTAATAAACAAATAAAGTTTTTACAAAGTTGAAAAAAAAAAAAAAAACATAAAAGTTCAAATCACCCCCCTTTTCTCCCATCCACAATAAAAGTATTAAAAAATTAAATAAAATACACATATTTGGTATCGCCGCGTTCAGAATCGCCCGATCTATCAATATAAATAATCAAATAATGAGAGCCGTAAACTGCGTAGCGCAAAAAATGGTTCAAACGCCAAAATTACGTTTTTTTGGTCGCTGTAACAATGCTAAAAAATGCAATAACGGGTGATCAAAACAGCGCATCCACCCAAGTATGGTATCATTAAAAACGTCAGCTCGAGACGCAAAAAATAAGCCGTCACCCAGCCCCAGATCCCGAAAAATGAGGACGCTACGGGTCGCAGAACATGGCGCAAAAAGTGCAATGTTTTTTTTTTTCATGCTTTTGAATTTTTTTCCACCACCTAGATACCAATAAAGGTATACATGTTTGGTATCTACAAACTCGTATGACCCGAGGCATCGCACCGTCACGTCGGTTTTACCATATAGTGAACACGGCGACTAGAAAATCCAAAAAACAAACGTGTAATTGCACTTTTTTTGCAATTTCACTGCACTTGGAATTTTTTTGCAATTTCCCTGTACATTAAATGGTAAAACAAATTATTGCATCTGAAAGTACAACTCGTCCCGCAAAAAACAAGCCGTCATATGTCTATATTGACGGAAAAATAAAAAAGTTATGGCTCTTGGAAGCCGAGGAGCGAAAAAACGAAAATGAAAAATGACAAATTTCTTCGTCATTAAGGGGTTAAATCAGATAAGTTTTTATTAAATAAACAGATTCCACACAGGATTACACAAATGCATCAAGACAACATGTCTCGTTTTCACATGAATAATTGAATTACAGTCCCAAACCCCTCCCTCCCTTTCCCCCCCCCCTAACCCCGTACCCCCCCGACAGCTAGCACATTACACAACAGCTCATGGTGTTATTTAATGAAGTAATCGTCAATAAGGCATATCAATTATCCCGTATTTCAGAACAATTTGCTCACCTCACAGCTTAATGTCATACTTCCCCTTCTCATCTGTAATTTATCCAGGGTAACCACATTTTCTCAAACATCGCTATTTTTTCTCTTTTCCCATAGATACCCTTTTCCATATACAGTAGGTTATCCACCTGTTTCACAAATTCCTCTCTGCTTGGGGGAACATCTCGTATCCAGAATTTTGCAATCAGTTTCCTTGCTACAAAGAGCAATTTTGCAACCATTATTTTAAATGCATTTTCAATTTTCACCTCCTCCACATATCCCAACAAACAAACCACCGGTTCTCTAGGTATTTCACACCCATACACTCTTTCTATTCGGTTAATGACCGCCGCCCAATACGTGGATAGTCTTGGACAGGACCACATCAAATGGAAAATGCCCGCATTATCTCCTCTGCATCTCGGACATTCAGAATCAGTCCTCAGACCTGCTCTGTGCATAACCATTGGCGAGCGATACACTCTGTGTACCACATAGAGATGCGAGAGCCTGGCTGATTCACACATAGACAACTTAGGTATGTATTCCAGTATACTAGTCCACCTATCATCCGGTATGTGTCCCATTTCCTCTTCCCATTTCGAACGTGTCTTTATAGGAAATGAAAGGAGGAATGTATGTATTAGATCTCTATATATGCACGATATCACTCCAGTCGAGAGTCCCTCATGGCAAATATAATCTAAGACAATATCATCCTGTATTTGTAAGGTACTGGTCTCACCCTGTTTACTGACTGCATGGTGCATCTGTAAATACTGAAGCCAACCCGAGTCTGGGAGTCCAAATTCCAATCTGAGTTGTTGAAAGGTCTTTAATCCTTGTCTATTTATAATTTGATGCATGTATACAATGCCTCTATTTTCCCACTCCGTAAGTCGTCCCATTTTGATCAGTTCTGGAAGGTTCCCATTGTCCCATATGGGAGTGTATTTGGTCAAATTTGTCACTCCTCTCAGTTGTTTAATTTTTGTCCATACCTTATGTATAAGGTCAAATGTAGGGTATGTCTTTCCCAGTATTCCTACAGACCCGTCCTCAAGTCCATCTGTCAAAGGGGATCTACCAATTATTTTACCCAATATTTTCGTACCGTGATTGTTCCTTGATTTACTTGCCCATCCCCTTAAGTGCTGACATTGGGCTGCCAAAAAATAAATCCCAGCATGAGGTAACGCTAGTCCCCCATCATCCTTTGGCCTTTGCAATATTTCTAGCCGAATCCTAGGCTGCCTCTTTCCCCAGATCAGTTCCCGGAATATGGCATTAATAGGCTTAAGTCTGCGTTGAGGGATCCACAGGGGTGAATTGTGCATTACATATAGTAGTTTGGGCATCAAGATCATCTTGATCAAGTTGACTCTCCCCACCACGGATAAACACAGCTTATTCCAGGCAGTAACCTTACGCCTCAGCACTGTCAGTAACGGGGCAAGGTTCAATTGCAAATAATCCGTGATGGGCAAAGAAACCCAAATGCCCAAATACTTAAACTGCTCCACCCTACTCAATCCTCCCGATTCCACTTCCTCTTCTGTCTCTGTCTCTTCTTTGTCTACTTTAAATAAACTTGACTTAGTCCAATTAATATTAAGTCCCGAGAGCATCCCAAAACCCTCAATGGTCCGCATGGCATGGCTCAACGATGCCCCACTATCCTCCAGAAAGAGCAGAATGTCATCCGCGTATAACGCGACTTTTTCCTCATTGTCCCCGTATTTAAATCCCTTGATGTCACTGGAGTTTCTTATGGTAGCAGCTAGTGGCTCCACCGCGATGGCAAACAGCAGGGGCGATAGCGGGCATCCCTGTCTGGTACCTCTCTGTAGGTCTATCTTTTTAGAGACGGCCCCATTGACTCTAATTTTGGCAGTAGGTTGGGCATACAAGAGTTTTATCCATGACGTAAATTGCGGACCAAATCCCATATACTGTAGCACCCTCCACAGGTACCTCCACTCCACACTGTCAAAACCTCCCAGTATTCTAGTTTTAAAAAAACCCCTTTAGAAAATAAAGGCCCTCCAATCACAACCAATTCCTATAAAGATAACCCTGGAGTCAGGCCAAAATAATATTCAAAGTGCTCTTTATTAAAAGTTAATACATAAATGCAGCAAATAAAAGTAATGTCCAGGCAGCACACATGACAGGTGACCACATGAAAAACGAGATGCAAGTATGGCAGTGAACAACAATAAATCGTATACCTGGCACCAGAAAATAGTGCTACAGATTCCAAGTACAAACCATACAAGCACACAAAATGCACCAAAAGTTCAATTCATGGGTCAAAAAGTTTTACCTGTCCGTGGCCACCACCCCCTAACGCATTTCGCTTAGGCTTCTTCCGAGGGGGGTGCAAGCCTAAGCGAAACGCGTTAGGGGGTGGTGGCCACGGACAGGTAAAACTTTTTGACCCATGAATTGAACTTTTGGTGCATTTTGTGTGCTTGTATGGTTTGTACTTGGAATCTGTAGCACTATTTTCTGGTGCCAGGTATACGATTTATTGTTGTTCACTGCCATACTTGCATCTCGTTTTTCATGTGGTCTCCTGTCATGTGTGCTGCCTGGACATTACTTTTATTTGCTGCATTTATGTATTAACTTTTAATAAAGAGCACTTTGAATATTATTTTGGCATGGCTCCCAGTATTCTAGCAGGGAGGCTGCGCACTGCCCACCGCCCAGTATTCTAGCAGGGAGGCTGCGCACTGCCCACCGCCCAGTATTCTAGCAGGGAGGCTGCGCACTGCCCACCGCCCAGTATTCTAGCAGGGAGGCTGCGCACTGGCCACCTCCCAGCATTCTAGCAGGGAGGCTGCGCACTGGCCACCTCCCAGCATTCTAGCAGGGAGGCTGCGCACTGGCCACCTCCCAGCATTCTAGCAGGGAGGCTGCGCACTGGCCACCTCCCAGCATTCTAGCAGGGAGGCTGCGCACTGGCCACCTCCCAGCATTCTAGCAGGGAGGCTGCGCACTGGCCACCTCCCAGCATTCTAGCAGGGAGGCTGCGCACTGGCCACCTCCCAGCATTCTAGCAGGGAGGCTGCGCACTGGCCACCTCCCAGCATTCTAGCAGGGAGGCTGCGCACTGGCCACCTCCCAGCATTCTAGCAGGGAGGCTGCGCACTGGCCACCTCCCAGCATTCTAGCAGGGGGGCTGCGCACTGGCCACCTCCCAGCATTCTAGCAGGGAGGCTGCGCACTGGCCACCTCCCAGCATTCTAGCAGGGAGGCTGCACACTGGCCACCTCCCAGCATTCTAGCAGGGAGGCTGCACACTGGCCACCTCCCAGCATTCTAGCAGGGAGGCTGCACACTGGCCACCTCCCAGCATTCTAGCAGGGAGGCTGCACACTGGCCACCTCCCAGCATTCTAGCAGGCAGGCTGCACACTGGCCACCTCCCAGCATTCTAGCAGGCAGGCCTGCACACGGGCCACCTCCCAGCATTCTAGCAGGCAGGCTGCACACGGCCACCTCCCAGCATTCTAGCAGGGAGGCTGCACACTGGCCACCTCCCAGCATCTAGCAGGGAGGCCGCACACTGGCCCTCCCAGCATTCTAGCAGGGAGGCCGCACACTGGCCACCTCCCAGCATTCTAGCAGGGAGGCTGCACACTGGCCACCTCCCAGCATTCTAGCAGGGAGCTGCACACTGGCCACCTCCCAGCATTCTAGCAGGGAGGCTGCACACTGGCCACCTCCCAGCATTCTAGCAGGGAGGCTGCACACTGGCCACCTCCCAGCATTCTAGCAGGGAGGCCGCACACTGGCCACCTCCCAGCATTCTAGCAGGGAGGCCGCACACTGGCCCTTCTAGTATGCACCAGCACATATAAGAAAAATAAAACCATATCATCTTGCTTTTGTTCTCTCTTCACTCTGCTCTGATCCACATGTCTCCAGATCCTCTTGATCTATGCACATACAAGCTGGCACTTGCTGATGACAGCATTGCACCAGCGTTTGGTGCTCCCCTGAGCTGTGATGCTGCTCTGAATTGCTGGTAGTGTAGTTCCAGGCAAGCTCCCAGCCTGAAGTTGTACACCAGGAGAACGAGGTGAGTATCTGTTGCTGCACAAAACACTATCATAAGGGCAATCTGACCATTGGCCCCCTGTAGCTTTGGGACCCAGTGGTAGCCCAGCTTCCCCTCATTATAATCCGCCTACGGTTAGAGGGCTGCAAATGAAGCAAAATGGAGATTAAAATGAGTTAAATCCCAGTTGCCATCTTTCTGCACCGTTTTCACATTACTTCTGGGTCCACTCATTAACCGTATGGATATTAACTTGTTCCCATGCTGTTCCTCTGTGACAGAGTCTGTGATTAGGCTCAGAAACAGTCTGAGGGTAACCAAAGAGCAGTGTAAAAATGAACTAAAATAATGGTGTGGGGTCCCCTGAATTTTGATACAAAGCACAGAAAAAGCAGAGGACTGAAGGCTGCAGCTTCCCCGCTGTGCGCTTTAACTTGGCTGGGTGTCAAAATACGGGGGACCCCACATGTTCTTATTTTTATTTTTTTTTCAATTATTTAAAAAAGTAATAATAAAAAAAAAACTTCCTGGGGTCCTCCCAAGTTTGAAACCCAGCCAAGTTAAAGCAGACAGGGGGGACTGGTATTCTTCACCTAAAAATAGAAGCCTGCAGCTGCGCCAGAATTGGCGCAACTATTAGATCCTCCAATTCTGGCGCTTACCTGGCTCATCCGTATTGTCCTGGTGTGGTGGCAATCTGGGTAATATAAGGGGTTAATGACAGCTGTGAATTGTCAAAAATTACATCTGCCATCAAGCCATAGGTTGGTAATTGTCTATGAGATCTTCTCCATTACTAACCTGTAAGTCAAAAGAAATAACACAAACACCAGAAAACCCTTATTTGAAATTAAAAAACATACACACCCCTGCAGGGCTGAAGTAATCCACACAATTTCCCACAAGGATCTTGGTTCTTCCAGATCCAGAAGCTGCAGTGATGGAAAACGCAACCTCTCATTGCAGCTATTGGGACATACTGACAGTTTTATGGGAGCCTTTGCCTGTGAAAAGTAGTGACATCACTGAGTTAACCGAAGTTCATAGCCGAGGGCTTCCCCACTGGGCATCAAAACCCGACATGGGGTCGCCCATATTTTAATAGCCAGCCAAAATAAAGCACAAGCTGCATGCTGCAGCTGTCTTCTTTATATGTGCTAGAGATCAGAATATGGGGGACACCATGCCATTTATTCCAATTATTTATTTTTACACTTGTGTTTATGGCAACCAATCATAGATGCTGGCACAGAGAGTGGGCAGGGGAATATTCGTAAGATATAATTAGGGGACCCGGAAGCAGTGTGAAAGCTTGGAAACTCTGTTGGAAAGTATAATTGTCCTGCTGTTATCCTCATTTTACATTGGTAAAACCTGCTGCTTGGCTATGCTGTAGAATTTCAACAATCTTTGTCCAGGGGGCCGAACCCAAACAGTAACACAGACTTCCCTGAGAGATCTGTTTACCAGGGCTGTGGAGTCGGAGTTTGTGTCAGTGTCCATTTTTTTGAAGTTGGTAGAAAATGGACCGACTTCAACTTCTAAAATATATAATAAATTGTGTGCAGTAGTTCAATGCAGTATGTGCTAAATATTTTTATGAATTACCGTATGTTCTAACTTTGTAGCTTGATTATTGTATCCTAATAATGACTACAAGCCTGAAGTAACTATTGTCGTACAATAAATTCATCACTTACATATGAGCCATGTATGAGGGAGTTGGATTCGGGGAAATTGAGGAGTCTGAGTCAGTGGTTTGGCTTACTGACTCTACAGCCTTACTACTAGCCTCGAGCGCTTTACAGTTTTGGTTTACCCATCACTAGTCATCACGCAGGATATAGAAAAACTAATGAATAGCTTTTAGTGTAATTAGGGAATGGTGGGGAATTTTTAATATATTAGAAAATGTATATTAGAAATACAATCTCCTCGTGCCCTTGGATCCTCTCGACCATTCGGGAGGGTCTGTTCTTGGAATTCGAGAGCCAGCCCCCTCCGTGTCTCGAGTCGCCTCCCTTCCTCAGTGGGACTCTCGCATGCTTTTTTTGTCGGGTCTGCGAGACCTGTTGGATTTGAGAGTGGTGTCCCCGGTTCCTCCCGGAGAAGAGGGCCAGGGGCACTACTCCAGGTTGTTTGTGGTGCGAAAACCCTCGGGGGCAACTCGTGTCATATTCAATCTAAAACTGTCCGGATCCGGACAAAAAAAGCTAGTGTGAAAGGGGCTTTAGTGTTGTAGAGTGGCAACCATGTGGATGATATTAAAGGGGGAGTCACACGCGTCAATGTCGTCAGTGAGATGATTGCTGACGACATTGACGGCTGATTGCTGGTGAGCTGTCACACAGACAGACTCACCAGCGATCAATTGACCAGAGACATCATGGAAACGATTTAAATATCGTTTCCACGATGTCTTGCTCCCGCTGCCAGCCTGCTGGAAGCGGGAGCAGGCTGGTCTCCAAGGTAAACTGCGGGTATCTAGGCAGCACGCGCTGCCTAGATACCCGACGTGTACCTTAGTTACCAGCCTCCTCCGCTCACCGGCTGGTATCTAAGGTACACAGCGGGTAACTAGGGACCCTAGTTACCCGCTGTGTACCTTAGATACCAGCCGGTGAGCAGAGGAGGCTGGTAACTAAGGTACACGTCGGGTATCTAGGCAGCGCGCGCTGCCTAGATACCCGCAGTTTACCTTGGATACCAGCTCCCAGCGCTTGTGAGAGGCGCTGGGAGCTGGAATATCGCTACTCCCGGTGTCACACGCAGCGATGCTGCGTGTCCACCGGGCGACAATCGCCAGGTTTTAGAGCAGGTTCTAAAACCTGGCGATCATCAACCAGCGATTTATCGCTGGTTGATTCAGTATGTCACACGCGTCAATATCGCTGCAACGTCACGTGCAGCCGAGATCGTGCAGGCGATATTGACGCGTGTGACTCCCCCTTTAGATTTCCCATTTCCCACTAGTTGTCTATAATTGGAGCTGCTGTCAGTGTCAGTGATTACACTGTTTCAGGATATCCTGTAGCTGCACATGGCCTCTGTGAACATTACATTTGCAAATATTACTGGCTACATTCATCTCTTGCCTCCAGGCCAGCTCTGAATAAACTAATTGTTGTCCATTGTTTGTATCACTTATTTGGTGCCTGAAACTGAACTGTAGCTAGAAATTTATACACTGGTTATAGGAATAAATCTATCCCTCTGTGTTGATGGATTAACTGAATTACACAAGCAATACAATTTTAATACAGAGTAATGGAAAGACTGCTACGGTAGTAGAATTTTTATTACAACACTGGTTATCTGATTCATAGGTGAGCGCTGCATTGGAGGAGGAGCACTCTAATAGTCTGATAGTTGATAATTGACTCTTAAACTTAAAATACCTGTTCACACTCCGCAGGTAACCTTTGTGCCAATGGTTAACAGCAGTTTAAAACTTTGCAAGCTTATCAGCAAGTTCACTACGAAAGAGATTTTCTTTTGTTTCTTGAATAAGTAATGTATTGAGATGAGGCTTTTTGATGAAGAAATGTTACGGTGTATTTTTGATAACTATTGTCATTTGCTAAAATCATACATGGTTTTAGTTTGTATGTAGTATACAGTCAAAGTCCAATATTTTATTGTAGTTTTCCAGCACTTATTAGCATCACATGCATAGTATCTTGTATATAGTGCTATCCTTGTGATGAGAGCGACAGTCTGCTGCATGCATGACCAATATTGACATGAATTAATTGATTTTAGCCAAAGTTCTGGCACAGATCCCAGTTACACTTCATTGTTAATTTCATGCTGGATTTTTATCATTTTTTTTTTTTCCCATCTCCCAATGGCGTCTTTCATCCCACAATTCATCTTGTTCGCGTTCAGCATTTGACCCAATAACTGACGGTTAGGTCCTTGTCTTCCTAACTTACTACCTGTATTAGTGGTTCTATTTCTACCCAAAACCATGCTGTTACCCAGTACGAGTATCTTGCATGCGTCTTGCTCAGTGTGTCTCTTGCCTCGGACAACTTTACTATCTCTGCAGTAATGACACTTTTATCCTCCACTTGTAGTAATCATCCTACATGACTTCAATACATATGAGAATGCTACTGTCTTTTTATCCAACAGTCTTTCAAAAACTGAACTTTATTATGACTTTTTGCGTCTTCCTTTCAAATCTGTATAGCTTAGCAGCAGGACTGTGAAGTCAGTGAGCCTATCCACCGACTCCAACTCCTCATTGATAAATTTATTGTAATAGAATGATAGCTTTAATCATTATGATATAATAATCAAGATATTTAGATAGAGCACAATAATTCATATTAGGCTACGTTCACACACATCGCTTTTTTTCAGCGTTTTGCACCCGCGCAAAAAAGCCCGTAAGCAAACGGGGTGCATTCACACACCACATTTTTTTACGGGCGCACTTCTCCCCAAAAGCGCAGGGGAGCAGTGATGTCACATAGGGGAGGCACAATCCTGTTCCTCCTCCCCTATGTGACATCTGTCACAGCCCCTTTTGGGTTTCGCAGTGTATTAATATACACTAAGAAACCCAAATTAAACAAAGGCAATTATGTTAAAAATAATAAAAATTGAATACTTACCCTCCACCGAGTGTTCCGGGAGCCAGAAAATCCACAGGTATCGACCTACCAGCACCTGGCAAAATCGGTGATTGGCCGCTCGTGGTCATGAGATATGTGACGCGCTATGACGCACACATCACGTGACCACGAGCAGCCAATCAGCAACGACAGGTCCTGGAAGGTCAGTACCTGTGTACCTCTCTTGGCTCCCTGTAGCCGGAACACCCGGCGGAGAAGTAAGTGTTCATTCTTTATTATTTTTCACACATTTGCCTTAGTTTAATTTGGGTTTCACAGTGTATATTAATACACTACGAAACTCAAATGGGCTGTGACAGATGTCACACAGCGGAGGAGGAACAGGATTGTTCCTTCCCTGTGTGATATCAGTGCCAGCATATTCCCGCTGGAATTGTGCATCGTCTGAATGGCGATGCGTAATTCCAGTGGTGATAATGGGCCTCTATGGGAGAAGGTGCTGCTGCGTAACATGTCAATTCTTTTTACGCCTGCGCTTTCTCCCATAAAAGCGCTGAGTATAATTATGCAGTGTCTGTACAGCAAAGTGAATTTCACATTCACTTTGTCAGCAGATGCAGAGGCACATTGCATTTTTGAAAAGTGCACGCAAAAAAACGCTCAAAAATGTGCAATGTGTGAACGTAGCCTTAATAATATTTAGCACATACTGCATTGAACTACTGTACCCAATTTATTACATATTTTGAGTCTGTCAATTTAATATTCTACCAAAATAAACAGTGACTCTGATGGCCACTTTACACACACCAAATTATCTGTCCAACTTCTGACCAACTTACTGGTTGCAGTGAAATCATGGACACATTGCTCCATTTTGTGGCTGTGTACAAATGGAACAATGTGTCCATTATTTCACTGCAACTAGTAAGTTGTTCAGAAGTTGGACAGATAAGTTGGTGTGTGTAAAGTGGCCCTGACTCTACAGTTCTACTTAGCAGAATGAGTTTGCAGTACCATGGCCCACAATTAGAACCACATTTTCCAACAAATTCTTACCACTAAATAGGTCAAATGATAGGTGGAATATATTGTACTAGATTGTGTAAAGTTGTATCAAAAAGAAAGTAATGTGTTATTTGGCACACACTGTCAAAAATGTTTTGAAATATTTCCATATTTTATCAATTAACCCCTACCTTTATAATTTCAATGCTATTGTGTCATATTGCAATAACTACTTGGCTTTCTTGAAATAGTTTTGACTTCTCCTGTCTTTTACTTTTTAGATTAAAGGGGTTTTCCAGTTTTTGATAACCCCCCCCCACCTCACCCACTGCTAAAGTTGTTGAAAAAAACCTGGCTGTTATTTGACTGCTGCACTGACTTTGTCAGCGGCACATAGCTCAGCAGTTGTGCTTGAGTTGATGGCACAAACCACTCACTATTTGGCTGCAGTGCTATTCAAGTTACTATGGTGTTGCAGACACTATTGGACACTGAGCAGCATAGGAGACTCACTGTATGATATGGGGAAAATGGATAAAGCTGTGTGTGTGTGTTATTTTTTCCTGTGCTTCTGCTTTACTCACTGTCACCGGCTTCTCCATAGAGTGTCCACTGCTGCTTCCTGTGTCTGATATATTGTCTGCTGTGTTGACATCAGTTCAGAAGACTACACTGTGTACTACTCGGTGAACGAAACAGAGAAGAGGAGTCACTCTGACTGTCAACAAGAGGGTCTCTCGGTGTGTACAGAGAACCCAAAATACCTCAATGACAGCATCATATTCAACCACATCAATGGGAAGCCACTGAATGTGACAATCTTGCAAGCATATGCACCAACATAAGATGCACCGTATAAGGACATTAAAGACTTCTATGTACAAGTCCAAAGTACACTCGATTGAATCCCAAAGCAAGACATCATCTACATCATGGGACACTTCAACTCCAAAGTGAAAGCAGGGGTGGTCAGCAAACATGGCCTGGGTAAAAGGAACGAAGCTGGCAACCGCTTTGTTCAGTTTTGCCTGGAGAACGAGCTTGTAATCCCCAACACTTTCTTCACCCAACTGAAGCGACATTTCGACACCTGGATATCCCCAAATGGCCAGAACCGCAATCAGGTTAATATATACTCTGCCGCAAAGACTCTACCTTGTGCAGACTAAGGATCAGATCACCAGTTCCAGCCATACAGAAACGTTTTGACATCCGCAAAATACCCTCACCGTACGCTGTCTAATTAAAGAACAGGCTCGACTTGCTTACAGATGACTAAAAGAATTTTGATTAATTGCGCGCTGAAATTAAAGAAATACTTTTCAAAACAGCAGAAGAACAAGTGCCACACAAGGATCGAACACAGGGAGGCAATTGGCTAACTGCATCCACCCTCCAGATTGTCAGCAAGAGAAGAGAGGCAAAAGCCAGAGGATTTATAGACGAAGAGACTACTTCCAATGAGAGGCCAGGAAAGCTAAGAACACCTTTCTGTATGAGCGATGCATGAAGCATGAAGATGCATACAAGAAAGGCCATACCAAGGATTTATTTGCTTTCATAAAATGAGTGAAAGCCATTTACAGCCCGACAAGGAAACATCAGGAACAGTGATGGAATCGAGGTTAGCGACCAACATAGCATTAAGGTCAGATGGAAAGAATACACAGAGGAATTATATGCCACCACTAGCAATAACCTCTCGGTTGAACTCTGTCCAAGACGATCCAGAGCCCGATCTGCTGGATAGTGAAGTGGAATGGACAATAAAACTATTGCCAAACACAGCACCTCGTATCGATGGAATTTCTGCAGAACTGCTGAAACGCATCTCCACAGCAGTGATAACAGCACTATGTTTCCATTCCCATGGCCATGAGCGTGACTTCCATATCTTTTGACAATTGGTCTTCATCCCATTGCCAAAGAAAGATAACCTGAGAGACTGTGACAACTATAGAACCATGGCCCTGATCCCACAAGCCAGCAAGATACTGAAAATCATCTTAAAGAGACTAAGCATGATCCTTGATTGCGAACTTTCAGACAACCAAGCTCGTTTTTGCAGAGGCCAGGGAACCTGAGACCACATTGCCAACATAAGATGGATCATGGAGAAGGTGAGGGAATAGCAGAAGGAGCTCTATGTGTGCTTCATTGATCACCCCAGAGTTGGGGAACTCCAGGCTTCAAGAGCCACCAACAGGTCATGTTTTCAGGATTACCTTAGTATTGCACAGATTGTAATTGAATCACCTGCACTGGTAATGATTCCAAACCTTGTGCAATGCTAATATGACCTGTTAACAGCCATTGAGGCCTGGAGTTCCACACCCCTGGATTACACCAAGGTCTGGAAATCGTTGTATGAGCTAGGAGTACCTATACACCTGATCAAATTGATCAAGTCATTCTATGACAACCAGGAAGCTACAGTACATACCAGATTTGGGGATACAGAGTATTTTAAGATCGAAAAGGGAACAAGACAAGGCTGCATCCGCTAACCTTTCCTCTTCAAACCGCTACTGGGAAGTCATCTTAAGGAAGCTTGACTTGAATAAATCATCAGTTGGTGTGAGAATAGGTGGAAGGTTCATTAACAACCTGAGATGCGCAGATGATACCACCCTTTTGTCCGAAAATGGGAACGATCTGAGGAAACTGATCTTAGAGCTCAGTAAAGAAAGCAAGAACTTTGGTTTGCATCTGAATGTGAAGAAGACCAAGATAAAAACTACTGCCAGCGAGAAGGTGAATTTGAAGATAGACAGTGAAGAAATGGAAATGGTAGACCGTTTCATCTTCTTTGGGTCCCTCATGGATTGTAACGACGGCTTTACAACTGAAATCTAGCAGCGACTTGCAATGGGTCGTGCGGCAATGATGAGCATGAAGCAACTGTGGAAGTGCAAGGACATCTCGATCAACACCAAATGATGATTCGTCACAGCCATATGCATTCCCAATCATGTTGTACGGGTGCGAGATGTGGACTTTGACAATGGTTGATCAACGAAAGATCGATTTCTTTGAAGTGTGGTGCTGGAGGAGTCTCCTACAAATCTTGTGAACTGCCAAGATCACAAATAAGGCTGTTCTGGAACGTGTCAATCCACAGTCGTCCCTGGTAGAAAGACATAAAACAGAAAGAGTCTTGCTTCGGCTATGTGATGAGAGCAAGCTTCCTTGAGAAGGACATGATGCTTGGTGTGGTCAATAGCAGTAGAGGTTGCGGAAGACCTATGACCCGCTGGCTGGACACCCTCTTGGCAGACACTGGAATGAACATCAGAGAAGAATGCTGTGACAAACAGAGCAGCTTGGAGGAAGATGGTTGACATGGTGTCCAACATTTAGACACGACTGGATGGAATTGGAATTGGTGTTGACATCACTACGACAGTGTTCAAGCCAATTGGTGAGCTCAGCAATTCATGCTGTCAACTTTCGTAGATATGCTATGGTAGTATTGAAATAAGTGCTGTTGATGTGGCTGATTGGACTGCATTCTGGGGAGTTATAAAAGTGTGTGTGTGTGTGTTTTGTTTGTTTGTTTGTTTGGTGTTTTTTTTTTTTTTTTTTAAATACTTAAGCAGATCGAGAGGGTTTTCCCAAACCAGAAAAATATATATTTTATTATGAGAAATATGAGGAGTCAGAATTATCTCAAGATGGCTGGTTTACTGCCAAGAAGTTAAGGTAATGTCACATAGTAACATAAGTATGTTAGGTTAGTTGATGCTGGACAAGCACTGGTAATACTCATTTTGATACTCTGTAATGTCTTGATCCTATTTGTACTTGAGTTGCCTTGTGAATTGCTGCAAAATATGTTTGCCATTAAATATGATTTACTTGTTTAGACAACCTTACAAACTGATGAAGTGAAAAATGTCCCCTGTGGTACCAGGTATGTACATATATTGTAACTTACAAAGTTATTGTTCAGGATCGTATGTATATTACAGCTCATTTGAAAATGTGTCTTGCCTTGTTATTTTCAATACTTTGCTCACACAATGTCTTCTATGTATCAGTACATGTCAGATCTAAGATTTGCTATATTAACTTTGTAGTATGACTATCGTTATTTAGTTGCACTTAGTCATGCCTTAAATTGTTGACACAATTGAAATTCTTAAAGAGAATGAAGTATTTCTCCTAGAAAACTATTGCAACTACATATTTTGTTATGCACACTTTATTTCCTTTATGTGTATTAGAACATGAAAAAACATAGAAAAAAGGAAAATGGGACATAATTTCACCTTTAACCGCTTCCCATCCCGACGTATCTTCTTTGTCCTGATTGCCAAGGTGTTCCCAATCAAGGAAGTATGGTGTACGTCCTGGCAATTTTATGGACACAGGAACTGTGTCCGCCCAATTGCTACCGGATCTTTGACATGTGAAAGCCGAGACCCGGCTCTTACAGCCATGAATGGTGCCTGCCCTTGGCTGTTTATCCCCTTAAATCTGGGGTGGGCAACCATTTTTCTGCTGGGGGCCATTTGGAAATTTCTACAATCCTTCGGGGGCCGTACCAATTTATCAACTTGAAAATTACCTACTATATTTGGTTAAACTATCAACTTCCCCCTACTGTGGTGGCTGGAGCTGCTTCTCTTTTGGCTTGGGTGATATTGGTCATGTTGCTTCTCAACTGCTGTTCCAGGTTTGCTAGAACCCTAGACATCACAGGAGAGGCTGGAAGCTTATACCTCACTGGGGAGGCCGGGTGTGGGGCATAGAGATCACTGGAGAGCTGGATTTAAAGGGCAGACAGTCCACAAAACATGTCTGCCAGTCTGAGCACTGCAATCCCCAGGAATCTGCCTGGGGGCCACAAAAAAGTCATAGAGGGCCGCATTCGACCCTGGGACATGAGGTTCCCCCACCCCTGCCTTAAATGCTGTGATAAATAGAAAATGCAGGATTTAGGAGGTTGTGAGAGGCCTGCCCTCCTCCCAAGCAGTCGGGACACCTATGTCGTGATCATGGGAGCTCAATCACTGCCATGGCAACTCAAGGTGGTCGTCATGATGACCTTTGGGTCACCGAACTACAGAAAGTCTCTTACACTTTGTACCAAAGAAAACTCCAACCTATCCTGCAAAAAAGCAAGCTATTACATCACTTTCAGCAAAGAAATAAAAACACTACAGCCTTCAAAATTCAGTGATGCAAAAAAATCTTTTTTTTTTCTTACAACATAGTGAGTTTTTAGTGTGATGGTAGCCAAATCTTAAAAAAACTATAGAAATCTGACATCGCTTTTCCCACTGGAAAATTCACCGTGGTCCAGCGGTCTCCCATCTTTTTGCGTGTCTATTTAGATGACCGTTTTGTGCACCTTTTGAAAAATGCACCAATGAACAGAGGCCAAATGTAGTCCAGAACGACTCTGCTGCATCATTATAGTGAATGGATCCATCGGGGGTTTCACCTGAATCATGTGTTTTGGAGATGTAGATGGTAATACGAATGTACGTGCACAGTATAAATGAAGACTGATCCAAAATGTTCTGTACCCAAAACTGCCATTAATCGCATTCAACTCAATCCACAAAAAAACTAGTCCCCACTCAGGTCCATCATCTGTTAATGAAAATTTGGGGGGCTTCCATGTGGTAGCGCAAAGGCTCTTAAAAGCACTATGGCTCCTCATCCCCAAAAAAGAAAAATGGCAAAACCTGCGCTTCCAAGTACATCCCCTCCCTTCTGATCACCACAATTTGTCTAAACCACAGTTAAAGTCCATATGTTTGGCATTGTCATGGTGAGGAAGCCCACTTCATTTACGGAATGTGTGTTTCCAAAAGCACATATATACTTTATAAAAGATCTGGCTCAACCACTGATCCGGGTGCCAAAGTGAAAAAAAAGGCCAGGTAATAAAGTCTATCACTGGCACACCGTCAATGAGAAGCTTGAGAAGTCATATCTTTATGATGTTTTTTTTTATTCATATGCAGTTGTGAAGTTAAACAATCAACGTTTCGACCCAACAGTGGGTCTTCATCAGGATTGGTCTAGTAAAAGCATATACAAACCAAAATCAAAAACAGTAATAAAGAACAGTCATGTGTTGTGATCTATGTGAATCTCATGCAATTCTTTAAGTGGTGTCTATAATTAGGAACGTGTGCATGTCATAGTGAAGTTATGATGTGATATTTAGTATGCAGGAAACTACTGGATGCATTATATAGTTAGAGAGTGAATCAAAAGAGTGAAGTTATGATAGTGTGAAATTGAGCTGGGGAGCTGCAGAGTGAACGGGATTAAGTGGGTCAAGATAGTGTGGAATATTCTATGGGGTAGTGAACTAATCGAAATGGGTAATTTCAGGATGGATTATCAATACCTTCTAATGGTCCAATATCCGTTTGAATGAACATAGCATGGCTATTAAGCCTAAGCCTAGGAATGAGAGACCAATATACATATATATGAGTATATAAGACTATGGGTTTATGAGACATTGATATCTTTAAGGGTTTTCTAAGTTAACAATAAAGCTAGAAGACGGTTACCTCTAGAAACGTGACAGAAGTTAAAGAGTTTTATTTATATATGTATATATACCTGTTAGAGCAAACTCTTGGTTTGCTATGTTTTTTTTTTTGAACCATCATTTTTATTACCGTATATACTCGTGTATAAGCCGACCCGTGTATAAGCCGACCCCCCCCTACTTTTGCCCCCCAAATCCTGGGAAAACCTATTGACTCGTGTATAAGCCGAGGGTGGACCCCAGCACAGGTATACAGCCCCCAGCAGTGTGGTATACAGGCCCCCAATGGTAGTATACAGCAGCCTCCCCAGTGGCATATACAGGCCCCAGTAGTATATACAGCAACCCCAGTGGTATACAGCAGCCTCCCCAGTGGTATATACAGACCCCACCAGTATATACAGCAGCCCCAGTGGTATATACAGCAGCCCCAGTGGTATATACAGCAGCCCCAGTGGTATATACAGCAGCCCCAGTGGTATATACAGCAGCCCCAGTGGTATATACAGCAGCCCCAGTGGTATATACAGCAGCCCCAGTGGTATATACAGCAGCCCCAGTGGTGTATACAGCAGCCCCAGTGGTGTATACAGCAGCCCCAGTGGTATATACAGCAGCCCCAGTGGTATACAGGCCCCAGCAGTATATACAGCAGCCCTGGGGGTATACAGCAGCCCCCAGGGGTTATACAGCACCCCCCAGTGGTTATACAGAAGCCCCCAGGGGGTAATACAGCGGCCCCCTGGGGGGGTATCCAGCAGCCCCCAAATGCTGGCACTCACCCCCCCCTCCTGCTTATCTTACCATCCCGGTCTTCTGCTCAGCGCCGCTCCTCGGTGCTCCGTTCTTCATGCTCCGTCCTCGCTGCATCCGGGATCTCCGGCCGTCGCACGATGACGTCATATGCCTGCGACGGCCGGGGATCCCGGATGTAGCTGGACGGGAGGATGAAGAACGGAGCACCGAGGAGCGGCGCTGAGCAGAAGACCGGGATGGTAAGATAAGCAGCGGGGTGGGGGGGCCAGTATTTGGGGGCATATATGAACTGCTTCCCCCCTGCCGCTGATTGACAGGGGGAAGCAGTGCATATATAATGAGCGGCCCCACGTGACGGGGCCGCTCATACAGCAGCCTCTCCCCGCCTCCTGCAGCCTCTACAGCCCCGGACACAGAGCCCAGAGCATCACATACCGTATTGACCCGTGTATAAGCCGAGGGGGAGACTTTTCAGCCCAAATTTTGGGCTGAAAAACTCGGCTTATACACGAGTATATACGGTATGTATTTAATTTCCATACATCCAAGAATATACAATGACATATACACCATTGGTTGCAGAATACAGCAATAATAATTGAAAAACCTTATGAACAATACATTAAGGTAGAAAAATGTGTAAACCAAACAAAAACGTCATAAACCCACCCATAACCTTCCCTAATGCCTGTTTCATTAGCTAGATGTCACTTAATTAGACACGTCTTGACCAAAGAAATTTATTAGCTAAAGATATCCAATTCAATTTTTAGTTATTGCATCTCCGTTTACCTAGAGTGCCTTTTAAGTCTTCCACCGCGTACCACTCTGTGTGTTTATAAAGAATCATAAAATTCCCTATCTCTGCGTTTGAGAATGTTTTTAAAATGAAAGGTTTCCATTTGTAAAAAAAATTTTTAGTCAATCTAGTGGGGTTTCTTAGTGTTTCCAAGGATTCTAAGTTTAATGTTTTTTTAATTGTAGTGCGTACTTCTTCAATCGAGGGAACAGTTTCGTGAATCTAATGTAATAACAGTAGCCTCTTAGCCACTAAAGAAATTGTGTGGAATAGGGTGTGTATCCGACCCCTTGAGGAAGTGGCCATTGAATAATGGAATAGCCATAGTAATGGGTCATGTCTGCCTTCAGCTGGATACAGTCCCTCTGCCAGGTCTCCCACTTTTTCCCAGTAATTTTGTGTTTCAACACAGAACCACATCCCGTGCTCCAAATCGGTCAGGGGGGTCCGGCATTTCGGACAGTGAACCCATCTTCCTCTATTTGTTGGAGAAGGTGGGATGTTGAACCCTTTAATTATGCCGTGCATTAGTCTATATTGTGTATCTCTCCACTTTTCATTAGTGATATTTTTCCTTATCGTTTCCCATCCCATAAGTATGTTTTGTGTTAAGTCTGGGTCTGTGAAATGTTTTCTCCATAAGGAGAATAGTTTATTGGTCCCCAACGGTCTTAGAGTTTTTTGTAGTTTGTTGTACAAGGAGGATATTGACGTGTCACCGTTTGTAGACCTCAACAGCACCCCCACTCTCCTCCCTCAATCTCAGCTGAAACATCACGCAATCGGGACAATAGATGTTTTTGTATTTGCAAGCATTGTAACCATTGGGACCTTGGGAGATTAAATTTGTTTAGGATTTCTTCGCTAGTTAGCCATCTTTTCTCCCCCGTGTGCATGAGGTCCCCTAGCGTTTTAACCCCCTTCTCTCTCCATGTCTTGAAAAGTAAATTTTTCTGGTCATCATAATGGGAGACCCAGACAATGGGGTTTAGGGCACTGCCCTCCGGAGGTCACACTAGGTACTACAAGTTTGTAGACACCGCCTCCTCCGCTTATAAACCCCTACCGCAGGGAACATCCTCAGTTTTAAACTTAGTGTGCTCGGAGGATCACGCTTTGCTTGCACTTCACTGCATTCTCACAGCTTACGTGATGGCGTCTGAAGACAAGGTAAAAAGGTTCCAGTCGGGACCTGCGACAGCCTCCCCGCTCACCCTTGTGGAACACGCAGGTGGAGGTACCGGAGGGCCTAGGGCCTGGACACTTTGTGTTCTCCCGGTACGCTGTTGCGCTCCTTTCCATCCCTCTCTGGGGGGCTCTGGAGAGTGGGAGATGGGAGCCTTGCACAGCTCCGCTCCGTCCGAGGCCTCCCTAAATGGTGCTTACAGACCGGACTGGAGCCAGCCCAGTCCGAGGCCTCCCTAAATGGTGCTTACACTTCGGACTGGTGCTGCACCCCCGTCCGAGGCCTCCCTAAATGGTGCTTACAGACCGGACCGGCACTGAGGCACTCTGTGTCTCCTGTGTGCCTGGGGGTAGTGTCTGTCACTTTATGTGGCCTGACACTCAGACCGCGCGTTACCCTCGGGTCCGCGGTTCTGCGGGTGTACCCTGTGCTGGGGTCACCCTGGCTGACCGCCCTGTGTGTCACAGGGGTTGAGGCCGTGGGCTGCGGATGTTTTGTTTGTACATGCAGTCTGTGTATAACTTTTTACACTCTTTCCCGCGCTGCGGGCTCCGGCTCCCTCATGCTGAGGCTGCTTGGAGGAGGGGAAGCAGCCCGTGCGGTGACGTCATCGATGGGCGTGTGTGTGTGTTTCCCGCGTGTCTTCGGCGCCGCCCACAGTTTTACTGTCGGCGGCCATCTTTACCCTCACTTCCCGGTTGGGATTTGTATGCAGCGTGCGCCTGCACTCCAAAGGGGAGACCGGAAACCGTCGCGGAGGTCACACACACACACCGCTTCCTCATACCGCTTTACTGCGGTCGGTAAGCCACCGGGACTCCCGGTTTTGTTGTCTGCATTTTGGCTTATCTTCCCCTACTGTGGCGATGTCCTCAGCCGGGAAGCGTGCTGCTAGGGCGGCAGAGACCACCATTACCTGTGCTACATGCAATGGAACACTGGTGGAGGGGTCCTGCAATAACTGCGGACGCCCAGAGGCCCGGGCTGGCACTGCTGAGTCAGCAGCTCCGGTGCTATACCCTGAGGTTCAGGTGATCTCAGGGCCATGGGAGACTCAGAATAAGATCAATGAATCTCTGTTGTCTCAGCTGTCCTCCATGTCGCAATCCCTGGAGGCACTTAATAGGAGGCTGGATAGCCCAGCTACTCCGTCCAGTTACCCCCGGGTGTCTCCCTCTTCTGCTGTGAGACCCCTTAAGCGGGCTCGTCGTGAGGAGTCACCCGAGCTCCAGGCTCTCTCTGAGGAGGAGCGTTCCTCTGATGGTGAGGATGATGGGGGTTCAAATTTCGGGTCTGTGTCTATATCTGAACCACCAGACTGGGTGGAGGATCTGGTGTCCTCTATCAACGAGACCTTACGTCTCGTGACACCCCCTGAGGAGGTGACGGTGCACCCGAAGGAGGTCTATCAATGGCTGCGGCCAGAGGCTAGACCAAGTGGCTCTTTCATGGACCACACTAATTTTGGAAGGGTGGTTAGAGCACCCAGGTTACATCCTGGGCGGCGCTATGTCCGCAAACCTAAGGACAATCGCTTCCCCTTCTCCCAGGAGGTGCTTCAGGAGTGGTCGCAGTCCCCGAAGGTGGACGCTTCCATGACCAGGATTGCTGCACGCTCCCTTTTCTCTGCCTCTGATAGCTCCTCACTGAAGGATGCGACGGATAGACAGGTCGAGCAGCTCGCCAAGTCTTCCTATGAGGCTGTGGGGTCTTCATTTGCCCCTAATTTTGCCATGGTCTGGACCTTACAAGCGATTACTACCTGCTTGGATGGTATCTCTGACCTGGCAAGATCAAGTCCAGAGGTCCTAGCACTTACCGAAAGGGCAAGGGCCTATGCGGACTACGCCAGGACGGCGACTCTGGAAACTGCCACTCGCTCAGCTGTGGCTTCGGCCAATGCTATAGCGATCCGCAGGTTGTTGTGGCTGCGTCTTTGGGACTCAGATGCCACATCCAAGAAGATTTTGCAGAATCTTCCGTTTGCTGGTGACAGGCTTTTTGGCACCGAACTGGACAAGCTGATAAAGGATTCTGCTGAGTCTAAGATACCGCAGAATAAGCCTAAGCCACGGTATACCGTTAAAAGGAACCCAAAACAGTGGTCCTTTCGTTCCAGCTCGCAGTCATCAGCACCGTCCACTCGCACGGACCGAGGGGGAAAGCCCGCTTCCCAGTGGCGCTCTAAGAGTCGTCCAAAGAAGCCGGCGGGGGCGGCAGCTGCCACCCCCAAACCCGCCTCTACATGACTCGCTCTCTCATCCTGCCTCCCCACAGGTGGGGGGCCGCTTGTCTCGCTTTCAGGACAAGTGGCTACTTCACGTTCAAGACCAGTGGGTTCGAGACGTGATCTCGCGAGGGTACAGGATAGAGCTGACATCAAAGCCGATATCCCGATTCCATCGGTCGGTCCCATCACCAGAAAAGGCTCAGGCTTTTTACCAGGTGTTGGAGGGTCTCCGCAGAGACGGAGTGGTGGTCCCGGTGCCTTCCGGAGAGAGGTTCAGGGGTTTTTACTCCAACCTCTTTATCGTCCCGAAGAAGGACGGATCCTTCCGCCCAGTACTGGACCTGAAGTTGTTCAACCATCACGTGTTGGTTCGGAAGTTCCGTATGGAATCACTGCGCTCCGTGATCGCAGCTGTGTCACAGGGGGACTTCCTAGCGTCCATAGATATCAGAGACGCTTACCTTCACGTACCCATTGCACCGGCTCATCAGCGCTGGTTGCGATTCGCAGTGGGGGAAGAACACTTCCAATTTGTGGCTCTGCCGTTCGGGTTGGCCTCGGCACCGCGGGTGTTCACAAAAGTGATGGCCTCCATGATGGCTCTCCTGCACATGCAGGGACATGCCGTCATTCCCTATTTAGACGACCTGCTGGTCAAGGCGCCATCAGAACACCTCTGTCAAGAGAGCCTGGATGTGACCATGCGGTCTCTGGAACAGTTCGGTTGGCTCCTCAATATTCAGAAGTCAACGCTAGTTCCGACCCAGTCTTTGACATATCTGGGCATGGACTTCAACACAGCCTCAGCCCT
The DNA here is from genome assembly GCA_033576535.1 of Allobates femoralis. Classification (NCBI taxonomy): domain Eukaryota; kingdom Metazoa; phylum Chordata; class Amphibia; order Anura; family Aromobatidae; genus Allobates; species Allobates femoralis. Next base: position 192,955,659 of record JARQOC010000006.1, on the reverse strand, counting down.
GGTGTCTCTGCCACGAGTCAAACAGATGGCGATCCAATCAGGAGTACAAGCAGTCCTCCTGTCACCACAATCATCCCTACGGGTGTTGATGAAGCTGGTGGGGCGCATGGTGGCAGCAATAGAGGTGGTGCCGTTCGCACAATTTCGCCTCCGTCCTCTTCAGCTGGAGATTCTCCGCAGGTGGGACAAGAGGACGATCTCTCTGAATCGGCTGGTGACCCTTTCCCTACCGACCAGGGATTCCCTGCAGTGGTGGCTACAGCCACATCACTTGTCTCGGGGCCGGTCCTTCATCAAACCGTCATGGTTAGTGGTGACCACCGACGCCAGTCTGAAGGGCTGGGGGCGGTGTTCTTGCACCACAGGGCCCAAGGCCTCTGGACTCAGTCGGAGTCGGCGTTGCAGATCAACGTACTGGAGATCAAGGCGATCTATCTGGCACTCCTGGCTTTTCAGAGATTCCTCTCAGGACAACCCATTCGGGTTCAGTCCGACAATGCGACGGCCGTCGCTTATATAAATCATCAAGGAGGAACCAGGAGTGCAGAGGCTCTGGCCGAAGTCCACCGCATCCTATCCTGGACGGAGGACAACAACTGCTTGATCTCCGCAGTTCACATCCCAGGGGTCGAAAACTGGGAGGCCGACTATCTGAGCAGACAGGGGATGGACGCCGGAGAGTGGTCTCTTCATCCAGACGTCTTCCAGGACATCTGCAGCAGATGGGGCACTCCGGACGTGGATCTGATGGCCTCACGGCTGAATCATCAGGTTCCGCAATACATGGCGAGGTCATGGGACCCCCAGTCTCTGGGAGCGGACGCCCTGATCTTGACTTGGTCCAGATTCCATCTACCATATGTGTTCCCGCCTCTGGCTCTGATTCCCAGGGTGCTGTGGAAAATCAGGTCGGAGTGCAGCGTAGCCATTCTAGTGGCTCCAGACTGGCCCAGGAGGTCCTGGTATCCGGACCTGTGGCAACTGTCAGGCGGACACAGGTGGGCTCTTCCAGAACGCGCAGATTTACTCGCGCAAGGCCCATTCTTCCACCTCAATTCCAGGGCCCTCAGATTGACTGCATGGCTCTTGAGGCCTGGCTGCTGACATCCAGGGGTTTCTCCCCTACGGTGGTTGCCACTATGAATCGGGCTAGGAAGCCAGTTTCCAGGAAGATGTACCACAGAACGTGGAAAATCTTTTTTACTTGGTGTGCCTCTGGCGGACGGTCTCCGTGGCCCTTGTCCATCCCGACGTTGTTGGCTTTCCTACAGTCGGGTTTGGAATTGGGATTCTCCCTTGGCTCTTTGAAAGGTCAAGTATCAGCACTTTCTGTGCTGTTTGACAGGCGATTGGCGCTCCTCCCGAAGGTCCGTCAATTTCTGCAGGGGGTGTCACGGATGGTTCCGCCCTACAAGAGACCTCTAGACCCTTGGGACCTTAACATGGTCCTGGCGGCATTGCAGAATCCGCCGTTTGAGCCTCTGAGGGAGGTTTCTCTATCTAGTCTATCCCAGAAAGTGACCTTTCTGGTGGCGATTACATCTCTGAGGAGGGTTTCAGAATTGGCTGCACTATCGTGCAAGTCACCCTTTCTGGTGGTTCACCAAGACAAGGTGGTGTTGCGTCCACGGCCAGAATTCTTGCCGAAGGTGGTTTCAACTTTCCACCTGAACCAGGAGATTGTTCTCCCATCATTTTGCCCCGCTCCCGTTCATCAGGTTGAACGCGACCTCCATACTCTGGATCTCGTGAGAGCTATACGCATTTATGTGTCTAGGACCGCCTCCTTTAGGAGTTCGGATTCCTTATTTGTTCTTACGACAGGTCGCTGTAAGGGGTCCGCGGCGTCGAAATCGACATTGGCCAGATGGATTAAGGCTTCCATCCAGGAGGCTTACCGGACTTCTGGTTTGCCTCTCCCGGTGGGATTGAAGGCTCACTCTACCAGAGCCGTAGGTGCCTCCTGGGCTTTGCGACATAGAGCGTCTGCTCTACAGGTGTGTCAGGCGGCCACTTGGTCCAGCCTGCACACTTTCTCTAAGCACTATATGGTGCATGCCCATGCCTCTGCGGATGCAAGTTTGGGCAGGCGGGTCCTCCAGGCGGCGGTTGCCCACCTTTAAAAGGGAACCATGTGTTATCCGTCTTGTTGAGGAACTCTTCCCGCCCTGGGGTATTGCTTTAGGACATCCCCATTGTCTGGGTCTCCCATTATGATGACCAGAAAAAAGAGAATTTTGTTTACGTACCGTAAATTCTTTTTTCTTTAATCATCAATGGGAGACCCAGCACCCACCCAGTTGTTCCTTTGCATGTTTTGCATTTGCTCTGTTCTCTGTTGAGACAGTGTTTGCCGGGTTGTTGAACCGTTTGTGCACGGCATTCTTCCCGATGTTTCGGGTGTGGTTTATTTCCTCCTCGCAGCTTGTAGACCAAACTGAGGATGTTCCCTGCGGTAGGGGTTTATAAGCGGAGGAGGCGGTGTCTACAAACTTGTAGTACCTAGTGTGACCTCCGGAGGGCAGTGCCCTAAACCCCATTGTCTGGGTCTCCCATTGATGATTAAAGAAAAAAGAAATTACGGTACGTAAACAAAATTCTCTTTATCCGCCCCTTGCGGGAAGGAAGGAAGGAGCAGCCCAGGGGTTCAGCATTTTAGAGATCTGCCATGAGAGCTTCATTTTTTTCCTCACTGTCTTCCAAGTCATCGCAGTGTCTCTGTAAATGGCTGAACATTTAATTCTTGGAGCCGATAAGTCCCACGGTTTGGAGAACTCCCCCTCCAGGCCCACATCGGAAAACTTGGAGGTATTGTTGGTCCAGTCTAGTACGTTCCTCATGATGCATGCCAAATTGTAGCCCCTAATATCCGGGACTTTCAGTCCTCCCTCCTCTCTGGATTGCATCAAGGTTGTTAATTTGATTCTTGCTCTTTTACCACCCCATAAGAATTTTGAAAATGCAGTGTTCAGTCGCCTGACATCATTATGCTTTAGTAGCATGCCTTCGGGTTGCTGTACAGAGACCTCAAGAATTGGCGAAAGGGACCTACCAAATCAATGCCATCAAGAACCCAATCCAGCCATGACCACCTCACATTATCGAATGCCTTCTCCGCATCTAGGGTGATCATGGCCGGATCTCCCGTCCCTCCCTCCCTCCTTCCGATGTCTCGATACATCAAGTAGTAGCATAGCTTTTCTAATGTTAGGTGTCGTCGATCTTCCTCACAAAGCCCGATTGATGTGGCTTAACCAATCTGGGAAGGATTGTTGCCAGCCTATCTGCTAGGATCTTTGACAGAAGCTTAAAATCTTGGTTTATCAAAGAGATGGGTCTATAGCCAGAAGGATCTAAAGGGCATTTGCCAGGTTTGAGAATTAGTTTTATATGGGCCAAATTCATTCTTTCTGGGATCGGTGACCCTCTCAAGATAGAGTTGTATAAATCCATTAAGACAGGAGAAATCTGCTCCTTCAAGGACTTGAAGAAGGCCCCATTGAAGCCATCGGGTCCCGGAGCCTTGCCTGGTCCCAGTGAGTTAATCGCTATTTCTATCTCACTCTTCGTAACGGGACCATTTAAAAGTTGTTTTTCATCCTCTGTTAGACTCGGTATATTGACGGAGTTAAACAAAAATTTATATGGCACTGTGTTAGCATTACTTTCTCTATATAACGTGGCATAATGTTTGCCTAGTATCTGGGTAATTTTTTTGGGATCCGACCAAAGCTTTCCTTGTTTGTCATTTATTGCTAATATGGAGTTGTATGGGCGTTTGCCTCTCGCCAGTCTCGCCAGTAGACGTCCGGCTTTGTCCCCATATCTATTTAGTTCTATTTCCATATAGTTTCTGTAGAGGTCTTAACTCTTAGCTGCCCATGTGTCAAATGACTCCTTAGCCGCTAACCAGTTTTCTTTATCTGCCTCGTCCATAGTTCTTTTATATATGAGGTACATCTCTCTCACTTTGAGGCTGGTTATAATGTATTGTTCCTTAACTTTCTTTTTGAGCCTGATATTATGCGCCATAATGTGTCCTCGCAAGACCGTCTTCGCCGTCTCCCAAAACAATCCCAGGGTAGATACATGTTCTGCATTATTTGAGTAAAAGTCAGACCACCATTCCTTGAGTTTACCAAAGTTCTCATCTCTCGTTAACGTGTCAGGGAACCTCCACAAATAATCCGTTCCCTTGGGGAAGACATCTTTAGTCTGTAGAATCATTGGGCTATGGTCGGAGATGACCATGTCGCCTATCTCCGCCTCCACCACTCTCTGAAACAAACAGATCGAGATGAAAAACATATCAAGTCTCGACCATGTTTTATGAGCATGGGAAAAGTGGTTAAACTCTCTTTCAAGGGGATGTAACGTGCGCCATGGATCGACCAGACTGCAACTGTTGAGTAAGTTTTCCAATATGTTTGGCCTGGAAGGGGGTCCCCCCCGTCTCCAACATGGAATCTCACCCCATCTCTCTTTCTGTCTTCTAGCTCGTTCAGCACCCAATTAAAGTCTCCACCCAGTATTTTATTGGTTTCTTGGTCCATCATAATTTGGCCAGTTAAATTTTGGAAAAAGGTTTTTTGTAAAGTGTTCGGGGCATATATATTATAAAGACTATAGGTTACATTTTGAATCTGAATGATCATATGAAGTAATCGTCCATCATTATCTGTTGTCCTAGATAGTATCTTGTGGGCGAGGGTTTTGCTAATGAGGACCAACACACCAGCTTTTCTATCTTTTACCCCCGATCCAAAAACCTCCCCCACCCACAACTTCTTAAGCCTGTAGAAATCACTTGGTGCGAGGTGCATCTCCTGCAACAGAGCAATATCTGCACCGAGCCTTTTAAGGTGTCGGAGTACCATCAAGCGTTTAGCTGGGGAGCAAAGGCCTTTAACGTTCCATGAAATCCACCGTACCATTTTTACTACGTGTAATTGGTTTTAGGCAGCAGATGAGGGGCTTACAATTTGGATATGGAGCACTAGCGTGGAAATTTGTAGTCGGAAGATAGGTGAAATTACTCATAGGCATAGAGTAATATAGTGGAAATAAGGCATTATTTTTCTCAATTCTACATTTCAACCCCATTTTAATTTTCCCCTTTATTCTCTCCAACTCCAACCTTAAGGATTGGTGACTTCGCTTATTTACTCATGGCCGACACAAAGAAAGAAAACCCAGCCCCCCTCTTTGTAAATAATAACTATGCGTCTTATCGGTAAATCTGGCGAGACCTCCAATCTATCCCAGACTACCGGATCTTAAACAAAAGGTAAAACATGAGCAATGATGGCTCAAAGTGTTGAAGTAAATGTAAACCCCATACTGAACATTTATAAGGATCACCCAAAGACTATGTTGAATTAGAAAATTAACAACCCCATAAATCTTTAACATTCCATGGCCCTCCCCCTCCCCATTTAAATCAGTACATTCATGTAGTTAATAACCAATACCCCCTCCCTCTCACAGCTTAGAATCAAAAAGGTCGAACCAAACACTGAGTCTGTCCATTTTCCTTTCGTCTCTGGTTCTTCCATCTGATGACCGAATCTAGGGATAGCAGAATAAAAAGAAAAAAAAAAAAGGGGGGGGGAGTGAAAAGATGTCATCTCAGCCCTGGTTTCTTCTCGTCACGTGGTTTGTCTTATCACTTTCTATTCCATCTGGGCGTAGACTGGCGCTGCTGTCTAGGAGACTGCAAATGTTCTTGGGGACGCTGTGACAGAGTTTCTGATCGCAGTTTATATGATCTTGATGAAACCTGGCCTCTTTCTAGTCCCGCTACTGTGGTTGAGGACTCTCCCGTCTCTCCAGCTCTTTTTGGACTCGTCTCCCGTTCATCCAGTGTAGTACGTTTTTTGGTGATTGTTTTCATAGCTTCCTCCGGGTCAGTGAACGAGACCATGACTCCCGCTAGATTTCTGAAACGCAAGGTGGCCGGTAATTAAGCTGGAATCTAATGTTTTTTTTAAATAATATGGTACATGCGTCGCTGAACGCTCTCCTTCTCCTGGTGACCTCTATTGAATAGTCTGCAAATAGTAGGACTCTGTGGCACAAAATCAGGAGTGGATGTTTTTTAGCTTTGTAAGCATGGAGGAGCTCCTCTTTATCTCTGTGGTTGAGATATTTGGCAATCGCATGTCTCGGTTTATCCGAATCAGAGTCTCGTGTAGAACTATTATGTGTGTTTCCACCAGAGGTTTCTTTTGGGGGACCTATCCTGTGAGTACGTTCAGTCCTACACTTATGAGAAAGACCTAATTCTTTAGGCAGCTCAACTTCAAAAACATCTACAAGTTGGCCCGGAGAGATGGATTCAGGGAGACCCACAATTTTAAGATTGCTGCGGCGTGTTCTGTTTTCAATGTCCTCAAGTTTGTTTAAAGAATAAGATGACTGTTTCTGCAGATCTTGCACTTGTTGCTCTAGGTCTAGTGCTCTTTCTTCTGCAGCAGCAATCCTGTCCTCAGCCTCTTGCAAACGTTGGTGCTTGATTTCTGATTGTAGTTCCTTTGTAACTGCTGCAACTAACTCTGCCACTGACTGTCTGAATTCTTTAGCCAGGTGGGTCGCCATCTCCTTAGCCAGCAGCTTGTAATTTATCTGCTGCTGGACAGGCACAATGGTCTCTGGCCTCCCCTGCTGCCAGCCATCTCCCTGACTCTGGCACTGAATCTGCCTTGTGCTTTCTCTATCTTCTTTTTCAGAGGCTGCAGCCACCGCGCCTTCTGGCCCCTCTTTTCCCTCCACTCCTCTCTCTCCCTCCATGTCTGCTGGGGCATTTGGAGCAGCTGGGGCGGGTTGATTCAATTTTTCCTCTGCCGCCATTAAGCGCTTCCCGCGCTTTACCTCCGGTCCCTGCGCCGCTCCGTCTATCTCTGACTCACCTCCCGGGTGACGTACCGATCCATAGTGGCCGGTGGAGCGGGTCTTCCGGTGCTCATTGTGGGTAATTTTGTCGTCCCGGGGCCTGGGGGTTTCTGAGTTTGGCGAGGGAAGCTCCGGAGCTTTTCTAGGTGCGTCCACACATGGCAGGGCCGGAACCGGAAGTGTTTGCTATGTTTTTGCAGAGAGCTTTTTGTAGTTCCTGGTGTAAACCTTAAGAACTGTAAAAATAGTATGTCCCCCCCAGGCTGCTGGCACCTGTCAAAATAACAAACACTTATACATCACCTTCCGGCGCAGCTCCTCCGCTACTCCGGTCCCGGCTTCTTCCTTCTTGTGCCGGTGTCATGTGACCGGGAGCAGGAGATGACGTCATTTCCTGCGCGCGGTCACAGCACTAGAAGCCGGCACAAGAAGGAAGAAGCCGGGACCGGAGGATCGGAGGAGCTGCGCCGGAAGGTGATGTATAAAGTGTTTGTTATTTTGACAGGTGCCGCAGCACTCCATGGGGGCCTGTATCTACCACTGGGGAGGCTGCCTGTATACTACCACTGGGAGGCTGCCTGTATACTACCACTGGGGAGGCTGCCTGTATACTACCACTGGGGAGGCTGCCTGTATACTACCACTGGGGAGGCTGCCTGTATACTACCACTGGGGGGCCTGTATACTCCCACTGGGGGGGCTGCCTGTATACTCCCACTGGGGGGCTGCCTGTATACTCCCACTGGGGAGGCTGCTTTACTCCTGGGAGGTGCCTGTATACTCCCACTGGGGAGGTGCTGTATATCCACTGGGGAGGTGCGTATACTCCACTGGGAGTGCCTGTTACTCCAGGGGAGGTTGCTGTATACTGCCACTCCCACCTTTTTTTGGAAGTACACTGAGCTGTAGGCTGATTTTTTGCTAAGGGGGGAAAAAAAAAAAAAAAAAAAAAAAGACTCTTTATATCTGATTTTCTAGCGAGTGTGACGAGCTACGTGTGACAGAGCGCAAGTGCGACAGAAGTAAGTGTGTGACTTGTGATTCAGTGACTTTGGATTAAGGGAGTTTGGAAGGGAGGATTTATTGAATTGCTGGTTGTATTTAATTAATACTTTGCATTTCTTTTTACTTATCATTTCTGTCTGGTGCAATCCCCATTAGGAAATGAGCTCCATGATTGGCAATGCCATCCAGTGTACATCTCGCCACATGTATGCATTCCTTGACCAGCCGGTCGAGGGTGCATACTGCTGTGTGAGATGTGAGTACATTGTGCATTTGGAAGCCCAGATACTGGATCTAAATGAACAACTGACAACGCTGAGATCCATAGACAATATGGAAAGGAGTCTGCTGCTCACTGAACAGCTGCTCAATGGGATAGATGTGGGGGAGGATGGTAGTATGGAGCTGCAGGACCATGAGGTAGCTAGCTGGGTGACAGTTAGAAGGTGGGGTAGAGGGAAGGGTGCCAGGGAAGCTAGCCCTGATCTGGCACACCCCAATAAATTTGCTATGTTGGCAGATGAGGGGGGTGTAGTTCAGGTACAGCACTGCTGCAGCAGGGCATGACCTCTGAAAGCCAGAGGAGTGGCTGCTCCAGTAAGGGGGAAAACAGGAGAGAAGGACAGGCCAGACAGGTGCTGGTAATGGGGGACTCAATTATTAGGGGAATAGATAGGGCAATCTGTCACAAAGACAGGGATCGTCGAACAGTGTGCTGCCTACCTGGCGCTCGAGTCCGGCACATCGCTGATCGGGTTGACAGATTACTGGGAGGGGCTGGTGAGGACCCAGCGGTCATGGTGCACATTGGCACAAATGACAGTTAGAGGTAGGTGGAAGGTCCTTAAAGATGATTTCAGGGAATTAGGCTGCAAGCTTAAGGCAAGGACCTCCAAGGTCGTATTCTCTGAAATACTGCCTGTACCACGTGCCACACCAGAGAGGCAAAGGGAGATTAGGGAGATAAATAAGTGGCTCAGGAATTGGTGTAGGAAGGAGGGGTTTGGGTTCCTGGAGAACTGGGCCGACTTCTCTGTTGGCTACAGGTTCTATGCTAGGGACGGGCTGCACCTCAATGGGGAGGGTGCAGCTGTGCTGGGGGAGAAAATGGCTAGAAGGTTGGAGGAGTGTTTTAAACTAGGGATTTGGGGGGAGGGTATTCATTGTATAGGAGGGGAAGATAGTGTAAATAGTAACCTGGGCACAAGTAATAAAATTGGGGGTGGCATGGGGGGTGGGGTTAGAACAGTCAATCTAGTAGGAAGGAATAGAGGTAAAGAGAGATGCATAAAGTGCATGTACACTAATGCCAGAAGCCTCACCAACAAAATGGAGGAATTAGAATTGATTTTGTTGGAAAATAATTATGACATGGTGGGGATTTCGGAGACTTGGCTGGACGAGAGCCATGACTGGGCTGTTAATTTACAGGGCTATTGTCTGTTCAGAAATGACCGTACAAATAGGCGAGGAGGAGGTGTATGTTTATACGTAAAATCATCCTTAAAACCCATCCTGCGTGATAATATAGGTGAATCTAATGGAAATGTAGAGTCCCTGTGGGTGGAGATAAGGGGAGGGGGAAAAAATAATAAATTACTGATAGGGGTTTGTTATAAGTCCCCAACAATAATGGAAGTGGAGGAGAATATCCTCATAAAGCAAATAGATGAAGCAGCGACTCAGGGAGAAGTCATTATTATGGGGGACTTCAACTACCCTGAAATACATTGGGGATCAGAAACCTGCAGTTCCAGCAAAGGTAATAAGTTTTTGAAAACTATGAGAGACAATTACCTTTCACAACTGGTTCAGGACCCAACAAGAAGGGGGGCACTGCTGGACCTAATATTAACCAACAGGCCGGACCGCATATCAAATATACGGGTTGGAGGTCACTTGGGTAATAGTGATCATAACTTAATAAGCTTTCAAGTATCCTTTACTAAGACGTGTAGTAGAGGGGCTACAAGGACACTAAACTTCAGGAAGGCAAATTTCCAACGGTTGAGAGATGATCTTAGTGCAATAAATTGGGACGATGTCCTGAGACATAAAAGTACACAACACAAATGGGAGATGTTTATTAGCATCCTGAATAGGACCTGTGCACAATATATACCCTATGGGAATAAGCATGCTAGAAATAGGAGGAAACCACTATGGCTAAATAAAGCGGTAAGAAGTGCAATATGTGACAAAAAGAAAGCATTTAGGGAATTAAAGCAAGTAGGTAGTGATGAAGCATTATTAAATAAATACAGAAAATTAAATAACATTTGTAAAAAGCAAATCAAGGCAGCAAAGATTGAGACAGAGAGACTCATTGCCAGAGAAAGTAAAAAGAATCCCAAAATATTTTTTAACTACATAAATAGTAAGAAACTAAAAAATGATGGTGTTGGCCCCTTTAAAAATAGTCTGGGTGAAATGGTGGATGAGGATGAGGAAAAAGCCAATATGCTAAATGACTTTTTTTCAACAGTATTTACACAAGAAAATCCCATGACAGACAATATGATCAGTGATAACAAAAAGTCTCAATTAAATGTCACCTGCTTAACCCAAGAGGAAGTACGGCATCGTCTAAAAATCACTAAAATTGACAAATCCCCGGGCCCGGATGGGATACACCCCAGAGTGCTGCAGGAATTAAGTACTGTCATAGATAGACCATTATTTTTAATATCTTAAAGATTCCATAATAACAGGGTCTGTACCACAAGACTGGCGTATAGCAAATGTGGTGCCAATATTCAAAAAGGGGACAAAAACTGAACTTGGAAATTATAGGCCAGTAAGCTTAACCTCTACTGTGGGTAAAATCCTAGAGGGTTTTCTAAGAGATGCTATACTGGAGTATCTGAAGAAAAATAACCTCATGACCCATTATCAACATGGTTTTACGAGGGACCGTTCCTGTCAAACTAATCTGATAAGCTTCTATGAAGAAGTAAGTTCTGGACTGGACCAAGGAAATGCAGTGGATGTGGTGTATATGGACTTTTCAAAAGCTTTTGATACGGTGCCACACAAAAGGTTGATACATAAAATGAGGGCAATGGGGATAGGGGAAAATATGTGTAAGTGGGTTAAGAACTGGCTTAGTGATAGGAAACAAAGGGTGGTTATTAATGGAACACACTCAGAATGGGTCACAGTTAACAGTGGGGTACCACAGGGGTCAGTGTTGGGCCCGCTTCTATTTAATATATTTATTAATGACCTTGTAGGGGGCATACGGAGTAGAATCTCAATATTTGCAGATGACACTAAACTCTGCAGGGTAATCAATACAGAGGAGGACAATTTTATATTACAGGAGGATTTATCTAAAATAGAAGCTTGGGCTGCTAAATGGCAAATGAGCTTTAATGGGGATAAATGTAAAGTCATGCACTTGGGCAGAGGAAACAAAAGGTATAATTATGTGCTTAATTGTAAAACACTGGGCAAAACTGTCACTGAAAAAGACCTGGGTGTATGGGTAGATGTCAAACTCACATTTAGTGGCCAGTGTCAGGCAGCTGCTGCAAAGGCAAATAAAATAATGGGATGCATTAAAAGAGGCATAGATGCTCATGAGGAGAACATAATTTTACCTCTATACAAGTCACTAGTGCGACCACACTTAGAATACTGTGTACAATTCTGGTCTCCGGTGTATAAGAAAGACATAGCTGAACTAGAGCGGGTCCAGAGAAGAGCGACAAAAGTCATTAGAGGACTAAGGGGTCTGCAATACCAAGACAGGTTATTAAACTTGGGGTTATTTAGCTTGGAAAAACGAAGGCTTAGGGGTGATCTTATAATAATGTATAAATATATGAGGGGACAGTACAGAGACCTTTCTAATGATCTCTTTACTCTTAGGCCTGAGACTGGGACAAGGGGGCATCCTCTACGTCTGGAGGAAAAAAGGTTTAATCATAATCACAGAAGCGGATTCTTTACTGTAAGAGCAGTGAGACTATGGAACTCTCTACCACATGCTGTTGTAATGAGTGAGTCACTACTAACATTTAAGAAGGACCTGGATGCCTTTCTTGAAAACTATAATATTATCAGTTATACATACTAGATTCTTTGATAGGGCGTTGATCCAGGGAATTAGTCTGATTGCCGTATCTGGAGTCAGGAAGGAATTTTTTCCCCCAATGTGGAGCTTAGCGTTGCCACATGGGTTTTTTTTGCCTTCCTCTGGATCAACATGTTAGGCTATGGGTTGAACTAGATGGACTTAAAGTCTTCTTTCAACCTTAAAAACTATGTTACTATGTTACTGGGGAGTCTGCCGTATACCACACTGCTGGGGGCTGTATACCTGTACTGGGGTCCACCCTCGGCTTATACACGAGTCAATAGGTTTTCCCAGGTTTTGGGGGCAAAAGTAGGGGGGTCGGCTTATACACGGGTCGGCTTATACACGAGTATATACGGTAATTTACCTAATAAATAAATAACTCTATACATTCTTCTATGTATATATCCTAAACAAAATACACTTTGTTCAGAAAGTCACAATTGGGAATATCTAAAATAATGGTAAAATCTCCCATACATGGGTCCAGTGATATTTTAATGAGAAAAAATTAGTAAATCAGCTCAAATTCCCTGTTGAGTCCATATGGGGAGAGGGTATTTAAGGGGTGTATCCAGAAAGCCTCTCTTTCCTTAAGTTTACGGATTTGGTCACCCCCCCCCCCCCCCCCAGCCTCGATATTGATACGTGGTCAATCACTTGGAATTTTAATTGGCTAATGTTATGTTTCTTCTCCATGAAATGAGCTGGGGCCGGTAATAAAGTGTTCTGACACCGGATTATCGACTTGTGCTTGCTTATGCGGTCTCAAATATGCTGGGTGGTTTCCCCTACATATCCGAGACTGCACGGGCACTTTATCAAGTAAACCACATATGTTGAGTTAGGCCCCTTTCACATCAGCGTTTTTTTGAAATTGTGGCAGATGCGGTGAAAAAACCACATCTGCCGTGATTACCGCATACCGGCTGCACTTACGGCACGGTTGCGGTCAGCCGCAGTTTTTTCGCGGCCGCCCCTGCCGCAAGTGCCAAAAACGCACCTGCCGCAAGCCTGCCTATACATTGTATGGGGCTTGCCGCAACCGTGCCGCAAGTGCAGCCGGTATGCGGTAATCGCGGCAGATGCGGTTTTTTTCACCGCATCTGCCGCGATTTCAAAAAAACCCCTGATGTGAAAGGGGCCTTACATATATAGAAACCTTTTATGTTAAATCTTTTACCAGACTTGGTATGTGTAAATGTATTCCCTTTCATGACATTAGTGCATTGAGCACAGCTCAAGCAGGAGAATGTACCCCTCCGTGCTGTGCTGAGTGTTTTTTGCCTCAGTTGAGGTGCTGTCGGTCCCACATCGGCTCGTACTAGTAGTTGTTTGAGATTCGGGGCTTTTTTGTGGCAAATAAGAGGAGGATTTTTAAATTCTTGGATTTTGGGGTATGCAGTCTCAAGCAGTGACCAGTGTTGGAGGATGGCCATCTCCAAAAGCACAAGCTGGGCACAATGTTAAGGCACTACAATATACTTGGTACTACAAGTATACACAAGGGCTTATTTGCAATTGTTAATTCTGCTACATTCACTGCATTTGACTCTATAGATGTTTTCCAGAGACAAAATAGTCACTTCACTCATATATGTATTCTCGGAGGGTTGTAATTTACCAAATGCAGTCACTAGAGGGGTTCTGTCACTTAGGGGCTCTGCAAATGGAGTCCACAAATTATTTTAGAAAAATCTGTGTTCCAAAAATTAAATCGCGCTCCTTCCCTCCTGAGCCCTGCTGTGTGGCCAAAGAGTACTGTACAGACACATGCAGGTTATTACCACGTTCAGGAGAAATTGGGACCCTTTTAGTTTTTCTATTTATTTTGTCAAAATTAGTAATCCGGGGTTAGAACAACATTTTAGTGATAAAGACATACTTATTTCTTCTTAGTATGCGTGTCATACTATGAGGAGGTGGCGGGAATTTCAAAATGGAGGACGCACAAGAGAAGGAATGATGAAGCCCAGCAGGGCCGGATTAAAAGCAGCGAGGGGTGGGTGGGGGGAAACACACAGAAACCGCCCATCTCAGTCTACGCTGTAGACTGGAGCCCGCATTAACATAGGAATATGTAAGTTAATTGTTTTTCTAAAGCTTTATAATGCAGTTTTAGGTCAGAGAGGGATGGTTAGGGGTGTGCTAGCAAGGTACAAGGTCAGGTAGTAGTAGGACAGGGGGCTAAATCAAGCTGATGGGTTCCCTTTAACCTGCCTAGCGGTATTCCCGAGCCTGACTCGGGGTTAAAAGTTACTGCCAGAAGCGGTAACCCCGAGTCCAGCTCGGGCTTACCCGCGGTCGCGGCAGATGCGGTGAAAAAACCGCATCTGCCGCACTTGCCGCATAGCCGCCGCACTTGCGGCGCGGTTGCGGCGCGGTTGCGGTAATCGCCATAGTAAGTATAGGGGGACTTGCGGCAGATGCGGCAAGTGCGGTTTTGCACTTGCGGCAGGTGCGGCCGTGAAAAAAAACCGCACTTGCCGCATCTGCCGCAAGTCCCCCTATACTTACTATGGCGATAAACCGCGCCGCAAGTGCGGCAGATGCGTTTTTTTCACCACATCTGCCGCAACTACGGGTAAGCCCGCTTTTAGCACAAAATTCCTGACCTATTGAACGCCAGGGAGGTTAACTTATCACTAACGTAAATTACAATGTGTAAGAAAAAAAGCTTTCAGAATCACTTGAATCTGTTAAAGTATTCCAGAGTTATTTCATCATAAAGCGACGCTGGTCAGAATTAAAAAAAAAAAAAAAAAAAATCACCTTGTCGTCAAAGGGGTTGCCTGGGCTTGTTATGAAATCTGTGTGTATCTAGGCTGCAAAATGCTAACAGTTTGTAATTTTCACCCAGTCAGCATTTTGCATTTTTACTTAGATAATACAGTTCAGCATGTGGAGGAGCAGCTCATCCCACAACCAGAGGTGTGTTTATTTTGGAGCCTGGGAAAAATGTCACAACTGGTCAATTATTAGGAGAAAGAGGAGCACCACAAGGTTCTATTCAAATAAAAAGGTGGGTGCTCACCATGTCATGAGAACAACACATGAAAACAGCAGAAAGAGACATGACATATGAAAGTATGGGAGCATACCCGTGATACTACAAAATATATACAAAATTTTATTGGAACAGTGTACAGACAAAGGGAAGTTAAAACCATTTAAAATTGGTAATGAAACCAGACAAGGGCACCATTATATATGACAAATGTCAGATCAAACAAATTAATTGCAGCAATTTATACATCAGCATAGACAGTCAAAAATAAATACATAAATCAGGACCCAGCGGGGCTCAGAATTTAATGCATAGGAGGTCACTCCATAGGTCAGGGGATCAATCAATCTGGAAGTGAGAGTGTATCACTCCAGTTAGCAGTATAGTCTCTCTGAGCTTTACAATGAAATACCACTATCTATGAGGATTCACAGACCTCTTACATGAATCTAACACTATATAGTCAGAGAAACAACTCAAGGTTAAACCACCCTGTTGAATAATCACGTATATATTATAGTGAGAGTATACCCTGTTGTGGACCCCTCAATAGGGTAAATATTAACAAATAAACAATATTACCAGAAGTTCATGGTGGTACCGGGGTCTACAGTGTATACGCCTGTTAATGGGGACCAACAAGTCCCTGATACAATCAGTATAGGCTGTCTAATATATCTGTGAGGCTGCAATTAACAACTGGCATCACTGGTATCTATCACTTCAATATCCCCACACACAGCATATTATTGTTGCACCGGCCCTGATCATAGTATTACAAATTGCATATCAATGCACATCAATCTACCAGGGCTGTGCTTTCCTGCTACACATGAATGCCATAACAAGGGCTTGCATTCAGTAAGCATGTGCTGTGTACTGACCAGTTGGTCAGAAGGACAGGGGGAGAAGGGAATGAGAAGGAGAGAGATTACCAGTCTGTGACAAAGGTGCCCGAGTGGGAAAGGACCCCACCGGTATCGCTGCCTCCTGTGCAGCTTCGTCAGGGGATGTCTGCACACTCCACCGTCCAAATCTTATATAAGGAGATAAGCCCTGCAGCATGGTTTCTGTGTTCCGTAAACTCCCAACAAGACCTCCCCTGTCCCCAATTTGACTACCCATCCCCATCCACCTATGTAAACTCTGAACCGCACTGCTTCACAGAGGGGGTGGTGCGGCTGAGGATCACATCACTGACAGCACAGGGGAAGGAGAAGAGCTCACACGCTGCAGCATTGCAAAGAGTGGTTATCTCTTTCTCAGAGCTGCGGATTTGGCAGAGTGTTGCAGAGAAGGAGATTACCTTAGTGCTCAGTGCTATGGGGGTGGGTGGTCATATTGGAGACTGGGGGGCGGGCCTGTTGAGAGTCTGGGGTGGCCGGGCATGCTGGAGACTGGAGTGTGGCGTGTTTGTTTTGGAGCCTGGGTGTAAACTACCAGCTGTGACGTTATGCCCAGCCTCCAAAACAAACATGTTTCTAGTCGGGAACTGAGATGCTCCTCCACATGCTGAATGCTTCTAGGTAACAATACAAATTGCTGACAGGGTGAAAATTAAAAACTGTCAGCATTTTGCAGCCTAGATACACACACAGACTTTATAAAAGGCCTGGACAACCCCTTTAAGATGAACACCAGGTTCGGGGATGAAGGCATTAAATATGGGACAAAATTGTTTCCACCATTCCAAAATTGCGGGTAAACAACTTAATTTTAAGCATGTTATGCTTGTTCAAACTCCCCTGTGACTAATAATATTTGTGGGCAATATGAAAACCACACCAAACACCAGTTAAAAAGGGGAGAAGTTAAAGCATAACAACCTTTTAAATTTTTATTTAATAATCTAGAGCAAGGGATTTTAATAAACTTTCTAATATACTTGATTAGAAAATTCTGATTGAAACCCATTCATAAACCTTACACAAGGTGTCCCCACTGCACTGTGTGTGGAGCAGACACATGTTTATTATCACTCAGATCTGTCTTTAGTGAACAGGGGACAACTAGTGAGGAAACAATGTATCAGATTACTCAGTACAGTTGTGAAGCAATGTGTAAAGGCCCGTTTACACATTGAGACTTTCCAGTGATCCCACCTGCGATCCGACCTGGCCGGGGTCGCTGGAAAGTCTCTCTGCAGTCGCCGGTGAGCTGTCAAACAGGCAGCCTCACCAGCAGCAACATTGCTGGTAACCAAGATAAACACCGGTTATCTAGGCAGCATGCACGGCCTAGATACCCGGTGTTTATCATGGCAAATTCAGGTCAGACGACCATTACACTCTGGGCTGGACATACACTGTGCAAACCTGTGTGAACTGCGCCCTATATGAATCCCATTCTGTTTGCAGGACAACCAGTGGTCACTCCCTCTGTGAGAAAGGAGGTTGCTAGTGATTGGGGCTGGTGTCCTGCATTTATGATGCCTTTCTTTATAACCTGGGCAAAACTGCACACAGCACTGAGTGTAATGGTCGTCTGACCTGCATTTGCTATGGTAAGGGAAGTAATTTTCTATTTGTGTCCTTGGCTCACTTTAGACATGAATTTAGTGGATAGGACTTGTGACATGTGGGGAGCCGTGTAGTGGCTCACAAGCTTAAGTGTTTTGGACCAAAAGACAAACCAGTAACCCACAATTTGCTATACGGTGTTTATCATGGTTACCAGCGTACTTCCACTTACAGGCTGCGCTGAGTGGGAGGACGCTGGTAACCTGGGTAAATGCCAGGTATCTAGGCAGCGCGCGCTGCTTAGTTACCCGGTGTTTATCATGGTTACCAGCCTGTGAGGTCGCTGGTCCTTGGTCTCTCACTGTCACATGCAGCGATGCGTGCTGACCAGAGGGAGATCAAGGACCAAACAATGGTCCTAAACGACTTGCAGCGATCAGCAACCTCACAGCAGGGGCCTGATCGCTGCTTCGTGTCACACACTGTAACGTTGCTGGAGAGGTTGCTGTTACGTCACAAAACCTGTGACGTTTCAGCGACATCGCTATTGATGTTGCAGTGTGTGAAGTACCCCAAAAGGTCAGGATGAGTATAATCTCCTTATCTTGGTCCACACAGCTCAGTCAAAATCTGTTAACCCCTTCTCTGCGGACTCTGCTCACAACTCAACCTCTCTTGCCCTTTCTCTGTTGTCACATTGTATTGCTCCCTATCAGCTGCTGACCATCCCCACAAAATGCAGTTTTTAAAAGCGCACAGAAAAATGTGAGAAAAAACTCATATAGCACAAAAAAAGCATTATCTTAGCTGCTATCTGACCCATCATTAACAACCAGTGCAGTATTGAGGTTTTTTTTCTTTCGATGAAATGACATTTGCACTTCAACTCAATCTTTGCATGGTGTCGGTGTGTACCACACTAATGTAGAGCAGAATGAAAAATATGGAGGACTTAAAAGCCAGAACTGTTAAAGAGAAAAAAAAATCAGCAATATCAATTACAAGTCCATCTTCAGAGATCTTGGTATTTTTTTTGTCCATGGTATGCAACATAATCAAGAAGTTTACAATCATGGCACTGTAGCTAATCTCCCTGGACATGGACAGCAAAGAAAATTTGATGAAAAGTTGCAATACAGGGTAGTCTGGATGGTTGATAAGCGGCCACAATCAAGTCTCAAAGAATTTAAGCTGTACTGCAGGCACAGGGCACATCGGTGTCATCGCTAACTATCCGTCAACATTTGAATGAAATGAAACAATCTGGCAGGAAACCTAGGAAGAAACCACTGCTGGAGACCTAAAAATGCTAGACTGCAGCTTACCAAAATCCATGGTAGTAGGCCAAAATCCATCTGGCAAAGTGTCTTTTGGACAGATGAAGCATAGATAAGAGCTTTTTGGTAAAGCGCATCATTCTACGGTTTACTGAAAACAGAATAAGGCCTAAAAAAAAATCACAGTACCCCTACTGTCAAATATGGTAGAGGTTTGAATATTTTTTTTTCTGTTTTGCTTCCTCAGGTACTGTGCATTGTTGACTTTGCAAGTCATCGTTAAATATGTAGATTATCAAAGGACTTTGGGTCTCATTATAGAGCCCAGTTTCAGAAATTTGTATTCACGTCCTAGGTCATGGGTCTTTGAGCAGGACAATGACCCCAAACATACTTCAAGAAGTCCCTAGAAATAGCTGGAAACTAAACCCCAGAGAGTTGTGAAGTGGGTAGCAATGAGTGCAGATCTAACTCCATTGAAGACCAGCAGAGAAATCTTAACATTGCTGTTGGGAGAATGCGCCCTTCAAATAAGAGCAAGCTGTAGCAGTTTGCAAAAGAGTGGTCCAAAATGTCAGTTAAGAGGTGTAAGAAGCTTGCTGATTTTTAAAAGAAGCTATTTGATTGCAGGTACTTAGTTGCACACCCTTGGGAATACATATTAATTGGAGAGTGCCAACAATTTTGTCTGGACCTTTTAGCATTGGCTGTATGGCTATATCTGTCCACTGTTATTGTTTTCATGTCACTCCTCATTTTTTTTTTTTTTACTGGCTAGTAATATTTTCTTGTCATTTTTTTTGTCCTTTCCTCCAGTGGCGGTGTAATGATTTACTTTGACCGGATTGAAGTTGTTAACATGTTGACTCCCTCTGCAGGTCAGTACTGCTTGTGCATGTGTGCTAGTCTGTTTATCTGTAACCTCTTTACCTCCCGATTCATCATCTACAATTTTTAAGTGATCATCTTTTTTGCCTTGTGACATTCATTTTTGTATTTTTTGTTCCAAATTCTTCAAAATGTTGCATTCAGGATTATGGCGGCAGGCAGATTCCTCTTCGTAAGGTAGAAGGCTAGTTCCCCAGACCTCGTCTTAGCGTCTCTTACAGCCAGATCAGAACTCCCACACACCGCACTGATGAGGGGAAGTCACCCCGAAACGCAGCGCCTGCAGTTTGGGGTTCTGATCTGGCACAAATCCTGAGTCATATTAAAAGGCTTGTTAAAGAGTCGATTATGACTCTAAGGACTGCTACCCTTATTGAGTGGCATTAGAGTTTTCTCACTTCCTCACTGAAGTGACAATTTGCATTCAGGATAATGAATTTTAAATGTTTTCTTGTTTTTTGGACTTTTTGCACCTTTTTAGACCAGTCACAAAATCCTTTTCAGATATCACAAGTTGGTCTTACAATGAGCACATATAAAATTAGGCTGCCTTCACATTTGCGTATGGGAACGCAGCGTATGCTGCGTTCCCATAAGCATTCAAACGCATGCGCACTGCGGTTCCTATGTTTAACATAGGAACGCATAGTGCCTGCGTTTGCTGCGTTCGGGTGCGGATGCGGACGATATCTGCTCCTTCCAGTGTCCAGCATCCGCACCCGGGACGCAGCTTGCAGCATTTTTTTGTGCGTTTGGGGATCTTGGAAGATCAGCAAGCGTCCCCAAGCGCACAAAAAATGCATTGCCGTCAATGGGTCCGCAGTGTTCAGCGCTTGACAGCGCGGGAGAACGCTGCGGACCCATTGAAAAATCTCCCAGTGGCCGCCGGTGATGTCACAGGAGCTCACCGACGGCCATCGGGAGATCAGGTGACCCTCTGCTGTCCTCCTTCTCCCCGCCGCCTGTAATCCCCTAGCGATGTCGGCGGGGAGAACAGCTGATGTGACAGCTGTTTGAATCTTCCCGCGCTGACATCTCCTCAGTGTCGGCGCGGGAAGATTCAAACAGCTGTCAGATCAGCTGTTCTCCCCGCCGACAGTCCCGGAGCTTACCGGCGGCCGGGGGGCGGACATTATCCGCTACGGACACATCATAAGGACACTGCTTCTGACAGCGTTTGTGTCTGCATGCCATCAGCATGCAGACACAAACGCTAATGTGAAGCCAGCCTTAGACAGATTTAGTACTCCATAGGCTGCACACTGCCTTTGTTTCTTGCAAGGGTAGACACTGCATTCATTTCATTTGGGGAAAGAGAGCGCAGATAAGTTGGGCTATGTTCCCACCTAAGAAAAACTCACCGAAGTTTTGACACTTTTTTTTTTCTACCCCTTGCATCTAGCAAGTGTCAAAACTTCGGTGAGTTTTTTTGTCAAAAAATGTTCCTAATAGATTATATAGTATGTTCACACCTAGCAGATTATTTCTGCACCTCAAGGGCAGGGTAAACACTGCAAAAAAAAAAAAAAATGCTAAAATCATAATTTTTTTTTTTTTTTATCATGCAATTTTGGTGGGTTTTTTTCCCCCCATGTGTTTCTACTGTATAGTCTATGAGCAAAACGCAGAAAGAATGGACATTTTGCTTCTTTTTCCTGCACCAAAATCTGCAAAGAAAAAACTTGAAGGTGGGCACAGCACTTCCGAATTCTCATTGACTTTACTGGTGTGCATTTCCTCTTGCAGATTTTAAAAAATCTGAGAGGAAAAATGCATCAAAAAAAGCACAAAAAACGCTTGGTGGGCACATAGCTTTATTTAGGATATTACTTTTTTCTTGCAGACAGATCTATAGCTCCGAAATCTTGTTTGGACAAATTGGGAATGACACATTCACTGTGTGCCTGGGCGCAATCTTTCTAGCTGTATTAGTTAACCATAAAATCAGCCCTAATTTAAGAAGGCAGGATATCTATCTGTGACTACGCTGTAGAATGGGTGTAATGTGATTGAGGCATTCTGGACGCAGGGTTTCTTTCTCTCCCCTACACAAGAGGCTATAGTGTCTCTACATGAGAAAATGACTGCAGATAGGAAACCTAGACCACAGGTCAGTTAACGCAGCGTTAAATATTACAGTGAGCATGTGATTTCCATCAATCCCATCCACTGTGATTGTACTGTACTATGCAGCATTTAGGACACAGCAAATATTCACTGCATTCAAAGTGCTACTAATCTTGATCGTGGGCACGTGCCCAAACGATTATCTTTGGCTCACATTTATCTTTTTGAAAAGTTGTCGACAACTTTGATATTGCTGATCTATCAATATAGAAGTAGACAACCTCTTAGCAAATACCAGTATACAGCGGGTGAAAGAATGTATTGAACACATCACCAGTTTTTTTAAGCAAATATATTTCTAAAAGTGCTATTGACATGAATTTCTGCTCAGATATCTCTAACAATCTGTCCAATTCACTCGGGCAAAGAAATTAATCCGTTCACCTCCCTGTGATTTTCCGTTTTCTGCTTTTGTTTTTGCCTTCTTCCAAGAGCCATAAGTTTTGTTTTTTTTTTTTTCATTTTTCCATCAATATGGATTTGTAAGGGCCTGTTTTTTTCAGGACAAGTTGTACTTTTGATTGAAATAATTTATATTACTATTTAGTGTACTGAGAAATGGGAGAAATATTCCAAGTGCGATGAAATTGCAATAAAGTGCAATTACACTTTATTGTTTGAGGTTATTTAATTTATCATGTTCACTATTTTGTAAAACTGGTGTGTCGGTATAATGACTTAAGTTGGTACGAGTTTGTAGATATCAAACATGTATTACTTCTATCCAAGAGGTGAAAACAAAATCAGAAGTTTTTAAAGAAAAAGAACTGCACTTATGCACCATTTTCCGCGATCAGTAGCACTCTCATTTTTCGGGATCTGGGGCTGAGTAATGATACCATTTTTGGGTAGATGTGATGTTTTGATCACCCGTTCTTGCATTTTATTGCAATGTTGCTGCAACCAAAAAAACTTAATTTTGGCGTTTAACTTTTTTTTTTTTTTTCCTGGTACGCAGTTTACAGATCTGATTAATTGATTTTATATTTTAATTGGGCATTTCTGAACACGGTGATGCCATATATGTGTGGTTTATTTTAATAGTTTTAGTTTCAATGGGGGAAAAGGGGGGTGATTAGAACTTTTTTAAGGTATTTTTTTTCCCGTTTTTTTCATATTTTTACTATCTTTTATTTCTTTTTTTCTTAGCCCACTAGGGGCCCTCAGTGCTACAGTGTGCGATCGCTTCTCCGATGTTTATATGAGCTGCTGCACATCTGAGCATAGGAGAAATAATTTTCTGCTGGTGATGTCACTGGGGGATCACTGGCAGGAAGTGATTGGTGACAGCTTCTGGGATCATCATAGCACCCCGAGCTCTCAAGGTAACAGCGGAGGTCCTGTGATCGCTTTATGGGACATCCGTTACTGGTGGGGAAGAGCATAATCCCCTCTGCGGGGCTTTGGATCACGCTGTCAGTCACTGATCCAAAGGGTTAACAGCACTGATCTGATCACTGATCAGATTAGTGCTGTTAGCTATAAGTCTCAGCTGATGAGATCATCTGAGATGGGTGGGGGAGGATTAAAGCTCAGCGCGTGAGCTCGCATCAGGGGGAGGGACACTGCCAAGGACATACAGTCCTTGGTCGTGAAGGGGGTTAAACCATAGATTTCCATAAATTAAATTGTGTAATAATGAGAAATATCACAGGAAAAACACTTGAAGACCTGAAGAGAGCTGCAAAAAGCTACGGAAAGACAAATTCGCAAGCTGAAATTTCAGTAATTAGAAGTAAAATCCTGCCACTTAATGATAAATGTCAGCTGGTCAAACTAATGGCCTATAAGAAGTTGTCTCATTACCAAGGTGCATATATAATAAACTTTTCACTTAAGAAGGAATATTGTGAATATACAGTGGAACCTTGATTTACGAGGATAATCCGTTCCAGTAGTATGCTTGTAATTCAAATTGCTTGTATATCAAAGCAAATTTTCCCATTAGAAATAATTCAAACACAGAGGATTCATTCCACAACTTAAAAATATCTACTGTATTCATATACATGTAAATACAAAAATGTGAAATTATTACAGTAATACAAAATTCTGTACAGTAAAACATAGAAACATAATCATCCTCATGCAGCCCTCAATATCCCCATGCAGTACCCAATATCCCCATCATCCCCTTGCAGCCCCATCATCTCCATGCAGCGCCCAGTATCCCCATTAAGGTATCTGCAGAAAGAATCACACACATTCTCACCGATCCACCGCTGGGCACCTCACTGAGCTCTCTCAGCTGCCGCAGATGTACAGATATGTGATGGTGTCAAATTGGCTGGCGGCCTCCTGTACATGTATGGTGGCTGAGAGAGCTCAGAGCGTCGCCGGAGAAAATACAGCAGCAGCAGACAGCGTCGTCGGGCAGCCAGTAAATACCTACAATCCGTAGCATCACAGCAGCATCACGCATGATCAGTATGCGCAGTGCCGCTCAAAACCCGGAAGTGAGGGGAAGACTGCGATGCTCGTAATCCAAATCATTGCTCATTAACCAAGTTAATAATATTTCAGAAATTTCGTCTTTGAAATTGCTTGCAAATAAAGTTACTCATAAATAAAGGTACCATTGTGTTGATCTTTATTAATGAAAACCTGGAGCAAAACATATAGTGACATGATTACTTGTGAAATTCTGAGCAGCATTTCACAAGTGATCCTGTCACTATACTCTCTGCTCCAGGCACTTTTGACCCTCCAATCCGCAGATATTTGCTTTCCAGACTTATTGTCTCTCATAGCCAGATACCCTTGTGGTTTTGTTATCCATATTGCTCTGCTTATAACACAGCAATTTCTCCTTCACCTCATTGGGGGACACAGGACCGTGGGTGTTATGCTGCTGTCCACTAGGAGGCGACACTAAGTAGGATCTGAAAAAGATAAACAGTCTCTCTTCCTCTGCAGTATATACCCATTAGGCAGGCCTTGCCTCATCAGTTTTTTTGCTTCGTGTCATTAGGAGGCAGACATCTCTATACAATTCTCCTTAGAATTTTAATTTTTTTATATTTTTATAGATTTTTGTAATATTTTCACAGAAGAAGTTTACAGAAGAGGAATAGCAAATCCTCCCTCAGCTCCCCACAGTTGGGAAGCTGGATTAAAATTAATCGACATCTGTGCTACCACAGC
This sequence comes from Allobates femoralis, assembly GCA_033576535.1. Classification (NCBI taxonomy): domain Eukaryota; kingdom Metazoa; phylum Chordata; class Amphibia; order Anura; family Aromobatidae; genus Allobates; species Allobates femoralis. The sequence continues at coordinate 192,930,780 of JARQOC010000006.1, read as the reverse complement.
GAATCCTTCCTCAGCTCCCCAATGTTGAAGCTGGGCTGAAGTCGCTGGATATCTGCACTGCTGCAGCAAAAAGCCTTCCTCTTTTCTTTTCTTTTCAAAATTCTTTTTATTATTTTTTGCAAGAAACAGTAGCATTTATACAAGATGAATGGTACAAGATAAACAAGATAAACAATACAACATGAATAGAGTGAAAGAGTTCAATTTCAAGAGAACACAGGATACAATGTATTTGTTATATTCAGTACTATAACCAGGAAAAAGGAAGATTAACTGCCAATGAGTCTTGAGAGTGTTTGAGCATAGGGTACTGTTTGCTTTGGCAATGAGTGCATATCTTTACATTGTAGCTACTCCATTCATAGAGATCTATCAGACTTAACATAAAATATTAACATTTAAAAGGAAGCTAATTTACGTAAGTAAAACAGGTCCAAAGAGGAGTAGAGAGAAAGAGTAGATAGTAGGGTAAGGGCCCTTTCACATCAGCGTTTTTTCCAAATCGCGGCAGATGCGGTGAAAAAACCGCATCTGCCGCGATTACCGCATACCGGCTGCACTTGCGGCGCGGTTGCGGTTTTTGCATTGCAAAGTATAGGCGGACTTGCGGCAGGTGCGGCAAGTGCGGTTTTGCACTTGCGGCAGGTGCGGCCGCGAAAAAAACCGCCGTCAGTCGCGGTTTTTTTCGCGGCCGCACCTGCCGCAAGTGCAAAACCGCACTTGCCGCACCTGCCGCAAGTCCGCCTATACTTTGCATGGCAAAAACCGCAACCGCGCCGCAAGTGCAGCCGGTATGCGGTAATCGCGGCAGATGCGGTTTTTTCACCGCATCTGCCGCGATTTGAAAAAAACGCTGATGTGAAAGGGCCCTAAGAGGTGGAAGGGGTAAGAGGGGAGGGGTGTAATCGGCACGTTATTTGATATAGTAAATATGTTCAAGTAATTTTCTATTTTACCTTATTAAAATAGGACAGCCATGGTCTCCAAGTAAGTAGGTTGGCTGATGTGGTATTATTCACTGATGCCACTATCTCAGCCACATGGAATAAAGAATGGATTTTCTCTTTCAGTTGAATTAACGTGGGAATGTCATGGGTTTTCCAGTATAAAGGTATTAATAGCTTTGCTGCACTTAGTATTTGTTGTGCTAGGGTTGGGGATATTTTGTGGTTGGGCCATATCGGGAAGTGCAGTAAGGCTTCTTCTGGTGTCAGTTGGGTTGGTCTATTGATAACTGTCTCAATGAGATTCTCCACTCGCTTCCAAAACTTCACTAGTGTCGGGCAGCTCCACCACATATGTATGTAAGTGGCTTCCGAAGCTCCGCATCTCCAGCATTCAGAAGGGTAGTTAATGTCCCATGTCTGAATTTGGTCTGGGGTATGATACCATCTGGTGGTTACCTTATAGGAGGATTCCTGAGCTCTCACGCACTGAGTTGGACCATGTGAGTGGTTATAAATATAGTGAATCTGTGAATGCGTAAATTTATAACCCAAATCTTTTTCACAGTGTGCTATATATGCTCTCTTGGGGTTGGTGTCTGTAATCAATAGTGATTGGTAGATTTTGGAAAATATTTGTTTAGGTTTTGCTACTGCAGCGCAAAGCTTCTCAAATTCAGTCAATCCTCTAGCAAGGTCAGATTTCTTTAGAAGCGGGTGGAGAATATGCCTAAGTGCATTGTATTGTAAGAAGTTTAAGTTAGACAGTCCCGGTATCGTTTGTAAGTCAGAGAGGGACTTAATGACTCCATCGTGATGTAGTTGGTCTACTGGGTGTGTATACTGTCTGTCATATGTTTTCGTATATGTGTCTCGTTGTGTCTCCTGGTGCACAAGTAAATCGTTAATATTGGCTAATGGGGTTAGTGGTGGCATCAAGGCATTTCCAACTTGTTTCCATATCTTTAGTGTGGACTTGGTGAAAGGATTTAATATGGCTACATTTTGTTTAATATTAGAATGTACGAGGAAGATTGACCTGAGACTAAATGGTGCCATGGCGTTTTCAACTTTCAGCCATTGTTTATCTCTATTTCCTCTTATTATGTCTATTATTCTAGAGAGTTGTGCTGCCCTATAATATAGTTTGATGTCTGGGGCCCCCATGCCACCAAGACGTCTTGGGAGTGATAACGTACGTTGTGATATGCGTGGTTTTCTACTTTTCCATATGTATTTATTAAAGAGTGCATTTACTTTGGTAAGATAGCTAGTCGGGATTATTATTGGCAACATTTGGAAAAGAGAGTTGAATTTAGGTAATATCAAACTTTTTAGCATATTCTTCCTCCCCATCCAGGAGAGATATGAGTCTCTCAAATTTTGTATCAGTGTTGTCGTAGCAGTAAGGAGTGGGAGGACATTTAATGCAAATAAGTCACGATGATTCCCACTTATTTTCACACCTAGGTAGGTGATATGATGTTTGGGCCACGAGAGGGGGTACAGGGTTTTTAGTTTTTGGAGAGTTAATGGTTTGATCTGTATCCCTAGGGCTTCAGATTTAGATAAATTTATTTTAAAATTGGACAGTCTGCCATATTGGTCCATAAGTTCCATGAGTGCACAGAGTCCCCTCTCGGGGTTTGTAAGGAATATTAATAGGTCATCTGCAAATGCAGCAGTTTTAAATTGCTCTCCATCTATTGCAATGCCCTCTATGTTACTATTATGTTGAATCACTATCAGAAGAGGTTCCATTGCCATCACGAATAACAATGGAGACAACGGGCAGCCCTGTCTGGTTCCGTTACCTATAGTAAATGGTGATGTTATAGAATCATTAATCTTTATTCGTGCTGTGGGATGACGATACATTGCCATGATAGATATGAATTTAAGGCTGTGGGGATTTTGAATCTCAGTAGGACCTCTTTTAAGAAGGTCCAGTCCACTCTGTCAAACGCCTTCTCCGCATCTGTTCCTAGAAGGACCAGTGGGAGATTGCGCATTTTCGCATATTGTATTAAATGTAAGATTTTATGTGCGTTGTCTTTCCCCTCCCTGCCCCCAACAAAGCCTGTTTGATTTGCTGATATCAGATGTAGTAAAAATGTCGCCAATCTGTGAGCAATCATTCCAGCCAATAGTTTTAAGTCTACATTCAATAAAGATATAGGCCTGTAATTACTACACAGTGTTGGGTCTTTTCCCTCTTTGTGGATCAGCGAAATCTTAGCTTCAAGCATCTGGCCAGGTAGTGGTTGACCTGCAAGTGTTGCATTACATAGTGTCAGGAGGTGTGGAAGGAGCAGGGAGGGAAAAGTTTTATAATATACAACAGAAAACCCGTCGGGACCCGGTGCTTTGCCCTTAGGACAGCGTGACAGAGTGGACTGGAGTTCTCGGAGTGTGAAAGGTTGCAGCAGTGTTTGTTGGTCTGTTTCTGAGAGAGTCGGGAGTTGCAGGTCCTTCAAGAAGTCCTCCGCTTTCCGGCTCCTCAGGCTAACAGTTTCAGCAGAATCGTTAGGACGCAGATTGTATAGTCGTGTATAGTAATCAAGGAAAGCTTGCTCAATGTGTCCCTGGTCTTGTGATTCTACTCCATTTTCATTTTTGATTGAATGTATTTGTGTGTGTAATTGTCGTTTACGTAGGTAAGAGAGCATGAATTTGGAGGCTTTGTCGCCGTGTGCATACGTTTTATTTTTCCATTTTTTATATTGTTTCGCCGATGCTATGTTGATTAGGTTTTTCAATTGCATTCGTTTAGACGTTAGCAGAGATATTATGTCAGGATCCTGGTATTTTTTGTGTTGAAGTTCCAAGTCCGCAATCTCATCATATAATTGTTGGGTTTCTGAGTGTCTTCTCTTATTAAGGTAAGACGCCATCGAGATCAATTCCCCTCGTATTACAGACTTGTGAGCTTCCCACAAAGATTGTATGGACATATCGGCCGTTTGATTTTCTTTAAAGTATTGTTGGAGTTTCTCTGTAAGGCGTTTTTTCAGATCAGGGGAGTCTAGTATTGTTTCGTTTATTTGCCAAGATTTGTGCGTTGTGCGTTTAGTGGTAGATATTGACGTTAAAACCGCCGAATGATCTGAGAATATACTAGCTTTAATCGCGGACGTTTGTATGTCGGGTAACGTTCTTCTTGACACTAGTATATAGTCCAATCTATGGTAAGATTTATGTGGGTTGGAGTAATACGTGTAATCCCTCGTTGATGGATTCATATATCGCCAGGAGTCCACTAACTGCATGGATTGTAAGCATGCACGTATTCTGGATAAATCCTTACCGAGATGGAGCTCTTTTGTTTCGTGGTGTCTAGGGATGGCTCTAATGCAACATTTAGGTCGCCACCTATGATTACTTGGCCTTCTCTGAATCTTTCTACTTTTTTCATTATGGCTAATATCCATGTCAGTGTTCTTTTGTTCGGAGCATAGAGGCTGCCTAGTGTCATTAATGTACCCTGTAGGAGGCCTTTAATCAAAATGTATCTGCCTTGTGGGTCTATCAAAGACTCTCTTAATTGGAATTGTATGTTTTTCTTGAATGCTATTGAGGCCCCTTTTGCTCCGGTTTGGGGTGATGTAGCATGATACCATCTGTCGAATACTGATTTCTCAAAGTTTGGGATTTTGTTTGGTTTAAAGTGGGTTTCTTGGGCAAACAGTACATCGGTCCCTTGTTTCTTAAGGGCATGCAATGTTGGGTGTCTGGTGCCGGGTGAGTTAAGTCCGTGTGCATTGAGTGATGTAAAAGTTAATACTTTACCATCAGCCATGGTCTTTGAGGTTACTTGCTTGTTGGTCAATGCTTTGAGAGATGCATCGGTCGTGCCTGGTAGGGAAAGGAGAAGTAGGGTCGAAGGGAGAAAGGGAGGGCGGAGAGGGAGACAGTAGTGTGTTAAAGAGAGAGAAAAGGAAAGGTGAGATGAACATTAATAAATCAAAAAACGATAATTTTCTAGTATTAACGTTTCTCGTCAACATAAACATCTGAGTTTTGATTCGCCAGTCCAGAGGGGGCGGTCCCTCTATTGCTATCTAAATATCATAACCGTACACAAATATGGAACATCAACCATCATATTCTTTGTTTTTCAAAGTTAACATCTCAGGCTCAGCAGGCTTAGCAGGTTCAATACCGAGTTAAGAGCTATTTGTATCATATTCAAATGGATTAGGGTGAGCGTATAGTGGGGCGTTTAGAGAAAAAGGGGGGGTGAAGGAAAGATGTGTGGTCAGGTAAGGCTCATGTGGGGGATGTGTAGGGGTGGATGTAGTGGTATTAGTCAGTATTTTGGAAATAGTATTGTAGGGGTGGGGTGGAAAGAAGGGATGTAGAGGTGTAAAATGTAGGGAACCGGAAGGGTCCCTACTGAATATTCTTCGATCAGTTATCTGAGTTATTAATCACGTATTGCCTGCTAGAGCCTGTTTTAGTGATATATATATATTCAAAAACAACATGTAAAAGATTAACATTTAGGCATATACTTGCGATCGCACCAATATGGTGCGATCAACATCTTTGAATACATTTGTTTCGGGGAGGCTATAGTCCACGAACAAATGCAAGGGCGTTCCATAAGCAGTTATGGAAAGAGGAGGTAGAGAAATCAAAAAAGTAAGGGTAAACTATGTTTTCTCAGGTGGCGTCGTCTGGGCCTTTCGACGCTGGAGACTTTGCTGTTCTCTTTTTGGTGCGCTGGGATTTCGGAGTCATCACTTGTTGCCAGGGCGGCGGAGTAGGGAACGCCTGTAGTAGCGTTGCAGCGTGAAATGTCTCTAAGTCCGGATAAGTTTCTAGGATGATTTCTAGAGAGGCGCATGCTGCTTTTATGTCGGCTGAAGATCTGGCTATGATAGGTCTCTCTCCGGCGGTGATGTGAATGCCGAATGGGAAAAGCCAACGAAATCTGTGGCCCTTAGCTAGGACTGCCTCTGTGAAAGGCTTCAGAAGGCGTCTTTTTCTCAGGGTTATTTCCGATAGATCTTGGAATAGCAGGATCTTGGAGTCTGCATAACTGAGGTCTCCAGCCTCTCTAGCTCTACGCATCACTAGATCTTTCTTACGGTAGTCCAAGAATCTGCATAGTACATCACGAGGGGTGTCCCCAGGTGCTGGTTTGGGGCGGAGCGTACGATGTACTCGGATCAGTTCGATGTCTTGTGGATCTTCCTCTTTCAATACTGACTTGAATATTTCTAGGGTAGCTTTGCCCAAAGCTTCGAATGCCACTGTTTCGGGGAGGCCTTTGATTCGTATGTTATTGCGGCGCTCCCTGTTCTCGTGATCCTCTAGTGTGGAATGAACCTGGTGAAGTTGCTGTTCATGGGTCGCCAGGCAATCTAGTATGGAGTTGGTATGTTGAATTAGTGGTTTCTGGGTGTTTTCTAGGGATTCGATCCTGTAACCTTGGAGGGCTAGATCTTGTTTAATATCTGCTAAGTCTCGCCCTATAGGTTCCAAAGCTTTAGTTAGTATTCTCTTCAAAAATGATCTAGAGACCACAGAGTCTTTTTTGTTCTGGTGCTTGTGTCAGATTCGTACTCCATATCTGAATCCGAGTCGTCGGCATATGGGAGTGTAGAATGTTTACTCATTTTCTGGGTATCCGAAGATTCACTTTGTTTGCGTAAAAATTGATCAACATCTGCCTGTGTGACCGTTTTGGATGTTTTGGGTACATTTTTAGGGGTTTTTGTAGTCGTCTTCCCCATATTGTGGTTAGGTAGTGTGTACGTTGTTAAGCTTTGTGTCTGTCGAGCTCCGCGCCCCATATTGGTTGTCTAGCAACTCAGCATGCTAGTGTGTGGAGTAGGGGCATTGGTGCTAAGCTATGACAAGAGTTTCTTTGGAGATCCTACTGGAGCTTAGGTGGTTCACTCCAGATAAGAGGAGATAAGGCTGGGCCAGGATTATGCCCACAGTTTGGAGGCGATTAAAATATTGATTATTTCAGAAGATTATTCTCGCCCTTTCAGTAATGCAGCCGGTGGGCTTAGTCTCTATGCAATTTCAGTTGGTGATTTGTAAGGGTGTTCAGTGTGTGCAGACTTGAGGACTTAAGTGATCTCCCACAGGGGCAAGATTGTCTCTGTTGTGGGGTTAGTGGTCTCAGACTGGGGCTGATAATCACCCTGCGCATTAGCTGTGATCACGGTCACAGTGTTGTTGGTTGCACAGTGTGTGTAATGCTCCACATCTGCCTGTAATGGCTGCCAGGCACAGGATGGGGGGGTCACCGTTACTTCCCCCACAGTCTGCGGGCACCGATCGCGGATAGTAATACCCGCGGGTCGGGACCACCTAGTCTCCCGCACCCGTCCACTCGGTCCGCTACCCTGAAGCCCCGGCGTCACCTGATGTCAGCGGCAGGGGAATCTAGCTGCGGCGGCCCTCCGGCTCTTTCGGTGTCTCCCTCAGCCTGCACGTGACTCTCCGCTTCTCCGTTCTCTCTCCTCGCGGTGTAAGGCGCGGCTTCTTCAGTCGCGCCGGGCAGGCTGCCTGAGAGTTAGGGTTCCGGCTGCAGACGTCCACCTGTGGGAGGTTGGTGAACTGGGGATATCTAAGGCCTCGTGTCCCGAGCCCTGGGGGTCGGCGTGCTCCGTCGCGGGTGAGTGACTACGTCCTTCCTGGGTTCAATTTCTTCTGTTATCGCCTCCCAACCGGGTCTGCTGTACTGGGATGGTGTTATTTTGTAGATTCCCGGTGTCTCCTGTGTAGGATGCCGCGGATCCTAGTATCTGCAGCTGGAGCTGTATTTCACACAGCCTCCTAGGTCCGCGGCCATCTTGGATCCTCCCGCGCTCTGTACCGCAAAAAGCCTTCCTCAGACCCCACAATTATAAATCTGGGTTAAAGCCGATGGATATCCAGGTTGCCAGCAAAAAAAAAAACCCTCCTCAGACCCCACAGTTGGGCCTCTGAGTTGAAATGCGGTGGACACGTGTGGACTTCTCGACCTCCCCATTGTCCCTTCTCAGGGCCTCTGGGTAGCAGACGGATGGCTATCGGCTTCCTCCCCATCCACACTCGATCGAGGCTCCAGGTAATTCTCAGGACCCTGCCCGCTGGGGCTTCTGATACTATAATGATGCCGCTCAGTGATTGCCCGGGTACCTGGGGCCTGGCACAAAACTCTGTACCCCAGAGACCATCCCCCCCTCCACTGTGTTGTGTACACGAAATCTCTCCCCTAGTTGTTGGACTGCCAGAGACTTGGGACCTCCTCACTTTTTCGGGGCCGCTTTTCACTTTAGGCCCCGACTTGGCCTACCGCGGACAACATTTCCCCACCAGCGCAGGCTAATGGTCTCTCATCACGCAGTGACGGAGACTCAAATGCCAACTGACAGTCCCACTCTCGTCAGTCTAATCCTAAGGGATCCCGATCTCTCAAGACCTCTTCCTCATGCACCCACGGAATCGCTTCCGACATCGTTGAAACATTGCTACAGGTAATGGTACCTTCAGACAAACCTGTGAAATACAGGAAAAATATTGCTTGGTCAGATGAGACCAAAATTGAACTCCTAATACACACGTCTGGAGGCTAAAAGGCACTGCATATTGTCCCAAAAAAAAACCCAAAACCAACAGCAACATTTTTAGGTGGAAAGATCGTGGAGTAGGGCTGTTTTTCAGCATATAGCAATGGCAAATTTCATGTGATTGAATGATGAATTAATAGATGTACCAAAACATTCTTAAAATAAATCTGCTGCCATCTACCAGGATCATGAAATGAAGGTGGACGTTTCATTAAGGGTGCGCTCTAACTGGCGTATAACCTAGCATGAGGATCACCTTGTAATTCATGCACTTTCTGCGGCTCCCCTAACTCGAGCATGACAGCTTCATGTACTTCTATGCAGCTGTCATGCTTGAGTCAGGGGAACCGCCGTTCAGTTCATGCGTTACAATGCAATTGCTCTGCTCACATTTATCCTGCACTCTATGCTGAATGCTTATACCGGGGTTTTTGTTTAAATCTCTGAAATATGTGATTCAAACAACGTCACTGACAGACGTTTCCTTAAAATTGGGCAGAGGAATTCACTTTGGACTCCATATGGCCTATGATCTGGTGGTGTCCATAAAAGCGCGATCGGCCGCAGATTTGTGCACTTCTGAAAAAGACAATACTGAACAGAGGTGTGAGTATTTCTGTTGCCGCCATTCTACTGAATTGATCCTTGAAAGGTTTTATCTGAATCGCGTCATTCAGAAATTTAGATGGAAACCTCAATATAAGTGGTCAGCCTAGAGCACAGCAGCAGTAGAACGTGTACCAGAATACCACACTGAGTGAAACAGTTTGTTCAAGTGTGCCAGAATAACTTTTGGCACTGTGAGTTAAGAAATAGCATCTACCTTAGGCCTCACACACTTCCTGAAACTGCTTTACTTAGTCTAGTCAAGAGAGATGAAGGAAACATTACTGCTCCCAGATTGTCATGGAGCTCTCCCAGAACTTTGCTCTCCTTCTTTAATGTGGATGAATACTCCCTTCAGCGGAGGCAGCGGTGGCACTCTGAATGATTCTCTGATTAGAAGATGTAGCTGTAGGGAGAGAGGCATGCAAGGCAGACAACACTTCTGGAAACCAATTTCTAAGAACATTCATGACTAGAACCATTAACGCAAAACCCTCATCTAGTCACAATGATACTCTGACCTGCGAGCTTTATATCCCCAACCTGAATTGTTGCCTCCCAGTATCTGGTGAGTGATGGGTTGACCATTATTGGCTATAACATTCATTGAGATGTCTGGAGGGTTGTTTAAGACACTAAAGTTCCAATGTTCAAGATATGCCCACTTCTGTAGGGACCCATTTAAAGGTTTTCAGCACTGGAATAATAATTTTGAATCGCATCCAATTCAGGAAATTATTGTTCCAAGATCTATTGACTTCAAAAGCAAGTTTAGAATGAACTTTGTGGGAAAACACTTTTTAAAACCTGGGTCACTTATGCCTCATCACTACACTGCAGTCTTTCATACTCACAACATGCTTACTTGATGAAGAGGTGGGGGGGGACCAGAGACCGCTGCCTTGAATTTCTTGCACAACTGAAGGTGAGCATATAATCTAGAACTATCCTCACTATCTCAGTGCCATGGAGAATAGTTATTAACTGCTCCTAATTTTTGTGTAGATTTAAAGTAACACATTCTTTATGACCTAGATGCTGAAGACGCGAAGGGTACCGTTACACGACGCAATATTGCATGCAATTTCACTGGCATTTTGCTGGTTGTAGTGAAATCATGGACACTTTGTTCATTTGTGACCGGACAAAATGGAACAATGTGTCCATGATTTCACTGCAACCAGCAAATTGCCAGTGAAATTGCATACAATGTTGCGACGTGTAACGCTTCCCTAAAGGTACCGTTACACACAGATATATTGCTTGCAACTCATTGGTTGCAGTGAAATCATGGACATATTGTTCCATTTTGTTGCCATGTACAAAATGGAACAATGTGTCCATGATTTCACTGCAGCCAGTGAGTTGCAAGCAATGTCTCCAGAGATATCTCTGTGTGTAACGGTAAGAGTCAGATGTCTAAGCAATAGCTGTAACTAAACACTTGTTTGTCTAAGGGTACCGTTACACGTCACAAAATTGCATTCAATTTCACTGGCAATTTGCTGGTTGCAGTGAAATCATGGACACATTGTTCTATTTTGTTGCTGTGTACAAATGGAATAATGTGTCCATGATTTCACTGCAACCAGTGAGTTGCAAGCACTTTATCTCTGTGTGTAACGGTACCCTGAAACCTAGAATTTTTTTTTACAGTATACGATGTTGTAAGGAACTACACAGCAGATTATGACAAGACTTTAATCTTCAACAAGATCCACCATGAGCTGAATCAGTTCTGCAGTTCACACACTCTGCAGGAAGTGTACATTGAACTGTTTGGTGAGTATTTTATATTTTATATTTATGAATATTGGTAAAAAAAATAAAATAAAAATAGAATACAAAAAAGCATTTAATTAACCATTAAAACCATTTTAAAATGTATTTTTATCACATTTATTGTGCTCTTACATTTTGGTTACCCTGCAATTTGTGCCAACTATTCAGATACTATGAAATACAATACAGATACAAGAAATTCAATTGTTGTACATTCAAGATTTTCTAATGTTTGTATAGATCAGATAGATGAAAACCTGAAACTGTCACTTCAGAAAGAACTTAATTTCATGGCTCCTGGACTCACAATACAGGCAAGTTTTGGTTGCTAACTCCTGCTAATAATTATCTTGGACAGTCACAATTTATTATTTATTAGTACTAACACATTTCTTTTCAGGCAGTACGTGTTACAAAGCCAAAAATTCCCGAAGCTATTCGAAGAAACTTTGAGTTAATGTAAGTTGCAAGTCTAATATGAAGGATGCATGAGACTTCAGGAACTTTGAATGCTCAACTAAGGATATGTTTTGCTTCGGTAGCTTAAGTATTGTACAGTAATTAAAAAAAAAAAATAAAAAATACATCAGTCACAGATAACATAGTAACATAGTAACATAGTTTTTAAGGTTGAAGGAAGACTTTAAGTCCATCTAGTTCAACCCATAGCCTAACATGTTGATCCAGAGGAAGGCAAAAAAAACCCCATGTGGCAACACTAATCTCCACATTGGGGGAAAAAATTCCTTCCTGACTCCAGATATGGCAATCAGACTAATTCCCTGGATCAACGCCCTATCAAAGAATCTAGTATATATAACTGGTAATGTTATAGTTTTCAAGAAAGGCATCCAGGCCCTTCTTAAATGTTAGTAGTGACTCACTCATTACAACATCATGTGGCAGAGAGTTCCATAGTCTCACTGCTCTTACAGTAAAGAATCCGCGTCTGTGATTATGATTAAACCTTCTTCCCTCCAGACGTAGAGGATGCCCCCTTGTCCCAGTCTCAGGCCTAAGAGTAAAGAGATCATTAGAAAGGTCTCTGTACTGCCCCCTCATATATTTATACATTATTATAAGATCACCCCTAAGCCTTCGTTTTTCCAAGCTAAATAACCCCAAGTTTAATAACCTGTCTTGGTATTGCAGACCCCTTAGTCCTCTAATGACTTTTGTCGCTCTTCTCTGGACCCGCTCTAGTTCAGCTATGTCTTTCTTATACACCGGAGACCAGAATTGTACACAGTATTCTAAGTGTGGTCGCACTAGTGACTTGTATAGAGGTAAAATGATGTTCTCCTCATGAGCATCTATGCCTCTTTTAATACATCCCATTATTTTATTTGCCTTTGCAGCAGCTGCCTGACACTGGCCACTAAATGTGAGTTTGTCATCTACCCATACACCCAGGTCTTTTTCAGTGACAGTTTTGCCCAGTGTTTTACAATTAAGCACATAATTATACCTTTTGTTTCCTCTGCCCAAGTGCATGACTTTACATTTATCCTCATTAAAGCGCATTTGCCATTTAGCAGCCCAAGCTTCTAGTTTACATAAATCCTCCTGTAATATAAAATTGTCCTCCTCTGTATTGATTACCCTGCAGAGTTTAGTGTCATCTGCAAATATTGAGATTCTACTCTGTATGCCCCCTACAAGGTCATTAATAAATATATTAAATAGAAGTGGGCCCAACACTGACCCCTGTGGTACCCCACTGTTAACTGTGACCCATTCTGAGTGTGTTCCATTAATAACCACCCTTTGTTTCCTATCACTAAGCCAGTTCTTAACCCACTTACACATATTTTCCCCTATCCCCATTGCCCTCATTTTATGTATCAACCTTTTGTGTGGCACCGTATCAAAAGCTTTTGAAAAGTCCATATACACCACATCCACTGCATTTCCTTGGTCCAGTCCAGAACTTACTTCTTCATAGAAGCTTATTAGATTAGTTTGACAGGAACGGTCCCTCGTAAAACCATGTTGATAATGGGTCATGAGGTTATTTTTCTTCAGATACTCCAGTATAGCATCTCTTAGAAAACCCTCTAGGATTTTACCCACAGTAGAGGTTAAGCTTACTGGCCTATAATTTCCAAGTTCAGTTTTTGTCCCCTTTTTGAATATTGGCACCACATTTGCTATACGCCAGTCCTGTGGTACAGACCCTGTTATTATGGAATCTTTAAATATTAAAAATAATGGTCTATCTATGACAGTACTTAATTCCTGCAGCACTCTGGGGTGTATCCCATCTGGGCCCGGGGATTTGTCAATTTTAGTGATTTTTAGACGATGCCGTACTTCCTCTTGGGTTAAGCAGGTGACGTTTAATTGAGAATTTTTGTTATCACTGATCATATTGTCTGTCATGGGATTTTCTTGTGTAAATACTGTTGAAAAAAAGTCATTTAGCATATTTGCTTTTTCCTCATCCTCATCCACCATTTCACCCAGACTATTTTTAAAGGGGCCTACGCCATCATTTTTTATTTTCTTACTATTTATGTAGTTAAAAAATATTTTGGGATTCTTTTTACTTTCTCTGGCAATGAGTCTCTCTGTCTCAATCTTTGCTGCCTTGATTTGCTTTTTACAAATGTTATTTAATTTTCTGTATTTATTTAATGCTTTATCACTACCTACTTGCTTTAATTCCCTAAATGCTTTCTTTTTGTCACATATTGCACTTCTTACCGCTTTATTTAGCCATAGTGGTTTCCTCCTATTTCTAGCATGCTTATTCCCATAGGGTATATATTGTGCACAGGTCCTATTCAGGATGCTAATAAACATCTCCCATTTGTGTTGTGTACTTTTATGTCTCAGGACAGATGCCTTCATAAACCAGCTGTGCCCAACAAGCCCTTTTAATTATAATTCTTTCTAGTGTTTTCGTGGTGTCAGGCATATACTGGTCAAAAAATTATATATTATTAATCAAAATTTGAGATCTATGTATGATCACTTGATTTCTTTTAGACAGAATGTAATCTACATTGACCAACATTTGCAGGTTTTTGTGTAAGGGGTACACCATGCCACTAGAACAGTGTTTTCCTACATAACAAAAGTTTATCAACTTAAAATCTTAATTTTACCCTAAACGTGATTATCCTAATTAGAGAACAGCAATGACTGTAGCACAGAGCAGGATTGAAACTACATTTTATGAAGGTTACAACAGTCACCAATCAGTAGGAAGTTTACAGACTTTTGCTTTGAATGACTTCAGCACATCTGCAGCCATATCACTAGTCTCTCCTACTGCTCTGGTGTGATTTTTGGGCCAATCTGATCCTAGTCTCTTCCATAGTTCTGTGACTGTTTTTGGTTCCTTTTCTCTAACTTTGTCACCAAGGATTTTCCGAGTTTTTCTACTGGTTTTAGATCAGGACTCTGGGCTGGCCATTTCATTCTTTGAACATTTTCTGTAACAAGAAAGTACTTTACCCGTTTTGTTGTGTGACAGGGAGCATTGTCCTTCATGAAAATTGCTGGCTGATGGCAAGTAAGGAGCCACATGTTGTTGAAGAAGGTTGATACATACCTGCATTCACTCTGCCATGTTGTTGTATGAAAGGTCCAGTGCCTCCAGCAAAAAAACATTTCCCAAACCATGACACTTTCTCCACCACTTTTCACTGACTTCTTTACACACTTTGGGTTCAGTGTTTCCCCAGTTTTTTTTTTGAATCAGATAGTTTTTATTTGAAACAATAAAAAGTCATTACGCACAGAAAAACAAGCAGACATAAAGACATTGTTTAATTTCTTGTCGATTGGAACTAATAACCCAAGAACATGCTTTAGAGTTTCGTCTTTATAACAAGAAAAATGTTGTAAGAAAGAACTCAAAATGCAACATGTATATAGTTATTTACAAATATCCCCTACAAATCTAGGATTTTAACAAGCAATCATGCTGATCTTATTTATCTTAAAAATAATATTTAGTAGGCCATTCCTGACCTACTCTTAAACGTTTAGCCTTTTAGCCGCCCAGGGGGATGGGGAAAGGGGAAAATAGGGGAAAGAAAGGGGAAAGAGAATAAAGAAATCAGACCCCAATGACATGGCTATTGAGAACTGGAGAGTGGAGTATTTAAGATGTGACATGAACAATTTAAAGGAGGCCTTGCTCAATTCAGGAAAATAGCTCATTATAATTAGTGGCATCTTTGAATAAGATCCATTCGGACCAGGTGATAGTAAATGGATTAATTGACTGTAGAATCCCAGCTGAAATCTCTTCCATTCTATAAATAGATACCATTCCAATATGTTGTGTGAATTCTGGTATTTCTAGTGGCGAGGAATCACCGCTCTAGCTGCAGAAAGACAGAATCTTAGAATGTCTCTCTTTTGGGCCCTCACCGAACCAGGCAGCACCGAGAGTAAGGCCATCTCAGGAGTACCTTCAACATGTTTTCCTGTTACCAACTTATAATTTCGGAACACCTTCTCCCAAAACTCTCTGATCAGGAAGCAGTCCCACCAAATATGGAGCAACGTACCCTCCTCGAACCCACAACTCCAGCAACATTTGGAGGCTGCTGATGACAACTTATGCAACCTGTCTGGGGAAATATACCATCTAAATTGTAGTTTATAACACTTTTCCCATGCATTGCATGAGCCAGGCAACCTATGGGCCATTAGGAAGCCCCTCTCCCAGTCTTCACTGGAAATGGGCCTCCCCAATTCTCTCTCCCAGGCAATCTGGTACCTATGCCTGTTGTTGCGCTCTCTTATTGATAAAATTTGATAAATGGCAGATATCCCCGGGATGGCGGGACTTCACATGTAAACAGTGTTTCTATGGGTGATAGCCGTATATCAGGGCCCCCTGACACCCTAACGGACTGCAAAAAAGAACGAATTTGTAGGTACTCCCACCAATTAAGTTTAGTGCCGACCATATCGTTTTGCAGTACATTAAATGTGGGAAGCGCTCCATGTTGTAGGATGTGCCTAATGCGTGTATCATCTCTGAACTGCCAACCCAAATAGGTCTGCCTCTCCATTCCCAGGGGGGGAAAGCCAGATTTCGAAATATAGGAGTCAAGGGACTCACGATCTGCTCATCCGGATTTCTATCTAATGTAGCATGCCGTGCCCTGAGTGTTTCCATAGTGAGGAATGCAAGGTTCCCAAGGCTTTTGATGGCGTGCCTGGAGGTCCATTGTAGGTAATGGAGGGGTATTTTTAGCCCTGCTTTTTCAATTTGGACCCATTTCTTGGAGGCTTCATTGTGTTTCCAGTCCAGAAGTCTAACCAAAATGGCTGCCTGACAGTATTTGTGAAGATTTGGGAGACTCACTCCTCTGTTTTCCCACTGTGCATTTGATATATCTTCTATATCTTCTGTCCATTTAACTCTGGTCTTCAGTGGGTGTCTCTCCAAAAATGTGTCCAGAAGTCATCTATAAATTAATGATATAAACACTCTAGTGCCCCTCTGTGGACCATGTATATTCAACATACTATCCTTTTGTATCACTATTGGTGACCGCCTCCACTATTTATGAAATGCATGCTGCAGCTGAAAATACTGATAAAACATAGCATGAGTAATAGGAAATTCTTTCCTGAGAGCCTCAATGTTTTGAATGTTTCACCGTCCAACAGCTGCAACACGTACTGTATATCAATTCTCCAGTCTCCAAAGTTCCTCAAACGTAACATATTAGGCAGCTGTGGATCATGCCAGACGGATGTATACCTTATGTATGCTGTTAATCCCTCCATTGTTTGAGTTTTTGCCAAAGCCTCTTGAGCAGTGCCAATGTCGGAAACGTTTTAGGACTTAGCCAGAATTTACCTGCCCCCAGAGTAGCCAATAGTGGACCTCCTCCCACCATATGGGTAAAAACCTTCCCAACCGAGCTAGTATAACGTATAATCTCCCCCCCCCATTCCCACCAAGTGCTGGCATTGAGACGCAATACAATACAAACCAGGCATTGAGAACTGCCAGGCCTCCATCTTTGAGTGCTGCAGAAATTCCAATTTAGCGCGTGCTTGACCTCCCATCCATATCATGTCTCGAAAGAGGGCGTTGATCCTGTGAAATGTATTCTGGGGCAATCAGACTGGGGCATTATGTATCATCTTCACCGAGTTAGCTCGCCCCACCACTGACAAAAATAATTTCCTCCAAGCCATAATTTTTTGTTTCAATTTGCCCAGCAACAGAATCAGATTGAGTCATTGTTAATCATCTATATTGCTAGACACCCTGATGCCAAGGTAGCTAAACTCTTTCACCACCTGAATTTGGCCCAGCTGATCTATCCCATCAAGAGTCCCACGATCCAGCAAGAGCAAGACCGACTTGTCCCAATTGATACAGATCCAAGAGATAATGCCATAGTTGGTGAGGAGTCTCCAAGGAGTCTCCTGTGTCTCGCAAGAATAATAGCATATCGTCTGTGTAAATCAACACCTTTTCTTCATGCATCCCATATTTGAATCCCACAATATCCTCCTCTCATTGGTATCACCGCTGCCAGTTTTTCAATTGCTATTGCAAACAAGGAAAATTCCTCAGATAATAGCCCACTAATTCTCACTCTGGTCCTGGGAGCAGTGTACAACAGCTGAACCCATTTTATAAACACTTCCCCAAAGCCCATATGACATATTGTGGCCCACAGGTATCTCCACTCCACGCTGTCAAAAGCTTTGGCAGCGCCCAGCGATAGAACAGCCCTATGTCCAACGTTGTCTGCCTTCGCTTGCATAGTAATAAAAAGTCTCCGCAGATTAGTTGCTTTGGATTTGTTAGGCATGTATTCTGCCTGATCGTGGTGTATAATAGATGTTATAACTTTACTGAAACTATTAGCCATTATCTTAGCTAGGAGTTTGATATCAAGCAACAGCAACGAGATTGGGCGTTACGATGCTGGCACAGTGGGATGTTTACCTTTTTTTGGGAGCATGACAATAATCTCTTCCCACATGGACTGTGGGAGCTGCCCCCATGTCAGCCTAGCCCCATACACCTCCAGTAGGACAGGCATCAATAGTTTTTTATACTATTTGTATAGCTCCCCCGGCAAACCATCTACACCTGGAGCATTTTCATTAGCCATGGAGGCCAAAGCAGCCTCCAACTCCCCCATAACAAACGGCTCATACAGAAAATGACGAGACTCCACTTTTTTTTATCTCCGCATCTGTTGGCTGCACCTTTGACCTATGAGTCAGTGTAAAAGCTTGCCATAACCCCTAGAATGTCTCAAGTGTTACTAACCTCCTGTTCATCCTCCCCTTTCAACGTGAGTATACAAGCAATGTCCCTTTGTGCAGCAGCCACCCGAGTCAGGAGATGACCAGCTCTTTCTCCCTAATAATTTTGCATAGTTTGAAACATTCCTTTATATTCTGCCTTCCGCAGTGGCATCTCGTTGACCTTAACTTGGGCTTTTTTAAGTCTCTCCTGTGCCTGGGCGGGTGGGTCCAGAACTAGTGCCTCTTCTGCCTCCTCCAATTCCCGAAGCACTAACTGGTCTTTATGTTTAATATTGGCCTTCACCCTGGATATTCCTTTAATGCAGGGCATCTAAGAAAGGCATTCATAACCTTCCAAACAATTCCCACCTGCTCCATAACAGTATTAACCTCAAAGTATTGTCAAAGTCCCTTCTCCAAGTCTCTATATCAATAAGCTGTAGCCAGAATGGGTTCAGTCTCCATAAGGGTCTACTATACGGCACCTAGTCTTGGCTGTCAAGAAACACATACTGTACATTGGGGAATGATCAGACACCGTTCTGGCCAGATAACCCACATCCTTCACTAGACCTAACATTTGTTCGTTCCCCAACGCCAAATCAATACTCGACAAGGAAGAGAAAGGTCATCAAAAAGCATGAGAATTTACGTGTATTTAGGTTTCGGACCCTCCATATATCAAAGACGTCTCTTTTAGCAGAGTGCCAAATTGGGTGCAGTTACCCCCCCCCCCCCGCCTTGGGTCCTCCCCTCTACTTCTATCCCAATGGGAGTCTGGTACATTGTTAAAGTCACCTATTACCAGAAATGGAATCCCTGGAAAGCAAGCAATGGTCTCCCAACAACTTGCAGATCAACTTATGACTATACTGCTGCGGAATATACTCAGGTATGATGAGCAGAAGCTTGTTATTGACCTTACATAGTAAACCCACATACGAATATGAATACACATATGAATACAGGAATGTTTTAAATTTTTCATACTGTGTTCTTGAACACACCAAGATGCTAACCACCTTCAAGTACGGAGAGTAGGCAGCATGGTAACTCTCCTGAACCCACTGCCCACTCAGAGTGTGGGTTTTCTCCGGGACCATGTGGGTCTCTTGCAGGCAAATAATGGCTGGCTTTTCCTTATGCCGAAATTGGAAGACTGCTCATTTTTTAACATTGGCCACCAGCCCCCTGACGTTAAAGCTTGCAATTTTTAATTCACCTGCCATTGCGACTCGTAGCATCATACATTACAGAATTTTTATCCACATGTACATACCTTGAAAAAGCAGCGTGACATGAGAAGTCGTCTGTCCAAACCCCCCTTCCCCCTTCCCCCCTTACAACTAGCCCTAAAAACAGTGCAACAAGCAAATGGTATTCTCTTCAGTAATGGAAAGGCGGCCATGTAGTATCCATACCCGTCCTTCAGCTCTCCGCATTCAGTCCCGCACCTGATCCCTGCACGTAGGGGTCCAATATGTCTTATATGTGTGACCAACCGTTAACAACAAGTCAATGCAGAACCATGTATCATGTAAAATGTCACTATATATTCAGAGTTTGCAATCAAACATTCAGCGCTTGAGCACTTCAGGCAGCAGAGCCCCTCGCCTTCCCCGGCTGCAGTTGTTTCTCATTACTGTATAGCCATTTGAGGGCATTCTTGGCCTCCCTGAAAAAGTGGACTTTATCTCCAGTCACAACTCGCTACTTGGCCGGATACAGCATGGGGTATTGCACACTAACCTCCCTTAACCTTTTCTTAATGCTGATAAATTTAGCCCTCTGTTTGTACTCTTCAGTGGAGAAGTCCAGAAAGATGGATATTGTGGAGCCACTAATCACGAGGTCGGGATGGTCCCTAGCAAGCCTCAGTATGGTGTCTCTGTCCCGATAGTGAAATACTTTGGCCAGCAAAGTCCGCAGTGGTCTTCCGGGGGGTTGGGGGGGTGTCTGCCCTGTCAAGGGTGTACACCCGGGACAGCTTATCAGAGCCTGTCTTTTCCAGGAGCCATATCTCAAAGAACTCAGTGGGAGTCTTGCCCTCAACTTTCTTTGGCACACCAATCAGTCGCAGATTATTGCATCGGGACCTGTTTTCCAGATTGTCCGTTTTAGCCTTTTCTTCCCATTATCCTGACTTCTCTTGCATTTGACTTTCAAGGGAAACCAGCCTTCTTGGAGGACTTGAAAGAGTTTGTGATGTTGTAAAGATGCAATATTCTTGAAATCACAGACTTGAAACAACCAACTTCTGTTGCTATGACCCCTTTGGTCTTCATCTGGACAACCTGCTGCTGGAGGGCTTTAGTCACTTTGGAATGGCACACCATTTTTTGTAAAATGAGTGCAAATTGGAGGCTACCAGTTAAATAGGGCTTGTCAGATAATTAAGGACCAGGTGCCAGATTAACAACAATAATTTGCAGGTATCTGAAAGACTTCTCTAATTTTGCTCAGTGTTCTTTTTCCTTTATCCCTTTTACATTTTTATTCTGTGCTTTAGAATATATTCAGTTTATGAAATAATCTTTAAATACTGCTATTTTACTCATGTCAGGATATTTTCACATAGGACAACACAATGACCTTAACATTAAGGAAATTGTGTGTTGTTAATTTATTGCCAGACAGTGCAAAGCAGTATGTTGTGCCATTCTGATCATCATCTTCTAAGGCTGGCTTCACACCACGTTTTTCAGGATCCAGGGTTGTCCGGTGTGATCTGATTTCGGCCCCATAGTATCCCTATGGAGCCGGATGGCAGTTATTTGCCATCCGGTTTCGATCTGTCTGGGTGTATCCGGGAGAATGCGGGTTTTTCTCCCGGACACAAAATCGCAGCTTGCTGCGATTTTCTGTCCGGGGCAAAAATCGGCACAAATCAGATCCTTCTGGTCCGGCGCCCCCTAACATTGGAGTCTATGGCGCCGGATCCAACATGAAATAGGATGCGGCTCCTGGACGCCGGCTGCTGAAGTTAAGCAGTGAGCTCTGCTGAACTTAAGCAGCTGGAGAGCTCCCTGCCTGAGATTTCAGGACCGCGGCTAGCTCCTCGCTAGCTGCGATCTTGAAATTTCAGCAGCTGCGATCTTCCGATTTTGGCAGAAAACAGGACCGGAAGGCATATTTGTTCTGTGGTTCTGTTTGTCCAGGGAAGTCCGGTTCTGTCTGGTGTTTTATGCAAAACACTGGACAGAACCTGATACACCACAACCGTGGTGTGAAGCCAGCGTAAGTCTATGAATGGATCCTGAGGTACAGATTCCTAAGGCTCCTCTCACGTCAGCATTTTGCTGATGTTTCCGGCAGATCAGGCAGTTGGCGCTGCATCTGCCTGATAACTGGCTACTTGCGGCCCGGATGCGGCAAGCCCCATGCATTGTCTGTGGGGCTTGCGGTCGGGTGCAGCAAGTGCGGTTCTTCCAGATGCATGGGGTTTGCCGGATCCGAGCTGCAAATCAGCAGTTAGGAGGCCGATGCGGCGCCATCTGCCGGATCTGCCGCAAACATCAGCAAACCGCTGATGTGAAAGGGGCCTTAGTAGACTAATACATTCACCAAGAAGTTATTGTTCACAGCTCTTCTCACAGAGAAAAGCATTGGAGCAGCATGTGGAGTTCTGCTGAAGTACATACAGAGTATGTAGTATGAAGTACTTATATCTCCTCTATAATAGTATTAGTAAAATGACTGCTGAACCTGTCTCCGTCTAAACAGCAAAGTTGAAAAGTACAAACCAGAAAAAAGGAATTAGCAGCAATGTGTTCTTCACTGGCTAGTGTGAACACTTGCAGCATTCAGATCTCTTATTTATTCACATTAAAATGAAGGAAAGAAAATAACCAAAACCTGTTTGCAGTAAAGAAGGGAAATTAGACCTACTTGTAACTTGAATTTCAGATAATCCCTTTGGACAGCATACCATGAGGTAGCCTCCCTTGAGCTATGTAGGTACAGGATAAAAGAACAATTAAAGGGCCCCTCCCACCTCCACCCTCCTGTTACTTTAAAATGACTACAGAAGGATAGATTCAAATGAGCTATACGAACCAATAGAAACTCCTCTGTAAGATAAAACATAAGGGAGGCAAAACAATGGTGCTGTTTAGAGGGATCATCTAGAAATCGAATTACTGGCAGGTCTATTTCCCCATCCTTAGTACATCCCTTCCAATAGCACACCAGGAGTAATATGGTACCAAATAACTAGCACAGGGCTAGGTACCGAAGCCTTAAAGGTCCTGGGTGAGAACTAGGTTACACATAGTAACCCATCCATAAAATAAGAAAAAAAATGGACAAAAGGATAAATTTGCAAGCACTTGAAACCCTATGAAGTGTATTTTTTTATTAGATAATCTCTATTATCTTTATGAATGGTCGATACTAATACTATTATGTTAGGTTTCCATTTAAGTGGTACTTTGAATGTAATAAATATCAAGTGCTGGTAACTACATACTTTTATATGAGAATATTTAATATAGTATTTTTGTACATGCATCTATAGGGGTGATTTAGTTTTTGACTCAATAAACAATGCAGATACATATACAATGCAGGTGAAAAGGAAAGTTGTTTGCAAGATAATCTATAAGTCAGGTCATGGAGATGATAAATAAGATCTGTTCTTAGGCTGCCTTCACATTTGCAGATGCCTCCGCAGCGTTCTGCGGAGGCATCTGCAAGCCTCTGCATGCAGACCGCAGCCCCTATCTTTATAATGGAGCGCACGGTGTCTGCAGATGCTTTCAGACCGCCGTGCGCTCCCATTGCCCGCCATGAGTGATCTGTGCGCAGGCGGATGCCTGCGCACAAATCACACACTCTCGCCCGCACCAGGGACGCAACATGTCGCGTCCCTGGTGCGGACGAGACTGTGTGATTTGTGCGCAGGCATCCGCCTGCGCACAGATCCTCATGGCGGGCAATGGGAGCGCACGGCGGTCTGCAAGCATCTGCAGACACCGTGCGCTCCATTATAAAGATAGGGGCTGCGGTCTGCATGCAGAGGCTTGCAGATGCCTCCGCAGAACGCTGCGGAGGCATCTGCAAATGTGAAGGCAGCCTTAAATGTCTTCGATAAAAGTAGAACACTAAGCCATTACTAACCACAACTAAATATATACTGTGAAAAGAAAAATAGGGAGGGGGACAAAAGGCGCAATAGTGCCCTATCACTAGTGACACTTGTGTAAGGAGGTGGTGCTGTGAAGCTGCTCACCTGGTCCAGTTGTGATCCCCACAACTGGTTTGAAGGCGTTTTGGAAACAGTGTTCCAGCTGCTGCAGGACCTCCACCGACCACTGGATAGTGGTTTTAAATCCAAGACAAAGATGGGAGTACTGGTGTGCCACGGTCCGCGCTGCTGTGGTATGAAAAAACTCACCAAAGAGTCAGCAGTTATTCCATCCTTTATTTCCTCCTCTCTCCAACGCGTTTCAGCGCCACACCCGGCGCCTTCCTCAGGGACATTACAATCATACCAGCAGTGAGGGTTTTTATAGCCCCTTGTATTACAGACAAAAGAGGTGTCATCTGTTTACCTGATGATGTCATCCTCATCATCAAAATGGGTGGATCTGCCCATTTTGGCGCTATTTTTTACAAAAGCATTGAATTTATCTCAAAATTATAAAAATAGGGGCTTGGTATTTCTATAAAAATACAAGTAATGATGTCCTTCTAAAATTTTTACAAAAATCACCAAATAAAGCTTAAAAAGTTGCAAAAATACATATATGTCCTCTAATGATATATATAAAAATAAGACATAAGTACTATGCCTATATGGGACTAGAACCCGTGGTATTGGATTTATGTAGGTTTGGACATCAATGTTTTAAGCTGTGTGCCACCACTGGATTTGATGTTAAAAATTACTCATAAAAACATATAAAATAGCAAATAAAAAAGTGGCGCTGAAAGGAATTATATAAAAGCCAAGGAATGGAAATTTGGTAATGTAAGAAATAAAAAATATATATATTATTTTACTTTATTGACTAATTATTTAAAAAGATATATTATTTTAAAAAATTTTTTTAAAAAACAAGAGTGATTTAGGTACAAAATATATAGAATATGTGTATATTCATCCCTATGCGGTGGCGCGGTGGGATGGTGGTGCTCCCACACTCCAACACCTCAGGTTCCACTCCCTAGCTGGGAAGAACAAATCAACCTATTTACAAAAATGAACCAAAAAACGAAAGGAACAGCATATCTAAATTGGTTACAAAGATGCATACTCAAACAGGACACAAGATGGCGCTCACGCGCTAATATTAATCTGTAAAACAAAAATCGAGCTTCAGACAAGTCACACTGATATATGCGGGCTGTTGATCTTATTTAGATCATGAAATAAATAATGATGAGGATATGGAAATAAGGAACTGAAAACAAATGGTAGGGTAGTGAAGAAGTTGTAGGGGAATAGTAGTGAGTCAGTCAGGTCTGATCATTAATTTAGAACAAGGAAAACTAGATAAGTGTGTGGAAGGTGCTAATAGGTGTCATGGTTTAATAGTACTATGCAAATTTGTATATGGGCTTATTCGAGGAACTACATATGTTAAATGAGAATCATAAAGGAGGTTTGATTGTATATAAAAGATTTATAGATGACATCCTGCTCATATGGGACACAGACTACAGTGATGTGTACAAATTCATAGGTTCCATTTTGCAAAATAACTGGGGGTTAGTCTTCGAACCAACAGTCAATGATACCATAATCAATTTCCTAGACCTAACTATCTTTATAGACAAGGGAACCATAAACACTAAAACATTCTTTAAAAAGACGGACAGAAATTCGTATATCAATTATGAGAGCGGTCACTATGCTAAATGGCTGAAAAATATACCCATGGGACAGTTCAGACGAATTAAGAAAAACTGTACGAACCAGGAGGACTATGTGACCCAATCTGAAATTTTAAGCAAGAGATTTTTGGAAAGGAATTATCCAAGAAAACTTGTTAAAACAGCCCAGAGGTCCTGTGGTAGAATGAGCCAGGAAACCCTATTAAATCCAAAGGTGAGGAAAAGGCCAACGCAGAACAAATTTATGTTTAATTTTGTAACTACCGTATATACTCGTGTATAAGCCGAGTTTTTCAGCCCAAAAATTGGGCTGAAAAGTCCCCCCCTCGGCTTATACACGAGTCACTATACGGGGTGAGTGGGGTGGGGGCTCTGTCCGGGTGCTGGGGAGGCAGGAGGAGGCGGGGGGAGGCTGCTGTATGAGCGGCCCCGTCACGTGGGGCCGCTCATTACATATGCACTGCATCCTCCTGTCAATCAGCGCCAGGGGGAGCAGTGCATATATGTGTATTGCAGCCCCCCAATCTGCTGGCACACGTCCCCCCTGTTGTAAGGCCCCCCCCTGCTGAATACTTACCATCCCTGGTCTTCAGCAGCACCCCGGCGCCGGTCCTCTGTGCTCCGGTCCTACGCGATCCCGTCCTCTGTGCTCCGCTCCACGGCTGCATCCGGGTTCCCCGCGCGTCGCCGACGCGATGACGTCATTGCTTCTGCGACGCGCGGGGAACCCGGATGCAGCCGTGGAGCGGAGCACAGAGGACGGGATCGCGGAGGACCGGAGCACAGAGGACCGGCGCCGGGGTGCTGCTGAAGACCAGGGATGGTAAGTAATCAGCAGGGGGGGCCTTACAACAGGGGGGACGTGTGCCAGCATTTGTGTGGGGCTGCAATACCACTGGGGCTGCTGTATACTGGGGCTGCTGTATATAGGGGCTGTATACACCACTGGGGCTGCAAGACCACTGGGGCTGCTGTATATAGGGGCTGTATACACCACTGGGGCTGCAATACCACTGGGGCTGCTGTATATAGGGGCTGCTGTATACACCACTGGGGCTGCAATACCACTGGGGCTGCTGTATATAGGGGCTGCTGTATATACCACTGGGGCTGCAATACCACTGGGGCTGCTGTATATAGGGGCTGCTGTATACACCACTGGGGCTGCAATACCACTGGGGCTGCTGTATATAGGGGCTGTATACACCACTGGGGCTGCAATACCACTGGGGCTGCTGTATATAGGGGCTGTATACACCACTGGGGCTGCAATACCACTGGGGCTGCTGTATATAGGGGCTGCTGTATACACCACTGGGGCTGCAATACCACTGGGCTGCTGTATATAGGGCTGCTGTATATACCACTGGGGCTGCAATACCACTGGGGCTGCTGTATATAGGGGCTGCTGTATACACACTGGGGCTGCAATACCACTGGGGCTGCTGTATATAGGGGCTGCTGTATACACCACTGGGGCTGCAATACCACTGGGGCTGCTGTATATAGGGGCTGCTGTATACACCACTGGGGCTGCAATACCACTGGGGCTGCTGTATATAGGGGCTGCTGTATACACCACTGGGGCTGCAATACCACTGGGGCTGCTGTATATAGGGGCTGCAATACCACTGGGGCTGCAATACCACTGGGGCTGCTGTATATAGGGGCTGCTGTATACACCACTGGGGCTGCAATACCACTGGGGCTGCTGTATATAGGGAGTGCAATACCACTAGGGCTGCTGTATATACCACTGGGGGCTGCTGTATATACCACTGGGGGCTGCTGTATATCATACTGCTGGGGCCTGTATACCACTGCTGGGGGCTGCATACCTGTGCTGGGGTCCACCCTCGGCTTATACGCGAGTCAATAGATTTTCCCAGGTTTTGGGGGCAAAAGTAGGGGGGTCGGCTTATACACGGGTCGGCTTATACACGAGTATATACGGTACATACAATAGAAACCATACTGCTATACGAAATTGCTTACAGGCACACTGGCATGTCTTAAAAAATGACCCTGTACTGAAATCCATAATCCCGGAAAAACCGGGCATAACTTTCAGGAGAGCACCCAACATTAAGAGCATCATAGCTCCCAGTCGACTCCCACAACATAAAACCTTAATAAAATCCGCCAAGACAGCAAAAAATACTACTAGATGTGGGAGGAAAAACTGCATTTGTTGCAGAAACATTCAAGCGGTCTCTTCATTCGTTTCATCCTCAACGAATAAGAAATTTGCAATAAAACATGACATGAACTGTGCCACTAACTATGTCATCTATGTATTGGAATGTCCCTGTTCTTTACAATACGTGGGAAGAACGATAAGATCACTTAGCGAGAGGATTAACAAACACAGAAGTAACATTAAAAATGGTTTCAAATTACATGGGGTGTCCAGCCATTTTGATAAATATCATAACAGAGACCCGACCCTGTTAAAAATCACTCCCATTGACCATGTGCCAGCAGAGACAAACAATAGGTTTGAAGTACTTAAGAAAAAGGAGAAGTTTTGGATGTACAACCTGGACACTTTAAAGCCAAAAGGGTTAAACTTGATCACAGAATTGATATAGAGTATCATTTATCTTTTATTCTTCTTATGTATTTTTATTCTTTTTATCACTCACTGTATACTTGTTTCACCTCCCCTTTTTTATAAACTTCAATGAATCTGTGAGATACAGATCAATTCTGACACACTGTTAATATCCTTCCACTTGCTTTCATTACATTGAAAATTTGCTTTTATACTGCCTCAAGTGGTGGATATTTGCATTACATGGGCAGCCATGGCAACTGGCTCCTCAGGTAAACTGGGTACCATATCTAGTGCCACCTTGTGGTTTACCCAACCAAAGGTAGCTACCCCTGATATATTTCACAATCAAACTATGACACATATGAGCATTCTCTCTTCATTGAATTGGAAGAGTCGACTTAGTTAGTATACTATCATTTTATATACTTCCTTCACTAATAGTCATTATTATATCAACTACACTCATACACTTTTTATTATTCTTATACTAAATCACTTTTTATAGATTTACATAGATTTACATATTTTTATATCTTTATACATTTTTATATATATCTTATTCACTTATTTAACATTATCAATTTTGAGACAATCAGTTTAACACAGATCACTTATTTGTGACACCATGCATGATTCTCCATTTGTTTCCATTACATTGGAAATCTAGTACACTTTGCCCCCAGTGGCGGACATTTGCACTACATGGGGAGCCATAGCAACTGGCTCCTCAGTGCAGAATGGGTACCATATCTAGTGACACTGAAATATTTTCTTTGGACATGATTTACTATTAAACCATGACACTTATTAGCACCTTCCACACACTTATCTAGTTTTCCTTGTTCTAAATTAATGATCAGACCTGACTGACTCACTACTATTCCCCTACAACTTCTTCACTACCCTACCATTTGTTTTCAGTTCCTTATTTCCATATCCTCATCATTATTTATTTCATGATCTAAATAAGATCAACAGCCCGCATATATCAGTGTGACTTGTCTGAAGCTCGATTTTTGTTTTACAGATTAATATTAGCGCGTGAGCGCCATCTTGTGTCCTGTTTGAGTATGCATCTTTGTAACCAATTTAGATATGCTGTTCCTTTCGTTTTTTGGTTCATTTTTGTAAATAGGTTGATTTGTTCTTCCCAGCTAGGGAGTGGAACCTGAGGTGTTGGAGTGTGGGAGCACCACCATCCCACCGCGCCACCGCATAGGGATGAATATACACATATTCTATATATTTTGTACCTAAATCACTCTTGTTTTTTAAAAAAATTTTTTAAAATAATATATCTTTTTAAATAATTAGTCAATAAAGTAAAATAATATATATATTTTTTATTTCTTACATTACCAAATTTCCATTCCTTGGCTTTTATATAATTCCTTTCAGCGCCACTTTTTTATTTGCTATTTTATATGTTTTTATGAGTAATTTTTAACATCAAATCCAGTGGTGGCACACAGCTTAAAACATTGATGTCCAAACCTACATAAATCCAATACCACGGGTTCTAGTCCCATATAGGCATAGTACTTATGTCTTATTTTTATATATATCATTAGAGGACATATATGTATTTTTGCAACTTTTTAAGCTTTTATTTGGTGATTTTTGTAAAAATTTTAGAAGGACATCATTACTTGTATTTTTATAGAAATACCAAGCCCCTATTTTTATAATTTTGAGATAAATTCAATGCTTTTGTAAAAAATAGCGCCAAAATGGGCAGATCCACCCATTTTGATGATGAGGATGACATCATCAGGTAAACAGATGACACCTCTTTTGTCTGTAATACAAGGGGCTATAAAAACCCCACTGCTGGTATGATTGTAATGTCCCTGAGGAAGGCGCCGGGTGTGGCGCTGAAACGCGTTGGAGAGAGGAGGAAATAAAGGATGGAATAACTGCTGACTCTTTGGTGAGTTTTTTCATACCACAGCAGCGCGGACCGTGGCACACCAGTACTCCCATCTTTGTCTTGGGTCACAACTAAATATAGGTCTTCCAAGTGTGAGTTCAGATGTCACTTACAAAGACCATTAATGATGATGGATATCAAAATTATGACATGAATGAATTATTTATATCATCTATTATATAAAAGCCGAAGGCCACTTCCGGAGAACCCGAAGGGTTACTTCCGTGACGGCCTCCGACCATGCTGCTGACGTCACAGTGCAGTGTAGACGCGCGGAACTTTCCGTGCAGCTACAGGCACCGGCGTTTCAACGTTCCGCTCGCCCCCCTCACTACTGTCTCATCAAACACACACACACAGCCTCTCACTACAGTCTCCCAAACACACACACACCATCCCAACCACATGACACATACACACTCACACACCCACACAAACACACACACACACACTCCAGTATACTTACCCGCCGCCATCCGCTACACGGCTCCGGCGTCGATAGCTTCCGCACCCACCCTTCACCGCGCTCGCGTGCTCCGCCCACCTCGCGGCACTCCGCCGTGGCTCCGCCCACCTCGCGGCACTCCCGCCGTGGCTCCGCCCACCCCCTGCCCGGCACTCCCGCCGTGGCTCCCACAGCCCGCCTGCACTGACCACGAGCCCCGTCCTGCGCTGACCCAGAGCCCCCTCCGCACCCCGTCCTGCGCTGACCACAGAGCCCCCGTCCTGCGCTGACCACAGAGCCCCCGTCCTGCGCTGACCACAGAGCCCCCGTCCTGCGCTGACCACAGAGCCCCCGTCCTGCGCTGACACACAGAGCCCCCGTCCTGCGCTGACCACAGAGCCCCCGTCCTGCGCTGACCACAGAGCCCCCGTCCTGCGCTGACCACAGAGCCCCCGTCCTGCGCTGACCACAGAGCCCCCGTCCTGCGCTGACCACAGAGCCCCCGTCCTGCGCTGACCACAGAGCCCCCGTCCTGCGCTGACCACAGAGCCCCCGTCCTGCGCTGACCACAGAGCCCCCGTCCTGCGCTGACCACAGAGCCCCCGTCCTGCGCTGACCACAGAGCCCCCGTCCTGCGCTGACCACAGAGCCCCCGTCCTGCGCTGACCACAGAGCCCCCGTCCTGCGCTGACCACAGAGCCCCCGTCCTGCGCTGACCACAGAGCCCCCGTCCTGCGCTGACCACAGAGCCCCCGTCCGGAACTGCGCTGACCACAGAGCCCCCGTCCTGCGCTGACCACAGAGCCCCCGTCCTGCGCTGACCACAAGAGCCCCCGTCCTGCGCTGACCACAGAGCCCCCGTCCTGCGCTGACCACAGAGCTCTACCCAGCGTCCTGCGCTGACCACAGAGCCCCCGTCCTGCGCTGACCACAGAGCCCCCGTCCTGCGCTGACCACAGAGCCCCCGTCCTGCGCTGACCACAGAGCCCCCGTCCTGCGCTGACCACAGAGCCCCCGTCCTGCGCTGACCACAGAGCCCCCGTCCTGCGCTGACCACAGAGCCCCCGTCCTGCGCTGACCACAGAGCCCCCGTCCTGCGCTGACCACAGAGCCCCCGTCCTGCGCTGACCACAGAGCCCCCGTCCTGGACCCCCTCCTGCGCTGACCACAGAGCCCCCGTCCTGCGCTGACCACAGAGCCCCCGTCCTGCGCTGACCACAGAGCCCCCGTCTTGCGCTGACCACAGAGCCCCCGTCTTGCGCTGACCACAGAGCCCCCGTCCTGCGCTGACCACAGAGCCGCCTGCACAACTCACTCCTGACCACTGAGCCGCCGCACTCACTCCTGACCACTGAGCCGCCGCACTCACTGCTGACCACTGAGCCGCCGCACTCACTGCTGACCACTGAGCCGCCGCACTCACTGCTGACCACTGAGCCGCCGCACTCACTGCTGACCACTGAGCCGCCGTACTCACTGCTGACCACTGAGCCACCTGTATACACACAATTAATTTCACCGCACTCCCCTAACTATTTATATATAGTTTATTTACTGATTCTAGACTACCCGATTCTTTAGAATCGGGCTCACAGCTAGTGTTGAATAATTAAGGATTTACATGAAGAAATGTAGGATTGTTGTCCACAAATAGACTTACTCCCTGTTTTAGCTTTAAAGGGAATACTAGGGCTAAACATGGGTAAGCCACTGGTGAGCGGGGAGACCGAATCAACTTAGGGTATACAAATCTCAGTCGATAGGTAGGGCAACAGTATACACACTTAAAGGGAATCTGTCACCAGGATTTTGCCATCCTATCTGAGAACAGCATAATGTAGAGAGAGACCCTGATTCCAGTGATGTATCACTTACTGAGCTGCTTACTGTCATTTTGATAAAATGTCCTTATTCTCCGCTGCAGATTTAGTAGTTTATGAATACGCAGGATTACCTATCAGCAGGCCAAGTAGTCATCTAATGATAATCTCTAGCTGATTTAACATTATATAGTTTTTGATGATATCAAATCTATGCTGAGCAGCCCAGTAAGTAACACATCGCTACAGTCAGGATCTCTGTCTCTACATTATGCTACTCTCAGATTCGAAGGCAAAATCCTGGTGACAGATTTCCTGTAATAGGGACAGTTTGTGGACATTGTCCTACAATCATCCATAGATTCCTTTTTATTGTGTCATTGTGTCTGTCTTATGTTTTTTGGGTTTTTTTGGGGGGGGTTTTATACTGCCTAATAAAAGCTAATTTTTATAAGATTTTGGGGTTTGCGTTTTGAATATATTATTTGTAGGACCCCTTATGTATCCATTGGTCAATTAAAATGTCCCCGCTAATTGAGCATGCCTCATGTGACTCTCTCCTGTAGGAACAGGAAAACACTAGGAGTGAAGGTGGAAAGGGCATTTTAATCTCTCGGAGTTCCTATCCCTACATGGGTCAAGGAAGGCTACCTCCTGATGTGCTGTTCAGAGAGATGTGCTGGGGAAATGTGATTAAGGGTATGTGCACATCAGTCGTTTTGTGGGCTGCTTTTGGACGTTTTCCGTCGGCGTTTTCCGCTCAGTTTTATGTTAATTTATGTTAATCCTACCCTCCGGTTGGATTAACATGCTAGTCAATGGATTTTAGAAAACTCTGTCTACATTACAACGTTTTTCTTCTGGTCGTTTTCAGTCAAAACTGAGTTTTTTCCACCGGTTTCCAAAAATAGAGCAAGTGACTTCTTTCCTCCGTTTTTCCACCGGTTTCAGCTGAACAAGTGCACTAAAAACTCAGTTTTAAAACCGCTCAGAAAAACCGCCGACAAAACGCTGTACAACCGGGCGGAAAACGAGCAAAAAACGAGGGACACTGCTGAGCACAGAAAACTCAGTTTCTGCCAGTGTCCTCCGGTTCCCGGTCGGTCTGCAGAAATGCAGAACCGACTGATGTGCACATAGCCTTAAAGAGGTTTTCCAGTCTCATAAAGTCTGCAGTGGCACTACTGCCAAATTTCCATGTATACATGACTACAGGGGGTCCTCTTGTGACTGCATGTATGAGATTTACTTGTGGTTTTATTCTGAATAGAATCTGCTGACTTTTCTCACATGGAGAGAACTTAGATGAGTGTAGAAGGCAAATGACCACAATTAAGCAAACTGCATGCATGTGGTCACGTGTGTTTCCACTTGCATGATGCAGATATGGGAATTGTGTCAGCTTGTGTATTGCAGACACAATACAGCTCTCTGAAGTCACACAGTGATTGCAGACTTTTCTTATGAGATTAGACAACCCCCTTTAGATGTGTAAAATGTTCCCTTTCAAAATTGCTTGTATTTGTTGTATATCATTGACAAGTGTTGTCGTTTAAAGTATGTGGCACTAACATGAGACGTCTGGTAATTCACTTGGAGTTTTTTCTGTCACACATGTTTGGAATAATATTTTAAGTGGTTGCATAGACAACTAGTGTAATTCTAATTTAAGGGATATATCTGGGATTTAAAAAAAAAAAGAATAGAAAAGTGCCTAAGTACTAACTGACAGTTAGCTACCACCTACGTGCCTGTTGTGCCCAGCGTTGTTCACTCCCGACATAGAGTGGTCTTAAACCGCTCTGGTTCGCCATTTTGCAGCTTCTGCTGATGTCACGTCATCAGTGAGGCATCATAGCAGACGTCATGCTTATTGAAAGACAGCTCTCCATATTAGGTAATGGAGAGTCGGCTGGCAGTCAGCATGAGGTCTTCTATCCTTTCCCTTCTACAGAGCAGAGTGGAAAAGAAGCCGCCATTCTGACAAGTCACAATGTTCCCTGGAAGAGCAGTCTGTTACCGCTCTATGGTGGTGGTGAACGGCAAAGAGCACAACAGGCAGGTAGGTAGGTGGCAACCACCTGCCTGTTAGTGCTTATATATATATATTATACATGTATGTGTGTGTATGTATGTAATATATTTATATAATCCATCCTTATTAAGCAATGTTCTTTGTAATGCAGAAGGTTATACAGGACCCAGCTTCGTAAAAGACATGTGACTCCTATGTATTTTTCTTAATTATTTTTTTTCTTTTTTTTTAAAGGGAGGGTGAAAAGACAAAGCTCTTGATAGCTGCTCAGAGGCAAAAGGTAGTGGAGAAAGAAGCTGAGACAGAAAGGAAAAAAGCTGTAATAGGTAAATATTATACTACTTTGTGCAAGATAAGGATAATAAGGCTAAATGCCCACCTAGCGTTTTTTTTCTGTATCAAATAATGCATCTCCTTTTTGCATTTTGGCTGCATTTGCATATGTATGCATTTTACCGCTAAAAACTCATCCAAACGCGTGTTAACGCACCCGTAGGCTGCAATGCAAAATGTATTGCAAATTGCATGAAAAAAAACACATGCATTTTTGCAAACAAAGCCAAAAACGTGGGCTGCTGCGTCTAAGGCTGCACTTGCAAAAATGCATACTTTTTGCGTTTTTGCAAAATGACATCCGTTTTAGCATGCATTTGCAGTGCGTTTTGCATTTTAGCATACGGGTGTGTTAACGCATGCGTTTGGATCTGTTTTTAGCGGTAAAAACACCTACAAACAACAGGCAAACGCAGCCTAGCCTTAGATGTGAACTGAGTCATAGACTTTGCTGGGATGCATTTTCATTTGAAGAATTGATTGAAAAATCATCAAAAAAACGCACCAAAAATGCTAGATGTGCACATGGCCTTATAGCAATGGAGTATTGACACAATAACTAAAATAAGACCATTATTCCATCAGTAAATGTTAAGGTACAGTTACACCTTTCAACATCGTTTCTGACGTCGTTCAAAGTGACTTCAGGAATGATGTTGAAATGTCATTGTTGTTGCGTCGTTTGTAAACTCACGATTCAACAACGATAGTTGTTGAAGTCGGAGTTGACAGGTTTTCCTGCATGCAGGAAACCTGTCAACTTCAACAACCGGCGGGATCGTTCGGTGTGACACCACAACAGCGATGTCACGGCCAATCCCGCCTATTCACTGCATTGCTGCGGATCACTAGCTGGGTTGATCCCAGCCCAGTGAGCGATCGCGGCACCAACATCGCAGCGCAGTCACCGGCAACATTTTGCCGTGTGACAGCTAGGCTGTGATGTCGGAAGCGAGCGCGCACCCGCGGCATCGCATCCGATGTTGGATGGTGTGACGAGGCCTTTACTGTGACCTGAGTATTTGCTGTCATTTGGGAGTTATGTTGTCAATTTTGTTTTAGTTTTTAAAAGCGTTTATCTGGAATGTGCCTTTAAGTTGTTGGTTTTTTTTTTGTTTACAGTGTATTCGGCAAATCTGACATGTCTCTTTTTGCCATGCACTGTGTTAGAAGTAATTCACTTTATTTTAGGTTATTCCAATTGCAATCTTTTTCCTTTCCCCCATGACAGCACCACCCGAGAGAAGAGATCTGCCCCTCATGTTCAGGAAACCTCCTGAATTAAAGGGCAGATCATCAATTGGTTTCCTTTCCTTAAAGTGAACCTTCTCATGAAGTTTGTGGAATAAAAAATTACTTGAAAAGAAGTCTTATCCAGGCCTGAGAATAGCTGCGTGCTGCAACACTGATGCAAGGTACTGAAAGCACCGCAGCAGATAAAGTAGGGGCTCTAGCTAGTGTTCCAGCGGTGGCAGCTATTACATGTGCCTCCCTGCCATTACATCAACCTGACCTGCACACGCTCAGAGGCACTGGAAGAGACTTGTCCTGGTGAACGCACCAGTGAGAGCGTGGAGATGCGCCCTGATGTTGAAGGGGCTGGGCACTTCTGACTTAGAAGTGGTAATTTTCACTTCCAGGGAAAACAGAATCAGTGTTTATGTGGAAGGAGAAGCTTTTAGCTGGTCTTTCATTTAAAATGGAGTCTGACGACCAGAGAGCGGGTTTTTTGCTCAAGCTATACTTCAAGCATCTTAATGGAGGATCAGCAGCAAAGTCAGTAGCATCAGTGCCAGTCGCTTGAGTGATAAATGAAACACCGGAAGCAACAGTAAAGTCGGCCACGATGGGTCCACCTCCTCCACGGTACAACACTTGGATGGTTTGATCCTGCCTCCAGTTCCAGTACTTTTACTAAATCCACTTATGGTGCATTAGTTAAAGCCATAAGGGCCACTATGGGCATGCTAAACATTAAGACCCCAAAATCAACAAGATATATTTGGGGGTTTAGTACAAAGAAAGTGGCAATCCTTCCTGATTAATGAGAAAATACAGACTCATAAAGGAATGATAACCAGAAAAGAGGTTGGCTACCCTCATCAAAAAGGAAATTCCACTATGAGTAGAGGAGACGGCCCTTTGAGATACGGTATTGAAGGTAGGTAGATAAGTTCTCCAAAAAAATCTTCATTATCGTTCATAGACATGGGAAGACTGATGGATACCTAAAGCATACCTGGATAGTCCTTGGTGGGAGCACTGAACCAGCTGTGTCCAGCAAGTTGTACAACCAGATCCATGATGATATGAATGGACCAACTGGAGGGGTCATCTAAGGAATAAAGTTCTGAGAGAGAATATCCTAGCACTAATGCGTGGAGCTGCAGCCTTTCTGGCAGCTTCCTCTGCAGACTCGGTTAAGTTGAAAGCCAGATCAGGCTCTAAAGTTGGATATGCGATGTTCTGTATCAAGCCAAATTATCTTCTATGCTGTACAGATGAGAATGTTTATTTGGTTCAGTTCTGGATGACATGCTGAACAAGGCTTTAGATGGGATGAAATGATTTTTCCCTTCACCCATGACAGCACCACATGAAAGAAAGATTCCACTTCTCCAGCATAGGAAACCCACTAAAATATAGGGGCGGCACCTCTCCCCTGCATCAGTTCGATTTCCTGTCTTGGAAGAGATAAGACCCACAGAATGACCTGGGCCGGGCATGTGTGGGAAGAATGGTGCTTGCCATAGCATCGGTGATACGGCCTGAAAGCGCCTCTCCAGGACCTGGGATTTTGCGGTGGCGGGGTGCGAGCTTGAAGCTCGGCTTTTCGTTGCCTGCACGCATGGCAGCCACCCGATGGCAGTCCCAGCCGTACAGCATGCCTGGGTGAAGATCTGGCGTGCAGGCAGCAACCTCTGACATACATCCGCAACCCGGAAGTGAACGGCTTGGGCCTACTGGGACCGGAGGAGGTAGATGACGGCACATAAGTGGGACAATCTGGATGGCAGGTGGTGAGTAAAGCTTCCTTTCCACAGATGGACAAGCAGTCATCATGCTTGCAGCCCAGCCTGAAGCAGCAGCAGAAGCGGTGCTCTGTTACCCAGAAGGGTGATCACGCTGGAGACAGCCATTCTAGTGTGGCTTGTCCGAGGTTAGATGTTTCCAGATTTGATTTGCCCAGTGACCAAGCTCAGCCTCCAGATCCAGTATCTTCATTTTCAGCAAGGTGAGTGATCTTCGATCTAATTGCCTTATTTTACTGAGGGTACCTTCCTTGTCCATTATTCCGTTAGAAAAAACCTAGGAAGATGTTAGGGAAAAGAAAGCATAAGGAGTGTTCTTCATGCAGAGCCTCGTTATCAGCTGAAAAACAAGGAACTTTGTGTTTCCTGTATTCAAAGGACAATTTGTGAGGAAACCCCCAATTTCGCCTCTAGCCTGAAGACCATTATCAGGACAGAAGCTAGTGATTCCTTAAAGACCTTGTCTAAATCACAGAAGAATAAGATAAGAAGCCCAAAAGATCTTCCTCGGACACCGATAAGACACCTAAGTCAAGGCTGGAATCTGGAACCTGCTCATCTTCATCCTCCTCCTCTTTGGACGAGAGCGGGATTGTTGGTAGCCCATGTTTCCCATCTGGGGAAAGCAGTGAGATTAACTATGTGCCTGGTAGATAATTAAATTAACTAAAGGTAATATTTTTAGGAGGTAACAAAATATAGTGTTTATCAAAACTGGAAGATACCAACTTATTTGTATTAAAAATATCTTTTTATTCGTATCAAAAAGTTAAAATAAAACGACCACAGATTAGACATACATGTAACATATATACAAAGGTGGGAACCTAGTACAGTTGTTGTGCATATATTTAACCAGAAAATAGAGGGGTCACATTCATTATGTCCATGAGGATTCCAAGTGTGTCATCCTTAGAGGGATATCTAAGTGCATACAGATACATATACTCTAATGTCTCACCGAGAGTAAACCAATAGAGAAGCAGCTTTATGCAACAAAAAGAAAACACATTTCAAAACCTGGTAATAGTATCAAACAAAGTTTTGAACTTTCATGTATTGGTGACCTTCCATCAAATTTCTGGGTTCCCAAGCTATGTAATTAGAACCACCAACGCTTGACGCGTTTCGCCTTCTGATATATTAGAAGGCTCATCAGAAGTTTTTGGGGTTTGGGTTATTTGTTCAGTCTAAAAACAAGAAAAATGATCAAGGCATTAGTTTCCAAATAAAAATCAGATGGCAAATACAATGACAATGATAATACATAGTCTCAATATACATATACATAGAGAACCGCTCCAAGTGTTAACATACAAATGAGATACAGACAATATATAGTTGATCCAGTTGGTCAAATATGTATGCTCTCATATACATAAATTATGATTTAAGAGATATATCTCACTAACACATAGTAGGAAGCAACATACCTTATGACTATACAGACCAGGAAAGCGATATTTCCAAAGGGCAAGTATACCCAGCTGACATGGATTGGTCAAAGTGATAAACTGACCCTACAAATCTTCTAGAGGGATCAAGCAAAAAGAGTATATATATCCATAAATAAAATATATGTAATATAATAACCAAATGAAAGACTGCTGGATGCTTATCAGAAAGAGCCTTACCCAGGGCATAGAATGTATCGTCATAGGGAGGACATCCAAAGGATGGGCATCAAGGGGCCTAATTGGGCTACAGAGGTTAAGGGTAAGTAAACGGTGGACAAAGGATATCTAGATAATGTATATGACAACCAATAATCAAAAATAATAAATAAAGATGGATCTTTTGTCGATATGTCATATTAGACAAGAATAGTGAAAACAACTGATTCTGCACAAGCGATGGTATGAACCAGGATGAATCCTCAAAACTAACCATCCAAAGAATCATCATATGAAAAAGTAAAAGAAAAAATAGTTTTAAGAGAATGATATGAGGCCAAAAGAATACTATAAGCATATTAACAGAGGTAGTCCTAGAATGAAAAAAGGGGAAGAATACCTAGGATGTATCTATAGAGACCCCAAAAATTAAAAAGGAATCTCGAGGAAAATCTCCCTATATATCAGAGGATATGTTTAATAAGATCATGCAGAATTATATATATAATAATATAATATAGTAGAACAATTTAACCAAATATATGCTGTTTAAAAGCTCTAACAACCCAAATAGATGCCACCAAGGGGTCCAAACGGCTACATATGGGTACATATATAAAATGGGTACATGTATAGCATAAATATAGTCATGCAGTTAAAGGGTTTAAAGATGTATGTGCAATATCCAAGACCCACATAGATGCCCCCCAGTTATGCAAAAAACTACCTATGAGTACATGTCTGGTATGTGCCTGGTAGATACCCATAACCTAGAATCTATGGAATATACACTGCACAATTATTATGCAAATGAGTATTTTGATCACGACACTTTTTATACATGTTCTCCTACTCCTATAGGCTTGAGAGCCAACTACCAATTAAGTAAATCAGGTGATGTGCAGCTCTGTAATGAGGAGGGGTGTGGTCTAATAACATCAACACCCTTTATAAGGTGTGCTTAATTAGACAACTTCCTTTCCTTTGGAAAAATGGGTCAGAAGAGATATTTGGTGAGCTCTGAAAAGTCCAAAATTGTGGGGGCGTGTCCTGCAGCCGATGGCGCCGGACGCTTGTTAGAGGAGCTCTCCCGCACGGCCTTATCAAACGGCGATTTACCGGCTTTTCCCGCACCCTGCCGCTACACCGGTGTCAAGGACGCTCACCCTGGACTCTCTGGCGATACCCCGATCATCTTCTCGCTGCCGGACCAAAGATCATAAGGTGACTGACTTTTTCACAGCCGAGGGGCACCGTGCGCCAGCAGCTAAAATAGCGCCGGCTTCTTGTAACCCGCAGCTTTCTCCTCACTCTAGCCCCCGCTCACCCAGGAGCTCCGAGGGAGAGGTTCACGAGGATCAGGATGACACCACCTCAAATCCCTCCTGGGCTCCATGCAGCGATCCCTCTTTGAGGATATGAAAGGATTGGTGGGGGAGCTGCGGGAAGGCATAGCTGCGCTAGTAGAGCGCACATCCCACCTTGAATCTAAAATGGTGGAATTCTCGTCGGCCCATAATGAACTGGCGGATAGCTATTTTGTATTAGACAAAGAAATAGGAACGGTTAATACGACGTTTTGTCACTTAGAAGGATAAACTGCGCAAGAACAATTTCAAACTTAGGGGACTGCCAGAATCTGTAGAGGATGCTGACCTTGCTGCGACTGTCTCTAACTTTCTTGCTGCTGCCCTGCCTGATGTGTCTCGGGGTGACCTGGCCATGGAAAAAGCTTTCAGGATCCCTAAACCATCTCGCCTGTCCAGAGATGTCCCAAGGGATGTGCTGGTGCTTCTGATCCGCCCTGGTATTAGAGACATGCTTTTACAGGCTATGAGGCGATCCCCACATCTCCCGGATCCCTTTGGAAGCCTCCCAGTGTATCCTGATCTATCCTCTGGCACCCTTGCACCCCGCAGAGAATTCGGGCCTTGCTGCCTGGTGCTCCTGGATAAGAATATCATGTACTCCTGGCAGTCGCC
Organism: Allobates femoralis; assembly: GCA_033576535.1. NCBI lineage: Eukaryota > Metazoa > Chordata > Amphibia > Anura > Aromobatidae > Allobates > Allobates femoralis. The sequence continues at coordinate 192,890,042 of JARQOC010000006.1, read as the reverse complement.
GGTAGCCCTGAATTTCAGATACAAAGGATCTAGACAGTCCTTCTTATCCCCATCACGGCTGCGCAAGGCTCTGAGGTCATGGTACCTAGTGTCCCCTAGCAATCTGCCTTCTCCAAGAGCGGACCACAAAGGATGCGACCTGAGGGAGCGGGGATTTCGGGTCTAAAGGTCGGTCCAGGACTGGACTTTTCTTCTATTCTTTTTTCCCTTTTTTGGACTCAGTTTCTGTTCCCTCGGGTACATAGGTGTCCTACCCCCTGAAGTGTTTTTTGTACACTCCTCTCCTGCCGTGGCTTCTCTAAGGCAGAGTCTCCTTTTTCAATTGTTTATTTGTTTGTGGTATTCTGTCTGATTGTTCCCCTCTTTTCCTTCCCTCCTTTCCTCTTCCCTTACTTATTTGATTGCCTGCTATATCATATTTAAGTATTTCTATCTTTACTATTAGCATTTCTGTGATGTCCATCAATGTCAATGGCTTGAACTCACCTACTAAGAGGTCACTGACCTGGTGCCAATTACTTTGAACTAAGAGTGACGTGATATGCCTACAGGAGACCCATTTGCTCCCACAGGATGAGCCGAGAATGACCTCACCATACTACCCTTTTCAGTTCTATGCAAGCAGTGAGGTGAAAAAAGCGGGGGTGGGGATTATGTTTTCTAGATCTGTGGCGTTTCATCTGGATAAAGCAATCAAGGATCCAGGGGGCAGATATATCATTGTACTTTGCTCGATCAATGAGGTCCCTTTTACTATAGTCTCCCTATATGGCCCAAACGTAGGGCAACTTAAATTTTTGCGGAAGTTCTTTGAGGTACTCCACTCTGCTGGGGGTCGCAATAGGGTGATAACTGGTGATTTTAACGTTCCTATGTCCAAGGTACTGGACTGCTCTGGCCCTCTCCACTCCAGATTAGAGATGGGCCCCTTGATAGGGGACCAACACCTACATGATCTCTAGAGATACCTACATGGTTCGGAGAGGGACTTCACGTACTTATCGCCCAGGTTTCGTTCCCTCAGTAGACTGGACTACATCTTGGTTAATGATACTCTGCTCCCTCAGTGTGTCTCTGCAGACATTGGGTGCATATCATGGTCTGACCACGCCCCGGTGTCCATCAGGATTGCGGACATAAAGGCCATACGACCCCCTGTTAGGTGGAAATTAAACAAATATCTCCTTGCAGACCCCACCAATTCTGCATCCCTCCTGAAACAAGTAACTGAATTTTTTGACTGTAATGACTCCCCAGAGGTCGGCAGATGACACTTTGTGGTTTGCCCACAAAGCTGTCATGCGGGGTTTCCTCATCAAAATGGCGGCAATTACCAAACGAAAACACCAGGCAGCTGTAGAGGAAGCGACTAGGAAGTTACAATCACTAGAAAGACTGTACAAACTATCCCCCTCCACCAAAGATCTGGAGGACCTAACACGCGCAAGACATGACTTAAGATCTCTGTTATTAGTGAAGGTGGAAAAACATCTAAAAATCTAGTGCCAAATACTACACCATGGGTGACAGAGCGGGAGCGCTGCTGGCCAAAAGAGTCAAGCGTACTGAGATCCGCTCTAAGATCTCTTTTCTACTGAAAAAGGACGGCTCTCGGGTGACCAACCCCGTAGACATTGTGGCAGAATTTGGCTCCTACTACTCCTGCTTGTATAATCTGTTCAAAGATCCCCTGACTCCTCATCCCACCCCTTCATCTATAGCTGCCTTCCTGGACAGAGCTCACCTTCCCAGGGTGACGGCGGACCAACTCTCTGTACTGAATGCCCCTTTCACCTTGACTGAAATTAAATTGGCCATTACAAACGCTGCGAAGCATTCTGCTCCCGGCCCTCACGGATTTTCCTTCTCCTACTACTCGCAATTCTCCTCTATTCTCACTCCTTATCTTCTACGCCTTTTTTCCCACTGGCAGACGGCAGGATCAATCAAGAAGGAGGGCCTGGAAGCTACTATTTTCACTCTCCCGAAGCCGGGAAAGTCTTTGACTACCCTGGGTGATTACAGGCCGATAGCCCTCCTGAACTGTGACGCCAAGCTCTATGCAAGAGTCTTAGCGTCCAGGCTGCAAGAGGTCTTGCCCTCTCTAATAGACCCTAATCAAGTGAGGTTTGTCCCCGGCTGCCAGACCAGAGATGGCACGCGTAGGATTGTGGACCTACTGGATGTGGTGGAAAGAGAAACATCCCCAGTGCATTCCTGTCATTGGATGCGGAGAAGGCCTTTGATAAGGGTGCATTGGGGATACGTGACTGAGGTTCTTCTTAGGTTTGGCCTGGAGGGTCCTGTAGTCAGAGCTATATTAGCGCTGTACTTGTCTCCTTCAGCCTCGGTTCTTGCCTCGGGTTTTTGTCACCCTCTTTTGAGATCTCCAATGGCACCCGTCAGGGATGTCCACTCTCCCCACTGATTTTTGCCCTGGTAATGGAGCCACTAGCCTCCATCGTTATGAATAACCAGAATATCTCTGGCGTTCGGGTGGGGGACAGGTCCTACAAAATAGGTCTAAATGAGATGACGTGATTGTGACCTGCACGTCTGTTGAGGTTTCTCTGCCTGAGCTTATTTCTACTTGATCTGACTTCGCCAATGCTTCACTATACTGTCTCAACCTGGCCAAATCCTCTATGTTCCCCTTGAACTTGACGCCTGAGGTGACTACGCGCCTACAATCCACCTACTCGTTCAAATGGGCCCCTTCGGGTTTCACCTATTTGGGGATCCAGATTACCCATCTCTGCAACATCATACGCTGTAACAGTGACTCACTACTCCGAGAGATCAGGAGTCTTATAGACCGCTTCCCTGCGACATCACTATCCTGGACAGCCAGAATCCACGTGATGAAAATGCTCATACTACCCAAGATCCTGTATCTTTTTAGAAACCTTCCTCTCCATTTCCCTAGCAGATACATCTCTTCCTTGCAAAGGACCGTGAACACATTCATTTGGAACAATAAACCTCCCAGGGTGTCCCATAAAATTATGTCTCTGCCGGTTAGGGAGGGCAGGTTGGGAGTTCCTGACTTGCGGTCCTACCATCTATTGGAGCCGGCCAAACTTTGGGTGGGACGGTAATCCCTCCCACACCACCTGGCTTGGCATTGAAACGTACTTCTTTCCTGGGAGCTCCCTTAAACTCCTCCTAGAGGCTTCCCTGATTCAAACGTTAACTCCACCTCCTCCTCTGCGTTCTATGACCTCTCTCCTCAGGATATGGTCGGTGTTGGGCAGGACCCACTTTTCCTTCCTTATACGAGACATTCCCTTACAGGCTTTGGAGGTACTGATCGAGGACCTGTTGCTTTCACGGTGGGTGCTCAGGGGCATGGCCACTTTTTCTGACATAATCGTTGATTCAAGACTCTGATCCTTCGAATTTTTGCACCACAAGTTTGGCTTACCAAACACCTTGTTTCACCAATACCTTTAGATCCGCCATTTACTGGCTGCCTCTGGGCCCCTCTCAGTGGAGGTCTCGGGACTAGACAACCCCCTACAGCGCCTTTACAAATCCAAAGGACCGATTCCTCATGGTATCTCGATACTATATAAGACTCATGTTGGCTTGGGAGTCTCGACTCGCATTCTCGGCTCCTCCTGGCATCTTGCAGTAACTAACGCCTCGAGATTTACCTAGTGCGTCAACCACCTTGAGCAGGCGAAAAAGATCCACTTAAATTGGTACATTTGCCCCACCAAGCTCGCCAAATTTGGAGGGTCCTCCTCCGCTTTATGTTGGAAGCAATGTAATCAAGCAGGAACGATGGAACATGTATGGTGGGAATGTTCCGGGCTACGGCGGTTTTGGACAGCAGTAGAGGGGGTGGTGGCGGGGGTGACCGGGCTCCCATTTACTCTCACCGCACCAATGGCCTTGCTGGGACTGGGCATTGAAGAGATCCCGAGGATGCTTCCACCTATCGCGACTAATATTCTACTAGCCAGTAGGCAATGTATTGCCAGACACTGGAAATTGCCCTCTGTCCCCACCACTGCGGAGCTGGTGAATCAGCTGGAGCTGCACCACAGCTACGAGGAACTCCGGGCCCATGATCTGTCCAGAAAAACCAAAGTTTCAGCGTGGTGGGATCCATGGGTCACCTCCGCCTATCATACTCATAGTTAGGCCACTCGGGTCTCCACACCTGACTAAAGCAGCATCTCGCCTCCCTCCTGGCTGCGACAAGTAGGGCAATGTTCCTTTTCCCCTCTGCCCCTCTTTCTTTCCCCCCCCCCCCATCTTCCCCTGTATGACTGAATTGTTCTTCCTATTGAGCATACGTTGTTCATTATGCATTGTATACCCATGTATAATCACTAAATAAAAATTTAATGGTTTAAAAATGAAAAAAGTCCAAAATTGCGAGATGTCTTGCAGAGGGATGCAGCAGTCTTGAAATTGCCAAACCTTTGAAGCGTGATCACCGAACAATCAAGCGTTTCATGGCAAATAGTCAACAGGGTCGCAAGAAGCGTGTTGGGCAAAAAAGGCGAAAAATAACTGCCCATGAATTGAGGAAAATCAAGCGTGAAGCTGCCAAGATTCCATTTGCCACCAGTTTTGACATATTTCAGACCTGCAACGTTACTGGAGTATCAAAATGCACAAGGTGTGCCATACTCGGGAACATGGCCAAGGTAAGGAAGGCTGAAAAAGACCACCTTTGAACAAGAAGCAGAAGATAAAATGTCAAGACTGGGCCAAGAAATATCAAGACTTATTTTTCAAGGGTTTTCTGCACTGATGAAATGAGTGATTCTTGATGTGCCAGAGGCTGGATCAGTAAAGGGCAGAGAGCTCCACTGTGACTCAGATGCCAGCAAGGTGGAGGTGTGGGGTACTGGTATAGGCTATCATCAAAGATGAACTTGTGGGACCTTTTCGGGTTGAGAATGGAGTGAAACTCAACCCCCAGACCTACTGCCAGTTTCTGGAAGACAACTTCTTCAAGCAAGTGATACAGGGAGAAGTCGATATCGTTCAAGAAAAACATGATTTTCATGCAGGACAATGCTCCATCACATGCATCCAACTACTCCACAGCGTGGCTTGGCCAGTAAAGGTCTAAAAGAAGAAAAAAATAATGACATGGCCCACTTCTTCACCTGATCTGAACCCCATAGAGAACCTGTGGTCCCTCCTAAAATGTGGAGTCTACAGGGAGGAAAAACCGTACTCCTCTCGGAACAAAGACTCGTTCTGAAACACGTCACATAACCCTGTGCTATATGGGTAAGTGTCTAGGCAGGTTGATCCAATGCTTAGGGAAAAAAGGTGTGCTGTAGTCCGCGCTGCCAGGATCACTCACTCCAATAAATACGAGTAGAAAATCTTCATCAAAACCTCCTTTATTCTCCTACGCGTTTCAGTGCCCTCCTGGCACCTTCATCAGGGATCTCTGATGAAGGTGCCAGGAGGGCACTGAAACGCGTAGGAGAATAAAGGAGGTTTTGATGAAGATTTTCTACTCGTATTTATTGGAGTGAGTGATCCTGGCAGCGCGGACTACAGCACACCTTTTTTCCCTAAGCATTGTTACAACCTACACGTGAGTGTGGCCGGTGGGAGTCCAGCAGCAGCCATCAGGACATTACCAATAAGCCTTCAAACCAGTTGTGGGTCTCACAACTGGACCAGGTGAGCAGATTTAATTACTCACCATTACACCCATCAGTGTCTAGTGATAAGGGCACTATTGCGCCTCTTGTCCCCCCCCCCCCCCACTTTTCTCTTGTTTAGGCAGGTTGATGGGCTACTAGGCGTTTAGGATGTAGTGGGCACTTGTAACGATCTACATGTAAGGGTACCTTTACACGCGGCTACATTTCTAGGGTGGCTACAGGTAACTTACTGGCTGCAGTGAAATCATGGAGACAAGGTTCTATCTTGTTGCTGTGTACAAATGGAATAATCTCTCCATGATTTCACTGCAACCAGTAAGTTACCTGTAGCCACCCTAGAAATGTAGCCGCGTGTAAAGGTACCCTTACTGTGCTTTATCTGTATGCCTCATTGCCTTATACATGTTATATTCCCTAACTTGTCATTGACATCAATATATTCACCCCGCTATATGTACAGGGGTTTGTGACCTTGTTCATTCTCCCTCTAAACCTCCACCTGGTTTTGTAACTTCCCCAGGTTTTATTGTCTCACTGTATTTAAATAAATTCCTGCTCTTACACTTTCAGTGAGTCTGTTACTGTTTTACTGGGGGTTTTTACTACAACATAGTACTCTGTTCTCAGTTTATATACACCTCTCGGAACAGTGTCTGGGAGGCTGTGGTGGCTGCCGCACGCAATGTTGATCGTAAACAGATCAAGCAACTGACAGAATCTATGGATGGAAGGCTATTGAGTGTCATCATAAAGAAAGGTGGCTATCTTTTGGGGTTTTGTTTTTGCATGTCAGAAATGTTTATTTCTAAATTTTGTGCAGTTATATTGGTTTACCTGGTGAAAATAAACAAGTGAGATGGGAATATATTGGGTTTTTATTAAGTTGCCTAATAATTCTGCACAGTAATACTTACCTTCACAAACAGATATCCTCCCAAGATAGCCAAATCTAAAAAAAAAAAAACACCCCAACTTCCAAAAATATTAAGCTTTGATATTTGAGTCTTTTGGGTTGATTGAGAACATAGTTGTTGATCAATAATAAAAATAATCCTCTACAATACAACTTGCCTAATAATTCTGCACACAGTGTATTATATTCGTGGGCCTTGAGGAAAGGAAAAGATGCACCTTCCCGGTCGATGATGAGATTCAGAGATGGATTAGAGAGTAGTGAAAAAGCCAGACAAGAGTTCCCTTGGTGTCTTCCCTTAAAGGGTACCTTTACACGCGGCAACTTTTCTAGGAATTTCACTGGCAATTTGCTGGTTGCAGTGAAATCATGGACACATTGTTCTATCTTGTTGCTGTGTACAAGTGGAACAATGTCTCCATGATTTCACTGCAACCAGTAAGTTGCCAGTGAAATTCCTAGAAAAGTTACCGCGTGTAGAGGTACCTTAATGGTCCCTTTACACGCGGCCACAGGAAGGTAGAGACCGGCAGACATCGGACACAGTTGTGCCTGTTGCCTTGAAAAGACCACGATGTGGCGGCGTGTAATTCAGGACTTTCCTTCCTGTGTCTTCCCTGAAGGAAGGAAAGTCCTGAATTACACGCCGCCACATCGTTGTCTTTTCAAGGCAACAGGCACAATTGTGTCCGATGCCTGCCGGTTTCTACCTTCCTGTGGCCGCGTGTAAAGGGACCATAAGAGGAAATATTGCTTTGAAGAAGCAACAGCCTCTTCCTGGGACATATGCTCCAAAATAGATGTGGTGGCAGAAGCATCAATAAGGTCCACACTCCCATTCGAAGATTGGGTACCTTTAAAGGATCGGCTGGATCAGAAGGCAGATAGTTTTTTTTTTTTTCTTCAGGGTACTTTGGAGGTGTTGTCAGGTGTATTAAGACAAGCAGGCACTGTGTAGCAAGATCCTTAATGGTGTGGCTCAAACATTTGGAAGATCAGCTGAAGGAGGACACTCCCAGTCATGATAGCCTACTCTCCTTACCATTGGTGCAGTGTGCAGCTGTCTTATTGGTGGACGACTCAGCCGATTCATTGAGGTTGACAGACCAATCAGTGGCCCTCTCCAATACTGCCAGAAGAGCCCTGTGGTTAAAGAGCTGAAGGGGGATGTATAGTCTAAAGGCAAATTGTGTTCCATGCCTTATGAGAGAGATTTCCTGTTTGGACGGGCCCTAGACGACCTGCTGGAGAAAGCAGTGAATAAGAAAAAAAGATACCCTACCTTTCCGACGCCTGCCTTCAAGGGCCGATTCTTTCAGAGAAAGCAAAAGGAAAACATCATGTCCTGGGTAGATAGGTTCTGCTCCCTCAATCCCAAGGAAAACCCATATGTGGTAGAGGCTTACCAAACTTCTTGGGTCACGGGTCTTCTTTATCTCCCTCTCTTCCACCATGCTAATTCAGCAGTGCTGAGAAAATTAAGAACCGAAAGGGCCACGATAATACTGTTCGCACCCTTCTGGCCGAATAGGCTCTGGTTCTACTGGATGAAAAGGATTTCGGTCGTAGATACCTGGGTCTTACCAGAGCTCCCATATGTGTTCTCCCAGGGACCGGTGCTTTCCCCGCAAGACCCCGGTCTCCTTTTGATGACAAGGATTTTTATTGGAAATTGCTAGTGAGTTAAGGTTTCTTCCAAAACATAATAGACTCTGTTAGGGAGTAGAAAACCAGTGACTACTAAATTCTATGGCAGTGTGAATTAAGTTCCTAGCTAGTAGAGGAGAACAACCTGGGGGACCTCCCTCAATAACAGTTTTTTTTTAATTTCTACAAAGTTGGTTGCAGTTAAGACTAGCGGTCAGTACCCTTAGGGTTCAGGTATTGGCTCTAGTCACAATTATTTAACTGTAATCTGGCAGCAAATAGATGGGTCAATCAATTCATTAAATCATGTCAGAGATCCACACCCATTTCCTGTCCCAAGATTCCTCCTTGGGATCTTAATCTAGTCCTTAATGCCCTTACTGAGAGCCTGTTTGACCCCATACATGAGGTCACAATTAAAAATCTCTCAAAGTCCTATTGATCGCACTAACATCAGCTAGGAGGATTGGTGACTTACAGTCCTCATGCGAGTCCACCATATACTCAGCTCTTGGGGGACAGTAATCTTGAGACCTGATCTGGCATACCTCTCAAAGGTGGTCAAGAAATTTCACGGGTCTCAGGAGATGGTTTTGCCATCCTTCTGTGATTTTATTCCCCCTCTCTTCCCCCCAAGGGAATCCCAAAGAACAGAAACTTCATACGCTAGATGTTAGAACAACCTTGCTTCCTTATATGGAAAGAACTAGAGAGTGGAGAAAATCCAAAGCATTGTTCTTATCGTTCCAAGGGGCTACTAAAGTGCTTAGCATCTCTAAGAGCCCTCTAGCTAGGTGTATCAAAGAAGCCATCACTTTAGCTTACTTGGCTAGGGGAGTCTCTGTACCACCAGTTATAAGAGACAATTCCTCCAGGTCAGTCGTGCGTTCCTGGGTGGAGAAGGTTAAAGTGCCAATCGACTAAATCTGTAAGGCGGCAACTTGGTCTTCTCCTTCCACGTTATTCAAGCCTTATAGATTTGACTTATTCCCCACAACTGATCTAGCTTTTGGGAAAAGGTACTGCAAGCAGTAGTCCCTCCCTAGGTATTGGTTTTTCTATTCTAATCCTTCTGCTGTCATGGGCGAAGGGGAAGAATCTAAGTTTCTTACCGGTAATAAGATTTTTATGAGTCCATGACAGCTCCCTTAGTTTATTACCCCCCCCCCCCACTCCACCTTTTTTTTTTTTTTCACTGGTTGTGGGCACCTTTCAGGTTAGTGTTAAAGATTAATTGGTGTTTGGTGATGGTGCATTCTAACAATTTGTCTGGATGGTCCTCTATGACTCTGTAAACCTACTGATGCAGGGGAGGGGTGCCGCCATTTTATTTTAGTGGGTTTCCTGTTCTGGAGGGGAGGAACCTCCCTCTCACGTGGTGAGCTTATGAAAATCCCATTACCGGTAAGTAGCTTGCATTTTCCTAACTTGTCTATCCCTGAGTACTAAAGATCTTTTCGGAGGAGAAAGTATGGTCAAAAAGAGATCCTAGGTAGCACGAGAAATGGGATGACAGGAGAATTAAGAACAAAGGATTCATATTTGGTGATCCCTCGCCATGGGGAAAGAAATCATCTAAGTAACTCCATTCCCCAGGTAGGATGAAAGCTTTTCCTCTTCTTTGCTGCCTGGTCAAGAATTTCATCGAATGGCTGGATTTTAAGTATAGTTGAGTCAGGCCTGAGCCTGGCGTTACGAACAATTCTTCCACAAACATTTGCAATAATATCCCCAGAAGATCTTTAGAAGAGCACTTGGCAATGGAAATCGAAGTCATGCATCTGGTTCAGAAACAGGTTCTCATGTAAGTACCAGTGGAGGAAGAAAGAAATTGCTTTTACTTCCCCTTTTCTTGGTAAAGAAGCCAGACAGCACCTTCAGAACCATCATCAATTTGTCAAGTGATCAAATTCCTGATTTATCAAGTTCAAGCTGGAATCAATAAAATCAACTATAAAACATCTTTTTCCAGGCTGTTACATGAGTGTGTAGGATCTGAAAGATGCTTACTAACATGTTTCGAACCCATGCAAAAGTTCTTGCATTTCTAATAATGTCCGTATCCATAAACAGGCAGGTCAGACATTTTCATTTCCGTGCTCTGCCCTTTGGTCTATCAATTATCCCGTGGGTTTTCATGAAAATTGTACTGGTAATGACAGCAGCATATCTTTGTGAGCAGGATATTCCGATAATCCCATCCCTGGACGATTTTCTCATTGTTGGGCAGATCGATGAAACATTGCAAATTTCTACTAGCAGGGGTCAGGGCCGCCCTGGAGGAGTTAAGCTGATTCCTGAACCTAAAAAATCAAGGCTAGTTCTTTCAAAGATTTTCATTGCATTTTTATGTCTTCTCTTGGACTCGGCGTGTCAGACTTGTGACTTGATGGAAGAAAAAAAATTGCGAGGTCTCATGCTTTGTATCAGATGCAATAAGTGGTCTTCCTATGACATTCAACGGGGTAATGTCATTGTTAGGATCCCTAACTCCATCTATTCTAGCAGTTCTTTGGGCTCATTTGCATACCAAGCAATTACAACAGAAGATGCCACCAAAAGACAGCTAAAAGGGTATTTGGAAGGAAAGTTACATCTTAATTCAGTTACAACTAAAGCCCTGTTATGGTGGTTAAGCATATAGACTCTATCAAAAGGGGTCTCATGGGTTAATCAGATAATGATGCAACCCTAAGGGGATGAGGAGCACATCTGAGAGATCTTGTAGCCCAGGGGTTTCGCCCGGACCCAAGAGGAGTATTTCCTCCAACATGAACGAATTTCTGGCAGTAAATTTAGCAGTGAAGAATTACAGTCCATCTCTCCAAAAGTGACATGTTGGTATCCTGCCAGACAATTGAACAATATATTATATTAAGCATCAGGGTGGAACAAGATCAGGCTCCCTGATGGCAGTAACTGAAGATATTTTCCAGATGAAGGATATACAGTATTGGCCAAAAGTATTGACACCCCTGCAATTCTGTCAGATAATACTCAGTTTCTTCCTGAAAATGATTGCAATCACAAATTCTTTGGCATTATTATCTTCATTTAATCTGTCTTCAATGAAAAAAAACACAAAAGAATTGTCCTAAAGCCAAATTGGATATAATTCCACACCAAACATAAAAAAGGGGGTGGACAAAAGTATTGGCACGGTTAGAAAAATTATGTGATGCTTCTCTAATTTGTGTAATTAACAGCACCTGTAACTTACCTGTGGCACCTAACAGGTGTTGGCAATAACTAAATCACACTTGCAGCCAGTTGACATGGATTAAAGTTGACTCAACCTCTGTCCTGTGTCCTTGTGTGTACCACATTGAGCATGGAGAAAAGAAAGAAGACCAAAGAACTGTCTGAGGACTTGAGAAACCAAATTGTGAGGAAGCATGAACAATCTCAAGGCTACAAGTCATCTCCAAAGACCTGACTGTTCCTGTGTCTACCGTGCTCAGTGTCATCAAGAAGTTTAAAGCCCATGAAACTGGCTAACTTTCCTAGATGTGGACGGAAAAGAAAAATTGTCAAGAGATTTCAACGCAAGATTGTGCGGATGGTGGATAAAGAACCTCGACTAACCAAACAATTTCAAGCTGCCCTGCAGTCCAAGGGTACAACAGTGTCAACCCGTACTATCCGTCGGCGTCTGAATGAAAAGGGACTGTATGGTAGGAGACCCAGGAAGACCCCACTTCTTACCCCGAGACATAAAAAAGCCAGGCTGGAGTTTGCCAAAACTTACCTGAGAAAGCCTAAAACGTTTTGGAAGAATGTTCTCTCTTTTTGAGCAAAGGCATCAACATAGAGTTTACAGGAGAAAAAAAGAGGCATTCAAAGAAAAGAACACGGTCCCTACAGTCAAACATGGCGGAGGTTCCCTGATGTTTTGAGGTTGCTTTGCTACCTCTGGCACTGGACTGCTTGACCGTGTGCATGGCATTGTGAAGTCTGAAGACTACCAACAAATTTTGCAGCATAATGTAGGGCCCAGTGTGAGAAAGCTGGGTCTCCCTCAGAGGTCATGGGTCTTCCAGCAGGACAATGACCCAAAACACACTTCAAAAAGCACTAGAAAATGGTTTGAGAGAAAGCACTGGAGACTTCTAAGGTGGCCAGCAATGAGTCCAGACCTGAATCCCATAGAACACCTGTGGAGAGATCTAAAAATAGCAGTTTGGAGAAGGCACCCTTCAAATATCAGGGACCTGGAGCAGTTTGCCAAAGAAGAATGGTCTAAAATTACAGCAGAGCATTGTAAAAAACTCATTGATGGTTACCGGAAGCGGTTGATCGCAGTTATTTTGGCTAAAGGTTGTGCAACCAAGTATTAGGCTGAGGGTGTCCGGCCCATTTTTTGAGTTTTGTGTGAAATGATCAATGTTTTGCTTTTTGCTTCATTCTCTTTTGTGTTTTTTCATTGAAGACAAATTAAATGAAGATAATAATACCAAAGAATTTGTGATTGCAATCATTTTCAGGAAGAAACTGAGTATTATCTGACAGAATTGCAGGGGTGTCAATACTTTTGGCCAATACTGTACATCTCATATTGCTAACAGCACTACCCATAAGCGTAAAAGAAAACAAGACTGATTTCCTAAGTATCTTTCAACTGATAACAGACTTATGGGACCTTCCAAGTATAGACATTTTCGCAAGCAGGCGGAACAGATAGGCAAAAAGTTTGGCTCGTTAAATCCCAGGAAAATAATTATCATTAGATGCTTTCCAAATTGCTTGACACTTCAGTCTTGCTTATAACTTTTCACCAATTAGGCTAATTCTAAGGAAGATTTGGGAGGACACGTAAGCGTAATACTGATAGCTGTGTTCTGGCCCAAAAGACTGTAGTTTTTATGGATTAGGCTGATGTTTCTCACTGATCCATGACTCCTACCGGAAATACCTGATCTACTTAGCCAACGTCCAGTCTGGCATTCAGAAGCAACTGGACTTCACTTGAGAGTTTAGAATTGGAGAGGTCACTTTTTAATTCGGAAAGGATTTTCTCCATTCTTAGTGTCCACTTTGCTTAACAGTAGGAAATCATTATCAACAAGGAAATATGGCAGAACTTGGAAAACGTTCCATCAAGTCACAGGACTAGGTGAGGAGATTCCTGTTGAGCCTATCCTAGAGTTTTTCCAGAAAGGGTTAGAGCTTGGATTATCCACTAACACTCTTAAGCCCCTGTTACACGGGGCAATATCGGCGCCCATTACAGAGGCGACGTGGGGGTGTGGTCTATCGCCGGCGTCATCGCCCCTATGTCGCCTCATGTAAAGGGGCGATGTTGGTGGTGCCGGGTGGTCGCCTGGTTTCAGAGCAGTGCTCTGAAACCAGGCGACCGTCATGGGGCGAAGTGCACACATCGCCCCATGTAACCGGGCGCCGGCGACCTGTCAGGCGATGGGAGCCATAGGCTCTCATTGTCCGGCATTGCTGCTGGGGTTTCCAGACACCCCAGCGGCGATGCCGCCTGACAGATCTCCGGCGTGGGGCTGGAGGTGTCGCCCCGTGTAAACGGGGGACGGCAATACTGGCGGGGCGCCAAAAACGTGCTCGCTCCCGCCAGCCTGGTGTGACGGGGGCTTTAGGGTGCTGATATTTGGGTTGTATAACTGTGGCCTGGCTGGTAATATGTGAGTAGTTACATTTATTATAGCATGTCATAGATCAAGACTGATTTTATTCCAAGATTCCACTTTGGGATCTGAACATGGGTCTGGAGGTGCTAACTAGGTCCCTATTTGAGCCATTAGAGGTCTCAACCATTAAAAATATTTCCTTGAAGACTGTGATTTTGGTGGCACAGACTTCGGCCCGTAGAGTAAGTGATATACAAGCTTTATCAGTTTATTCACCCTGTACACGGATTTTTGAAGATGGTTATTCTAAGACCAGATCCAGCCAACCTTACAAAAGTTGCCTCAAAATTCCACAGAAATCAGATTATTTTTACCTCATTTTTCTCTAATATTAGCAATCCAAAGGAGAAGAAAATTTTCACACTTTGGATGTCAGAAGGTCTTTGATAAATTAAATTACATTTGGGTGACAAAACCGTGGTTGGAGGAGCCGGTCATTTGTTTCCTTTTTAGTGTTAGAGTAAAGGCCAAAATGTCCTGAAGTGCCCTAGTGAGATGGATTAGGGATGCCATTGAGTTAGTTTACTCCTCTAGTGATAGTTCAGTCCCAATAAACAAAAAGCCTCACTCTCCTCAAGTGGCCGCAACTCCCTAGGCAGGGGGAGGTGTCAATCGACGAGATATGTAAGGTGGCGACATGGTCCTCTCCTTCAAGTTTCTGTAAGTACTATGGTTGATCAGAGGCTTGATCAGTCTTCTTGTGCTCACCTTTCCTTTGGGAGAAGGATGCTACAGGCTGTGGTCCCTCTCTAAGATGGATTTGTTTCTCTGTAAAGCTGGCTTCACACCAGGCATTTTGCCATCCTGTTATGTTTGCTTTTAAAAGAACAGAAAAGGATTGTTTTTAGCCTCCTATGTATGTATCCCTATGGTGCCAGATTGGTCTTAAATGGCCATCCGGTTTTGTGAATTAAGTGCTGGATTCATTTCTGTCCTGTTTTTTTCCGGGACACAGAATCAGACTTCTGCGATTTTGGGCTCCAGTGCAAAAATCGGACCAAACCAGACAGAAACTAATCCGTGGCGATCCGGTGCTTATAACAAGGGAGTCTGTGAGCGCTGGATCCAGTAAAAAATCGGATCATTTCCCGGATCCGATTTTTACTCACCACATGCTGTAAAATCCTGCCGTCTGCAGTTCAGCACCATGGATAGCAGTATTTCATGCACAGTCTGTGAATTCAGCAGACTTCAGGACCATGGACAGCGGCAGAAAACGAACCCGACAAAAAACAGGATCGGAGACCATATTTGGCCACACTTTTCTACACATCCTGTCCTGTCCATTTCTGTTCAGGTGCTCTTGAAAAAAACAGGATCCACATGGACGGACTAAAACCATGGTGTGAAGCCAGCCTAAATCTCTTGTATGGTGCTGCTATGGGGGAAAGGAAAAGACTAAATTGCTTATTGGTAATGGGATTTTCCAGAGCCCAAAACTGCACCTTCATCCCCCCTCCCTCTGTCACTGGCTTGAGTTTGCACTAATTAAATTCTAAGTGTGTAATTCATGTGAAGTTGTAGCCAATGTATTTTCCTCTGTGTAATTCTTTTTTTTTTTAATTTGAAAGTGTATATAGGCGTCTTAAAATGCATACAATGCAAAACATTACTGTTTGCACCTGACAGACAACCTTCTGGCATTGCCTAGTAGGCAGATATTAATGCCAGGCATGGGGCATCGTGGGATGAGAAGCTGTCTCTCTGTCAGACCCTTTGTGGTTGGTTCTCTGTTCGCCATTGTCTGTGGCATCACAAGGGTTAAATTGCTGAAGTGTAGGTTATTTTCAATACCAGAAAATGGAATAGGGTTGTAAACAAATACACTAACAGCAATAGCACCTTATTGAAAATGTTTATCACAGCAGAAACTAACAGTTTAATAAGCATTTACTAACTACTGGTTTCCTGTGAAATTCACAAATCCCATTTTTGACAGAGGCAGAAAAAGTTGCGCAAGTGGCCAAAATCCAGTTCCAACAGAAAGTAATGGAAAAGGAGACTGAAAAAAGAATTTCTGAGATTGAAGGTTAGTGTTTACATCTTTTTAATGCTCTTTTTTTCTTTAACCCCTAGACGACAGCCTAACGTCTACAGACGTCGGAAAAAAAGGGTACTAAAGCCTAGCCGACGTCTGTAGACGTTGGCAGGAAAAAGCTCTATAGCGCCGCCCCTGGAGCTAATATCTCTAGGGTGTCAGTGTACCGATTGTAGCTGACACCCTAGAGATTAGGAATTAGCTGATTTTGTACCCGCACCTGTGATGTGATGACCGGTAAACACCGTTTACCGATCATCACATCACAAACAGTGACAGTGCCGGTAAAAAGTACTTTCACTTTAATCCGACATGAAAACACATGTCGGATTAAAGTGAAACAGCAACCCCTTAGCCCAGCAAGACCCCCTGTGCTGGAGATTACCCCCTTACCCCCCATCCCTCCCCCGGGCCATCTCAAAATGGCGGCGCATGTAAAAACGCGCCGCCTCCCCTGCAGCTGCATGCGATCTGACATGTCACAAGTCAGATCGCATGAATGACACATCCCTCCCCCAACACTTTCTGCAGCCTCCGACCCCCTCCAGCCCCCCATCTCCAGCTCCTCCACCCCCTCCAGCCTCGCTCCTCCAGCCCCCTCCTTGCTCCTCCAGCCCCTTCCTCCAGTTTCCCTCCGCTCCTCCAGCCCCGCTCCTCTGATACCCACAGCCCCCCATCTTTAGCCCCTCCAGCCCCGCTCCTCTAACCCTCTCCGCTCCTCTTACCCCCGCTCCTCCGCTTCTGCAGCACCGCTTCGGCTCCCCTCCTCGCTCCTCCGGACCCGCTCCTGAAGCACCGCTCCTGAAGCACCGCTCCTGCAGCACCGCTCCTCCTCTCTCTCTCACCCGCTCCTCGATCCTGGGGTCCCGCTCCTGGATCCTGGAGTCCCGATCCTGGGGTCCCGCTCCTCGATCCTGGGGTCCCGCTCCTCGATCCTGGCACCAGCAGTCTGTCTCCTCTTCTGTGCGCGCCGCTATGTGCGCGCACTCTCAGGGGAATGATAGGTCATGAACTCTGTAAGTTCATGACCTATCATTCCCCTGGGGTCACACAGGGGTTAAGTGATCTTCATGGTGATCTGCTTTAGAGATCATGAAGATCAGTTAACCCCTGTGTGGTCCCTGGATTGTGATGGGTCATGACCTTAGAGTTCATGACCTATCATTCCCCTGAGGTCAAACAAGGGTTAAGTCATGAACTCTAAGTTCATGACCCATCACAATCCAGGAGTCGCACAGGGGTACCTTTACACGCCGTAACCGTGGAGAGAAATATTGACGGCGATATGTCGCCTTGCAGTAATCGCCGTCAAAATCTCTCCCAATTGCGGCATGTAATTGGGGAATTTGGTGGCAAAATGTTGCCTCGTCACGGTCGCCTGATCTCTGTGCACTGCTCTGAAATCAGGCGACCGTGGCGAGGCGACATATCGCCGCCAAATTCCCCAATTACACGCCGCAATTGGGAGGGATTTTGAACGGCGATTATTGCAAGGCAACACATCGCCATCAATATTTCTCGCCGCGGTTGCGGCGTGTAAATGTACCCTTAGAGATTATTATGTGTGACCCCAGGATCGTGATAGGTCATGAACTTACATCGTTCATGACCTATCATTCCCCTTGGAGAGTGCCTTATTATAGCATATGGGGGATGCCCCCATATGCTATAACACCGAGAAACATCGCGGAACCGCCCACTGGACTACGTCGGACATCACCGCCCACTGGACTACGTCGGACGCCACAGACAAATAAAGATGGGGTTTAAATTGTGTTTGTTTTTTTTTCTAATAAAAAAATCTTTCTCTGTGTTGTGTCTTCTTTACAATATACTAGAGATTCCTAATGGCGGGTCGAACATTGGCCCTATATTATGAATCTCGGGCTTAGTGCCAGCTGCCGAAAAGCTGGCATTAACCCCTTATTACCCAGTCTGCCACCGCTACACGGCAGCTGGAAGAGCTGGATACAGCGCCAGAAAATGGCGCTTCTATGAATGCGCCATTTTCTGGGGCGGCTGCGGGCTGCAATTCGCAGCGGGGGGGGCCCAGAATGCTTGGGCCTCCCTACGCTGAGGATTCCAGCCCCCAGCTGCCTAGTTGTACCTGGCTGGCCCAAAAACATGGCGAAGCCCACGCCGTTTTTTTTTTTTTTTTTTAATTATTTCATGAAATAATAAAAAAAAAAAAGGGCTTCCCTATATTTTTGGTTTCCAGCCAGGTAAAACTAGGCAGAAGGGGTTGGTGGCAGCCCGTAGCTGCCTGCTGTACCTGGCTGGACCAAAAGTGTAGCGAAGCCCCACGTAATTTTTTTTTTCAAATTTAATAAAGAAATACTAGAAAAAAAATGCAGGAGAGGAGACGACCAGGACACGGTGTTTCCAGATCTTGTGCACATGCTCTAAGGCTGCTTTCACATCAGCGGCTTTTGCCGATCGCGGCAGATGTGGTGAAAAAAACGCATCTGCCGCGATTACCGCATAACCGCTGCACTTGCGGCACAATTGCGGCAAGCTCCCTGCAATGTCTATGGGGCTTGCGGTAAGTGTGCTGCACGAGCGGCAAGTGTGGTTTCGGCACTTGCAGCAGGTGCAGCCGCGAAAAAAAACGCGGTCAGACGCTTTTTTTTGCGGCCGCATCTGCCGCAAGTGCTGATACTGCACCTGCCGCAAGCCCACATAGACATTCTATGGGGCTTGCCACAACTGTGCCGCAAGTGCAGCAGTTATGCGGTAATCGCGGCAGATGCGTTTTTTTCACCGCCTCTGCCGTGAACGTCAAAAACCGCTGATGTGAAAGTACCCTAAAAGTGAGAAATTGTGTGAAAAAAAGAAAATGTTCAATATGACGTTATCAAATTCTGTGAAGTAGCTGTAGGTTTACAAAATGGGGTCACTTGTGGGGGAGCCCCAATGTTTAGACACCCAGGGGCTCTCCATACGTGACATGGTGTCCGCTAACAATTGGAATTGTAAGTTGATACTATGTCGTGTATGGCGATCCCCTGTGTGCCTAAACATTGAAGCTCCCCCACAAGTGACCCCATTTTGGAAACTAGACACCCCAAGGAATTTATTTAGATGCATAGGGAGCACTTTGGACCCCCAGGTGCTTCACAAATTGATCCATAAAATGAAAAAGTACTTTTTTTTTCACAAAAATCTTCTTTTATTTCCTTTTACGGACTAATTTGTGAAGCACCTGGGGAATGAAAGTGCTCACTATGCATCTATATATGTTCCTTGGGGGGTCTAGTTTCCAAAATGGGGTCACTTGTGGGGGAGCTTCAATGTTTAGGCACACAGGGGCTCCCCATATGCGACATGGTGTCCGCTAACAATTTGAATGGAAAATTAGCTCCAATAGTTAGCGGACACCAGGTCGCGTATGGAGAGCCCCTGTGTGCCTAAACATTGGAGCTCCCCCACAAGTGACCCCATTTTGGAAACTAGACATCCCATGGAATTTATTTAGATGCATAGTGAGCTCTTTGAACCCCCAGGTGCTTTACAAATTGATCCGTAAAAATGAAAATGTACTTTCTTTTCCACAAAAAGTTTCTTTTTTCATTTTTATGGTTTCATTTGTGAAGCACCTGGGGGTTCAAAGTGCTCATCACCCATCTAGATAACTTCCTTGGGTGGTCTAGTTTCCAAAATGGGGTCACTTGTGAGGGAGCTCCAATGTTTAGGCACACAGGGGCTCTCCATACGCAACATGGTCTCCGCTAACAATTGGAGCTAATTTTCCATTCAAATTGTTAGCGGACACCATGTCGCATATGGAGAGCCCCCGTGTGCCTAAACATTGGAGCTCCCCCACAAGTGACCCCATTTTGGAAACTAGACACCCCAAGGAATTTATATAGATGCATAGTGAGCTCTTTGAACCCCCAGGTGCTTTACAAATTGATCCGTAAAAATGAAAATGTACTTTCTTTTCCACAAAAAGTTTCTTTTTTCATTTTTATGGTTTCATTTGTGAAGCACCTGGGGGTTCAAAGTGCTCATCACCCATCTAGATAACTTCCTTGGGTGGTCTAGTTTCCAAAATGGGGTCACTTGTGAGGGAGCTCCAATGTTTAGGCACACAGGGGCTCTCCATACGCAACATGGTCTCCGCTAACAATTGGAGCTAATTTTCCATTCAAATTGTTAGCGGACACCATGTCGCATATGGAGAGCCCCCGTGTGCCTAAACATTGGAGCTCCCCCACAAGTGACCCCATTTTGGAAACTAGACACCCCAAGGAATTTATATAGATGCATAGTGAGCACTTTGAACCCTCTGGTGCTTCACAAATTGATCCGTAAAAATGAAAAAGTACTTTTTTTTCACAAAAACTTTCTTTTGTCCTCAATTTTTTAATTTTCACATGAGCAACAGGATAAAACGCATCCTAAAATTTGTTGGGCAATTTCTCCTGAGTACACCGATACCTCATATGTGGTCATAAACCACTGTTTGGGAGCACGGCAGGACTCGAAAGGGAAGGAGCGCCATTTCACTTTTTGAATGGAAACTTAGCTCCATAAATCAAATTGCGCTCCCTTCCTTCTGAGCCCTGCTGTGCGCCCAAACAGTGGTTTATGACCACTTATGAGGTATCGGTGTACTCAGGAGAAATTGCCCAACAAATTTTAGGATGCATTTTATCCTGTTGCCCATGTGAAAATTAAAAAATTGAGGCTAAAAGAACATTTTGGAAAAATTAAAATGTCCATTTTTTGTTTCCACTTTGCTTTAGTTCCTGTAAAGCACCTGAAGGGTTAATAATCTTCATGAATGTAGGTTTGAGTAGCTTAAGGGGTGCAGTTTTTGGAATGGTGTCACTTTTGGGTGTTTTCTGTCGTGTATACCCCTCAAAGGGACTTCAATGTGATGTGGTCACTAAAAAAATGGTTTTGTAAATTTTGCTGGAAAAATGAGAAATTGCTGATGAACTTTGAACCCTTATAACGTCCTAACCCAAAATTTTTTTTTTCCCAAAATTGCGCTGATGTAAAGTAGACATGTGGGAAATGTTATTTATTAACTATTTTGTGTCACATACCTCTCTGGTTTAATAGAATAAAAATTCAAAATTTGAAAATTGTGAAATTTTCAAAATTTTTGCCAATTTTTTTATATTTTCACAAATAAACACAAAAATGATTGACCTAAATTTACTACCAACATGAAGCCCAATATGTCACGAAAAAACAATCTCAGAATCGCTCGGATCCAATGAAGCGTTCCAGAGATATTAGCTCATAAAGGGACACTGGTCAGAATTACAAAAAACGTCCGGTCATGGTCATTAAGGTGGAAATTGGCTCAGTCACTAAGGGGTTAAAGGGATTGTCCAAAATTTGGACAAACCCTTCTTATTCCATATATTTATCCTTGTTAAAATATAAAAGCTTATACTCTCCTTCCATGGTGGCGCCGTACTACCAGTGGTGCTGGCACTTAATCTCTCGGAACTCATGCAAGGTTTTTACATCATGTGAGCCCCGCGCCCGATCACTCCTGGCCTCACTGTCCCCACCTTTTGGTCATATAAGTAATCAAGAGGAAGTGAGTGGCCACTGCAGCTCTCCCTTCCTGTTGATTACTCTCTAAAGGCAGGGACAGTGAATTGGGCATGGGGCTCATATGATGTAACAACCTCACATGACCTCTATTAGATTAGATTAAGTGCTGACATCACTGGAACCGCACTGCCACGGAAAGGGAGTAAAAGCTTATTTTTGTTTTAATGGGAGCAAACATTGGTATGAGAAAGGGTTGTTCTAATAGTGAACAACCTATAATTGTAAATGAAAATACTTTTTAGATTTAGTTAATTTAATCAAACCATTTTTGTTGAATAAAAAACTAGTATAAATGTAAGAATTCAGTGAGTCCCATACAAATGAATAAAGAATAAACACAACCAATGTTCTTGAGTTATAATTGACAATCTCTATAAAACCCCAGCTCCCTTCTTTCCCCACAGTCTCCTCCTTCCTTTGTGCTATGCAAATTGCTGCCAGGATGTACCAGAGCCAAAGTTGATAAGTAGGTTTTATAAATTAGATACATAAAATAACTAGTATATGAGAGCCCAACAGCCAGCGACAACGTGGTTTGGTCCCTCACCTAATATGCCTCTATCCAGCGCTGTGATTGGTCCTGGGCTCCGGCGCTGTGATTGGCCCTGGGCTCCGGGCACTGTGATTGGCCCAGGGCGAGAGCCAATCGGGCCCAGGACTGACGTCAAGCTGACCCGTGTGCAACACCAAAGGTCAGCACCGCAGACGTGAAGAAAAGAAAGAAGTGTAAGTGAGAATGTGTGTGTGTGATGTGTGTGAGATGTGTGAGAGTGTGTGTGAGAGATGTGTGTGGAGATGTGTGTGTGAGAGATGTGTGTGTGAGAGGTGTGTGTGGAGAGATGTGTGTGATGATGTGAGTGGTGTGTGAGAGTGTGTGTGGTGGAGGTGTGATTGTGTGTGAGGTGTGTGTGTGAGGTGTGTGTGTGAGGTGTGTGTGTGTGTGAGTGTGTGTGTGAGGTGTGTGTGTGAGGTGTGTGTGTGAGGTGTGTGTGTGAGGTGTGTGTGTGTGAGGTGTGTGTGTGAGGTGTGTGTGTGAGGTGTGTGTGTGAGGTGTGTGTGTGAGGTGTGTGTGTGAGGTGTGTGTGTGAGGTGTGTGTGTGAGGTGTGTGTGTGAGGTGTGGTGTGAGTGTGTGTGAGTGTGTGTGTGTGTGTGAGATGTGTGTGTGAGATGTGTGTGTAATGTGGCAGGCTGTAGTGGGTACCGTACTGGGAGGCTGCTGCAATGGGATTTTTTTTTTGGCTAATATAAGACACCCCCCGAAAGTAAGACATGGTGGTCTTTTTGGACCCAAAAAAAATATAAGACGGTGTCTTACTTTCGGGGAAACACGGTACTAACCTTTCTGAGTGCCTGTACTGCATTACACAAATGTGTCTATCATCCCACAACTCCCTCTGTATACCATCCAAAATAATTTTTTATTTTCTCCTGCGCTGTATGTAAATGGTTTTGGTCCGGTCCAGTTGGCATAATGTCTGCGGTGTCTGTGCCCTCTCTTCCCCCAAAAGCTGTCCTATGGCTTTGATTGATGGTAATAATGTGTCCTTTATGTAGTGTAACTAGTAAAAAGGCCCGATGCTATCGCATTGGGAGTGCGGTGACATCAAGATGGGGGCGGGATATTTGGCACTGGGGACAGCAGCTGTCAATTCACCCTGTGCTGTCTGTCCCCTGCGTGCTGATTTTTGCTCCTCGGTCTCTGTGCTTTGTGTAATGTGGCCGCAGTGGATGGTGGCATGAGGAACTGGCGCAATTCCTTGTTCAGCCTGGCGTGGGGTGAGCGAGGTGAGTGTGGTGGGTGAGTGGGGGCGTGTGGGGGATGTGAGAAAGGTAAGCAGGGACAGAGTGGAGGCATGAGCAGGGTCAGTGAGGGCATGTGGGGGGGGGGGTAAGAGGGGTGAGCAGGGGCAGTGCGGGTGAATGGGGGGTTAAGCAGGGGCAGTGTGGGTGAGTGGGGGCAGTGTATGTGAGTATGGGGGTAAGCAGGGGCAGTGTGGGTGAGTGGTGTGGGCTATGCAGGGGGAGTGTGGGTGAGTAGGGGGTAAGCAGGGGCAGTGTAGGTGAGTGGGGGGGGGCTACGCAGGGGCAGTGTGGGTGAGTGGGGTGGGCTATGCAGAGGGAGTGTCGGTGAGTTGGGGGTAAGCAGGGGCAGTGTGGGGAGTGAGTGAGGGCATACGGGGGGTAAGAGGGGTGAGCAGGGGCAGTGTGGGTAAGTAGGGGGTAAGCAGGGGCAGTGTAGGTGAGTGGGGTGGGCTATGCAGGGGCAGTGTGGGTGAGTGGGGGCAGTGTGGGTGAGTAGGGGGTAAGCAGGGGCAGTGTGGGGAGTGAGTGAGGGCATAGGGGGGTAAGAGGGGTGAGCAGGGGCAGTGTGGGTGAGTGGGGGGTAAGCAGGGGCAGTGTGGGTGAGTGGGGTGGGCTATGCAGGGGCAGTGTGGGTGAGTGGGGGCAGTGTGGGTGAGTAGGGGGTAAGCAGGGGCAGTGTGGGGAGTGAGTGAGGGCATAGGGGGGGTAAGAGGGGTGAGCAAGGGCAGTGTGGGTGAGTGGGGGCTAAGCATGCTCAGTGTGGGTGATTGGGGCGGTTAAGCATGGGCAATGTGGGGAGTGAGGACATAGGGGGGGTAAGAGGGGTGAGGAGGGGCAGTGTAGGGGTAAGGAGGGGCAGAGTGAGGGGGGTAAGCAGGGGCAGTGTGGGTGAGTGGGGGGGGCGCTAAGCAGGGGCAGTGTAGGTGAGTGGGGGCAGTGTGGATGAGTAGGGGGGTACACAGGGTCAGTATGGGGAGTGAGAGCATAGGGGGGGTTAGAGGGGTGAGCAGGGGCAGTGGGGGGGTAATCGGGGCATAAAAAGTGCAGTATAGGGGGTGAGTAGCAGTAGGGTGCATGCTGCAGGTCTTCCCCGCATTCTTCTCCTTGCAGCATTGAGGTGGAAAAATCAATGGGCGAGGGAGACGGAGATAACATAGGGGCATCATAATGGGCGTGACTGAGAGCCACTGCCCTTATGTGGTGGGAGTGTCCTTGGTCACACCATTATGACACTGTGTTAACTCCGCCCCCCGCTGTCATGGGATTTCTTAGCTGAATGGTGCAAGGAGGAGAATGGCGGGTGAGTGGGGGGAGCGGCGGGTGGTGGGTGGACCGGCAATGGTGCGGGTTTGTGGGTATGTGTTGTCTGGGGCCAGCAGGCATCGGCATGTAGTTACCTAATCACGTGTTTTGTGCTTCCGGTGGCAGCTCGCGATGGCACATGCGCGCCATCGCTCGCAGCGCCGCAAAGCATCCTGGAATAGCGGCACAGTGGCCCGGAAGCGCAAAACTTGTGATTATGTAAGTAGATATGATTACTGGTACCGTAAGTGATGGGAGATATGTGTCAGCCAGATTGATGAACTTGGCACGTGTGACTTCTTGTGAAAGTGGCAAAATTGGAACACTAGGTGTCCTATTGAGCGCACGATGGTTTGTGAATCCGTGGAGATGGGGTGACCAAACTATATACATATTAGGGAAAGTGGATCATAGGTGCCCGATCTTATTGCCTATGGACATATCTTAAGTGAGAAAAAGGGGAAAAGGGGTAATCAAAGAAAATAGAGTGTAGGTCACAGTATATTTACCAGTGTCAGAATAGCAGGAATTTGCAAAAGTAGATAGAGCCCCTACAAGAGAAAAGTCAGGGTTGAATAAGACTAGGCTAGTGAAAGAAATGCAGTACCAGGTCTTATAGTAGAAAGTGAGCATGTGTCCATGAACGTGGTAAAGTGTGAAAGGCTCAGTTGAAAAATCTCCGTAGGGATAGATCAGGTTAATAAGGCAATATCCCAAAGGGATAGAGACTAGTGCAGGTATCATATACCAAAGTATAGTAACAGAAAATGGGAGCAATACCACAAAGTTCATCCAATCGTGGTGAAGAAATAAGAGATAATAGATTAAAAATGACAACAATAAGAAAAGAGTCCTTGGGATAAGGATCACCCATTGTGAGCAGTAAAAGGATACCTACTTGTGGACAGGTTGATCAGGTATGCAGGTAAGATGACTGCTAGTAGGAATACTAGTAAGAATAACCAGTTTAGGTCACCGGTAGTTGCTAACAAAGATATGGATCTGCAAGATCAATAAGCATTATCTCATGTCAGTTAATGTATGATAGAATATCCCCATAGGTAATGTAAAAGGTTTACCTTTGTAATCCACAGCTAGTGGGGCACAACAGAGGATTAGTAATTCTAAAAGAGTTATAGATGTAAAACAGGGTGAAACCAAGAAGTCATATTGGTGGTACAGCTGTATGCACTTAGGAGCTGTACATACCTTAATGTGAATGAGACAAGGCTCAAGGGAAAACAGGAGGAACTTAAAGGAGAAAAGCACTGAAGAGTCAGAACAGGATACAAGTGGAAAATCGGGGGACCGGAGTTTACCTGTGGCGGTGTCTTCAGTTACAGTGGCGGTGCTGTCACACAGACGCCGGTGTTTATAGGAAGTGGGACGTGACTGTTTTCAGTCTTATCTGGTCAGTGGACCGCAAGGAAGTGCGGTGACCCGCAAGCGGCGCATGCGTAGTGTGTAGTGTGCTTCTGCGCATGCACAGTGTCTAGTAATAATGGGACAGTGAGCAGAGGTGTTGGTGCCATATTTAACGGGAGAGCCTGAGATTTTAGCATGCCTAGGTGTGACTATGACTTTTAGAGCTCAGCGGGTCCATCCATGGGCCCATCATGGCAACAAGCCCCCCCGCTCCCAGATGTTTGACTTGCTACATCTCGTGCAAAAATGGCTGCTGCTGAAATCCTCCACACTAGCGCAAATGGTGGAGCGAGTGGTAATGGACAGATTTGTGCATGCCCTCCCGAAGCCAGTGCAAACCTGGGTTGCTCAAAGTGACCCCCAGAATGCTGACTACCTGGTGGAACTGGTTGAGAGGTACCAGGTGGTGGAGAGTACCATGGGGAAGCCACGGGACTTGCCAGCTACATATTGGGGGGTACAAACAGTGTCTGACACACAAAGGAATGGTAATAGAGCCTTGGGTGGAGGGAGCCCAAGGACCCAAGGGGCAAGTGGAGGCATAACAAAACCTCCAGCCGCCCATTGTCCCCTGACTACTGAGCGAATGGACTGTAGCCTGGGTCGGCGCTCCTCATATTATGCTTACCCGGTCTGCAGCATTGACAGCGAACCCAGAATGGCCCGCAGGTATGTCTTGTGGAAGTGAATGGGGACTATTGGACTCCGGAAGTTTGGTGACCCTGGTGAGGGCCACACTTCCCCATCGACTGATACCGGGTAAAAAGGTGGGCGTCCGCTGTATCCATGGAGATGCCAAGAACTACCCGTTGCTATTGTGACCATAAAACCAAACTGCGGGACTAAGTCATATGAAGTCTGGGTGGTGGAAGACTTATTGCACCCGGTGATAATCGGGTGGAACTTTACTTTGTTTTGAGTCTTGTGGGAAAAGGGGGCGGTATCCAATGGTCCTTGTGAAGGACTGTCAGCCCACCAAGGGACCTTGCCGCTGCAGGAGGCAGATGAGTTTTTCCTGGGTGTGTTGCTCTGTGACTAGGATGAGTCGGAGTCCCATGAAGCCGACTTCCCAGAGTTGATGACATCCAGCGGAAATTTTGGAACCGCTCAAATGAGGGACTTGACACTGAAAGGGGCCTTTGAAAATGTGACTGTTATAAACTGGGTTGCCCAGGAGGCGGGGGCTGACACCAGATTCCCTCAGTTCACAGTAAATGGGGAGTTGCTATATCGGCTTACCCAGGTGAGAGGTGAGGTAATAGAACAGCTGTTGGTTCCAGGGCCCTATAGACGCAAAGTACTAGACATGGCCCATTCTCATGTCCTGGGTGGTCACCTAGGGGTAGATAAGACCCAGGAACAGATCCTTCAGAGGTTCTATTGGCCTGGATCCTATCTGGAGATTGTAGACTATTGTAGGTCGTATCCCACCTGCCAGTTGACCGCCCCCGTTGCTCACTTCCAAAGTCCGCTAGTGCCTTTACCAATTATAGAATTGCCCTTTAATCCAATTGCTATGGATCTGGTGGGCCACCTGGTCAAGTCTGCAAGAGTCCACCAGTACATCTTAGTAGTCCTGGACTATGCGACTCGGTACCCGGAGGCGATACCTTTGAGAAATTTCTCTGCTAAAAATATAGCCTGAGAATTGGTGCACATCTTTCTCTAGAACGGGACTTCCAAAAGAGATCCTCACAGATTAAGGAACCCCTTTTATGTCCAAGGTTATGAAACAACTGTGTAAAGCATTACAGATAACCCAATTGAAAACCTCAGTGTACCATCCGCAGACAGATGGCCTCGTGGATAGATTCAACAAAACGTTGGGGTCCATGCTGAAGAAGGTGGTCGAGACTAGGACAGTCTCCTACCATATCTGATGTTTTCTATCAGAGAGTTTTCCGAGGCCTCAATGGGATTCTCTCCATTTGAACTCTTGTATGGTCGTCATCCTCGAGGTCTCTTGGACATAGCAAAAGAGATGTGGGAAGCGGAGGTGACCCCCTACCAGAGTGTCGTGGAGCATGTCGCTCAGATGCAGGCGAGAATTGCCGAGGAGATGCCCATCGTAAGAGAAAATCTGCTCCGAGCACAAGAGGCGCAAGCAAGGGTGTATAACCGCTCTGCAAGGGTGAGGCAGTTCAGTCCTGGTGATCGTGTACTGGTATTGATCCCTACAGTCGAAAGTAAATTCCTCGCCAAGTGGCAAGGGCCTTATGAAGTGGTCGAAAAAGTGGGTGAGGTGAACTACAAGATTCACCAACCTGGAAGAAGGAAGCCCTACCAGGTATACCACATCAATCTGCTGAAGCCATGGCGGGATAGAGACCCTATGGAAACCCCCTGTCTGGTAGGCAAGATGGAGACCGACGTCAAGGAGGTCACAGTGGCGGACACACTGTCGAGGACTCAAAAGCAACAATGTCAAGAGTTGCTTCATCGGAACAGGGATCTCTTCACCGACCTGCCGGGATGTACTAAGGTTGTGGAACACGATATCGTGACTGAATCACACGTGAGGGTTAACCTGAAGCCGTACCGGATCCCAGAAGCTCGTCAAGAAGTGATCTCGAAGGAGGTGACGAGAAAATTAAATTTCGGTGTTTTCAAAAAATTGAAAAGTGGCTGGCCCAGTCCCATCGTACTTGTGCCGAAACCGGACAGATCGTGGCGGTTTTGTAACTATCGCAAGTTAAACGAAGGCTCCGAGTTTGACATCTATCTGATGCCTCGAGTTGATGAGCTCATCGAGAGGTTAGGACCACCAAGGTACATCACCACCCTTGACCTAACAAAAGGATACTGGCAGATACCTATGTCACAGAATGCCAAGGAGAAAACTACCTTCTCTACACCTGATGGCTGTTTCCAGTATATGCGGATGCTATTTGGCTTGCAGGGAGTCCCGGCCACTTTCCAGAGGGCCATGGACCGAATCCTTGCCCCCCATAAGAGGTACGCTGCGGTTTATTTGGACGACGTCGTGATCTTTACATCGGACTGGGAAAGTCACCTGCAGAAGGTCCAGATGGTGCTGGAGGCACTGAGAACCGCGGGGTTCACCATAAACCCGAAGAAGTGCGCCATCGGGAAGGAGGAGGCCAGGTATTTGGGCTATGTTGTCGGTAGAGGCCAGATCAAGCAACAACTAAAGTGGAGGCAATCCAGAGTTGGCCACAAGCCATCTCTAAGAAGCAAGTCAGAGCCTTCCTGGGACTTGTCAGATATTGCCAGCGATTCATCCCGAACTTTGCTGTGAAAGACGCTCCCTTGACCGACCTTAAGGGCATGAAGTCCTCCATGGCCAAGTGGACTTCGGAAGCTGAGACTGCTTTCCAGGACTTGAAGTCAGCTCTATGTAAACGACCGAGAAAAACTATGCTATTGTAAAAAAGGAGTGTTTGGCCATCAAATGGGCGGTGGACACGTTATGGTATTACCTCCTAGGGTGACAGTTTAGGCTGGTGTCAGATCATGCGCCCCTGACGTGGTTGAGGGACAGACTGGGAACAAATACCAGAGTGACCTGGTGGTTTTTAGCAAATCAGGATTTCAATTTCCATGTTGAGCACAGTCTACACGGGAATGCAGATACCCTGTCTAGGTTTCCCTGTTTGGTGCCAGATTGTGATAACTGGTACCGTAAGTGATGGGAGATATGTGTCAGCCAGATTGATGAACTTTGTTATGTGAGCTGGGGCTGATTCACCACGTCCCTCCCTTCCTGAGGTGTGGTCAGAGAAGTTAAATGTTCACCCCTTTTTTTTTCTCTGGTGTGAGTTTGGAGTGCAGCAGAGTACAGTGTGCAGCTCTGAGCCTAAGAAGCTGATCCTTAGTTTGGTTGTTTTCATATGGTATATGACAGCAATAAACCAGTCGTTTACCCAGCAAGGCTTTCTGTGTCTACCTGGAATTGGCAGCTGTGAGTGTCTCTATCACAATAGTCAAAGGAAATCTGCCTGTGCATTAGAATCGTTTACTTTCTCAGGTGCACTTTGCTCTAGCATACTGTGAGCAAAGCTCAAAACATAACTGCGCATGCACCTGGAAATCTTCATTCCAGCTCTTTTTGTACTGGAACCAATTTCAGAATGACATATATCAGGTAGTGATGGGCGAACCCGCCGATGTTCGGGTTTGGCGGATCCAGACAGACTTAATTTTAAAGTTTGGGTTCAGGACCGAACTTGAGTCTGAACCCCGAACCTGGACTTTAAAGTTCTGAAATGGTGGCTAGAGGGGCTGAGTTGCTATAAAAAGAAGCAAAACGAGGATTAAACAGCAGCGTGATTGTTTTCCAGGGTCCAATGCGCTTGTTCTTCTGGGGCCGCTCATTAACTTACTGATTTATTCACTGCACGGTAGATGCTATAATGTGAGGGCTGCTTCCAGGTTACTGCACAGGCTCCAACAGCCAATCACAGATGCCTACTATTTCCTCACAAGATTAATAATGAGGAGGTCTGAGACCTGGACGTTATCTGTCTGGTCTTAATGACCAGCTCAATATAGAATTAGGGAAACTACAAGGATCCATAACAAGTCAGAACCAACTAGTGACCCAAAGAGAACCAGAATGGGTTTAACTGTGGTTAGCAACAAGTGTGTCTAAGCCTGCATAGTAAAATGTCACACAAAGACTAAAGGTACCTTTTCACGTCGCAACATTGCATGCAATTTCACTTACAACTTACTGGTTGCAGTGAAATCATGGACACATTGTTCCATTTTGTTTCCGTATACAAATGTTACAATGTGTCCATGATTTCACTGCAATCAATAAGTTGCAAGTGAAATTGCGTGCAATGTTGTGACGTGTAAAGGTACCCTAAGCATCAGTTTCTGCAAAAACATGACATTTTATTTTGGAGTCTAAAATGTGGACAAGAGCATAGGTGAGACAGACACTGAATGAATATCATAAAAGGAACAGGCCAGAGGATACCGAGGGGGATAGAAAGAATGCTCTCTAGGAGAGAAAAGGCAAAAAGTCAAGAAAAAGTATTTGTATCGATGGGAGGCTCAATAGCAAATTCAATCTAGGCTATAAGAACACTGAAAATACTGCTAGTCAAAAGTTATAGGCACACTGCAAGGAATACACAAGGTGTCCCCAAAGAACAGAAATAAAAGTTAGAGCCTACAGTACTGCCGATTCAACCAGTATTCTAAAAGCCAGGGTAATGTGACACCATAAGCACTCACCCATAATATAAAGTCAAATGCCTGAGACTCCAGGAGTCACCCCTACATATTTCTACGCCCTGATGAAGTGCCGTTCAGCACGGAACATGTAGGGGTGACCCCTCAATTGAAGATAGTGCAGGGTTTTCGCGAGATTTGTGAAGTCTCGCTAGACTTCGGCACTTCAATGGAGGAGCATGGTGACCCGCGCAGGTGCGAGTGCGCCTGTCGCTCAGTGCGCCGTCCACAGGAGGGACAGGAATTTTCAAACTGCAAGGCGGGTTTTGCCGGCAAGGGGCAGCGAGGACTTTATACACCGGGAACCCAGAGAGCATACCTCCCGGACCTACTGTAATAGGATACAGGGCGACAGAGAATAAAAGTTGTTTTCTCAGGTATGAGAGGGACGTCTGGGCACATAGAGGGGTTACAAGAACCCCATTTACATTATGTTAATGCTGGTGGGCACAGTTTAAAATGCCCAAAGGAGGTGACAAGTTCCCTTAAAAATTAGGCTCGATCATGGTCACTTTATAAGGTTATAACTCTGGATTGCTTCAACAAATCCCAGTGATAAGGAGATTGTTTCTTTTCCAGGACTGTGGAGATGGATTTGGTGTCCAATTTGGTGGAGTCGGAAGTCAAAATCAGGGAAGTTGAGTCTGAGTCGGAGGTTTTGCTTACCGACTCCACAGCCTTGGTTTTCCATGCAATATTGTACTTTATGTTAGTGACAAATATTCGTAGATAGTATTTGCGTTTATTTATGAAAATGTCAAAAATTTAAAATTACACAATTTTCAAACTTTTGATTTTTATTTTTTTTTTATTCCATTAATGAACTGTTTTACAATTTATATGAATTGAAAGAATTTGTAGGATGCATGTAGTTGTTTTTGTTTTTAAGTCTGCAAAGTGTAACAATGAGTGTATGTAAAAATTACGTAATTCAAAAATACAGGTCCATAAATGTTAAAAGGGCTCATTAATGCTTTTTATTCAAGAGAACATGATCTTCCTCCATACTTCCTCTTTGGCAAGATGCAGTGCTCTCCTAAGAATTAGCATTTAGGAGTAGTGACATGGTTGCAACGCTACTCTAAATTGCTCTCTTGCATTCTGCAAGAAGGCATCTTTGCTGCAGTTTCTGAATGCAACTCTGATGCTACAAAGGCAAACAGCTTGCGTAGCCTCCCTGGCGGTCTGTTTATTTCTGGAATTTGTTGCTAAAAGCGGGCTACCCGCGTTCGCGGTAGATGCGGTTAAAAAACCGCATCTACCGCATCTGCCGCACTTGTGCCGCACTTGTGCCGCACTAGCGGCGCGGTTGCGGTAATCTGCATAGGAACCAACCACCTCTGATGACCCTCATACATTGTTAATATGTGCCCCTGCAGCCTAGTAAACCATTAGCAGCCCTGTTGTGGGCAAAGTGGCTGCAGTAGAAGTGCGATAATGATGGTATATACTTACATGCCTGCGTTCTTGAGGGCGTCTCCCTGTGTGTGCTGGCACTTGTGGGCTGTGGTCATCATGTCTGCTCGCCCCCTCCCTTATGCACGCCCCCTCTCAGCCTGCTATAGTGCTGTGAGGCTGATTGCGTCATAAAGGGGCGGGGCTAAATCGCGGCATCACGGTAGCCCCGCCCCTTTATGACGCAATCAGCCTCACAGCACTATAGCAGGCTGAGAGGGGGCGTGCATAAGGGAGGGGGCGAGCAGACATGATGACCACAGCACAACAAGTCCCAGCACACACAGGGAGACGCCCTCAAGAACGCAGGCATGTAAGTATATACCATCATTATCGCACTTCTACTGCAGCCACTTTGCCCACAACAGGGCTGCTAATGGTTTACTAGGCTGCAGGGGCACATATTAACAATGTATGAGGGTCATCAGAGGTGGTTGGTTCCTATGCAGATTACCGCAACCGCGCCGCAACCGCGCCGCTAGTGCGGCACAAGTGCGGCAGATGCGGTAGATGCGGCAGATGCGGTTTTCTCACCGCATCTGCCGCGAACGCGGGTAAGCCCGAGCCTGACTCGGGGTTAACGCTTCTGGTAGTGAATGTTAACCCCGAGTCAGGCTCGGGAATAACGCTAGGAAGGTTAATATACTGGTCACTACTGATGGACTGCAGAGGTGGCTGGTAAACGAAGCAATAAATGGTAAATGGTAAATTATACAATTAAAAAGTTTACCTCTTCAGTAATTAAGTAATTTAATTTTTTTTAAAACAAATACTTTGCAGTTGTACTCTTTTTAGTACCTTTGTTTCATTGGACGTACTGGTTAAACCATTGGAAAGGAAACCGGTGTGCGTTCTCAACATCGGACGTACCCAGTACGTCATGCTATTAAGCGATTGCTGTGGCTGCTGTTAGTGATCGGTTAAAAATTCCAGTACATTCTAGAAGCTGTGTACCTGCCATCGTCACCTCGGGAAGTTTTGTCACACCCCGAGACGACAATCCCTGTGATTGGCTGCTCAGATCTGATCAGCCAATCACAGTGTTTTTGAATCCTTGATGTGCAGCTATGATCAATGCTAGAACCGCGTTGATCACAGGCTGGAATAGAGGACTGCAGGTCCCCAGCCCTAATTGAAGTGATTCCACAATCGCCCAGTCAGGCTGCAGTTCAGTAGTTTGGCTAGTCACTGTGTTGTTTTGTTGCTGAACTGCCTGTGACTTATGACGCCACACGCGATTTTAGCCTGTGACACCACTTTTGCTTCTTGCTCCTGCCTGCGAGAGACTTATTTTTTCCTTTCCTCCCCTACTTAGCTCTCCTCTCCCTATCTCCACCACCCTCCATCAGTGCTCAGTTTGGCCAGTACTTTTCCTTTATTCTCTGTGCAATTCTTCCCCCCCGTTGAGCACCACAGCCGTGCATGTGTCCTGCAGCCGCTGAGCGCTGATGGGTAACTCATTTCACTGATCAGCATTTGTGCTCAGTTTCAGCCATAACTTTTTTTCTGTGCATGATTTCTCCCCTGTTGAGCACAAACCGGTGTGTGCTTCTTTAAGCTGTTAAGACTAAACGGTGATGCCAAATTATCGATCAGCATCTGGTTGTTGGTGTAAAAGAAAAAAAATGTAATCTAAGAATTGAATAAAAATAATTTGGTTTATTTGATAGATTAGATTAGGACAGTAAAAATATACAGTGGTATTTGCTGCTTACTACTGTGTTTTTTTTTTTACTGAATTTTTGTCAGTGTTAGCATTAGATAATGGATAGGTCTAGATTAGGGACTGTAAAAATATACGGTAGTATTCTTGTCTTACTGCTCTATTTATTTTTATGAACATCCGTTTAGTAATTACACGACAGTTTTTTTTTCTACTGCACAAAATACCGATTAGTGTAGTTTAGTTGCAGGCACTCCGTAACTACCCTGTTTCCCCGAAAGTAAGGCATGCTTGGGGGGAGGCGC
Organism: Allobates femoralis; assembly: GCA_033576535.1. NCBI lineage: Eukaryota > Metazoa > Chordata > Amphibia > Anura > Aromobatidae > Allobates > Allobates femoralis. Next base: position 192,855,412 of record JARQOC010000006.1, on the reverse strand, counting down.
CCTACTTCCTAATATAAGGCACCCACCGATTATAAGGCTCACCTCAGCATGCCACCGATCACAAGACCGGGGCATGCATCTGTGTCTCGCTCCCCAGTGCCCGCCACTCTGTACCGCTCTTCTGCTGCGCTGCGGTGCTCACAGCCCAGGAGCGCAGCCGTGGATCACAGCTCCGGAGCTCTTTGCCGGTCTCCGTCCATGAGCCCTGCGCCAATCACAGCGCAGGAATCATGGGCCAGCTGACGTCAGTAGCCTCTGATTGTTCCTGCGCTGAGATTGGCCCAGGGCTCCTGCGCTGAGATTGGCCCAGGGCTCCTGCGCTGAGATTGGCCCAGGGCTCCTGCGCTGTGATTGGCCCAGGGCTCCTGCACTGTGCACCACCAAAGCAGCACTGCAGAGGAAAGAAAGTGAAAAGAAAGAAGTACGGTAAGAAAGTGTGTGTGTGTGTGTACACACATGGGAGGCTGCAGTGGGATACTGTACTGGGATGGGAGGCTGCTGCAGTGGGATACAGTACGGTACTGGGATAATGGGAGACTGCTGCAGTGGGATACTGTACAATACTGGGATAATGGGAGGCTGCTGCAGTGGGATACCGTACAGTACTGGGATAATCGGAGGCTGCTGCAGTGGGATACCGTACAGTTCTGAGATAATGGGAGGCTGCTGCAGTGGGATACAGTACTGGGATGGGAGGCTGCTTTTCTCTCAATTTTGTTTTTGGCTAATATAAGACACCCCCGAAAATAAGACACGGTGCACCTTTCGGAGCAAAAATTAATATAAAAGTGTCTTATTTTCACGGAAACACAGTAATTTTTACATACGGTACATTGATTTAGTTTTTAATCTAACAACTTTTTATACTCTTATTTTTATCTTCTTTCTACATTATTTTCTTCTTTTTTTTCTTTCCTGTTTACTAACAAAAGTTTACACCAAATACACGTACCTGAATAAAATTTGGTTGCGTTACACACACCACACACACGAAGAAAGGATGTCAAGCTTGTGTCAAAGACTATACTCAGCAGAGGAGGCATACGCTGTCTTTGCCTCAGGCGATGATATTGAGAGAGAAGATCCCACTTTTGTTTATTCCTCCCACCGCAGGAGACACCGCAGGATACATCGCTGTGCTAGTGAACCCCAACCGAGCATTAGTGATCCTCTATGGACCTCACCCCCTAAAGATTACAAGCCACAGATTCCTGATTGTAGCGCAATCAGGAATCCAATTTGATACAACTGGCCTAATGGAAATTGATTTTTTTTCAGTTTTTTTTCTGATTTATAAATCTTACGGTGGGCCAGTTAAATTTGTTAACCCAACAATTTCCTGCTCAAATCCCCTCTTCATCACTTCCACTGCATCTATGGGAGTCCAGCTGAAAAATGATGAAGTATTGTGACCTAGTTCTTCACAATAGGGTTAGGGAAAAAGCCAGAAGTGCACCAATATTGGAGTGTTGATATTCTGTACAAAACTACCAGTAGTCTGCATGGTTATGACCTGGACACGTTTTTAGGCCATTCATAAATTTCTGCACTATAATGAAAATACACAATGTTTTCCCTGACATGACCCCAACTTTGACAGATTTTTTTCAAAGTTAGACCGGTCATCAATCACTTCAACAATAAATTTGCTGAAGTGTACAATCCCCAAAGAAAGATTTGCATGGATGAGTCCCTCATCCACTTAAAAGGGAGCCTAAAATTCTGGCAGTACCTGTCCAGGTACGTATAAGCTTTGTGAGAGTACCTCAGGCTACACCCACAGGTTTAGAGTGTACAAAGGAAAGGACACCCGAATTCAACCCCCTGAATGTCCCCCCGTCCTGGAAGTGAGTGGGAGAGTTGTGGGATTTGGTGCACCCACTGCTGAATCAGGGTTGTCATCTGTACGTTGGTAAGTTGTATACCAGCATCCTACTCTTCAAGTCCCTCTCTGACAGAGCTACTGAAGCTTGTGGTAAGTGCGAAAAGGCTAGAAGGGCTTCTTGAAGAAACTAATTTGGCTGCTGCTCAAAAAGGGCGAGAGCAGAGTCCAATATAAAGACAATATGCTCGTGGTAAAGTACAAGTACACGAGGGATGTCCTTTCCCTGACCACAATCCATGGTTGTGGCACCACTGCCACACCGGTCAACAAACCAGACTGTCATGTGGTACAATAAACTCTCTCTGATCAAGTCCTCCAGCCCTACCCTGCTTTGAGAAAATCTAAGGTATGGTACAAGAAACTAGCTGTGCATATCGTACAGAAGGCACTATACAACACATTTGTGCTAGCACGATGTGCATGCCAGACCGGTTCCTTCAATTTCAGGAGGTAGTAATCAAAGCCCTGATGTTTGAAACTCGGGAAGGAGCAGGCCCACGTAGCTCTGGAACTGAAGATGCTCATATAGTACCAGAGCAACACTTCCTCGGAGAGATCCCTCATAGAGATGGAATAGGAAAGGCACAAAAATGGTGCCGAGTGTGCTACAAAAGGCGGATAAGAAAAGATACCACTTGGCAATGACCTATCTGCCCCAACCAACCTGGCCTATGTATAAAACAATCTTTCAAAGACTACCACACATCCATGCACTACTAAATTTATTTCTACACCACTCATAAGTGCCAACCTGATGCACTCTACACAAGTCACATATACAATGACAACAGAAAGTATTCAGTCACCTTTAAATTTTTCACTCTTTGTTTCATTGCAGCCATTTGGTAAAATCAAAAAAGTTCATTTTTTTCTTATTAGTGTACACTCTGTACTCCATCTTGATTAAAAAAAAAAAAACAGAAATGTAGACATTTTTGCAAATGTATTAAAGAAAAATTGAAATATCACATGGTCATAAGTATTCATACCCTTTGTTCAGACACTCATATTTAAGTCACATGCTGTCCATTTCCTTGTGATCCTCCTTGAGATGGTACTACTCCTTTATTGGAATCCAGCTTTGTTTAATTAAACTGATAGGACTTGATTTGGAAAGGCACACCGAAGAACCCCAATATCACTTTGGAACTTTCTTCCATCTCCCTACTGCATCTCTAGAGCTCAGCCACAAAGTCAACTATCACTTTAGCCCTCCCCCAGTCGGGCCTTTATGGCAGAGTGGCCCGACGGAAGCCTCTCCTCAGTGCAAGACCTATGAAAGCCCACATAAAGTTTGCAAAACACACATAAAGGACTCCCAGACTATGAGAACTAAGATTCTCTCGTCTGATGAGATGAAGATAGAACTTTTTGGTGATAATTCTAAGGCCCCCTTCACACTGCATGATTTCACTGATCAGTGTACATCAGTGTTTGTGTGCCAAAACCAGGAGTGTCTCCAAAACACAGAAGAGGTGTCAATCTTTCAGTTCTAGTTTTCTCTGCAAGCTTCACTCCTGGTTTTTACCTCAGGGGAAATGGTGTATCAGTGTCCGCGCTGCTGAAATCCCAAGAAAACGATCCGGAAACCATATGTAGGTTGCATCAATCATCCATTTATTCCTTTCCTACGCGTTTCAACACTGTCCTAGTGTCTTCCTCAGGGATCCCTGAGGAAGACACTAGGACAGTGTTGAAACGCGTAGGAAAGGAATAAATGGATGATTGATGCAACCTACATATGGTTTCCGGATCGTTTTCTTGGGATTTCAGCAGCGCGGACACTGATACACCATTTCCCCTGAGGTAACTTCTGGATGATTCCCACGTGCATGTGGAAGGTGGAAGTCCTGCAGCAGCTGCATTTAATGCCAAATGCTTTTACACCAGTTGTGGGTCTCACAACTGTGCTAGGTGAGTGAATTCATACCCACCGCATACATTAGTGTCACTAGTGATAGGGCACTATTGCGCCTCTTGTTCCCCCCCCTATTTTTTTACTTTGATTCACTCCTGGTTTTGGCACACAAATACTGATGGACACTGATCAGTGAAATCATGCAGTGTGAAGGGGGCCTAAGTGGGTATGTGTGGCGAAAACCAGGCACTGCTCATCACCTGCCCAATACAATCCTAACAGTGAAACATGGTGTTGGCAGCATCATGCAATGGGGGTGTTTTTTAGCTGCAGGGACAGGATGCAATTGAAAGAAACATAAATGTGGCCAAGTACAGATATATCCTGGATGAAAACCTCTTGGATCTTGGACTTGGCCAAAGGTTCACCTTCCAACAAGACAATAACCCTAAGCACACAGCTAAAAAAACAAAGGAGTGGCTTTAGAACAACTTTTTAACAATTCTTTACTGGCCCAACCAGCGCCCTGGCCTAAACCCAATTAAGCATTTCTGGAGAGACCTTAAAAATGGCTGTTCACCAACTTTCTTCATGTTGCCTCACTGAACTGGAGAGGATCTGCAAAAAAGAATGGCAGAGGATCCCCAAATCCAGGCGTGAACAACTTGTTGCATCATTCCCAAGAACACTCATGGCTGTGCTTGTTCAAAACGGTGCTTCTACTCAATACTGAACAAAGGTCTGAATAAATGTGATGTTTCAGTTTTTTCTTTTTTTGTAATAAATTTGCAAAAATGTCTACATTTTTGTTTTTTTTCAGTCAAGGTGGGGTACAGAGTGAATTAATGAGAAAAAACATGAACTTTTTTGAACTTGCTAAATGGCTGCAATGTACTTTTTGTACCCACTGTATACAACCTGGTATTGTGTGCTCCCTGAGGAAGGAGTTGGGTCTGACTCCGAAACGCTTCAGATGTAATTAAAAAGCCACTTGCTACAAACAACTTCTTGGCCGCCTCCTCTATAAGCAGTGCGGGTCCAGTATGCACAGTCCTATATCCTCCATTTCTGCCACTACTTACCTGATGTACTTTACACAACTCATAAATGCCAACGTGATGCACTCTACACAACTGCCATATGTCACCACATTATAAAATCCACATACAAGGAAAACTTACATCAGTTACATTATAGAGTCCCTTGTGGGGGGTTCCTACTATTTTGGCACCTCAATGGCTCTGCAAATGAGTCATGATGATAGCAGATGATTCCATCAGTGTCTGCACTCCAAAACATCCCTCCTTCCTTTTGGATCTTTGCCTTGTGCCCAAACAGTTTTCACCATAAATGGGGTATCTGCACACTCAGGAGAAATTGCACAACAAATTATGGTGTCCATTTTTTTCCTGTAAGGCTATGTGCCAACTAGAAAATAGTGGTGCAGATTTTGTGCTTCCAGAAATCCACACCCGCAAAATAAACAGCAGAACAATGGCTGTGCCAGTGGTGCATTTTGCCGCATTTTTTTCATGCAGATTTTGCTGCATTTTTGAACAATTGTTCACTGTTGTGACTGTGAATAAATTTACGTTAGGCTGTGAAAAAAAAGGGTTTCAGAATGTCATAGTGTGGGACACCACCGTATTTTTGCTCACCAGCCCAGGTACAGCAGGTAGGTACGGCCTGCTATCCACCCCTGCCTGCCTAGTTTTTTTTTTTTTTATTTTAATTTCTTTATTAAATGTAAAAAAAAGATTGAAGGACTTCACATAATTTTAGATGCCAGACAGGTACGACAGGCAGGTACAGACTGCCCCTACTTCCAGCTGTCTAGTTTTACCTGGCTGGAACCCAAAAATATAAGGAGGCCTTTTTTTAAATTAATTATTTCATGAAATAGTTTTGATTATGTGGGGCTTTGCTGTATTTTTGGTTTCCAGCCAGGTACAACTAGGCAGCGGGGGCTGGAATCCTCAGTGTGGGGAGGTCCAAGCTTTCTGCCCCACCCCCTTATTGCAGAATGAAGCCTGCAACCGCCCCAGAAAATAGCACATTCATAAAAGCACAATTTTCTGTAGCTGTAACTGACTCTTCCAGCTGCCCTGTGGCAGTAGCAGACTGGGTAATAAGGGGATAATGCCAGCTGAATATTGCCAGCAGGCACTAAGCCCAAGATTACTAATTTGACGTCTGTTCCTGCCGAGTCCCAAAACTGAATGAGTTTCAGCTCACGCAGTAAGGGGGTGATGTCACAGCTGGGTTAACTAGTGCGTTTCGGATTCCGCTGTGCAGTGGAAAACTTCACATGAAGTCAGAGAGCCGTGTCTCTTTACCTGACCTCAGATAACCCAACCGTGGTGACACAACCTTCACTGAGTGAACTGAAACTCCTTCAGTTTCGGGACTCTGCAGGAACAGGAGTCCGGTAACCCACAATCTTTCACTCTCTTTTTTTAACTATGTCCTTTATTTCATTTTCTGTTTTCCTATGTGCTTTTGTTATCCATCTTCACTGCCCCATCCCCCTCCATCACCACTCATCCACACCCTCTCTCCTGTACTCTCCAATGTACAGGTCCAATCCATGCTCTCTTCACTTTGCTGAAGAATCTGTCCATCATGTCCCAGGGTATTGCATCATGAGCTATGTCACAAATCCAAAAACTATTTTATTTTTCTCTTATTACTGCTGCTCTTGTCAGGTGATATCTCTTTTAATCCTTGTCCACCCTATGCCAACTTCAACCCTTCCCCCCATTTCACATGGAAACCCTACTAACCTTATTAACATTAATTGCACACCATAATCTCCCTCTTTTAATTGCTTGTTCTGGAATCCCCGGTCTGTATGCGACAAGTTTCCTTACATTCATGACTACTTTCTTACTATCACTTAATCTGCTGGCCCTCACCGAAACCTTGATCTAGGATTCAGACACTGTTTCCCCTGCCGGTATTTCTCATGGTGGCATATATTTCTCCCATTCTCAGAGACCTGGGAACAGACACAGTGGTGGAGTCTGCTTATTCCTGTCCCCACAATGTACTTTCCAGGTCATCCTCCCCAGCTCCATCACTCTCATTCCATTCGTTTGAGGTCCACACCATTAGACTCTTCCATACCCTTCATCTCAGAATAGTGGTGATATACTGCCCCCCAGGTTCACCCACCCAGTTCTTTGACCATTTTTCTGCATGGCTGCTGTACTTCATATCCTCAGAATTACCAACCCTTATCCTGGGAGACTTCAACATCCCCATAAACAGCCCCACCTCCCCATTTGCATCTCAGCTTCTATCTCTAACCACTTATCTTGACCTTTCACAGCTTGCAACCTCTGACACACAAAAAGACGGTAACACCCTTGACCTGGACTTTACCCGGTTCTGTTCAACGTCCTCCTTAAGGTGGATTTACACGCTTCAATCTCGTTCCGATATCGCAACTCAATGGCGCGGGAGCGCGCAATTAGTGCACGTTTTTCTCGCATCGCATTGGATGTTTACACGCTGCGATATCGGAATACAACGTCCGTGCAATGTCTACGCCCCCCCAACCCAGGATCGCACACTTAACATGGGAGTGAATGGGTGACGTTTCAAATCGCATCGTAGTTGTGCGTTTACACAGCACGATCCGACTCCAATCTCCCTTCGATATCGGGGCATTGAATAGCACGCTCATTCAATCCCCGATATCGCATTGACATCGTTCCTGCATCGTATTGGACGTTCACACCATACAACGCAGGAACGATCTCGGGTCCAACGATTGAACCACGTGACTTTTCATTGAAATTGTACTACGATATCGCAACGTGTAAACCCGCCATTAGATAACACACCTCTTCCTCTCTGACCACAATATTCTCTCCTTCACACTCAAAAATCTTTGCCCAGCGCACTCCTATCACACATTCAGAAATCTACAGGCCATTAACCCTCATACACTCACAGACTCTCTACTCTCATCACTATCCCCAATCTCCTCCTTTTGTCCTGATCTAGCTATGAATCATTACTATGAAACTCTCAGAAGCACTCTGGACCAAGTAATAATCTTTATTTATATAGCGCCAACATATTCCGCAGCGCTTTACAGTTCAGTGGTTCATATACAAATGGTCATAAGTAACAGTTATAAAAAAAATACAATACAATAATTAAAGCAGAGAAACATTGTAAAAATACACTGATTATTATTAAAGCAAAATTAAGGCAAAAAAAGCTTTCAATCTACGAGTTGGGGGTTATACAAAGTACAGGGGCTTATTACAATGATGGTTCAGGCATCTTGAGGAAGTGGGTGATGGTAAAAATTAGATGAATGGTCAGTAGCCAATCTGTGCAGAGCTTTTGGGTTTGGTGGCGTTTGAAGGAGAGTTATGTCCAGAGAACTAGTAAATGGGCTATATACAGTATAAAGGACTTCTATTAGGAAGTATGATAGGCTGCCTTAAAAAGATGTGTTTTTTTAGTGCGCCTCACCCTCAGAACACACAAACATAGAGTAAAACAGCTCTGGGTCACATTGCAAACTCGATTTCGCAAGTGATGCTCTAGGAGTGCTGAAGAAAAATCGCTCACCAGAAAACTTTATTCACTGTAAATTTATGTAAAGAACCTACAACTCCGCGCCTGGACCTTGCCATACAGGCCTACTTTACTACCCTGATCTCCTCACTGTCCAACAATCCAGAAAAAACTCTGACACTCTCTCCTCAGTCCTAAAGCGCAGACCCCCATCACTGACCTCTATGAGGATGATCTGGCTTCTTACTTTACAGAAAAAATAGAAAACATCCACCAGGAAATCACTCTGAATCTTCAAGCGCTGTTACTCCCATTCCTCCCAACATCTTATCTGGCTCACTCTCCACATTTGACCCAGTCACAGAAGAAGTTTTCAGGCTCCTCTCGTCCTACTAAAAGCACCCCTGACCCCATTCCCTCACACCTACTCCAGTTTCTCTCTCCCGTCATCACTAACCTAACCAAAATCTTCAATCTCTTCGTCTCTTCTGATATCGTCCCTTCTTCCTTCCAACACTCCATTGTAACTCCATTATTAAAGAAAACGTCTCTTCATTCATCCTGCACAAATAACTACAGACCATTCTCCAATCTCCTCTTCATCTCAACTCTTGGAGTGCCTGGTCTACTCCCACCTCACCTGTTACCTTTCCACTCACTGTCTTCTAGATCCATTGCAGTCTTTTTTCCGCCCCTACACTCTACAGAAACTAACCTCATCAAAGTGACCAATAACCTTCTGATGGCAAAACGTAATGGCGACCACTCTATGCTTATGCTTTTTGACCTTCCTGCACTTGTTGACACTGTTGACCACTATCTCTTACTCGCTATGCTCCAATCAATCTGCTTAAAGGACACTGCTCTCTCCTGGTTCTCTTTCTATCTTTCTGACCGCTCCTTCAGTGTATTATACGCTGGTCCCACTCCCTCTCACTCTTACCCTCACTAATGGGGCCCCTCAGGGTTCAGTCCTTGGCCCTCTTCTATCTCTACATAGCCCCTACTGGACAGACCATCAGCAGAATTAGCTTTCAGTACCATCTTTATGCTGATGTCCCACAACTATATACTTCATCCCCCGACCTTACCCCACTGTATTACAGAATGCCAATGACTATCTAACCGCAGTTTCCAACATCATGCCCGCTCTCTATCTGAAACTCAACCTTTCCAAAACTGAACTTCTGCTCCCGCCCTCCACCAACCCCCCTAAATCTGACATGACCCTTTCATTGTGCGGCACGACGATAACGCCTAGGCAGCAGTCTTGCTGTCTGGGTGTTATGTTTTACACTGATCTCTCCTTCGCCTCCTATATTAAAGCTCTTGCACGCTCTTGTTGCTTTCACCTGAAGAACATCTCTAGAATGCGCCCCGTTCTCTTCATGGAAACAACAAAAACTCTCGCTGTGTCTCTGATCCACTCCCACCTTGATTATTGCAATTCTCTGTTGGTCTTCCTCTCTCCAGGCCGTCCTCAATGCAGCAGCCAGGGTCACCTATCTAGCTATTCGTTACTTGGACGCTTCCCCTCTGTGCCAGTCATTGCACTGGCTGCCCATATATTATAGAATCCAATTTAAATTTACTCTTCACAGCACAGCACCTCCCTGCCTCTCTCTAACCTCAACTCTGTCTATCACGCTACCCATTTGCTACGTTCTACAAGTGACCTTCCACTAACATCCCCACTAATCCAAACCTTCCACATCTGGCTCCAAGACTTCTCCCGAGCTGCACCAATCTTCTGGAACGCTCTACCCCAATAAATTAGGGCCATCCACAAATTACACAGTTTTAGGTGCTGTCTAACAACACATCTTTTTATGGTGGCCTATTATGCCCCCTAATCGAAGTCCTTTATATATAGCCCATTCACTATTTCTCTGAACATAAATCTCTGTAAAACTTCATCAAACCCAAAAGCTCTACACAGATTGGTTGGTGATGACTCATACAGCCTTTACCAACTTCCCATTTTTTCAAGATGGCTGGACCATTGTAAGTAAACACCTGTACTTTGTGTCACCCCCACCTCATTGTAGATTGTAAGCTCTTATGAGCACTGTTGTCGTTTTTTTTTCTTGCTTTAATTATTGTATTATTTAATTTTTTTTTTATAATTGTTACTTATGACTGTTGATACATGTCCCCTCTGAATTCTAAAGTGCTGCGTAATATGTTGGCGCTATGTAAAGATTATTATTGGTTTTGGATTCTGCTGTGAAGCGGGAAAGATCAGGTGAAGTCGGAGAGCCACGTCGCTCCCTCAGGTAACCCAGACGCGATGTCACCCCTTCACTACGTGAGCTGAAACTCAATCAGTTTCGGGACTTGGCAGGAACAGACGCCACAGAGGATCATGGAAGGGTATGTTTGTGTTTTTTTTGTTGTAATATAAAGATTTTTCTCTATAGTATGTCGTCTTAACTATTTACTGGAGACTTCTAAAGGCCGGGACTAAAATTGGCCTGACATTAGGAATCTCGGGCTTAGTGCCAGCTCGCATTAACCCCTTATTTCTCGGTCTGCTTCCGCCACTGGGCTGCTGGAAGAGCCTGATGCAGCTCCAGAAAATGGCATTACGATGAATGCGCCATTTCCTGGCGTGGCTACAGGCTGCTGTTCACAGCGGTGAGGCAGAATGCTTGGGCCACCTCATGCTAAGAATTTCAGCCCCCAGCTGCCTAGTTGTATGTGACTGGAAACCAAAAATACAGCAGAGCCCCATGTCATAATCGCAAAATGTACTCACTAAATTCACAGCAAATACTCACTATGTGAAAACTGCTGCGTATCTGCTGCATATTAGGAGCTAACATTGAGGTCTATGGGTGAAAATCACGCCAAAACCTGCATCAAGGATTGACATACTGTATATTTTCCTGCACTAAAAATAATGCCATTTCTGCCACAGGAAAATGCTGCAGGATTGGACATGGGTCTCCTGCATTCACATACACTTTGATTACATCAAATACTGCTGCAGATTTGGGACAGATCTGCATCGTATTTGCACTAAAATCGCGGCAAAACCCACAATATATACGCAGCGTGGGCACATAGTCTTACCCTTTTGAAAATAAAGAAATTTAAGCTGAAAGAACATTTTTGTGGAGAAAATGTAATTTCTCTAACGCCTCATTGGGGGACACAGGACCATGGGTGTTATGCTGCTTATCCCTAGGAGGCGACACTAAGTAAATGTAAAACAATAGACTCCTCTGCAGCATACACCCCCTGGCTGGGCTAGCCCTCACCAGTTTTAGCTTGGTGTCTGTAGGAGGCACATCTCTCCAGAATTCTTCTACTAGATGGGCGACGGTATCCCTTCGGGGACTGATTTCACAAAACCATCAACAGGCGGGAACGCGCAATGTCGCCTCCCCGTACCCCCTCCTGCGACGTAGGAATTTTTTCGGGCTGCAACTTCCCTCGGGCGACGGTCCCTCGTGCACCGATTTCCCTCACTCTTCAACGGACGGGCACATGGAGTGTCATCTCCCTGTAGCCCCTTCCACACCTGTGCAGACCCATTTGATCCCAGTGCTAGGACTTCTGCAGGAACAACAGCAGCTAAGGATACAGCAGCAAAGGACAGTCCATTGGGCTCCCCAGCCTGCCATACAGCATCCTGGGTTGAGACATTCTCGCAGGTGAGATCCCTCTGGGTTATTGCCCCTTGTGTGGGCTCATCAGTGTCATTACCGGCAGAGGTCTCTGGGCGCAGGGTTACTGGTGGCTCCCCATGGTCTTCAAAAGGGCGTTTTATTCACTTTGGCCCATTTTCTCCCCACTGCTGTGCAGGTTACACAATCCGCAGGAGACCGATGCAACCGCCGGTGTTCCTGCCAATTTCGAGCTGTTTTCTGAATTTTTTTCTGATCTTCCGGCTGGCCCCGCCCCCTGTAATGACGCAGCACCTGGTGGCCATGCCCCTCTACTTGACCTCGCCCCCTCCGGAGCGTGCAACTTTTTCACTGATTGCGGCGCCCGCACTCTGAGTATGGAGGACATTACCACAGGCCCCACACAGCACGATACTGAAGTTGGTTTCTTATTCGGGCTGAAGTTGGTTTCTTATTCGGCTATTTTTTATTTTCAGATTTTTGCAGGTTTTTCAATAAAAAGAGAGCATTCTAAGTATATAATACTATGCAGTCATGTGCCCTGTTGTGAATACTCTTAAAAACGGATACAAAAATTAGAAGACTGGCACAAAAATGGGCATCAAAGCGGGCACTCAGGTGTGGTATTGAAGGGGTTAAATGGCTTTGGGCCACTGATCTAACACCTGATTTACATACCTAGTGTTGTCCCACATCAAATTCATGTCACTCCCGCCTGGCCCAAATGGGTTCTGGGCATCAAAGTGGGCAGAGACCCAATTTTCACAGATTTGAATAAGTAACAGCTGTTTTTGAGCGGCTAAATGGCTTTGGGCTGCTGATCTAACACCTGATTTACACTATTGCCAGTCCTGTACCCCTGCAGCCCCTCAAGAGCCCTCTGCTGCCAGCGCTCCAGGGCAATGCCACAATTCCCCCCCCCCCCCCCCCAACTTGCCCCCCGGACGGAGAACAGGCATAGAACCCCTCCATGAAGGGTCCTTCTGACAGCAGCAGGACACGTACCACATTTGCGGTAGTGGTCAGAAAACTGGCACGCAGAAACGTGTCGCACGTGTCCTCCCACAGCTCCCACACATCCCCGTCAAGGGACCAGGGGCCAAACTCTGCTGCATCTGCCGACCTAGAGGAAGGGGAATGGTGACTATACCAGGGAGAATCTCTGGACGTAGACTTCCCCCCCCCCCCCCCGACGACCAAGCCATTGACTCTCTCATTGCAGCGGTCAATTGCACCTTAAACGTGGACGACATATTGTCCTCCACACCTGATCATGCAGTCTCTTTTAATAGAGCAAAGAAGCCAAAAAAAGGTCTTCACGCACCACCCGGAGTTTGACAATCCTTACTAAGCAAAGGGAGAAACCTGACAAGCGCTTTGGTAACCGCAAGGCCTAGAGGCTCGGTACCCCTTCGCCTTGGTTATTGTTGTTGCCTGACAGTTCCTCCATCAAAGATCCGACTGACAGGCAAATGGAGCAGCTCGCTCACTCCACCTTTGAAGCAGCGGGATCTTCCCTCTTGCCGTCTTTAGCCTCTGTGTGGGTTGCAAAGGCCATCATGGTCTGGGCCGAAACCGTAACCTCTTCCTTGCAGGAGTCTCAGCTCCCTCATAACTTCACTGACATCACGCCCAGATCACCGCGGCTGCGGATTACTTGATCCAGGCATCTCTTGATTCTTCCACCTGCGCAAGTTTCGCTGCCTCTAATACCATTGCCATTCGTAGGGCCCTTTGACTCAGACAGTGGCGGGCGGACTCGGCATCAAAAAAGTCATTGACAGGCCTCCCTTGTTTTCCTGATAGTCTGTTCGGTGAGCGCCTGGACAATTTAACTCTGATGCTACAGGCGGGAAGAGCACTTCCCTTCCCCAACTTAAGCTGAGAAAAACCTTCGTCAGGCATCCACAGACCACGTTCCGTTCCTTTCGGAACTCCTTTGGCTGTGCGGCCTCTCGACCGCCCCCTGCCCCTACTCGGGACCCTCGTAGAGGCAGGCCTTCCCAGTCTTCTCCTAAAGCAGGTACCTCCTGGCAGTCCAGACAGAGTAGTCGAAGCCCAGGGAGTCTCGGTCCCAGCAATTCTCTTCTTCTTGACTTCTACAGCGCTCCGGAAGACACTCCCACTGTCGGCGGCCGTCTACGGCTGTTCAGCCACATCTGGTCATCCGCCACAGATGACAGATGGGTTCAAACCCCTCAAACCCCCCAAAGTCCCCAAAGCACCGCCGGGCCTTCTTCACCGCAATCAAATCACTACAACAGGCGGGAGTAATCGTCCCGTACCAGAGCCCGAGAGGTTCAGGGGATTGTCCTCCAACCTCTTCGTGGTCCCCAAGAGAGACGGCACAGTGCGCCCCATCCTGGACCTCAAACACCTAAACAGACATGTTCTTGTCCAGACGTTCAGGATGCAGTCCCTACAATACATCATTGCGTCCATGAAGGAAGGGAAATTCCTCGCCTCCATAGACCTAAAAGACGTATACTTACATATACCCATGGCCCCAGCTCACCAACAATTCCTCTGCTTCGCGATACAGGATTCTCATTTCCAGTTTGTAGCCCTACCTATCAACCTCGCTACTGCACCAAGAGTCTTTACCAAGGTCATGGCTGCCGCCATGAGTATACTTCATGCCAGGGGCGTAGCGGTCTTGCCTTACCTAGATGACCTGCTGATAAAAGCTCCTTCCTTTCAGGACTGTGCAAGCAGTGTCCAGATTACAATCGACACCCTGTCTCGCCTAGGGTGGCTACTGAGCCTAGAAAAGTCATCCCCGATCCCGTCTGTTGATCACCTTCCTCGGCATGACCCTAGACCGGGGTTTGGTCTCTCTTTCCCAGGACAAGGAGTCTACCCTACGCCAAGCAGTACACACACTGCTGCGTCCTCCCTCACACACTATTCGATTCAGCATGAGGATTCTGGGCAGGATGGTTGCATAAATAGAGGCCGCCCCCTTTGCCCAATTTCAGCCCCGGCCATTGCAACTAGCCCTCCTGATGGCCTGGGACAAGAGCCCCTTTTCCCTTGACAACACTCTCCGCCTATCGACCTCGGTCAGGCAAGCACTCTTTTGGTGGCTTCGGCTGACTTCACTCTCCAGGGGACGATCCCTTCTACAAGTGAACTGTCTGGGTTTGACTACGGATGCCAGTCTCCTCGGCTGGGGACCGGTGTATCGACGTCACACGTCTCACCGCCGTTGGACCTCCCGGGAGTTGTCCTTACCGATAAACATCCTCGGAATTCGTGCAATCTCCCTCGCCCTCGAAGCCTTCCACCCATTGCTGGCGGGTCGTCATATCCGTGTCCAATCGGACAATGCAACGGCGGTAGCTTATATCAACCACCAAGGAGGTACACGCAGCAGGGCAGCATACCACGAGGTCCAGCGGATCCTTTGTTGGGCAGACTCAACGAAGTCAGTCATCTCCGCGGTTCACATACCGGGAGTGGAGAACTGGGCAGCGTTTTTTCTGAGTCGCCAGGGTCTAGCCGCTGGAGAATGGTGCCTTCATCCGGAGGTGTTCCAGCAAATATGTTACCACTGGGGGACCCCAGACGTAGATCTGATGTCTCGGCCAAACGCAAAAGTGCCCGCGTTCATTGCACGGTCGCGGGACCCACTGTCAGTCGGAGCGGACACTCTCGTTTGTTTCTGGAGCCACTTCTGTCTGCCATACATTTTCCCTCCATTCCCCTTGCTTCCACGGGTAATCCGGAAAATCAAAGCGGAAGGAGTTCTGGTCCTACTGATAGCCCTGGATTGGCCCAGATGCGCCTGGTACGCTGACCTAGTGCGGCTGCTCGCCGACTTTCCTTGGCGTCTTCCAGACCTGTCGGATCTCCTCACTCAAGGTCCCGTTTCCCATCAGAATTCCAGGGGCCTGAATTTGACGGCGTGGCCGTTGAGACCTGAGTCTTAACGTGGGCCAGATTTCCCCCGATGTTATCGCCACCATGATCAGGGCTCGAAAGCCTGCCTCTTCTCGAATCTACCACCGTACGTGGAGAATATTTTTCTCATGGTGTAGGGATCGAGGCTTCTCCCCTCTCCCTCAGTCTATCCCCGTGATCCTCAGCTTTCTACAGTCGGGTCTAGCTCTGAGCTCCCTGAAAGGGCACATTTCTGCTCTTTCGGGTTTTTAACCAACGCCGCCTTTCCTCTAAAGCGCCCAAGTCAAAACCTTCCTCCAAGGTGTTTCTCGACTGGTCCCTCCACACAGGAGACTGCTCGAGCCCTGGGACCTTAACCTAGTCTTGGACGGCCTTCAAAGGTCCCCTTTTGAGCCCCTTAGGGAGGCGGCTCTTCCTCTTTATCATGGAAAGTAACCTTGTTGGTGGCATTTACGTCCATCAGGCAGGTTTCTGAACTAGCAGCACTTTCCTGCCAAAAACCTTTTCTGATTTTTCCACCAAGACAAAGTGGTACTTCGTCCAGTTCACGATTTTCTTCCTAAGGTGACTTCTTTTCATCTTAACGAAGATATCATTCTGCCGTCTTTCTGTCCGGCTCCAGTTCATCGGGTGGAAAAAGCTCTGCGTACTCTCGACCTTGTGAGAGCACTCAAACATTACATCTCCAGGACGGCCTCCTTCAGGAAGATGGACGCCTTGTGTGTCCTTCCTGAAGGACCATGAAAAGAACAAGCTGCTACCCTGAAACGAGGGATTCGGCCCGCTTTCAAGGAAACCTACCGCCTAAAGCAGGTTCCTATACCTGGTGGACTGCACGCTCACTCAACGCGTGCGGTCGGTGCTTCTTGGGCCATTCGGCATCAGGCTTCAGTTGAACAGGTGTGCAAGACCGCTACTTGGTCTAGCTTGCACACGTTTTCAAAGCATTACAGGGTCCATACCCAGGCTTCAGCAGATACTGCCCTGGATAGGAAGATCCTTCAGATGACAGTGGAGCACCTATCTTAGTAGGCACTCCAGGGAGTCTGGGACTAGTCCCTTGTTCCTTGGGTTATGTCATTTTCCCACCCAGGGACTGCTTTAGGACTTCCCATGGTCCTGTGTCTCCCAATGAGGTGTTAGAGAAAAACTGATTTTTGTGTACTCACCGTAAAATCATTTTGTCTTAGCCATCATTGGGGGACACAGCACCCACCCTGTTGACCTGTAGGGTCTTAGTTTCCTTGGTACCCTTTGTTGTCATTGTTATTACTGTGGCTGTTTACTTGTTGCACTTGTTTATCTCCTACTGCTTATTCACTAAAACTGGTGTGGCCTGGCCCAGCCAGGGAGAGTGTATGGCTGCAGAGGAGGAGTCTATTGTTTTTACATTTACTTAGTGTCGCCTCCTAGGGATAAGCAGCATAACACCGATGGTTCTGTGTCCCCCAATGATGGCTAAGAGAAAACTATTTACGGTGAGTAACACAAAATCCGTTTTTTATTATTTTCATGACTCAACTTTCTAAAATTCTGTGAAGCATCTGGGGGTGAAGGTGCTCACACACACCAAGAAAAGTTCCTTAAGGGGTCTAGTTTCCGAAATGGGGCCACTTGTGGGTGGGAGTTTTCCACTGTTTATGCACACAGAGGCTCTCCAAATGCGACATGGCATCCACTAACTATTCCAGCCAATTTTCCACTTGAAAAGTCAAATGTCACTCTCTCCTTTCCGAGCCCTGCCAGGTGCCCAAACACTGGTTTTCAACCACATGTGCGGTATCTGCGTACTCGGGAGAAATTGCACTATAATTTATGGGGTCTATTTTTTCCTGTTACACTTGTGAAAAAGCAAAATTTGCTGCTAAAGTAACTTTTTTGAGGAAAACAAGTAAAATGTTCATTTTGGTTTTTTTTTCTACGTTGCTTTACTTCCTGTGAAGCATCTGAAAGGTTTAATAAACTTCTTGAATGTGGTTTTGAGCAGTTTGAGGGGTGCAGGTGTTGGAAAGGTGTCACTTTTGGTGTTTTTTGCCCCTCAAAATTACTTCAAATGTGATGTGGTCACTAAAAAGTGTATTTGTAAATTTTGATGAAAAAAATAGTAATTGCTCATAAACCTTGAACCCTTCCAACTTCCTAACAAAAATTTTTTTTTATTTTTTACAAAATTGTGTTGATGTAAAGTAGACATGTGAGAAATGTTGTATATTAACTATTTTGTGTGAAATAGCTCTCTGGTTTAACAGTATAGAAATTAAAAATACGAAAAGTGCTAAATTTTCAAGATTTTTGTCAAATTTATGTTTAGGTTTTTTTTGCACAAAATAAACAAAAATATCGTCTTAAATTTACCACTAATATAAAGTCCAATATGTCATGAAACATTTTTGGAATCACTGGAATCTGTTGAGGCGTTCCACAGTTATTACCTCATAAAGTGACAATGGTAAGAATTTTAAAAAATTGCCTGGTCATTAAGGTGCAAACAGTGTTCTATGGGAAAGGGGTTAGAAAGGTGAAATAATCCCCTTAAAAGTTGCTCGTTAAAATTATACAATTTTACAAATTTTTTTTTTTTTTTTTGTATTCCAGATTCCGCTTTTCTTGCCAGGGAAAAAGCAAGAGCTGATGCTGAATACTATACTTCTTACAAGCTTGCAGAGGCAAATAAGGTGATACATTAATCTGAGAAAGGTTTACTGTTATGGGAGGAACATAATTTGTATAATGATTTTGTAGGCATAATTATTCCCTCTGATTTGAAAAGCCAAGACAATGGTTAATAGTGGCAATAAGAATTTTTTGCACATTACAGGGTCAAACTTTTTTTTCCCCCACAAATTCACAAGCTCTATATGGCTAGTACCGTATTTTTCGGACTATAAGATGCACCGGACCCAGGTTTTAGAAGTGGAAAATATTTTTAAAAATTTTAAGCAAAAAATGTGGCAAAAGCTAGTAGCTACGAGGGAAAGATGGTGCTTGCGGGACCTGAGCGGTGTCTGTGAAGTACCATATAAAAATGTCAGAAGGTGAGTATAAGAACCAGGGGAGGGAGCTTATATTTAAAGCACCACTCCAGTACTTAAGAGAAAACACTGGAGTGCTGCTTTAACATCTTGTAGGTGCAATTCATATTATGGGATAACTATAACTCCCAGAATGTCCTGCAGATCCTTTGGCATGCTGGGAGTTGCAGTTCACCACAGGAGTGGTAGAATGCTTGTATGTACAGTACTTTATTAACACGAACAATTCATTCTTAGGTTTTACACTCACATTAACTGCTGTCACTCTGGTTCAGGTCCTGCAGCCACCCTATAGCAGCCACACTGGAGCATCACATGTCATGAAGGAGGGCTCTGTACTGTCATGTGATGCTCCAGCCAACCCTCTTCATTACCTCATTGTAAGTCCTGTACTATGTGAGAGACGTGCTATAGCGTGGCAGCCAGCAGGATTAAAGTGACAACAGTTAAATGTAAGCCCGCGCTGTGCTCCAGAGATATGCTGTGCCTAGCCTTGTCCCCCCTGGGCCATGCACACTTGCAGCGATCCCTGCTCCTGCCTGATCTCTCCAGCGCAGCGGACACACGATTTCCCCAGCTGCTGCTGGATCAGGCGCTGGGGAAACCATGTGTTCCCACTGCTTAAAGTGAAGGAATATTCATTAGCCGCTTCTCCGCCTACTTTTCAGCACTGAAGCTGGCACTGACAGGTCGGCAGGGAAATGCATAATTAATATTCCTTCATTTTAAGCATGTGGACCACGTGGTTTCCCCAGCATCGGATCCTGCAACGGCAGCATTTTCCTGCCTCCTCATGCTCCCACTCTGCCACTGCCCCCTCCCCACAGCTAACCAAAGTACATTTGGACCATAAGACGCATCCCACACTTTTCTCCAAAATTTGGAGGAAAAGGTTTGTCTTATGGTCTGAAGAATATGGTAAACTAGATCTTGTCCAGTTTCTTCAGTTTTCTCAGGATACTGTTTGTACACAAAAGGGAGGATTTCTTAAAGGGAAACAGTCACTTAGTTTAAGGCCCCAAATCTATCACTACCTTTCCCTACAGCTTTCTGCTACATCCCTAACCATCCCTTTCTAATCTAAACGTGTCCTATAATCACTGTGAAAAGTGCTTTGATCACAGTCTTGTATGGTAATTATCATGGTGTCGTCCAGACTGTAGACCCCGTCTGCGTTCTCTCATCCTCCATCTCTGCCCCTCGCTCTGTGTATCACCCCCTGGTAGGCGTGATAACCTGCTTCCCATGCACATTCTCCACGTTTGTAATCTGTGCCTTTTTTCTGGATATGATGCATGGCCACGTCATATCCAGTGATGCGCACTCTTTTTAGCTTTTGATTGTACGGATTCGTAATGCGCACTTCGCATGCTCAGCAGCCCTCACTCTGTCGGCACGCAGTTATGCTCTGCCGTAAATGAAAACTGGCTGATGGCGCAGCTCAGCTGTGCACTCGGGTAACCCTGACTGTGACATCACCCCAGTCACTGCCGAGAACCGCTCAGTTTACGGCAGTGTTTACAGTGACGTCAGTCGGGGGTCATATGAGTTCGAGGCTCAGCTCGATTGCACTCGATTGTCCTTTTTAACAGCACCCAGCTCAGTCTGAGCCTGCTTGTCCCTCTGAACAGACATGTGTGTCTGTTCAGATCGATGAAGCAGAGTTAAACCTAGCATCTAGAATGTATGGGAAGATTCCTGGTTGCTCCAACAGCCAATAACAGACACCCATGGTCTGTGACAGTGTCTGTGATTGGCTGTTGGGCCCTTCAGATGGACTGACATCATAAAATTGTAAAAATAATTTTAAAAAATGACGTGGCGCTTTGCAGTACTTTTGATTCTCAACACAGGTAAAGCGGGCAGCTACATACTGCCACCCCCAGCTGGCTTTACCTTGGCTGGCAGTCAAAATACAGGGAAGCCCAGTTTTTTATTTTGAATAAATAATTTTAAATAAATTGTGTGGGCTTCACCATAATTTTGACCACCAGCCAGGTAAAACCCAGGCAGCTGGGGGCTGGGATTCTCAGCATGGTAAGGCCCAAGCATTCTGGACCCCGCGGACGACTGCAGCCGCCCCTGAAAATGGCGCATTCTTTCGTAGCGCCATTTTCAGGCACTTTATCCAGCTCGTCCAGCGACCCTAGTGGCGTTGGCATGCTGGGTAATAATGGGGTTAGTGTCAGCTTTATATTGTCAGCTGGCACTAAGCCCAAAATTCCTGATGGGTCAAATTAGATCCGGCCATCATGAATTTCTAGTAAGCCTTTAAAAAAAAACAACACGGTGAAAAAAACATTTTAATAGAAATAAAAACACAAACACATTTAGGGACTCCATCTTTATTAACAAAAAAAACCCTCCCTCCGATGTAATCCATAGGCGGAGCAGGTTCAGCGGGACAAGCAGGCTCAGACTGTGCTGGGTGCTGTGAGAAAGGTCTGAGCCGTGAACTCATGTGGCCCCCGACGCTGACATTACCGCAAACACTCCCGTAAACTAAATGGTTCTCGGCACTGTTTACAGTGTTGTGTGAGTCGTGGTTACTCGACTGCACAGCTGAGCAGCTTCATGAGCCTGTCTTAATTTACGGCAGAACATAACTGCATGCCGAAAGACTGAGGGCTTTAAGGCATGCACAGTACACCCCACAGCTAACAAGAGTGCATATGACCGGATATGACGCGGCCACGCCTCATACCCAGAAGAAGGGCACAGATTACGAACGCGGGCAGTGCTCATGGGAAGCAGGATATCACGCTCACTGGGGCATGATACACGGAGTGAGGGGGGAGGTGGAGGATGAGAGAACGCCCACGGTCTGCAGTCTGGACAACACCATGATAATTACTATACATGAATGTAAGTGATAAAAGCACTTTTCACAGCAATTAGAGTACACATTTAGGTCAGATAGGGATGTATTACGAAACTGGAAGGACAGGTAGTGATAGGTTTGGGGCCATAAACTAGGTGACAGTTTCCTTTAATGATATTTGGTTGAACACTGCCAAAATTAAGGCCTGACAGCAAAAAAGTGACTATTTGCCTCATAATTGTGCAGGGGTCCTCCAAAATACATTTTTCAGTGCTTCAGACAGATCTACTGAAGTGTAACCCAAACGTAACTTGAGCATGGTAGATCTGAGTATGTAGTTGGTGAAAGCATTCACTTAAAGTTTATTTTAATCAATAGATCTTGGAATAATAATAATTTCCACATTTGGATGTGTTTAAAAAAAGGTCCTGTTCTGAGATAATCTTATGTATGTGTCCTTGCTATATACTGTGTAATAGATGTGTCTTCCCATACACAGAACATGTTTTAATCATCTCCTGGGCAGGGGAGGAAGCGAAAGAATATGCAGACATTACAGCACAGTATTGCAAATAATTGATTTCTTGAGGTAAAACATTTTTAGAAAAACAAGTACTGAATTCCTTTACCTTTACAATAATAATCTCCTATGATCCAATGCTGTAATATCTTTATAATGTCTTCTGTGTCCTCCCCTACCCAGGAAATGTGGTATGATCAGACCATTTTCCTGTACGGTCAGACTCATCCATTACACAGTACATATCAGGGGCACATATATAAGATTATCTCATTACAGGAACATTTTTTTAAAGTCGTCCAGTTTTGGAAGTTATTATTATTCCAAAATCTATTGATTAAAATCTATTTTAAAGCCCCATTACACCTTCCAACGCGCTCGTTCCGACATCGCAGCCTAGCTGTCACACAGCAAGATGTTGGCGCAGCGATCGCTCACTGGGCTGGGGTCAACCCAGCGAGCTATCCGCTGCAATGCAGCGAATAGGTGGGATCGGTCGTGACATCGCTATTGCGGTGTCACACCGAACGATCCCACCAGTTGTTTAAGTTGAAGTTGACAGGTTTTCCTGCATGCAGGAATACCTGTCAACTCTAACTTGAACAACTATCGTTGTTGAATCGTGCGTTTACACGCAACGACACAACTATGATGTAGTTTCAACATCGTTCCTGACGTCACTTTTGAACGACGTCGGAAACTATATTGAAAGGTGTGACGGGGCCTTTAAACTTAACTTTCTTCATGGGAAAACGCCTTTAATTACGGCATATCTCCAGAACAAGTTTCTGCGAGTTTTATGTATGCACAGCTGGAGTCTGCAATGATATACAGTGAAACTCTCTCTGCAAATGTTAGGATTAGAGAGTTGCAATCCTTGCCATTTAACCCTTTAAGTGATGCAGTTGCTAAATGGTTGGGGATTTTTCTGGTTACTCTAGTGCAGTAATTTCTTGATTTACAAGTTTAGTTTGTCCCGTGACTGAGTTCTTAACTCCATTTGCTCTTATGTCAAATTACAGTTCTCCATGACAATTAATTGAAGTTCTTTTAATCCATTCCAGTCCCTATTATGGCCCCTATTCTGGTATGTGGCCTGTATATATGATACTCACTACCCCCCGCCATCCTGGTACGTGGCCCTGATACATAGCCCCATCCTGATATATAGCCCACCCATCCTGATATATAGCCCACCCATCTTGATATATAGCCCACCCATCTTGATATATAGCCACCCATCTTGATATATAGCCCACCCATCCTGATATATAGCCCACCATCCTGATATTAGCCCACCCATCATAATATACGGCCGACCCCATCTTGATATATAGCCCCCCCCCCCCTTCTTCCCCATCATCCTGATACTTGGCCACCCCCATCCTGATACTTGGCCTCCCCCATCCTGGTACATGGCACCTTATCACTTCACATTTTAAAAAAAATTACTCATTCTCTCTGGTCCCCTTTAGCGCTGCATGGTGATCTCTTGCAGGCAGCTGACAGTGTCTGAGAGCACAGTGCTCACACACTGATTTAGCTGACCCGCTTTCACACACCGTCAACTGCCTGGATGATAACGCCATGCTGACAACCGGAGGGAAGATGAGTATATGTTTTATAAAGTGTGTGGTTTGATGCATACTACTACTCAGCATGTGGGAGCTCAGAACTCCCACACGCTGATTAGCTGCCAGGACACTGTATTCGCTGATCTCCAGGATGATGGCTGGGGGGGAGCAGGGAATATTCAGTTCCTTAATGAGTGGGCACATGTGATCATGCAGCAGCTGCTCTTGGCTCTCATTTGTGCTCGTATCATAAAGCAAAAAACATACAGCGGACAGCACTTAACTAAAAAATCATTTATGTTGGTACACTCTTAAGTCATGCTACCACTGTACTTAAAACATAACCTGTGTTAAATTACATCAGTTTAAATAAGGGCTTTGCTTGCCAGGGTCAGAGTGAGACAGCTATCCGTGGGAAGCTATACATATGTAATACTTAGCTCAGAAAGGAGGGCCAGCACCATGTTTGTACTAAGTACAATAAATTGTGAATGTGCTCTTGCTTTTTGCACAGCTTATAGTCTGGCTCATCTTTTAGATTTTTCTGCAATATTTTGTTATGGGTTGTGGGAAAGCCTGGTAATAAATGTCCAGTTTCTCTGCATTTATACCACAACGGAAGTGTACTATTTACATAATCGCTTTTTAAAAGGATCCTGTCACCTCCAAAACGCCTCCTAAGCTAGCAAAACATGTCCTTGCAGTATCCGATCACTTTTTCTGATCATCATAATGGGAGACCCAGACAATGGGGTTTAGGGCTCTGCCCTCCGGAGGCCACACTAGGTACTACAAGTTTGTAGACACCGCCCCCTCCGCTTATAAACCCCCACCGCAGGGAATATCCTCAGTTTTAAACTTAGTGTGCTGGGAGGATCACGCTTTGCTTGCACTTCACTGCATTCTCACAGCTTACGTGATGGCGTATGAAGACAAGGTAAAATGGTCCTGGTCGGGACCTTCGGCAGTCTCCCTGCTCACCCATGTGGAACACGCAGGTGGAGGTACCGGAGGGCCTTGGGCCTGGACACTGCGTGTCCCCCCGGTACGCTGTCGCGCTCCTTTCCATCCCTCCCTGGGGGCTCTGGAAGGTGGGAGATAGGAGCCTTGCACAGCTCCGCTCCGTCCGAGGCCTCCCTAAATGGTGCTTACAGACCGGACTGGAGCCAGCCCAGTCCGAGGCCTCCCTAAATGGTGCTTACAGACCGGACTGGTGCTGCACCCCCGTCCGAGGCCTCCCTAAATGGTGCTTACAGACCGGACTGGCACTGAGATACCCTGTGTGTCTCCGGTGTGCCTGGGGGTAGTGTCTGACACTTTATGTGTTATGGCACTCAGACCGCGCGCTACCCTCGGGTCCGCGGTTCTGGCGGTGTACCCTGTGCTGGGGTCACCCTGGCTGACCGCCCTGTGTGTCACAGGGGCTGAGGCTGTAGATTGCAGGTGTTCTGTTTTACATGCAGTCTAAGTGTTGTACTGTCACAATACTTCCCGCGCTGCGGGCTCCGGCGCCTACATTACTGAGGCTGCCTGGAGGATGGGAAGCAGCCCTTGTGGTGATGTCATCGATGGGCGTGCGTGTGTGCTTCCCGCGTGTTTTCGGCGCCGCCCACAGCTTCTCTGCCGGCGGCCATCTTTTCCCCTCACTTCCCGGCTGGGATCTGACTGCAGCACAGGTCTGCACTCCAGGGGAGACCGGAAACTCTCGCGGAGGCCACACACGCACACCGCTTCCTCCCACCGCTTTCTAGCGGTCGGTAAGACACCGGGATCCCCGGTTTTTGTCTGTATAGATTGGCTTATTGCCCTGCTGTGCTTTTTGCCCCTGCTGTGGGTATGTCCTCAGCTGGAAAACGTGCTGCTAAGGCGGCCAGCACCACCACTGCCTGTGCTACGTGCAACGGGACACTGGTTGAGGGGTCCTGCAATAACTGCAGACGCCCAGAGGCCCGGACTGATACTGCTGAGACAGCAGCTCCGGGGCTGTACCCTGAGGTTCAGGTGATCCCAGGGCCATGGGAAACACAGAACAAGATTAATGAATCTCTGTTGTCCCAGTTGTCCTCCATGTCGCAATCCCTGGAGGCACTTAATAGGAGACTGGAAAGCCCAGCTACTCCTTCCAGTTACCCCAGGGTGTCCCCTTCTTCTGCTGTGAGACCCCTTAAGCGGACTCGTCGTGAGGATTCACCCGAGCTCCAGGCTCTCTCTGAGGAGGAGCGTCCCTCTGATGGTGATGAGGATGATGGGGGTTCAATACTCGGGTCTGTGTCAGAACCACCAGACGGGGTGGAGGATCTGGTGTCCTCCATCAACGAGACTTTACGTCTCGTGACACCCCCTGAGGAGGTGAACGTACACCCGAAGGAGGTCTACCAATGGCTGCGGCCGGAGGCTAGACCAAGTGGCTCCTTTATGGACCACACTAACTTTGGAAGGGTGGTTAGGAGCACCCAGGTTACATCCTGGGCGGCGTTATGTCCGAAAATCTAAGGACAATCGATTCCCCTTTTCCCAGGAGGTGCTTCAGGAGTGGTCGCAGTCCCCCAAGGTGGATGCCTCCATGACCAGGATTGCTGCACGCTCCCTTTTCTCTGCCTCTGATAGCTCCTCGTTGAAGGATGCGACTGATAGACAGGTCGAACAACTCGCCAAGTCTTCTTATGAGGCTGTGGGGTCTTCATTTGCCCCTAATTTTGCCATGGTCTGGACCCTGCAAGCGATTACCTCCTGCTTGGATGGCATCACTGACCTGGCAGGGTCCAGTTCTGAGGTCCTGGCGCTTACTGATAGGGCAAGGGCCTATGCAGATAACGCCAGGACGGCAACATTGGAAACTGCCACCCGCTCTGCTGTGGCTTCGGCCAACGCTATAGCGATCCGCAGGTTGTTGTGCCTGCGTCTTTGGGACTCAGATGCCACGTCTAAGAAGATTTTGCAAAATCTTCCGTTCTCTGGTGACAGGCATTTTGGCACCGAGCTGGACAAGCTGATAAAGGATTCTGCTGAGTCTAAGATCCCGCAGAATAAACCTAAGCCACGGTATACCGTTAAAAGGAACCCAAAACAGTGGTCCTTTCGTTCCAGCTCACAGTCATCAGCAGCGTCTACTCGCGCGGACCGAGGGGGCAAGCCCGCTACTCAGTGGCGCCCCAAGGGTCGCCAAAAGAAACCAACGGGAGCAGCAGCTGCCACCCCCAAACCCACTTCCGCATGACTCGCTCTCTCGTCCTGCCTCCCCACAGGTGGGGGGTCGCCTGTCCCTTTTCCAGGACAGTTAGCTTCTCCACGTCCAAGACAAGTGGGTCCGAGACGTAGTCTCGCGAGGTTACAGGATAGAGCTGACGTCGCAGCCGGCACACCGATTCCACCGGTCTGTTCCATCTCCAGAAAAGGCTCAGGCTTTTTACCTGGTGTTGGAGGGGCTCCGCAGGGACGGAGTAGTGGTCCCAGTGCCTTCTGGGGAGAGGTTCCGGGGTTTTTACTCCAACCTCTTTATCGTCCCAAAGAAGGACGGCTCTTTCCGCCCGGTTCTGGACCTCAAGTTGTTCAACCGTCATGTGTTGGTTCGGAAGTTCCGCATGGAATCCCTGCGCTCCGTGATCGCGGCTGTGTCACAGGGAGACTTCCTGGCGTCCATAGATATCCGAGACGCTTACCTTCACGTGCCCATTGCACCGGCTCATCAGCGCTGGTTACGATTCGCAGTGGGGGACGAACACTTCCAGTTCGTGGCACTACCCTTCGGGTTGGCCTCAGCACCACGGGTGTTCACGAAGGTGATGGCCTCTATGATGGCTCTCCTGCATGTGCAGGGACACGCCGTCATACCTTATCTAGACGACCTGCTGGTCAGGGCGCCATCGGAACACCTTTGTCGGGAGAGTCTGGAGGTAACCATGAAGTCTCTGGAACAGTTTGGGTGGCTTCTCAATGTCCAGAAATCAACCCTGGTTCCGACCCAGTCACTGACATATCTGGGCATGGACTTCCACACAGACTCAGCTCTGGTGTCGCTGCCTCGAGCCAAACAGTTGGCCATCCAATCAGGGGTGCAAGATCTCCTCCTGTCACCACAATCATCCCTACGGGTGTTGATGAAGCTGGTGGGGCGCATGGTAGCAGCGATAGAGGCGGTGCCTTTCGCACAATTTCGCCTCCGCCCTCTCCAGCTGGAAATTCTCCGCAGATGGGACAAGAGAACGTCCTCTCTGAATCGGCTGGTGGCCCTTTCCCAACCGACCAGGGATTCCGTGCAGTGGTGGCTTCAGCCACGTCACTTGTCACGGGGCCGGTCTTTCCTCAAACCGTCATGGTTAGTGGTGACCACCGACGCCAGTCTGAAGGGCTGGGGTGCGGTGTTCTTACACCACAGGGCTCAAGGACTCTGGACTCAGTCGGAGTCGACGTTGCAGATCAACGTACTGGAGATCAAGGCGGTCTATCTGGCGCTCCTGGCGTTTCAGAAGTTCCTGTCAGGACAGCCCATCCGGGTTCAGACCGACAATGCGACGGCCGTCGCGTATATAAACCATCAGGGACGGACCAGAAGTGCTCAGGCCCTCACCGAAGTCCACCGCATTCTATCTTGGGTGGAGGCAACGACTGCCTGATCTCCGCAGTTCACATCCCAGGGGTCGAGAACTGGGAGGCCGACTATCTGAGCCGGCAGGGGATGGACGCCGGAGAGTGGTCTCTTCATCCAGACGTCTTCCGGGACATCTGCAGCAAATGGGGCACTCCGGACGTGGATCTGATGGCCTCACGGCTGAATCATCAGGTGCCGCAATACATGGCAAGATCGTGGGATCCTCAGTCTCTGGGGGCGGATGCCCTGATCCTGAGTTGGTCCAGCTTCCATCTACCATATGTGTTCCCGCCTCTGGCTCTGATTCCCAGGGTCCTGTGGAAAATCAGGACGGAATGCAGAGTAGCCATTCTAGTGGCACCAGATTGGCCCAGGAGGTCCTGGTATCCGGACCTGTGGCAACTGTCAGGCGGACACAGGTGGGCTCTTCCAGAACGCGCAGATCTTCTCGCGCAAGGCCCATTCTTCCACCTCAATTCCAGGGCCCTCAAATTGACTGCATGGCTCTTGAGGCCTGGCTGCTGACTTCCAGAGGCTTCTCTCCTACAGTGGTTGCCACTATGAATCGGGCTAGGAGGCCTGTTTCGCGGAAGATATACCACAGAACGTGGAAAGTCTTTTTCACATGGTGTGCCTCTGGTGGACGGTCACCGTGGCCCTTGTCCATCCCGACGTTGTTGGCTTTCCTACAGTCGGGTTTGGAGTTGGGCTTATCCCTCAGCTCCCTGAAGGGTCAAGTATCAGCTCTTTCAGTGCTGTTTGACAGGCGCTTGGCGCTCCTCCCGAAGGTCCGTCAATTTCTGCAGGGGGTGTCTCGAGTGGTCCCGCCCTACAGGCGACCTCTGGACCCTTGGGACCTTAACATGGTCCTGGCGGCACTGCAGAAACCGCCGTTTGAGCCACTGAGAGAAATTTCTCTCTCTCGTCTGTCCCAGAAGGTGGTCTTTCTGGTGGCAATTACGTCTCTGAGAAGGGTCTCAGAATTGGCTGCACTTTCGTGCAAGTCACCCTTTCTGGTGGTCCACCAAGACAAGGTGGTGTTGCGCCTTCGGCCAGAATTCTTGCCAAAGGTGGTTTCCACTTTTCATCTGAACCAGGAGATTGTTCTCCCATCATTTTGTCCCGCTCCCGTTCATCAGGTTGAGCGCGACCTCCATACTCTGGATCTCGTGAGGGCTGTACGCATTTATGTGTCCAGGACTGCCTCCTTCCGGAGTTCGGATTCATTGTTTATCCTTACGGCGGGTCGCTGTAAGGGGTCCGCGGCGTCAAAGTCAACCTTGGCCAGATGGATCAAGGCTCCCATTCAAGAGGCTTACAGGTCTTCTGGCTTGCCTCTCCCGGTGGGATTGAAGGCGCACTCGACCAGAGCTGTCGGTGCCTCCTGGGCTTTGCGACATCGCGCTTCTGCTCTACAGGTGTGTCAGGCGGCCACTTGGTCCAGCCTGCACACTTTCTCTAAGCACTATATGGTGCATGCCCATGCCTCTGCGGATGCAAGTTTGGGCAGGCGGGTCCTCCAGGCGGCGGTTGCCCACCTTTGAGGGGGACCATGTGTTATCCGTCTTTTGAGGAACTCTTCCCGCCCTGGGGTATTGCTTTAGGACATCTCCATTGTCTGGGTCTCCCATTATGATGATCAGAAAAAAGAGAATTTTGTTTACGTACCGTAAATTCTTTTTTCTTGAATCATCAATGGGAGACCCAGCACCCACCCAGTTGTTCCGTTGCATGTTTTGCATTTGATCTGTTCCCTGTTGGGACAGTTTCTTACGGGTTGTTGGACCGTCTGTACACGTTTTTTTTCCCGATGTTTCGGGTGTGGTGTATTTGTCTCCTCGCAGCTTATGGACCAAACTGAGGATATTCCCTGCGGTGGGGGTTTATAAGCGGAGGGGGCGGTGTCTACAAACTTGTAGTACCTAGTGTGGCCTCCGGAGGGCAGAGCCCTAAACCCCATTGTCTGGGTCTCCCATTGATGATTCAAGAAAAAAGAATTTACGGTACGTAAACAAAATTCTCTTTATCTCACACTTCTTTTGTCTCCTAATAGCATCCTGTGAAAGTGCATAAAAACATTTTAAAACTTACTCATTATTGATTATAATTAGCAGGGGCTATATTCTTTAGTCACCAAGGCGGGCTGTTTTGCAGCTCCAGGATCCACCCTGTCTCTCTCTGTGTGCTCTGCTTGTGCAGGCTTTACCCTCCCCCCTCTCTATCACTCACAGAATGCAAATCATTAGCCCTGCCTTCAGCTGCACATCACAGCAGCACAGACAGAGAGAGGGTGGATCCTGGAGCTGCAAAACAACATGCCCTGTTGACTAAAGAATATAGCCCCTGCTAATTATCACTAATGAGTAAGTATTAAAATGTATTTATGCACTTTCACAGGATGCTATTAGGAGACAAAAAGAAGTGTGAGATTAGTGATGGGATGCTGCAGGGACATGTTTTGCTAGCTTAGGAGGCGTTCTGGAGGTGACAGGATCCTTTTAAGAGTGAATTCCCTAGAGTCTTGTTTTATTCAGAATCTTGACAGGTTACATGTTTTCTAAGATCGACAAATACTATTGTAGGACCTAATGAGGCAGTGCATGATACCTGGATTCAAAGAAACGTTGCATAGCTGTAATGTAGCATTCATTATAATCGAGAAATGGTATTGCTTTACTCCTTATTAGTGTATAAGGTTAAAGGCCCAAAGCTTTAGGTTGCCATTTATTTTTTTACATTTTCAGAAGATTATAGCATTATTCGGTTTAGAATTTATATTCTCTTTGGGAAAACCTAACATAAACGTATGTTAATAGAAGGACTAGTAAGTTCCTAGGTAGAAGTCTTTTGGCATATGACACGTTCAACTTATGTTTTGTGGAGAAGCAAACAAACAATATACAGGTGCATCTCCATGAATTAAAATATCATCAATAAGTTCATTTTTTCAGTATTCCATTACAAAAAGTGAAACACATATATTAGAGTCATTACAAACAGAGTGATCTATTTCAAGATATTATTCTGTAAATGATGATTATGGCTTGCAGCCAATGAAAACCCAAAGGTCATTATCTCAGAAAATTAAAGTAGGGATGATGAAAGGTTAAAAACTGTGCTGTCGTATTCCACGAGACATCAAATGGTGAATATAATATTGATTAGTAAAAGTGTTTCAGGGCCCCCTGAAATGCCCTAAAACATGCCAATATGATATTGATTTGTTCTGAGGAAGGAGCCAGGGAGCCCTGAAACGCGTTGACTAATAAATCAATATTGTAATCGCCCTTTGATGTCTTGTGGAATACATCAGCGCAATTTTTAAAAATTCATCCTCCCTACTCTATATGCACCACACTGGGGACTGCAGCATCCGTGACATCCTTTTTATGGTGGTTGTGAGAATCACAACCACACAAGGTGAGCCTCTCATGCTTATTTAGGTAATATTTTATCTCTCAGACCCTTCATCCTCCTTACTTTATTTTTCTGAGATCCTATGGGTACGAAAAGTATTCAGACCCCTTTAAATTTTTCACTCTTAATTTCATTGCAGCCATTTGGTAAATTCAAAAAAGTTAATTTTTTTTTCTCATTAATGTATACTCTACACCTCATCTTGACTGAAAAATACAGAAATGTAGAAATTTTTGCAAATTAAAAAAAAAAAAATACATAAATAAATATCACATGGTCATAAATATTCAGACCCTTTGCTCAGACTCTCATATTTGTCACATGCTGTCCATTTCCTTGTGATCCTCCTTGAGATGGTTCTACTCCTTTATTGGAGTCTGTGTTTAATCAAACTCGTAGGACTTGATTTGGAAAGGCAAACATCTGACCTCACAGCTCACATTGCATGTCAGACCAAATGAGAAACATGAGGTCAAAGTAACTGTCCAGCTCATAGGCCGACAATAGGCTGGCAAGACACAGCTCTGGCCAAGGTTAAAAAAGAATTTCTGAAGTCCTCAAGGTTCCTAAGAGCACCGTGTCCTCCATAATCCTTAAATGTGAGAGGTTTGGGACCACCAGAAGTCTTCCTAGACCTGGCCATCCAGCCAAACTGAGCAATCGTGGGAGAAGAGCCTTGGTGAGAGAGGTAAAGAAGAACCCCAAGATCCTTGTGGCTGAGCTCCAGAGATGTAGTAGGGAGATGGGAGAAAGTTACACAAAGTCAACTATCATTGCAGCCCTCCACCAGCCAGGCCCTTAAGGCAGAGTGGCCAGATGGAAGCCATATTAAAGCCCACATTGAGTTTGCAAAAAAACACATGACGGTCTCTGACTATGAAAAATAAGATTCTCTGGTCTGATGAGACGAAGATAAAACTTTTTGGTGATAATTCTAAGCGTTATGTGTGGAGAAAATCAGGCACTGATCATCACCTGACCAAAACAATCCCAACAGTGAAACATGGTGTTGGCAAAATCTTGCTTTGGGGGTGATTTTCATCTGCTGAGTCAGGAAAACTGGTTGCAATTGGAAGAAACATGAATGCGGCCAAGTACAGCGAGATCCTGGATGAAAACCTCTTCCAGAGTGCTCTGGACCTCCGACTTGGCCGAAGGTTCACCTTCCAACAAGACAATAACCCTAAGCACACAGCTAAAATAACAAAGGAATGGCTTCAGAACAACTCTGTGGCCATTCTTGACTGGCCCAGCCAGAGCCCTGACCTAAACCCAATTGAGCATCTCTAGAGAGACTTAAAAATGGCTGACGACCAACGTTCACCATCCAACCTGACAGAACTGGAAAGGATCTGCAAGGAAGAATAGCAGGGGATCCCCAAATCCAGGTGTGAACAACTTGTTGCATCATTCCCAAGAAGACTCATGGCTGTACTAGCTCAAAAAGTGCTTCTACTCAATACTGAGCAAAGGGTCTCAATACTTATGACCATGTAATATTTCAGTCTTTCTTTTTAATAAATTTGCAAAAATGTCTACATTTTTGGTGGTTTTTAAGTCAAGATGTTGTGCAGAGTGTACATTAATGAGAGAGAAAAAATGAACTTTGTTTCATTGCAGCCATTTGATAAATTCAAGAGTGAAAAATGTAAAGGGGTCTGAATACTTTCCGTACCCACTGTAATGACCTTCGTGTTTTCATTGGCTGTAAGCCATAACCATAAACGTTAACAGAAATAAACACTTGAAATAGATCACTCTGTTTGTAATGACTCTATGTAATATATGCGTTACACTTTTTGTATTGAATTACTGAAAATTAACTTTTTGATGATATTCTAATTCATTGAGATGCACCTGTACTTTCAAGTATTGAGCTGTGACACTACAAGACAACTCAGTTTGATAGTCATTAATACAGAATTAAGGAAAATACATTTTTATCTTCAAGAGGAGGGGAAAGGAGTATAACCATTTGCATGAAGCTTATATGTTCTCCTTGTTTTGGTTTTGGTTTCTGCTGGGTAGTCAGGTTTCCTCCCACACAACAAAGATGCACTTGATTTATTGTTAATAGAAGACTCATTCTGAAGTTGGTTTCCAATGATGTACATGTAAACCAGATATAGCTTATAGGAAGAGGAGAGAAAGTTACTGAAGTATGTGAACAACTGAGCTAATGAGGCAGATCACTTAATAATGTAGTTCTTTTAGGATGCTTTCACATTGCGAAATTTGGATTTCCGATGCTGTCCGATAAAAATCGGACAGCATCGGATCCGAATTTGGCCCCATGCAGCCCTATGGGCATCGGACCACATCGGATGTGCACTAAATGGCATCCGATTTGGTCCGATCCGATTCTGTCCGATTTTATCGGTGCAAAAATCGGAGCCTGCTCCGATTTTTGCACCGAAAATAAAATCTGACAGAATCGGATCGGACTGAATCGGATGGCATTTAGTGCACATCCGATCCGACCCGATCAATTTAACATGGGGCCCTATGGAGAAGGGTCCGAGGAAACATCTGATGTCTCCTCGGACCCGATTTTACTGTACTGAGCATGCTCAGTACAGTAAAACTTCTCCAAACAGGAAGGAAGGGGTTAAAGAAAATAAAAAAAGTTTATGCTCACCTCACCCCGAGCCCCCGCCGTCTTTCTGCAGGCTCCCGGTGGCTCCTGCAGGCTCCGTGTGTCTGCAGAGGTCTTCATGTGTACAGGACCTGCGGTGATGTCACAGTCATGTGACCGCGGGTTACCATGGTGGAACCTGCTGTCACGTGACTGTGACATCACCGCAGGTCCTGTACACATGAAGAAGACCTCTGCAGCCACCGGGAGCCTGCAGGAAGACGGCTGGAGACGGCGGGGGCTCGGGGGAGGTGAGCATAAACTTTTTTTTTTTTTTTTTTTTTCAGCCCGGAGGCTACGATTTAATGCCGGAATCTGATGCCTTTTTGGCATCCGATTCCAGGCATCAGAAGGGAGCCGATGCTGTCCGATTTTCTTCAAAATCGTAATGTGAAAGTAGCCTTACACTTGTAAACTTAGACTGGACAATTGTTTCAGCAGTGTGAGCGCACTTTGTAGACCATCAGTGATGTCGGATGAGCTACAGTGCTCATGTGAAGTATCTTGTCAGAAAATTCAGATGAAAAAAGGATTTAAGACGCACCTCAATACAGGAATGTAGTTAAAAAGTTATTTGAAATCCATTCAAAATGTTTAAAAGCATAAAGGACAATCCACGTCTCACTCTTACGCATTTCCTTTAGACCCCATTCACACTGGCATTTTTATGAAAATGCGGCAGATCCGGACGAAAAACCGCATCTGCCGCATTTTCCGCCTAACGGCCGCACCTGCGCCACGCTTGCGGCAAGCCCCATGCATTGTCCATGGGGCTTGCAGTAAGTGTTTGGTAAGTGCGGTTGCGAAAAAAAACGCTGCTGACCGTGGCTTTATTCGCAGCCGCATCTGCCGCAACGGCACTTGCCACACCTTACCGCAAGCGCCATACACAATGCTTGGGGCTTCCCGCAAGTGTGTTGCAAGTGCGGCCGTTAGGCGGGACCCTCGGAAGATGCGTTTTTTTTGTCCGGATCCAGACAAAAAAGCTAGTGTGAAAGGGGCCTTAGTGATAGAATAGGGAGCAGTAAGCAGTCTCTTACATTTATTCACAAAGTAACCAATCCCATAAAGAAATCTAATTACAACAGAAAAAAAACACATACCACACCACTGAAAGCCACCTAGGGGAGTTAATTCAGTGATGGTATTCAGCAAATATAATGGATCCAAAACTCCAAAAAGGCAAAAGTGAATATAATTTCATATAGTAACCGTTTTAAATGACCATACATTTTGAAAAAAATGATCGTACATAAGGAAAAAATGTATACACATATACATGCTTTTGAGAGAAAAAAATATTTTTGGGATTCAAACAGGCATATGATAGCAGTATTTTCAATAACCATACATCTGGGAAAAAAATATAGAAAACAGAAAAAAAAATCTGTACATATGAGTAAGTATCATACACAGGATATCCTTTTTAAATATATATATATATACCGTAATATATATAATATAAACATTTCTTCTGAATTCAAACAAGCATATGGAAACAGATTTTTGGATAATTATACATATGGGAAAAATGTATTATACAAACCAGAAAAATATGTACATATGAATAAGTATCATATATAGAATAACTCTTTATAAAAGAAAATCATTTTCATCAATCATGCCTGATGGAATTTTTGTATCCAGTTTGAGGATCCAGTAACCCTCTTTCATGCGCAAATGTTTAAGCCAGTTACCACCTCTAGCAGAACATTTAACTTTTTCCAAAATGAAAAAGTTAAGAGAATCTGTTTTTCCCTTGTGGCATGTCACAAAGTGCCTGACAGCTCCTGACTGCGCTCTGTTTTTACTAGAAACATTGCTTAAATATTCCGCTATCCTCATTTTCAACTTCCTTATGGTGCAGCCAATGTATTTCAGATTACATATTGAGGATTCTCTGCAGTACACAACGTGGTGTGAATCGGAAAAACGAAGGCATTTCTCAAAATAAATAAGTTTGTTTTACAATTGCTTGTGGTCAGGATCGTAACATTTATGGTATTATAAACTGCGATTCACAGCACATTGTGTACTGCATAGAATTCTCAACATGTAATCTGAGATACATTGGCTGCTCCACAAAAAAGTTGAAATGGAGGATAGCAGAACACTACACTACAACAGTGATAGACCAAATGAAACAAAAATCCAGAAAATCACATTTGTATGTTTTTTTTTTTAACATAATTAATTAGTATTTTATTGCATGATATAAGTATTTAATACAATAGAAAAACAGAACTTTTATATTTGGTACAGAAAACTTTGTTGGTAATAAAAGGTCAGATGTTTCCTGTAGTGCTTGAGCAAGTTTGCACACACTGCACCAGGAATTTTGGCCCACTTCTTTATACATAGCTCCAGATCTTTCAGGATTAGGGGCTGTCGTTGTGCATCATTCAGTTTCCGCTCTCTCCATAGATTTTCTGTTGGGTTCAGATGTGGAGACTGGCTAGGCCGCTGCAGGACCTTGAAATGCTTTTTACGGAGCCACTTCCTATTTGCCATGGCTATGTGTTTTGGGTCATTGATATGCTAGAAGATCCATCTACGACCCATCTTCAGTTTTTTTTTACTTATTGAAGGAGGTTGTTGGCCAAAATCTCGCAATACATGACCCTCTACATTCGCCCTTTAATATGGTGCAGTTGTCATTTCCTCTTTGCAGAAAACCACCCCCAAAGTATGATGTTTCCACCCCCATACTTCATGGTTGGAACTGTATTTTTGGGGTTGTATTAATCCTTCTTCCACCAAACATGCTGAATGGAGTTGATACCAAGAAGTTCTATTTTTTGTTTCATCTGACCATATGACCTCCCATGCCTACTCTGGATCATCCATATGGGCATCGGTGAACTTTTAACGAGTCTAAACATGTGTTGACATGAGCAGGGGGACCTTGCGAACCCTGCAAGATTGAAAACCATAATGGCGTGGTAATGTATTCCTAACGGTAATCTTGGAGACTCTGGTCCCAGCTCTCTTGAGGTCATTGACCAGATCCTTTTGTGTAGTTCTGGGTTCTATCTGACCTTTCTCTGAATCATCCGTATACCACGAGGTGGGTCCCTGACCGAGGAAGATTGACAGTCATCTTGTGTTTCTTTCATTCTCTAATACTTACGCCAGCAGTTAATGCCAAGTTGCTTATTGTCCTGAAGCCCATCCTACGCAGGTCTACAATTTTGACTCTGGTGTCCTTGAACAGATCTTTGGTCTTGGTCATGGTGGAGAGGTTGGAATGTGATTGAGTTTGAGGACAAGGTGTCTTTTATACAAGTAAAAAGTTCAAACAGGTGCAATTAATACAGGTAATGAGTGCAGAGTAGGTGAGCTTCATAAAGAAAAACTAAGGTTGGTTTCACACTACAGGTTTTTTCAGATCAGTTAAGATCAGGTTTTTCAGCAAAAACCTGATCCGTCCAGCATCTAGTTTTTCTCCCATTCACTTTATGATGTAAGGCTGGCTTCACACCACGGCAAGGTACGGTCCGGGGCTGTCCGATGTAAACCAGACAGCCCCGGACTGTTTTTTGGCCCCATAGTAGCCTATGGAGCTGGATGGCAGCTCTCTGCCATCCGGTTTCATCTCTGCGGTGGAATCCGGGATAATTCGGATTATTCTCACCGGACCCAAAAACGTTGTTGCAATGTTTTTGTGTCCAGGGAGAAAAATCACCCCAAAAACCCAGATTTGCCCGGATTGTCCCGGATCCGGGGCAATCCAGTTCTCCCTAACATGGGAGCCTATGGGGCCGGATTGCCCTGGTCCGGGCGAATCCGGGAACTGGATACCTGCGGCTGCACGCCGCTGTTGTTTCAGGACTGCAGCTAGCTCCATTCTAGCCGCGATCTTGAAAAATCAGCAGCTGCGGCTGCAATTACAGCCATCCGGCTGCACACAGGACCGGAGGGCACATTAGCCCTCTAGTTCTGTGTGCTGATCCAGTTCGGGGCTGTCAGGCTCATGCCTGACAGCCCTGGACTGGACCTTGCCGTGGTGTGAAGCCAGCCTAGATAGAATTTTGTTGCATCAGGTTTCTACCTGGCACCATTAAAGTGAATGGGCAAAAAACTGGATGCTGGCAGGATCAGGCTTTTGCTGAAAAACATGATCTTGCCTGATTTGAAAAAACATGAAGTGTGAAACCAGCAGTACAGGTCTGTGAGGGCCAGAATTCTCGCTAGTCGGTGGGTGATCATATACTTTTTTTCAAGTAATAAAATGCAATTTAATTATTTAAAAATCATACAATGTGATTTTCCGGATTTCTTTTAATGTTCTCTCACAGTTGAAGTGTACCGACGATAAAAATTACAGACCTGTCCATTCTTTGAAGGGGGAAAAATTTATAAAAAAAATCTGCAAAATACTTATTTTCCCCACTGTACATGTACCACCCAATGTGGAAAAGGTTCCTATTAATTGATGCTTACATGTTAAGTGTATTTGAAAATATTAAGTTTGCACATCTAATTCACAAAGTACTGTATGGAAGAAGTATGACGACAACGTTAAGACCTATATTTTCACATGCCAAGTTTTTAAATTTCTTTGACTTGCTATCCGTTCCATACATCCGCACATTTTCTGCGGCACGTGCATGGTGAGTGGAACAGTGTATGTACCTTAAAAGTATTACCTGAATGTCTGCTGAGTCTGCAGTTTGACATTATGGCAATGACATGGTGTTTGATAAGACCCTTGCTTGGGTAACAGCCTATTATGTAGTTACTGTATAAGACACACACTTTTTTTCTTTGTCAATACCTGTGAAATTGTGTACTATACTAGATGATGAAATTCAGAGTCATTTTTGACAATGTTTTTTTCCTATATCTGTTAACCTCTTGTGATGCACTATTTCCGCAGATGAAGCTGACACCAGAATATCTTGAACTGATCAAATTCCAAGCTATATCGGCAAACAACAAAATCTACTTTGGAAATGATATCCCAAGTATGTTTTTGGATTCCTCATCTACTGAAGTGCCAATAATGCAACAATATGCGGGCCTAACAGATGGTCAAAGTAAATCTCACAAGACTAAAGCCAAAAAAGTATGAGCGTCAAATAAGGGAATATTCAATACAGCCGTTTGGACCTGAAGCAGAAGCTGTGGGTTTGTATCCCAGAGAAGCAAGAGAGATCTTGGTAGATCAATCATAAATCCTTGACTACCACTGCTTCCACCCATGATTTTGAAGATATTTGATTTCAGCTACCAATATGTGTACTTTTTCCTGTTAAGGGACATGAACTTTGGCATACTTGATGTCGATGTTGAAGGTGGCAGCATGTTGAAACCTGTTCACCTGTTCAGCTTTCAATAAGCATCTGCACTTAAAGCAAACACTGGTTCTTGGTCATATGCACATTACTTCGATTGGCATGTGTATCTCTTGCAAGAGGGCGATTATTATGAAAGGCTCTTTCCTGTTAACGTGTGAGGGAAAGCCTGTACCTTCTTGGTGAAGATTTAATTGCTGCACTACAAGTTTTTTTTACCTCTTCAGAGATGATGCAGAGGATCTTACCTCTGAACAATGCAGGTGACTCAACCCTAGGTCTTAACCAGTGACTTCAAAATGTGATGCCTGCCTGAAAAAATACATAAACTAATTTTTCTAACAGGAGTAAACTGGCCTAACATTTTTACTTGGAGCATTATAAATGTCTAACAGCATTACCTGTTCTACAGCTGCTTTTCTAAATAAAAGGTTCTACAATTTTCTCTTTATTTCACAAAAGAATACAGCATCTTTTTGACTTGATAGCCTCATTTGTCCTATTTACATGCCTTAAGGTATGGTCCATCTTTGCGGTTCCAATACATCTAAATTGAAATATGAACTGTTGAAAAAACCTTCAGGCTATGTTCACAGGTTGCATTTTTGATGCATATTTCACACAGATGTAAAAATGGCTTTTTCTGGTACTGTAAAAAGCGATGACATTTCCAATATTTCATGCACATGATTTGTTTTTTTCCCTTACCAATTTGGAAAACTGCTGTTTTTTTGTTTTTTTTTCTCTTAAACTGCAGCATGGAAATTCCTTAAGCATTTTTGCAACATTTTTATTTTACTCATAAGAAAATAAATAAGTGCAAAAATGCATTAAAAATGCTGCTGTCAGTTTTTGCAACATTTTTTTCACCAAAAAAATAGGCAGATAAAGCAGGATGTAGAGCCCCAATAGTGTGATTAAAGTTATAAAATGGGATACTGGAGCTGGCTGTGTGGGTATGGAGTAGTTTAGAGCAGACAATAGCTGACAAAACTTGTGTCCCTAAGGCTGGCTTCACACCATGTTTTTTGGGATCCTGTTCTGTCCGTTTTGAAAAAGACAGAATTGGATCCTGTTTTGCCTCCTATGTATCCCTATGGTGCCAGATTGGCCATAAATGGCCATCTGATTCTGTCAACTTAGTCCCGGATTTGTTTCTGTCCTGCTTATTCCTGGCCCCAAAATCGGAGACGGCACCATTTGTGGGATCCAGTGAAAAAAAACGAATAGAAACTAATTCGGGGCGATTCGGCGCATATAGCATGGGAGTCTATGGACGCCGGATCCGGGAAAAAACAGGATAGTTTCCCGGATCCGGTTTCAGTGTACTGAGCATTCTCAGTACACTAAAACTGCTCTGTTCCCGCGTGACATCTGTGTGATTTCACTTTAGCAGTGTATCTACATATATTGCAAAAGCGAAATTAAAGAAAGCAATGTGAAAAAAAAAAAAAAAAAAAGCTGCTCACCTCTCCTCCAAGTGCAAGGTGTCCACGTCCAATGGCTGCAAGGACCTTAATCAGCTGATGTGTCACATGACAGCATCAGCTGAGTGGTTTAAACCGCCCGCCAAATGGGACACTCGGCGGAGAGGTGAGCATTATTTTTTTTTTTTTTAACACATTGCGAAAGCGAAATGAAAGAAAGCAATGTAACAGCCCCGACATGCTTGCCTGTGCTTTGCAGGCTCGGCTCCTCCCAGCTCTTTCTGTCAGTCCGAATCCCTCAAAATCCCAGATTCGGACACAGAAATGGCATCCAGAGTTACCAATCTTGTCCTGTCCATTCCTGTCCATGTGGTCTCTCAAAAAACAGGATACGCACGGACAGGAACAAAACCGTGGTGTGAACCCAGCCTAAGAAAGTGATAGTGCAGCAGAAACCTCAAATCTGCCCTATGTAATTGCTGATCTTGTATAACACTTTGTCATCTAAAGGATATATATAATAGAGAATACCATGCTCTATCTACAAAGAGGCCTAGTTGAAAGGGTTTATGTGATTATCTGAGACAGGATATTTTGGATTAATCTTTGAGTTATAAAAGACTAACATAAAAATGGTTAAATATTTATTGAATGCAAAATCATATAGAATACAAATAAAACAGAATATATAAAAAAAATTATATATGGTTCAAAATATGGACTTAAATGGATAATTTTTTTTATAGAGATGTTTTCCAATCCATATCTGCAAAAAAAAGTGAAAAGAATTTCTAAAGTATAATAAATATGGGAGAATAATCTAAAAGAGTCATAGTGAGCTAACCATATGCAGTATTTATTAAATGAGATATGATTGTGTGTCAGGACATCAAGCGTCTGCCAATGCGAGGATAACAGAGTTAACATCAGAATTAGGGTTTGGCAGTAAGGGGGCCATTACACGCTACGATAAATCTAACGATGTCGCCTGGAAAGTCAAGTGATCGAGATCGCTAGAACAATTTTTTGATATTGCTTGAACGACTTTCCAATCGGCAGCGATCCAGCGCACAACCCAGCGATCGAGGCCACCCAATGTGAGGAATAGGCGAAATCATGAAGGAGATAGTTATCGCGGTGTCACACTGAACGATGCAAGCAGATTGCATGATCGACATCGTCTGATTTGGGGTCTGGGTCTCATATCTGCGAATAAAGATCTGACCACTTATCGCTAGTAAGATCGATGTATCACACTCAATGACGTCGTTAGAGTGATTGAAAATCCGTGACGTTTCAGCGATATATTTACAGATATCGTAGCATGTAACTGCCCCCTAAGAATGTGCAACCCCTTACTAAAAAAAATAAAATGGATAAAAATTTTAAAAACATTGCTGTGTTTGTCAGATTAGAAATATAATTAAATATATAAAATTTGCCTTAAAAGCTTATAAAGGAGCTATTCCTCAGCTGGACTAAAGAAAGTTGTGATAAGTCCTATTTTGGAATAGTCTTGGTCAAAAGGTTTCTAGAAATTTCAGGTTTTGTAAAAGCTACAGGCTGATGAGAGAATTTATATCTGTTAATTTGAAAAAGCCTGTGCTAGGCTCCTACCTGATGATGGATGATAGCAGGATTTGTCTTCCTATTTTGGAATAAAAAAAGAGTCAAATAACTTCTAAAGTCTAAATGAACTCACAGCTGAAATAGGAACACAGCTGGACTACACCATGGT
Source organism: Allobates femoralis (assembly GCA_033576535.1). NCBI lineage: Eukaryota > Metazoa > Chordata > Amphibia > Anura > Aromobatidae > Allobates > Allobates femoralis. The sequence goes on along the minus strand of JARQOC010000006.1, from coordinate 192,812,549 downwards.
CCAAATTATTATGCAAATGTTCTTTTTCTCTGATTTTCTTAAATGGTCAGTGCAAATGACAGTCAGTGTAATAAAAGTCATCACCCGTTAGAGTATACATCAAATTTTATTGAAGAAATCTCCCTATGATAAACAGTATAATCTTCAAAATTAAAAAAAAAAACTCTAAATGCACTGTTCCAAATTATTAGGCACAGTAGTGTTTCTAAACATTTGATATGTTTGAAAAAAACTAAAATACTCATTTGTTGAATTTGCAGCATTAGGAGGTCACATTCACTGAAATAAAAAGCTATTTAAGTCCAAAACATCCTAACAGGCCAAGTTACATGTTAACATAGGAACCCTTCTTTGATATCACCTTCACAATTCTTGCATTCATTGAACTTGTGAGTTTCTGGAGACTTCTGGCTTGTATTTCTTTGCATGATGTCAGAATAGCCTCCCACCCTCATAGATCTTTTACTTAATTATACTCCAAAGGTTTTCTATAGGATTGAGGTCAGGGAAAAATAGTGGCACAACATGAGTTTATCTCCTTGTATGCCCATAACAGCCAATGACACAGAGGTATTCTTTGCATCATGAGATGCCTGTGGTTAGCACGCAGTACATAAATTGCATGTGCACATATTCATTTCTAACTGTACTTTAAAAATGAGACATTTGGCAAACAATTGATACATTTTTTGAGCTACCCTGCCACGTTACGTCATTCTCAGATGGGTAGTCCTACTCTGCGTTTTTTATATATGCTGTGCCAGTATGGCATCCTGAATACATTAAAAATAAGACCACATTGAATGCACACGTACCTGAAGCATTTCAGAGTCACTCCCACGGTACCAGAAGGGCAAGCACAGATAGAGGCGGACCAGGTCCAGATATGACATCTGGACATTATCAGATCTGACCCCCACACTGCCAGATGAGCAACCATGGATGAGGGTGGAACAGACCCAGACTTATGTGCAAAAATCAAGCAAAGCCTATGGGCAGGGTGTGGCTGCTGCATGTGTGTGTGTACAGCAGCCTAAAACAATCACAATAAAGACAGAATGACATGCATAACCAAGCGCGCATGGCAAAAAGTGGGGGTCAGCCACAACCAATAACAAATAAAAAAGCCAAGAAGTCAGCGCTGTTTGTGATTTGTACTCAATACAAAAAGTGCATGTGCACATATTAATCTCTAACTGTACTTTAAAACTGATACATTTGACTAACAATTGATCAATTCTTTGAGCTACCCTTCGACGTCACTGCATTCTCAGATGGGGCAGTCCTAATCTGTTTTGTTTTTTTTTATATACGCTGTGCCATTACGGCTTCCTGAATACATTAAAACCAAGACCACATTGAATGCACACGTACCTGAAGCATTTCTAAACCAGTCCCACGGTGCCAGAAGAGCAAGCGCAGATAAAGGCCAGGTCCAGACATGACATCAGGACGTTGTCAGATCTGACCCCCACACTGCCAGACACTGCCTCATGGATGAGGGTGGAACAGGCCCAGACACATGTGCAAAAATACTGCAGAGCCTATGGCAGGGTGTGGCTGCTGCATGTGTGTACAGTGGCCTAAAACAATCACAATAAAGACAGATAGAATGGCATACATAACCAAGCACACACAGCAAAAAGTGGGGGTCAGCCACAATCAGTGTGCCATCCCAAGGGTTCCTATAGAACATCCTCACCTGATTTAAATCTTTTCTTCAATCAGTGTTATAATGAATAGGTAAATTTGTTCCTGTTTCCAAGTGTAATACACATAACCTGGGAATTTTGGGATTGGCACATTGATTTCAGCTAATGCTGAGTGTGTGTATCTGATAGAGATTGTGTTTGAGACGAATCGGAAAGTGTTGCATCCTACATTGAATCGTATGACAAATTATTTCTCAGTAAAGAAACTGTTATTTATTCCTGCCTCTGTCTTTGTTTGTGACTCACTGGATCTTCGTTGGACCTCCGGTCATGTTTGTCCCCCTTTCTGGCATATATACAGTGAAGTAAATAATAATTTGACCCCTTGCTGATTTTGTAAGTTTGCACACTGATAAAGACATGAACAGTCTAGGGTAGGTAATTTTAACAGTGAAATATAGAATATAAAAAATAAAATCCAGAAAATCACATTGTCTAAATTATATAAAGTTATTTGCATTTTGCAGAGAGAAATAGGTATTTGATCCCTCTGGCAAACAAGAGTTGGTGGCAAAACCCTTGTTGGCAAGCACAGCAGTCAGACCTTGTTTGTAGTTGATGATAAGATTTGCACACATGTCAGGAGGAATTTTGATCCACTTCTCTATCTCTAAATCATTAAAATTTTGAGGCTGTTACTTGGCAACTCGGAGCTTCAGCTCCCTCCATAAATTTTTCTAAGGGATTAAGGTCTGGAGACTGGCTAGGCCACTCCATGACCTTAATGTGCTTCTTTTTGAGCCACTTCTTTATTACCTTGGCTGTATGTTTTGGGTCATTGTCGTGCTGGAAGATCAAGCCATGACCCATTTTTAATGTCCTGGCAGAGGGAAGGAGGTTGTCATTCAGGATTTTACGGTACATGGCTTCATCCATTGTCCTATTGATGCAGTGAAGTAGTCCTGTGCCCTTAGCATAGAAACACCCCAGAATATGTTTCCACCATCATTCTTGACTGTGGGGACTGTGTTCTTTGGGTCATGGGCAGCATTTCTCTTCCTTCAAACATGGCGAGTTAATGCCAAATAGCTCCATTTTTGTCTCATCGGATCAGAGCACCTTCTCCCAACCACTCTCAGAATCACCATGGTGTTCAATGGCAAACTTCAGATGGACCTGCACATGTGCTTTCTTGGGCAGTTGGACTTTTTGGGCACTGTAGGATTTTAATCTATTACGGTGTAATGTGTTACCAATGGTTTTCATGGTGACAGTGGGCCTAGCTGCCTTGCGATCATTAACAAGTTTCCCCCGTGTAGTTTTAGGCTGATCTTTCACCTTCCTCATGATCCTGAATAGTCCACGAAGTGAGATTTTGCATGGAGCCCCAGATCGATGTTGATTGACACTCATTTTTTATTCCATTTTTTTACTATTGCCCCAACAGTTGTCTCCTCACCCAGCGTCTTCCTCATGATTTTGCAGCCCATTCCAACCTTGTGCAGGTATAGGATCTTTTCCCTGATATCCTTAGAAAGTTCTTTGGTCTTGCCCATGTCGTAGATGTTAGAGTCTGACTAATTATCACGCTTGGACTAAGGGGAATGTCCAACAACCGTGCGTGACAGTGGCACACGGACCAACGATGTCTGGTGCACTACACAGAACAGACAGGGAGACACCAGAGGGATAAATACAGTGGAGGGCCCTACTCATAGGGAACTGGGAAGAGGTGACCTCCTGCACTCACCTGCGGCTGTGCCCTGATCTCCCTACCATCCCTATACGAGTTCTTTCAACTGGTCGCTAAGCAAGATACTTTAATCCCTTGCTGGCCCTGATGTTAGCCCTCAATAGGGAATGGCCGGCAGGAGCGCTAGCCCAACCACTGCAATAATGGAGACAAGAAGGGAAGGGGAAGACAGACAAGGAACAACAGCTTCACGCCTGCTGCCTAGCTCCGTTGGCAGTAGTCAGCTCTCTAGAAAAGCACCTTCACCAAAGGCTGCTTTGCTAGGAATGAAGTTCAATCTCCAGCAAATCATGCTGGAACTATGTGATCATATAAAGAGGATGGGGTAATCACAGAGTGGCTACACCTGGACAAGACCTAGCTAGCTTGCTGGTAGAAGAGACTGATGTTAACTCCTTAACTGGCAAAGGAAAAAAGCACATTTAATATGAAGTCTTAATCTAGACATGAGACAGAGGTCCAAACCAGTCACAAGTCTTCCAGGTAAGAGACCATCGTGACATTAATTCAGTGTGTGGACAGGAGACTTTTATACAGGTGACAATTTAAAACAGCTGCCTCTAATGCAGGTAACAAGTTGATTAGGAGTGTTTAACTGGTCTGTAGGAGCCAGAACTCCTAATGGTTGGTAGGTGATCAAATGTTTATTTCTCTCTTCAAAATGCAAATACATTTATATAATTTAGAAAATATGATATTCTGGATTTTATTTTTGATATTCTCTCACTGTTAAAATTAACCTACCCTTAAAATTATAAACTGTTCATGTCTTTGTCAGTGGGCAATTATTTATAAATATATATCAGGATAAGGAGACATATATACCAGGATGGGTATATATATGTCCCCATCCTGAATCCTTCCCAGTATTTATGTTTCTTATACTGGTATATGTGTTCCCCATCCTGGTCGCATCCTGATAGATAGATAGATATATATATATATATGTAAATAAAATAGATAATATGACCCCCATCCTGAGCTTTTTCCTGGTATACATGTGGTCCATCCTGGGCCCCTTTCTAGTATATATCCCCCCAATTCTGAGCCCCTTCCTGGTATATACGCCCTCCATCCTTGGCCCTTTCCTGGTATATATGTCCCCCGCCTTAGGCCCTTTCCTGGTATATATATAAATGTGGCCCATCCTATCCCCCTTCCTGGTATATATGTGGCCCATCCTAGCCCCTTTCCTGGGATATATGTCCCCCATCTTGGTACCCTTCCTGAGTCCTTTCCTGGTACATATGCCCCCCATCCTGGGCCCCTTCCTATTATATATGTGACCCATCCTGTCTCCTTTCCTGGTATAGATGTTCCCCATCCTGGTATATATATGTCCCTCATCCTGGGTCCCTTCATAGTATATATGACAATGTGGCCCATCCTGGGCCCCTTCCTGATTTATTTATGTATGTATATATATATATATATAATATATGTCCCCCATCCTAAGCCCCTTTATAGTATATATAATTATGAGGCTCATCCTGGGCCCTCTCCTGGTATATATGTCCCCCTTCTTGGTATGCAGTACCCATCTTGGGCCCCTTCTTGGTATAGATGTCCCCCATTCTGGGCTCCTTCCTGGTATTTATACAGTCATATGAAAAAGTTTGGGCACCCCTCTTAATCTTACTAATTTTTTTTTTTTTGTTTAAATTGGGTTTTTACAACAGCTATTTCAGTGTGATATATGTAATAACTGATGGACACAGTAATATTTCAGGATTGAAATGAGGTTTATTGCACTAACAAAAAATGTGAAATATGCATTATTTGAAAATTTGACAGGTGCAAAAGTATGGGCACCTAAACAGAAAAGTGACATTAATATTTAGTAGATCCACCTTTTGCAAAAATAACAGCCTCTAGTCGCTTCCTGTAGCTGTTAATGAGTTCCTGGATGAAGGTATTTTTGACCATTGCCCTTTACAAAACAATTCCAGTTCAGTTAAGTTTGATGGTCGCCGAGCATGGACAGCTAGCTTCAAAACATCCCACAGATGTTCAATGATATTCAGGTCTGGGGACTGGGATGGCCATTCCTGAACATTGTAATTGTTCCTCTGCGTGAATGCCTGAGTAGATTTGGAGCAGTGTTTTGGATCATTGTCTTGCTGAAAGATCTATCCCCGGCGTAACTTGAATTTTGACACTGATTCTGGAACATTATTCTCAAGAATCTGCTGATACTGATTGGAATCCATGTGACCCTCAACTTTAACAAGATTCCCGTTGCCGTCATTGGCCACACAGCCCCAAAGCATGATGGACCCTCCCCAAATTTGACAGTGGGTAGCAAGTGTTTTTCTTGGAATGCTGTGTTTTTGTGGCGCCATGCATAACGCCTTGTATGACCAAACAACTCAATCTTTGTTTCATCAGTCCACAGGACCTTCTTCCAAAATGAAACTGGCTTGTCCAAATATGCTTTTGCATACCTCAGGCGACTCTGTTTGTGGCGTGCATGCAGAAACGGCTTCTTTCGCATCACTCTTCCATACAGCTTCTCCTTGTGCAGTGTGCACTGTATTGTTGACCGATGCACAGTGACACCATCTGCAGCAAGATGATGCTGCAGGTCTTTGGTGGTGGTCTGTGGATTGTTCTTGACTTTTCTCACCATTCTTCTTCTCTGCCTTTCTGATATTTTTGTTGGCCTGCCACTTCTGGCCTTTACAAGAACTGTCCCTGTGGTCTTCCATTTCCTTACTATGTTCCTCACAGTGGAAACTGACAGGTTAAATCTCTGAGGCAACTTTTTGTATCCTTCCCCTGAACAACTATGTTGAACAATCTTTTTTTTTTTAAGATCATTTGAGAGCTGTTTTGAGGAACCCATGATGCCACTCCTCAGAGAAGATGCAACTAGGAGAACAACGTGCAAGTGGACACCTGAAATAGCTTTTCTCATGATTGGATACACCGGGCTATGAAGTACAAAGCTCAATGAGGTTACCAAACCAATTTAGTGCTTCGGTAAGTCAGTAAAAATAGAATTAGACTTACCGGTAATTCCATTTCTAGGAACCTTCCACGACAGCAGAATGGAGGTTGCCTCCCCGCCCTAATAGGGGACAGGAAACACAAAGAGGTTAAAAACCCCTCCCCTTCCTGCACACACCAGTGTTTTGACTGTACACACCCGCATGAAAGCAACCACCAAGTGCAGGAACAACAATCATAACAAGAAGACAAGAAAATAGGGAGGGAAATTAATGCTGTCGTGGAAGGTTCCTAGAAATGGAATTACCGGTAAGTCTAATTCTATTTTCTCTAGTCACCTTCCACGACAGCAGAACGGAGGAATACCAACGAAAATACCTTAGGGTGGGATAACAGCCTACAGGACTCTCCTGCCAAACGTGAGATCCCGATTGAAGTCCAGCCGGTAATGATGGGTAAAAGTATGGACCGAGGACCAAGTAGCAGCTCTGCAGATCTGCTCAACGGAAGCATCACCCCGCTCAGCCCAGGAAGCAGCGACGGATCTAGTGGAGTGAGCCTTGAGCTTCTCAGGAGGTGAATGACCCATCTGAACGTAGGCCGTGCAGACGGCCTGCTTGATCCAACCAGTGATCGTACCCTTGGAGGCCTTGTGTCCTTTCCGGCGGCCGAAGAGCTGGACAAATAAATTCTGGTCGACGCGAAAAGATGCCGTCTGCTGGAGATAGAAGAGCACCGTGCGACGAACATCCAGCGTATGAAGACACTCCTCCTTCGGATTAGAAGGGGAAGAACAAAACGAAGGCAAAACAATGTCCTGCGACCGATGGAAGTCAGAGACCACCTTAGGCAAAAAAGAAGGGTCAAGGCGAAACACCAGACTATCCTCCATGACCCGAAGGTAGGGCTCACGGATGGAAAGAGCCTGGAGTTCACCCACACGCCTAACCGACGTGACCGCCACCAGGAAGGCGGTCTTGTGGGACAGCACTCGGAGATCCGAGGAGGACAGCGGCTCAAAGGGGGCCTTTGTGAGCCCGGAGAGGACCAGATTTAGGTCCCAAGGAGGGACATGGGACCGTAGCCGAGGCCGCAGCCAACCGGCGGAAGTCATAAACCGACGGACCCAAGGATGAGCGGCTATACCCTGATCAAAAAAGGAACTGAGAGCCGAGATCTGCACCTTGAGCGTACTGGGGGAGAGACCCAACTCCAGACCGGCCTGCAAAAAATCCAAAATGCGAGCAATATTCGGATGAAGGGGATCAGGAGGATCAGCCGCACACCAAGACACAAATTTCTTCCAGATCTTCCCATAAATAGCATTGGTGACCGACTTCCTACTCTTCTGCAAAGTCGAGATCACCCCATCAGAAAGACCTTTAGCCCTCAGCAAGTTGGCTTCAATAACCAGGCCGCTAGGTTCAACTTGGGAAGGTCGGGATGAAGAATGGGCCCCTGGTGAAGTAGATCGGGTCTCCGTGGAAGAAGAACGGGACCGTCCGACGCCAGACTCAGCAGGGCGCTGAACCAACTGCGACCCGGCCAGAGGGGAGCCACCAGGATTGTAGGAACCCTGTCCAGCCGGATCTTCTGAAGCGTCCGCGGAATGAGAGGAATTGGAGGAAACGCATAGGCCAGGGAGAACCCCCAGGGATGAGAGAACGCGTCCACCCCCAGCAGGCGACCGGACGGAGACAGGGCGAAGACGACTCCACCTGGGCATTGTGAAGGGTTGCAAACAGATCCACTTCGGGAAGACCCCACCGAGAGACCGGGGAGGCGAAGACCTCCCGATGGAGACACCATTCGCCCGGATGTATGTCCCTCCGGCTGAGGAAGTCTGCCTGGATGTTGTCGGACCCTCGTAAATGAACCGCCGATAAGGACAGGACATGCCGTTCTGCCCAGGAAAAAATCATTGCAGAAAGAGACGTAAGACTGGCAAACCGGGTACCCCCTTGGTGACGGACATGTGCCACCGCCGTGACATTGTCCGAGAACACCCGAACGTGACAGCCGTGGAGAAGAGCACCCGCAGCTCGGAGGGCCAGCTCCACCGCCATCAGTTCCCGAAAATTGGATGACCTCGCACTGATCTGAGGAGACCACCGGCCCTGGAAGTGGCGGCCCGCAACCGTGGCCCCCCCACCCCCGCTGGCTGGCGTCCGTCGTGAGGGACACCAACGGAGACTGGACCCAAGACACCCCCTTCTGGAGGTTCCGAGGGGTCAGCCACCAGGCCAGAGAGGACCGGACGCGACATGGGAGGGCCACCCTCCGAGAGAGGGAGGTGGAGGACCTGTCCCAGGAAGACGGGAGAAAGTCCTGCAGAACCCTGGAATGAGCCTGCGCCCAGGGAACCGCCGGGATACAGGCAGTCAGAGAACCCAACGCCGACATGACCTCCCTCAGGGAAGGACGACGGGCTCCCCGTAAGCGAGCGAGCTTCCGCACGAGATCCACCCTCTTGTCCGGTGGCAGAAAAGATGCCTGCCGGGAAGAATCTAGAAGAATCCCCAGGAACTGCTTCCGCGTGGACGGAGTCAGGTCGGACTTCGCCAAATTTGGAAGCCAGCCCAGGGAGCGTAAAACCTGCAGGGTGGCGGAAACCGAGAGGGACAGTTGGTGAGACGAGGGAGCGAGGATCAGAAAATCGTCGAGGTAGGGGACAATAAAAATCCCCTGACCCCGGAGAAATGAAACGACCTCCGACATGATCTTGGAAAACACCCGAGGGGCCGAGGAGAGCCCGAAGGGAAGGGCGTTGAACTGGAAATGAACAACTTCCTGATTGCGCGTAACCGCAAACCGAAGAAACTGACGATGATCCGGATGTATCGGGACATGGTAATACGCATCCGTGAGGTCGAGAGTGGCCATCACCCAATCCTGACCAATCAAGGGAATGGTGGACCGAATGGATTCCATCTTGAACCGATGGTAAACCACGAACCGATTCAGAGGCTTCAGGTTGACAATAATCCTGTAGGCCCCCGAAGGCTTTTTTACCATGAAAAGTCGAGAGTAATGACCCCTGCCGACCTCCCAAAGGGGAACAGAAGAAATCACGCCAGAATCCAACAAGGTCTGAAGACCCTGCCACAAGGCGCCCTGAAGAGTGCGAAAGGGAAGTGTGGTGACCCGAAGGCACTGGGGGGCCTTGAGACGAATTCTATGTGCAAGCCGGATTGGACGACCCGGAGCACCCAAGGATTGGAGGAGACCTCCTGCCACCTTGAAAAAATTGCGAGAGCCGACCCCCTACCCTGGCACAGTCATTGCTTGTCAGGGTGGAGTGGGAAGGGGACCAAAGAAGCCCGACCTCTACCCCCTTTCGGGTAACTCCACCGCCCCGACTTCCCCTTACCACGAGAGGAAGGGACCGGATCACGGGACGGACGAAAAAAACGTTTCCGTGCCGACCGCTGTTCAGGAAGAGACTTCTTCCTGTCCGTGGCCTGCTCCAGAATCTCATCAAGAGCCGGCCAAACACCAACTCCCCCCTGAAGGGGAGAGAACAAAGCTTTACCTTGGACGTCACATCCCCCGTCCAAAGTTTTAAACCAAAGAGCTCGTCGGGCGGAGTTAGACAGAACCGCCGCACGTGCGGCCACCCGGACAGACTCCCCAGACGCATCAGCAAGGAATCCCGTAGCCTTATGAAGCAGGGAGAGAGAGTTAACAATATCCTCCCGGAGGTACCGTGAGAGACATGGTCCTCCAACTGGACAAGCCAACGAGCGAGGGACCGAGCCACGCAGGTAGCAGCAATAGTAGATTGCAATAGTAGGAAGAAGAATCCCAGGTCTTCTGAAGAAGACCTTCAACCTTCCGATCCATGGGGTCCTTCAATTGCGAGGAGTCCTCGAAAGGGAGGGCAGTTTTCCTCGCAACCCTGGAGAACCCGGACATCTACCTTGGGAAGCTCCCATTTTGCACAATCTCCAGAGAGGGGAAACCTATGCTTCATCTCGGAAGAAACAGAAAGACGTTTTTCCGGACATTCCCATTCCTGCATAACCAAATCTAAGAGGTTGTCATGAACCGGAAACCCCTTACGGGCCCTAGCCTTTAAGCCCCCAAACATGACATCCTGCACGGAAGGAGCCGGCTCCACCTCCTCTACCCCCATAGTGGAGAGAACCATATCAAGAAGTTCCTCCATATCATCTGAAGAAAAAAGAAACCGCTTCCTATCCGAGCCTGCGGAATCCAGAGGCTCTTCAGAACCCCCCAATCCCTCAGGGTCAGATGAAAGCAATTCCCCGGACTCAGGGGACAAATCCTCAGGGACAAGTTTACGTTTCTTAGCCGGAGGGACCAACATAGGGGCAGGAGGCGTAGAAAGAGCAGACAAGGAAGACTGGACTTCCTGCTGGAAAAGGGATTTAATACTGTCCAGAAGTGACGGCTGCTCCGCACGAAGGACATCATCAGTGCAGGGCTGGCATAGCTTCTTCTTATGGGAAGAGGGCAATCTGACCGAGCAGACCCCACATTTATGGGTCACAGTTTTATCCTTCTCCTTCCGAGATCCGGAAGCCTTCTCTCCCTGAAACAGAGAGAGAGGGACCCCATAAGAACACAGAACCAGTCATACTCATGCAATGGTGGATCCCATCCAACTACTCACAGTAGGGGGATGAACGCTGGGCTCTGCAGATGCAGGCACAAGGGCTTTCTCAGACTCCATAGTACAGCCAGTACTAACCAGGCCCACCCTGCTAAGCTACTGAGAGCAAGAGATCAGAGGCACTCGGGGGATGGCCACAGACCTGACACCTGGACTTCCCAGCCGCACTGACCCACAGGCCTTACCTGGAGAAGAAGCCGACCGTGCTTTATGCAGCCGGGTCCTCAGCGCAGATCACCTCCTCCTCCGGATCCTCGCAGTGCCATTCGTCTGGCCGCATCTGTCCCCAGAATCGATTGCCTCGCACGCCCTGCAGTCGGCCGCCCGGGAACGCCCACCGGAAGTGACGCGATGACCTCCGCGACGTCACTTCCGGTCGCGGCCCACAGCGGCGGTCGCGCCTGGAGGAGGAGGAGGACTCCGGGGAGCTCAGAGAGGCCCCCGGCCGAAGGCACACCTGCCCCGCTTTACCCCCCAAGGGAGCGCAGGAGGGGCGGCACAGTCCCGAATCACCACAGGGGAAGACGGGAGCGGCCCCATGAGAGAGACCCGAAGGCCCGACCCCAGCCGCCCGGTAAGAAAGTAGTAGGAGCTGCCTAGTCACCGGCCACCAGTAGCTCAGAGAACCTCTTCATGCCCCATAGGGGACAGGAAAAACACTGGTGTGTGCAGGAAGGGGAGGGGTTTTTAACCTCTTTGTGTTTCCTGTCCCCTATTAGGGCGGGGAGGCAACCTCCATTCTGCTGTCGTGGAAGGTGACTAGAGAAAAGTAGTTAAGAGTATTCAAATCATGAAAATCAGAAGGGTGCCCATACTTTGGCACCTGTCCAATTTTGAAATAATGCATATTTCACATTTTTGGTTAGTGCAATAAACCTCATTTCAATCCTGAAATATTACTGTGTCCATCAGTTATTACATATATCACACTGAAATAGCTGTTGCAAAAACCCAATTTAAACAAAAAAAAAAAAATTAGTAAGATTAAGAGGGGTGCCCAAACTTTTTCATATGACTGTCCCTCATCCTAGGTCCCAGTTCTGCATTGAAAAAAAGAAAAAAACACACTACTCACCTAATCACGGATCCTGCTGAGAAATTGGCGGAAGAATCACTGAGCTGTCATCTCCCTGCTGTACTGCAGATAAGAGATTAATCATATTGGCGTGCAGCGCATGCCATATGATTAACAGTAGTGGTAGCTCCGGGTGGGCGCCTGGGATCAGTTACTGGCGGGCCCCCTCTATGTTCAGCATGGGGGGCCCATGGGGACCTGGTGCCCCGACAGGCCAGACCGACCCTGGCTGTGACCATGTCACCATGGTAATGTGTGACGAATCTGGCATAATGCTGGAGCAGTTGCATCCGGTTTCACAAAAAAAAATGCATTTTCTGCCTTATCACTGTCAACAGAAAACAATGCAAGTGTGAAAGCATTCTTTAGATCTTTGATTTCAGTTAATAAAAAAATGCCAGCAAAAACAAAAGTGTTGTGTTTATATTTTTTCTTAGTATATATGTGGCTCAATAGACTTGTGTGACGAACTTAGTCAGGTCTTTGCAGCTTTCTGGTGCCCTCTTATCCTGCTGGCCAATCAGGGTATTGACAGAGGATAAGAAAAGGAGCACAGCTGCTCTAATTTATGTAGACTATTGCGGCACGTGATGTGACAGGATGAATATATATACCACCGCTTCCTGCTAGGAACATATATATGCCTCGATCCAGTCACCAATATCACATAAATACGAAAATTATGCTGCCACCACGACTTCTTATAGGTGAATGGGAAACCCATTTGGTAACATGAATTTATGAGGAGACGTGACAGTTCGCTCATAGGGCAAAAAGACCGAAGCTAAGCAAATTTTTATAGTTTACTCCGAAAAATTGGCAGTGTTTACAAAGGATACAAAAGATATTACAAAAAAGACAAATTAAAAATATGCATAAACAGTTATGAAATAAAAAGGGATAAGAATAAGATAAATGACTAAACCTGTGCCATGCAGCGACAATCGCTGATCTAGGGGTGGGAGGCACCCCATGAAATGGGTTATGATTCTGCCTCACAGCTATAGGCCGTGCTGTGTCCTTCGTCTGGGCTAGAATGTCTTACAAAAGATGGACATTCTTGTTTTGTGCTTTGGCCATAAAACCAGGAACTCTCACTCTGCTTACCTCACATATGGGCTGTTTTTTGAGAGGTTCACCCATCTTGAAAGTTATCAATAACTTCTTTTCTTCATATCTTTGGCTTGAAAGCTCACAGGTCAAAGATAATAGCAATATGTTTTCCCTTTTAATTTTATGTGTTTTTTGATACCAAACATGGGGTGTCTCTGGCTTGTGACTGGACAGGAATTCATTTCCTAGGTTTTGGATAGTTTCTCATACATGTAAGAGGGGCAGTGCGATCCCCAAAATGCCAGCACCCCAAAAATATGAGATATGTATTTGTGGCGTTAATGTGTATTAATAAATTGGATTTAGAGGGTTTTCTATGAAGACAAAGACATTTTTGGAGGGAAAGAATAAGCATTTAGCTCTGCAGTTTATGACCCTGCCAGGGTGTAAATACCTGAGTGGGGAGAAGTGAGGGAGAAGACAGTGTGTTTCTACAAACAAAGAGGGGCAGAAAGGGTGTCAGCTGGCTGTGCGGCTTGAAAAAATGGAATATGTTTTCTCATATTTTCCTGACAACTTGTTATTAGAGTAGTGTAATCAGATGCTTCCTAGTTCTGTGTAAACTACTTGGCTACAATCCAGAACCAGCGCCTGTGAAATCTGCAATACTTCAGAATTTATTGTTAAATTGATAGACATACGAAAATAAAAGAATTATTGTCACCAAACAATAATGTATTTTTTAAATGCAAAAAAAATATTTATCAAACATAGAAATGTGATAATCCAAATTGCACCAAATAAATTAGTTTCAAATCACTTCTTTTCCTTTAGACTGCCAATACAAAACAGCAGCAATCGTAAATCTGGGCTCACTTTTTGTTAATTCCCCAACATGAACAGATCTCTGCTGTTGCTGTCCATTGGGAACTTTTTGATTTTTCAACAATTAAATATTATGTCCCCAAAAAAATCAAGCACCTTAAGAATTTGTATTGAAAGAAATGCATGTAATATGTGTATATTAGTGTATTTCTGCTTTCTTTTGGCATTGGTCATCACTGTGGAGAGGATGGCCTGGCTATAAAAGGGTTACATTTTCCACCTCAACATGTAGAACAAAAGTAGAGTCATTAGGCTGAAGAGGTGAGTTGGTGATTAATCTTCCTTGTGTTCACAAGCCTGCTCTCTCAGTGGAGCTGCTGGCAGACTTCAGATTTTTGCAAGCCTCTGATCCTCCCCAAGAGTGCTGAATCCTGCTGATGCTGAGCTCCGACCTTTCAATCCCTGGTAAAATCCCACCAAGGGACTAATGAGTTGCTATAGTGCAGACATACTCTGACAGCACAGCTGAATGAGGCACAGTTTTTTTATGATACTTCTACTGGGACTTTTTGTCTTGTTTCATCAAATCAATAATGAACCGCTACCAGCTATGGAAACTGAAACTCCAGAAAAGCAGATGGCAGTACTTGTATTGAACATGCAACACACAAAGAATCATGTTCTTTCTTCTTCAGATTAGGTGTATTTGCATTGGTTTATAAGATTACTTTTGAATTTGTAGACATTCACGTGAACTGGATTACAGAACGATCTGTTAACCCCTTCATGATCTATTATGTATATCTACATCATTTGTCTTGTCCCCCATATTGATGCTGGCTCACACGCTGTGCTTGCATCTTTCCCTGCATATGTCTGCAGATTTGATCAGCCAAAATGTGCAGCTAAAAGCCCAGTTACACACACAGATAATTGTGCAGAGATTGTTGGCAGATCTCTAGTTGCTGTGAAATCATAGACACATTGTTCCATTTGTACATGGCCACAAAATGGAAGAATGTGTCCATGATTTCACTGCAACCAGAGATCTGCGAACAATCTCTGCACAATTATCTGTGTGTGTAACTGGGCCTTTACAGAGATCCACCTGTGCCTTGTTATTTACTGCTGTCAGTCTGACAGTGCAATTTAACATGTGCCAGTGGAGGTCACGCCATACTGTGCTCCCATCGATAACCATATGATGTGTTCGCGGGCGGCAATAGGTTATCATGACAGCCGGGGTCAGCTGATAACCCCTGTGTCTGTCGTAATGTACTTCCTGTGAATGGTGCCAGAGCGCCAGAGTTCACAGGAGATCATTTGTGATATACAGAAATGTGCTGATGCACGGGTACAGTACAAGGGGTCAGACAGTGGATGTTTTAAGTGCCCTAAGAGGACAAGTAAAAACAATAAAAAGTAAAAAAAAAAAGTTTTAAAATAAGAAAAAATACAAAAAATACACAAGTTCACATCACCCCCCTTTTACCCCATTCAAAAGAAAATGCCCAATCTATGAAAAAATATTAAATAAATTAATCAGGTTGGTTATTGGGGAAAAAAAAGTAAAAACACCAAAATTATGTTTTTTTGGTGGCATAAACATTAAGATAAAAGGTCACCTTGCATTCTTATTGCCACATAATGACTAGACGTGTCCGGACTTGCTCAATTTATTTTGATTGAGCTAGGCAGCGGATATATTGTCAGCATGTGACTATGTGGAGCCCACTGGGACGTGGTACTCGGTGCCGGACCGGGGTACTGCTGGGGGATGTCACGGCGGTCCTGGTCCGGACCGTGTCCCGGGTTCACACAAGTAAATGGGTGTATTTACAAGGGATTAGGTTTGTCGTGACGCCACCCATGGGTTGTGGTCAGGGTGACCACCGCTGCTGCAGAACCTCCAGGGATGATGTTTTGGCAGCTTTAGATGGAACGGCTCTCCGCAGGTAGAGCCTGGTTCCCTGGGGCAGTGGTAGTTAAAGTCTGTGATGGTGGTTACAGATGTTGCAAGAGAGTAGGGGTAGCAGTAGAGATGATGAGAGTAGAGGCAATGGCAGTTTATGAGGGAGAGTGGGGCTTCAGCACAAGGATCTCACACACACACGTTTGTTGTCGTTTTCCAGGTCTTTACTGGCAGATGGTATAACAAAGTATTGTCCACGGAGTCTGTACCAGGGCCGGGTTGCTCCCACCCTGACCGGGTCCTTGGCTTCCCACTTCTGCGCTTTGTGTGTGGCCCTGCTGCCGTTTTTAGCTGAACTGCTGGCCCTGTCTCCCCTCACGGGTACCAATCTGCTAGGCAACTTGAGTCCTCTGTGTCACTGACCCCTCCGTGTGGTTTTGCTATGGTACAGTGAAGATGGTGGGCCTTCACTATTCCAGTATTCACTGTCCTGTCTGTCTCAGGCACAGCCTCGGATCCGGTGTCCGTCCTAAGCGCCTCTCTGGGGTTAAGTTTTAGGGTAACTCCTTATCCCGGGTATGTTCCTCTGTTCCTCTGACTCCTTTCCTCAGACCTCTCAGGACCTCCACTTTCACTTGACTCTCCTCCTGCTCTCAACTCAGACTCAACTCAACTAAACTCCAGACTAAACTAAACTGACTAACTGTCACTCCTGCTCTCAGGTAAACAGCATTAGCTCCTCCCACTCTTGCAGGTGCCAGCTAAGCTACTCCCACTTTCTAGTGTAGCTTTGTGTGGGGAGTAAACCTGTGTTTGGTTTCTGTGGCACATTAACCCTTGGGGTGCCACATTCCCCCTTAGTTAAAGACAGTACTCCGGGACTGTGGAACAACAAAGAAATAAACAATTAATACAATCAATATTTACAGAGATTTAAAAGTAAAAAGTACAAAAATCACTAAAGTTCAAAAACAGTCCAAGAATTCAAAAAGCAGTCCTTCCGGGGGTTTAGTCTATTGCCTCCGGGCTGATGAATATATACAAGAATGTTTATACCACAACCAGTCCGTGGTAGTATGGTCCATAAAAATAAAATAAAAGGAAAAAGCTCGAAAAACATGCAAAAATTTCATACAGGATAGTCTCTGTAGGTACTGGGCTTTTTTTTTTAACGTTGCATTAACTATGTACATTTGTCCACGGGTGTATCTGCTTAGGAGGCCTGGATTCTCTACACCACCCCCAGGCACTTTCTTTCCCTAACTTAATGTACATGGGGGTTAATCCAGTTCCTCCACCCTCTTGGACACTATCTATCGGGTTTAATTTATATTTACACAAACATATTTACATTTTACAGTTAATTTGACCTTTTAATCCCTGTACCTAGCTGGTAACTGACCTCTGGTACTACGCTCTGATCTGCGTAAAATGGGTATACTGCTTGCATGTAGCCTATTGGTGCTGGTGGGCATGTACCTACTTGTAGTGTTTGGTACTATAGTAGATGAAGATCTGACTGTAGGACTGGCAAGCTCACTGGGACCAGGAATTGATTCTTCCTCTACGGGTTCTACTTCCAGTTCTTCAGGTCTTGGGACTTCTTCGGGTAATACGGGTTCTGGTGTTGATTCAACCATTGGAGGGAAAGCAATCATTGGGACTACAACTGCTCCGTAATAATTTGGCCATGTTTTGGGGAAATCTCCTAGCACCGTATGAAACATTTCATCTTCTTTCTCTTTGACAGGTTGGACCTGTACGGGTTCTGTTACTTCTGATGTCTTCAGGGTTTCAGGACACAGTTTGAGATGGTCTCTGGACACAACTACTGAAGTTCTCCCTTCATCTTTGCTTATTAGACACATTTTAGCATTGTCTAAATTGGATGGTAAGACTGTGTATGGGATGGTTTCCCACTGATTATCCAATTTGTTAGTACGTCTCTTTCTTTTGAGAACTTGCTCACCGGGTTGTAATGGAGTTGCTTGAGCACTTTGGTTATAGGTTCTCTCTTGTTTTGCTCTAGCTTGCTGAAGATTTTTCTCTACGCACTCTTGTACTAGGCAATACTGATGCTGACGTAGGGTATCCCAATTAGATTCTTCAACTTCTGCGTCTGGTTTCACGATTCCCATATCTAAGTCAATTGGTAGCTTACCGGGTCTTGCACGCATAAGATAAGCTGGGTGCAGTTTGTAGAGCTCACTGGAACATAATTGTATAAGTCTACCAAATCAGGTAATTTATCTGGCCGTTGATTTTTCTCAGATTCTGGTAACGTTTTCAATAGGTCTATTACAATATGGTTCATCTTCTCGCATAAGCCATTTGTATGGGGATGGTACGCTGTTGTGCGGATCTTCTTACAGCCGTGCATATTGCAGAATTCTTGGAAAATCTCTGATTTAAAGGCTGGACTTGATCTGCAAGGACTTGTTCCGGGTAACCATGCGGTCTACAGAAATAGGTCTGAAATGCTCTTGCTGCCGTCTTCGCTGTCAGGTCCTTGACGGGTACCACCACTAAGAAACGTGAGTAATGGTCCATGATGGTTAAGGCATAGACATAGCCTGACCGGCTTGGTGACAACTTGACGTGGTCTAATGCAACTAACTCTAGTGGTTGCTTGGTTACTATGGACTGGAGTGGAGCCCTCTGCTGATCTCTTCTAAGAAGGTTGCATGGGCCACATTTTCTACACCAATCTTCAATTGATTTTCTCATGCCAACCCAATAGAATCTCTCTCTTAGGAGCACTTCCAACTTCTTCCATCCGAAATGACCTGCACCGTCGTGGTAGGCTTCTAAGTAGTGATGAGCGAGTACTAAAATGCTCGGGAGCTCGAAGCTCGGGCCGAGCATCCCGAGATACTCGTGTACTCGGCCCGAGTAACGAGCCCAATGTTATCCTATGGGAGACACGAGTATTTTTATGAAATGACTGCCGGCAGCATGGAAAAACCCTAAAAATGTCACAAAAGTCTCAGAAGAGTGCTGAAATGACATGGCAACACCATGGGGAAGACCCCTGGAAGCATTTCTCACTCAAAAGTCACAGCTGTGAACAATGTTGTCCGAGTTTCACGCCAATTTTACGGAGTCTCCAGAAAACCTTCCAAAATGACACCAAAATGAATATTTAGGGTGGAAATGTTACGGGCACATACCCAATAGTGAGATACAGCTGGTGTATGTCACTTTTTGTGATTACATGAAAGATTTTACGTGAAAACATTGTGCGACACTCTGATGACCCTGACAAGAGACGTACATGAAGCCCTGTCTAGAAATAAAGTGCCCATTTTGAGGAACTGGGTCTATTGTAGTATCTTCCTTTGCAAGGGCAGTCCAAAATTGGGAGGTTCACCAATGCCCCTGGATACAGACATGCAGGATGGCCTGTAAACAAGAACTGGGTGTATTGTAGTATAGCCCTTTGGCCAGGGCATCCAAAAATTGGGAGGCTCCACATTGTCCCTGGATAGAGACGTGCAGGAGGGCCTGTAAAGAAGAACTGGGTGTATTGTAGTATAGGCCTTTGGCCAGGGCAGGCAAAAATTGGGAGGTTCAACAATGAGCCATGCATACAGACATGTAGTAGGGCCTGTAACCCTCAAGTGGGTGTATTGTAGTATAGCCCTTTGGTCAGGGCAGCCACAAATTGGGAGGTTCAACAATGACCCATGCATACAGACATGTAGTAGGGCCTGTAACCCTCAAGTGGGTGTATTGTAGTATAGCCCTTTGGTCAGGGCAGCCACAAATTGGGAGGTTCAACAATGACCCATGCATACAGACATGTAGTAGGGCCTGTAACCCTCAAGTGGGTGTATTGTAGTATAGCCCTTTGGTCAGGGCAGCCAAAAATTGGGAGGCTCCTCTTTTGTCCCTGGATAGAGACGTGCAGGAGGGCCTGTAACCCTCAAGTGGGTGTATTGTAGTATAGCCCTTTGGCCAGGGCAGCCAAAAATTGGGAGGTTCAACAATGACCCACGCATACAGACATGTAGTAGGGCCTGTAACCCTCAAGTGGGTGTATTGTAGTATAGGCCTTTGGCCAGGGCAACCACAAATTGGGAGGTTCAACAATGACCCATGCATACAGACATGTAGTAGGGCCTGTAACCCTCAAGTGGGTGTATTGTAGTATAGCCCTTTGGTCAGGGCAGCCAAAAATTGGGAGGCTCCTCTTTGTCCCTGGATAGAGACGTGCAGGAAGGCCTGTAACCCTCAAGTGCGTGTATTGTAGTATAGCCCTTTGGCCAGGGCAGCCAAAAATTGGGAGGTTCAACAATGACCCACGCATACAGACATGTAGTAGGGCCTGTAACCCTCAAGTGGGTGTATTGTAGTATAGGCCTTTGGCCAGGGCAACCAAAAATTGGGAGGCTCCTCATTGTCCCTGGATAGAGACGTGCAGGAGGGCCTGTAACCCTCAAGTGGGTGTATTGTAGTATAGCCCTTTGGCCAGGGCAGGCAAAAATTGGGAGGTTCAACAATGAGCCATGCATACAGACATGTAGTAGGGCCTGTAACCCTCAAGTGGGTGTATTGTACTATAGCCCTTTGGTCAGGGCAGCCACAAATTGGGAGGTTCAACAATGACCCATGCATACAGACATGTTGTAGGGCCTGTAACCCTCAAGTGGGTGTATTGTAGTATAGCCCTTTGGTCAGGGCAGCCACAAATTGGGAGGTTCAACAATGACCCATGCATACAGACATGTAGTAGGGCCTGTAACCCTCAAGTGGGTGTATTGTAGTATAGCCCTTTGGTCAGGGCAGCCAAAAATTGGAAGGCTCCACATTGTCCCTGGATAGAGACGTGCAGGAGGGCCTCAAAACATTTTTCCCATTGAAAAGGAGCAGGTATCCTGTCGTTGTAATGCCCATTCAAAAAGAATGGGCGTAAAAATTTACCACTGGGGGTATACCTGAAACAACAGCCTAAGTATTGTAACGCAAAAAGGGGGGAGGAGGTGGGAGCGCATGTGAAGAAAGTTTTTGAAGTGGATTTAGGCCCAGGGCTGTGTAGCCACTCACCAGAGATGGTTGTGCAACCCTGCACAACTGCGGTCTTAGCATCACCTGATGAAGGCAGCGCTCTGCTGCAGAAACGCGTAGTGGCCTGTAAGAGGTTAATAAAGAAACCTTTTCTAAAATAACCCTAGTGCCATTTATCTCTAGCCCTAGCGCTCCACAGACCAGGGATTTTTTTACTCTAAGTATTGTAACGGTCATCATGGTGGCACATGAGGAGAAGGAGGAGCAGTCCAGCGATTATCCAAGGAAGAGGAAGACGACGTGGTGGATGATCCAGTAGCTGACCCAACCTGGCAGGAGGATATGCATAGCGAGGACAGCAGTGCACAGGGGGAGGGAGGCGTAGCATCCCAACAGGCAGTACGAAGCAGGGTTGGGTCCGCAGGCAGAAGGCAGGGAACCGTTCACCGGAACAACAACACGACACAAGGTGCCTGTGCAAATGTTAGGTCTTCCCGAGTCTGGCAGTATTTTAAGTTGGCTCCAGATGACTCTAAAAAGGCCATTTGCAACACCTGCCATGCCAGCATCAACAGGGGTACGAAAACTAGCAGCCTGACCACCACCAGCATGATCAGGCACATGTCAGCCAAGCACCCGACTGTCATATATGATACAGTCTATATAGAGTCTAATGCATGGGTATAATGAGACACATGAGACATACGCTTCTTAAGCAGCTCTTGTATTGCTTCATACAACTTAGTGCATCAACAGGATAACGTAAATGTAAGTTGCAGAGTGCAAGGCAAACAACCAAGGACATCAGAGCATTAAAGCATAGTACAAGTCTCAAGGAAAGCATTCAGAGTATATTAGTTCCCTGTCAGATGTTGCTGGCAAACAGGAGGATTCTGTGTCCATAAATGATTCCAGGCAGAGTGAATCCAGGCTTCAGAGAGCAAGTCACAGACAGATTGCAGACCTGATTCAGGAGCACAGGTAAATCATCTGAAACTGATTAAAAGGGCAATTGGCAAGAAACAGGGCAGGGTCATCAAAGCTGAGGACTCCATATTGTTTGAGGGCAAAAGTCAATGCACAGGACAGGAAACAAGATGGCCGACAAAATACACTAAATGCAAACATAACAACAGATATAGCAAAAAAGCCTGAAAACCTTATAGCGACTTTGTGGGAAGTACAACAGAGTCGAGGAGCGGTGCTTGCTGATGTCACTGCTACGTCTTCGCGTGTTGTGCGTGCGAGCCAATCCCTGTACATGCTGGCCGCAAATAAGCCTCCGGCCCTGCACCTGAAGTTGCCCACGCACAAATAACACCACCATCAAGCACGTCCTTGTCCCAGCGCAGCGTTCAATTATCCATTCAGCAAACCTTTGAACGCAGGCGCAAATACGCTGCCAACACATGCCACAGTCCTGAATTCTCACATTTCGCGACTCTTAGCGCTAGAAATGTTGCCTTTACGGCTGGTGGAGACGGAAGCATTCCGCGACCTGATGGCGGCTGCTGTCCCACGTTATTCGGTCCCCAGCCGACAATATTTCTCCAGATGTGCCGTCCACGCATTGCATAACCACGTGTCCAACAGCATCACACGTGCCCTGAACAACGCTGTTTCAGCCAAAGTCCACGTAACCACAGACACGTGGACAAGTGCTTGTGGGCAAGGCCGCTACATCTCCTTGACAAAACACTGGGTTAATATTGTGGAGGCTGGGACCCAGTCTGAGCGAGGGACAGAACACAGTCCTTCCCACACCAAGGATAGCAGGCCCTACCTCTGTCAGGGTTTCTCCGACACTCTACAGCTCCGGAATGTCATGCTCTTCAGCCTCCTCCTCCTCCTCCTGCGCATCCTCATCCACTGTACCCTCCACACCAGTCCCAAGCTGGAAGCACTGCAGCACTGCCTCTGCGAAGCGGCAACAGGCTGTGCCGAAGCTAGTCTGCATAGGTGACAAACCCCACAATGCAGAAGAGGTGTGGACAGCTCTGAAACAGCAGGCAGATCACTGCCTCACACCTCTGAACCTAAAGCCAGGAAAGGTTGTGTGTGACAATGGCCGGAACCTGGTGGCAGCTTTGAGGCGAGGCCAGCTGACGCATGTTCCATGCGTGGGACATGTGCTCAACCTGGTGGTTCAGAGGTTTCTAAAGTCATACCCAGAGCTGTCTGAACTGCTGGTAAAAGTTCGCCGTCTGTCTGCACATTTTCGCAAGTCACCTGCTGCTTCAGCCGGCCTTGCCGGCTTTCAGCGCCGTTTGCGTCTTCCGGCCCACAGACTGGTGTGTGATGTCCCCACGCGTTGGAATTCAACTCTGCACATGTTGGTCAGGATATGTGAGCAGAAGAGGGCAGTTGTTGACTACCTGCATCACCTAAGCCGTCGGGAAATGGGTCAAACTCCAGACATAACACCTGAGGAGTGGAGATGGATGTCCGACCTATGTACCGTCCTCCAAAACTTTGAGGACTCCACCAAGATGGTGAGCGGCGATGACGCCATTATTAGCATCACCATACCACTACTCTGCCTTCTAAAACGGGCTCTGCTGAAAAACAAAGAGGATGCATTGCAGGCCGAGCGCGATGACTTGGAGCAAGAAACAGTAGTGGGTGTGGGTGAAAACACACAGCCCAGCCTCATCTCATCACAACGTGCAGTGGAGGACTATGACGAGGAGGAGGAGGATGAAGACATGGAGCAACTCTCTGGCCAAATTGAGGATATGACATGCACACCAGTCATACCCTCGATTCAGCGTGGCTGGCCAGAGGACAGGGGAGATGAGGAGGAGGACAGCATGTTCAGTCATCGTGTTGGTCTGGATACAGAAGTGATGGCTGTTAAGAGTCTGGCGCACATGGCTGACTTTATGTTAAGCTGCCTGGCTCGTGACCCTCGCGTTCAGAACATCTTGGCCGACAATCAGTACTGGTTGGCAACACTCTTAGACCCACGCTACAAGGAGAACTTTATGTCTCTCATTCCTGAGTAGGAGATGTCAGCCAAAATGCAGCAGTTCCAGAAGGCCATAGTCAAGGAAGTAGGCAAAGCATTCCCCTCACAAAACGCTAGCGGCATAGGTCAGGAATCAGTGGAGAACCAAGGCGTACGGCCGAGAGGGGCACAAGTCCAATCCGCCAGAGGTAGTGGAACAGTCTTTACGATGTGGGACAGTTTTCTCAGCCACTCACGTACCACAGCCCCTTAGGTGCGGGGTAGTGCCACAAGAAATGCTAAGTTTGGCCAGATGCTGAAGGAGTACCTTGCAGATCGAACAACTGTACTGCGAGATTCCTCTGTGCCTTACAATTATTGGGTCTCCAAGCTGGACCCGTGGCATGAATTGGCTCTCTACGCCTTGGAAGTCCTGGCCTGCCCTGCCGCTAGTGTTTTGTCCGAGCGTATTTTCAGTGCCGCAGGTGGAATCATTACTGATAAACGCACCCGCCTGTCAACTGAAAATGATCAAGATGAACAAGGGTTGGATTGGGCCAGACTTCACCACACCACCAACAAATGACAAATGAATTTAAATTTTGTTATGGGAATTTGCCATGTACCTCCACTCACCCATGGGTACACACTTCTGGACTTCCGAGTGTCCAAGTGTGGGATCAGTAATGTCCGTGGACGTGTACTCGGCCTGGTGGTAGGAAGGGCAATCAGGTTGGGAAATGTGCAGTGCAGTATCACGGCTACTGACGCTTGACTGTGTGGAAGACAGGGTGTTGGTGGAGGTGCCAATCTGACTTGAAGCATTATCCGCAATCCAAGTAACAACCTGTTGACACAGGTGTTGGTTCAAGAGCGGTGTACTGGAGCGGGCCCCAAGAATTTGGGACAGGAAGTGTGAGCGAGTAGATGTGCCCCTTTGTTGTTGCGAAATTAGTGCTTGCACACGACCTCGGCCTCTGCCTGCACCACCATCACGTTCACTTCATTGTTCCTTGCCAACGCCCTTGCGCATTTTGCTTATATACAGCGACAACAGTCTGGTGACTGTAATGGTGACAGGAGATTAGGATTTTAGTCCCTAACCTGTATCAAGGTAGTAATTACACCAGTCTGGTGACTGTAATGGTTTCAGGAGAGGATTTTAGTCCCTAACCTGTATCAAGGTATGATGTACACCAGTCTGGTGACTGTTCAGATTGCAAGAGATTAGGATTTTAGTTCCCTAACCTGTATCAAGGTATGATGTACACAAGTCTGGTGACTGTTGAGATCACAAGAGATTAGGATTTTAGTTCCCTAAACTGTATCAAGGTATGACGTACAACAGTCTGGTGACTGTAATGGTGTCAGGAGAGGATTTTAGTCCCTAACCTGTATTAAGGTAGTACGTACACCTGTCTGGTGACTTTAATGGTTTCAGGAGAGGATTTTAGTCCCTAACCTGTATCAATTTATGACGTACACCAGTCTGGTGACTGTAATGGTTTCAGGAGAGGATTTTAGTCCCTAACCTGTATCAAGGTATGATGTACACCAGTCTGGTGACTGTTCAGATTACAAGAGATTAGGATTTTAGTTCCCTAACCTGTATCAAGGTATGACGTACACAAGTCTGGTGACTGTTGAGATCACAAGAGATTAGGATTTTAGTTCCCTAAACTGTATCAAGGTATGACGTACAACAGTCTGGTGACTGTAATGGTGTCAGGAGAGGATTTTAGTCCCTAACCTGTATTAAGGTAGTACGTACACCAGTCTGGTGACTGTAATGGTTCCAGGAGAGGATTTTAGTCCCTAACCTGTATCAAGGTATGACGTACACCAGTCTGGTGACTGTTGAGATCACAAGAGATTAGGATTTTAGTTCCCTAACCTGTATTAAGGTAGTACGTACACTTGTCTGGTGACTGTAATGGTTTCAGGAGAGGATTTTAGTCCCTAACCTGTATTAAGGTAGTACGTACACCTGTCTGGTGACTTTAATGGTTTCAGGAGAGGATTTTAGTCCCTAACCTGTATCAATTTATGACGTACACCAGTCTGGTGACTGTAATGGTTTCAGGAGAGGATTTTAGTCCCTAACCTGTATCAAGGTATGATGTACACCAGTCTGGTGACTGTTCAGATTACAAGAGATTAGGATTTTAGTTCCCTAACCTGTATCAAGGTATGACGTACACAAGTCTGGTGACTGTTGAGTTCACAAGAGATTAGGATTTTAGTTCCCTAAACTGTATCAAGGTATGACGTACAACAGTCTGGTGACTGTAATGGTCTCAGGAGAGGATTTTAGTCCCTAACCTGTATCAAGGTATGATGTACAACAGTCTGGTGACTGTAATGGTTTCAGGAGAGGATTGTAGTCCCTAACCTGTATTAAGTTAGTACGTACACCAGTCTGGTGACTGTTCAGATCACAAGAGATTAGGATTTTAGTTCCCTAACCTGTATCAAGGTATGACGTACACCAGTCTGGTGACTGTTGAGATCACAAGAGATTAGGATTTTAGTTCCCTAACCTGTATCAAGGTATGACGTACAACAGTCTGGTGACTGTAATGGTGTCAGGAGAGTTTTTTAGTACCTAACCTGTATTAAGGTAGTACGTACACCAGTCTGGTGACTGTAATGGTTCCAGGAGAGGATTTTAGTCCCTAACCTGTATCAAGGTATGACGTACACCAGTCTGGTGACTGTTGAGATCACAAGAGATTAGGATTTTAGTTCCCCAACCTGTATTAAGGTAGTATGTACACCTGTCTGGTGACTGTAATGGTTTCAGGAGAGGATTTTAGTCCCTAACCTGTATTAAGGTAGTACGTACACCTGTCTGGTGACTTTAATGGTTTCAGAGAGGATTTTAGTCCCTAACCTGTATCAAGGTATGACGTACACCAGTGTGGTGACTGTTGAGATCACAAGAGATTAGGATTTTAGTTCCCTAACCTGTATCAAGGTATGACGTACACCAGTGTGGTGACTCTTCAGATCACAAGAGATTAGGATTTTAGTTCCCTAACCTGTATCAAGGTATGACGTACACCAGTCTGGTGACTGTTCAGATCACAAGAGATTAGGATTTTAGTTCCCTAACCGTATCAAGGTATGACGTACAACAGTCTGGTGACTGTAATGGTTTCAGGAGAGGATTTTAGTCCCTAACCTGTATCAAGGTATGACGTACACCAGTGTGGTGACTGTTGAGATCACAAGAGGTTAGGATTTTAGTTCCCTAACCTGTATCAAGGTATGACGTACACCAGTGTGGTGACTTTTGAGATCACAAGAGGTTAGGATTTTAGTTCCCTAACCTGTATCAAGGTATGACGTACACCAGTGTGGTGACTGTTGAGATCACAAGAGATTAGGATTTTAGTTCCCTAACCTGTATCAAGGTATGACGTACAACAGTCTAGTGACTGTTGAGATCACAAGAGGTTAGGATTTTAGTCCCTAACCTGTATTAAGGTAGTACTACACCTGTCTGGTGACTGTAATGGTGTCAGGAGAGGATTTTAGTCCCTAACCTGTATTAAGGTAGTACGTACACCTGTCTGGTGACTGTAATGGTGTCAGGAGAGGATTTTAGTCCCTAACCTGTATTAAGGTGGTACGTACACCTGTCTGGTGACTTTAATGTCTCAGGAGAGGATTTTAGTCCCTAACCTGTATTAAGGTAGTACGTACACCTGTCTGGTGACTTTAATGGTTTCAGGAGAGGATTTTAGTCCCTATCCTGTATTAAGGTACTACGTACACCTGTCTGGTGACTGTAATGGTTTCAGGAGAGGATTTTAGTCCCTAACCTGTATTAAGGTAGTACGTACACCTGTCTGGTGACTGTAATGGTGTCAGGAGAGGACTTTAGTCCCTAACCTGTATTAAGGTAGTACGTACACCTGTCTGATGACTTTAATGGTTTCAGGAGAGGATTTTAGTCCCTAACCTGTATTAAGGTAGTACGTACACCTGTCTGGTGACTGTAATGGTGTCAGGAGAGGATTTTAGTCCCTAACCTGTATTAAGGTAGTATGTACACCTGTCTGGTGACTTTAATGGTGTCAGGAGAGGATTTTAGTCCCTAACCTGTATTAAGGTAGTACGTACACCTGTCTGGTGACTGTAATGGTTTCAGGAGAGGATTTTAGTCCCTAACCTGTAATAAGGTAGTACGTACACCTGTCTGGTGACTTTAATGGTTTCAGGAGAGGATTTTAGTCCCTAACCTGTATCAAGGTATGACGTACACCCAGTGTGGTGACTGTTGAGATCACAAGAGATTAGGATTTTAGTTCCCTAACCTGTATCAAGGTATGACGTACACCAGTGTGGTGACTGTTCAGATCACAAGAGATTAGGATTTTAGTTCCCTAAGCTGTATCAAGGTATGACGTACACCAGTCTGGTGACTGTTCAGATCACAAGAGATTAGGATTTTAGTTCCCTAACCTGTATCAAGGTATGACGTACAACAGTCTGGTGACTGTAATGGTTTCAGGAGAGGATTTTAGTCCCTAACCTGTATCAAGGTATGACGTACAACAGTCTGGTGACTGTAATGGTTTCAGGAGAGGATTTTAGTCCCTAACCTGTATTAAGGTAGTACGTACACCAGTCTGGTGACTGTTCAGATCACAAGAGATTAGGATTTTAGTTCCCTAACCTGTATCAAGGTATGACGTATCACCAGTCTGGTGACTGTTGAGATCACAAGAGATTAGGATTTTAGTTCCCTAACCTGTATCAAGGTATGACGTACAACAGTCTGGTGACTGTAATGGTTTCAGGAGAGGATTTTAGTCCCTAACCTGTATCAAGGTATGACGTACACCAGTGTGGTGACTGTTGAGATCACAAGAGGTTAGGATTTTAGTTCCCTAACCTGTATCAAGGTATGACGTACACCAGTGTGGTGACTGTTGAGATCACAAGAGGTTAGGATTTTAGTTCCCTAACCTGTATCAAGGTATGACATACACCAGTGTGGTGACTGTTGAGATCACAAGAGATTAGGATTTTAGTTCCCTAACCTGTATCAAGGTATGACGTACAACAGTCTAGTGACTGTTGAGATCACAAGAGGTTAGGATTTTAGTCCCTAACCTGTATTAAGGTAGTACGTACACCTGTCTGGTGACTGTAATGGTGTCAGGAGAGGATTTTAGTCCCTAACCTGTATTAAGGTAGTACGTACACCTGTCTGGTGACTGTAATGGTGTCAGGAGAGGATTTTAGTCCCTAACCTGTATTAAGGTGGTACGTACACCTGTCTGGTGACTTTCATGGTGTCAGGAGAGGATTTTAGTCCCTAACCTGTATTAAGGTAGTACGTACACCTGTCTGGTGACTTTAATGGTTTCAGGAGAGGATTTTAGTCCCTAACCTGTATTAAGGTACTACGTACACCTGTCAGGTGACTGTAATGGTTTCAGGAGAGGATTTTAGTCCCTAACCTGTATTAAGGTAGTACGTACACCTGTCTGGTGACTGTAATGGTGTCAGGAGAGGACTTTAGTCCCTAACCTGTATTAAGGTAGTACGTACACCTGTCTGATGACTTTAAATGGTTTCAGGAGAGGATTTTAGTCCCTAACCTGTATTAAGGTAGTACGTACACCTGTCTGGTGACTGTAATGGTGTCAGGAGAGGATTTTAGTCCCTAACCTGTATTAAGGTAGTATGTACACCTGTCTGGTGACTTTAATGGTGTCAGGAGAGGATTTTAGTCCCTAACCTGTATTAAGGTAGTACGTACACCTGTCTGGTGACTGTAATGGTTTCAGGAGAGGATTTTAGTCCCTAACCTGTATTAAGGTAGTACGTACACCTGTCTGGTGACTTTAATGGTTTCAGGAGAGGATTTTAGTCCCTAACCTGTATCAAGGTATGACGTACACCAGTGTGGTGACTGTTGAGATCACAAGAGATTAGGATTTTAGTTCCCTAACCTGTATCAAGGTATGACGTACACCAGTGTGGTGACTGTTCAGATCACAAGAGATTAGGATTTTAGTTCCCTAAGCTGTATCAAGGTATGACGTACACCAGTCTGGTGACTGTTCAGATCACAAGAGATTAGGATTTTAGTTCCCTAACCTGTATCAAGGTATGACGTACAACAGTCTGGTGACTGTAATGGTTTCAGGAGAGGATTTTAGTCCCTAACCTGTATCAAGGTATGACGTACAACAGTCTGGTGACTGTAATGGTTTCAGGAGAGGATTTTAGTCCCTAACCTGTATTAAGGTAGTACGTACACCAGTCTGGTGACTGTTCAATCACAAGAGATTAGGATTTTAGTTCCCTAACCTGTATCAAGGTATGACGTACACCAGTGTGGTGACTGTTGAGATCACAAGAGGTTAGGATTTTAGTTCCCTAACCTGTATCAAGGTATGACGTACACCAGTCTGGTGACTGTTGAGATCACAAGAGATTAGGATTTTAGTTCCCTAACCTGTATCAAGGTATGACGTACAACAGTCTGGTGACTGTTGAGATCACAAGAGGTTAGGATTTTAGTCCCTAACCTGTATTAAGGTAGTACGTACACCTGTCTGGTGACTGTAATGGTGTCAGGAGAGGATTTTAGTCCCTAACCTGTATTAAGGTAGTACGTACACCTGTCTGGTGACTGTAATGGTGTCAGGAGAGGATTTTAGTCCCTAACCTGTATTAAGGTAGTGCGTACACCTGTCTGGTGACTTTAATGGTGTCAGGAGAGGATTTTAGTCCCTAACCTGTATTAAGGTAGTACGTACACCTGTCTGGTGACTTTAATGGTTTCAGGAGAGGATTTTAGATCCCTAACCTGTATTAAGGTAGTACGTACACCTGTCTGGTGACTGTAATGGTTTCAGGAGAGGATTTTAGTCCCTAACCTGTATTAAGGTAGTACGTACACTCTGTCTGGTGACTGTAATGGTGTCAGGAGAGGATTTTAGTCCCTAACCTGTATTAAGGTAGTACGTACACCTGTCTGGTGACTTTAATGGTGTCAGGAGAGGATTTTAGTCCCTAACCTGTATAAGGTAGTACGTACACCTGTCTGGTGACTGTAATGGTTCAGGAGAGGATTTTAGTCCCTAACCTGTATTAAGGTAGTACGTACACCTGTCTGGTGACTGTAATGGTGTCAGGAGAGGATTTTAGTCCCTAACCTGTATTAAGGTAGTACGTACACCTGTCTGGTGACTTTAATGGTGTCAGGAGAGGATTTTAGTCCCTAACCTGTATTAAAGGTAGTACGTACACCTGTCTGGTGACTTTAATGGTGTCAGGAGAGGATTTTAGTCCCTAACCTGTATTAAGGTAGTACGTACACCTGTCTGGTGACTTTAATGGTTTCAGGAGAGGATTTTAGTCCCTAACCTGTATTAAGGTAGTACGTACACCTGTCTGGTGACTTAATGGTGTCAGGAGAGGATTTTAGTCCCTAACCTGTATTAAGGTAGTACGTACACCTGTCTGGTGACTTTAATGGTTTCAGGAGAGGATTTTAGTCCCTAACCTGTATTAAGGTAGTACGTACACCTGTCTGGTGACTGTAATGGTGTTCAGGAGAGGATTTTAGTCCCTAACCTGTATTAAGGTAGTACGTACACCTGTCTGGTGACTTTAATGGTGTCAGGAGAGGATTTTAGTCCCTAACCTGTATTAAGGTAGTACGTACACCTGTCTGGTGACTTGTAATGGTTTCAGGAGAGGATTTTAGTCCCTAACCTGTATTAAGGTAGTACGTACACCTGTCTGGTGACTGTAATGGTGTCAGGAGAGGATTTTAGTCCCTAACCTGTATTAAGGTAGTACGTACACCTGTCTGGTGACTTTAATGGTGTCAGGAGAGGATTTTAGTCCCTAACCTGTATTAAGGTAGTACGTACACCTGTCTGGTGACTTTAATGGTTTCAGGAGAGGATTTTAGTCCCTAACCTGTATTAAGGTAGTACGTACACCTGTCTGGTGACTTTAATGGTTTCAGGAGAGGATTTTAGTCCCTAACCTGTATAAGGTATGTACGTACACCTGTTGGTGACTGTATGGTTTCAGGAGAGATTTTAGTCCCTAACCTGTATTAAGGTATACGTACACCTGTCTGGTGACTGTAATGGTTCAGGAGAGGATTTTAGTCCTAACCTGATTAAGGTAGTACGTACACCTGTCTGGTGACTTAATGGTTCAGATGAGGATTTTAGTCCCTAACCTGTATTAAGGTAGTACGTACACCTGTCTGGTGACTGTTAATGGTTAGAGAGATTTAGTCCCTAACCTGTATTAAGGTAGTACGTATACCGTCTGGTGACTTTAATGGTGTCAGGAGAGGATTTTAGTCCCTAACCTGTATTAAGGTATACGTACACTGTCTGGTGACTTTTAATGGTTCAGGAGAGGATTTTAGTCCCTAACCTGTATTAAGGTAGTACGTACACCTGTCTGGTGACTGTAATGGTTCAGGAGAGGATTTTAGTCCCTAACCTGTATTAAGGTAGTACGTACACCTGTCTGGTGACTGTAATGGTTCAGGAGAGGATTTTAGTCCCTAACCTGTATTAAGGTAGTACGTACACCTGTCTGGTGACTGTATGGTTCAGGAAGGATTTTAGTCCCTAACCTGTATTAAGGTAGTACGTACACCTGTCTGGTGACTGTAATGGTTCAGGAGAGGATTTTAGTCCCTAACCTGTATTAAGGTAGTACGTACACCTGTCTGGTGACTGTAATGGTGTCAGGAGAGGATTTTAGTCCCTAACCTGTATTAAGGTAGTACGTACACCTGTCTGGTGACTGTAATGGTGTCAGGAGAGGATTTTAGTCCCTAACCTGTATTAAGGTAGTACGTACACCTGTCTGGTGACTGTAATGGTGTCAGGAGAGGATTTTAGTCCCTAACCTGTATTAAGGTAGTACGTACACCTGTCTGGTGACTGTAATGGTGTCAGGAGATGATTTTAGTCCCTAACCTGTATTAAGGTAGTACGTACACCTGTCTGGTGACTTTAATGGTTTCAGGAGAGGATTTTAGTCCCTAACCTGTAGTAAGGTAGTACGTACACCTGTCTGGTGACTGTAATGGTTTCAGGAGAGGATTTTAGTCCCTAACCTGTATTAAGGTAGTACGTACACCTGTCTGGTGACTGTTAATGGTGTCAGGAGAGGATTTTAGTCCCTAACCTGTATTAAGGTAGTACGTACACCTGTCTGGTGACTTTAATGGTTTCAGGAGAGGATTTTAGTCCCTAACCTGTATTAAGGTAGTACGTACACCTGTCTGGTGACTTTAATGGTTTCAGGAGAGGATTTTAGTCCCTAACCTGTATTAAGGTAGTACGTACACCTGTCTGGTGACTTTAATGGTTTCAGGAGAGGATTTTAATCCCTAACCTGTATTAAGGTAGTACGTACACCTGTCTGGTGACTTTAATGGTTTCAGGAGAGGATTTTAGTCCCTAACCTGTATTAAGGTAGTACGTACACCTGTCTGGTGACTGTAATGGTGTCAGGAGAGGATTTTAGTCCCTAACCTGTATTAAGGTAGTACGTACACCTGTCTGGTGACTTTAATGGTTTCAGGAGAGGATTTTAGTCCCTAACCTTTATTAAGGTAGTACGTACACCTGTCTGGTGACTGTAATGGTGTCAGGAGATGATTTTAGTCCCTAACCTGTATTAAGGTAGTACGTACACCTGTCTGGTGACTTTAATGGTGTCAGGAGAGGATTTTAGTCCCTAACCTGTAGTAAGGTAGTACGTACACCTGTCTGGTGACTGTAATGGTTTCAGGAGAGGATTTTAGTCCCTAACCTGTATTAAGGTAGTACGTACACCTGTCTGGTGACTGTAATGGTGTCAGGAGAGGATTTTAGTCCCTAACCTGTATTAAAGTAGTACGTACACCTGTCTGGTGACTTTAATGGTGTCAGGAGAGGATTTTAGTCCCTAACCTGTATTAAGGTAGTACGTACACCTGTCTGGTGACTTTAATGGTTTCAGGAGAGGATTTTAGTCCCTAACCTGTATTAAGGTAGTACGTACACCTGTCTGGTGACTGTAATGGTGTCAGGAGAGGATTTTAGTCCCTAACCTGTATTAAGGTAGTACGTACACCTGTCTGGTGACTTTACTGGTTTCAGGAGAGGATTTTAGTCCCTAACCTGTATTAAGGTAGTACGTACACCTGTCTGGTGACTGTAATGGTTTCAGGAGAGGATTTTTGTCCCTAACCTGTATTAAGGTAGTACGTACACCTGTCTGGTGACTGTAATGGTGTCAGGAGAGGATTTTAGTCCCTAACCTGTATTAAGGTAGTACGTACACCTGTCTGGTGACTTTAATGGTTTCAGGAGAGGATTTTAGTCCCTAACCTGTATTAAGGTAGTACGTACACCTGTCTGGTGACTGTAATGGTGTCAGGAGAGGATTTTAGTCCCTAACCTGTATTAAGGTAGTACGTACACCTGTCTGGTGACTTTAATGGTGTCAGGAGAGGATTTTAGTCCCTAACCTGTAGTAAGGTAGTACGTACACCTGTCTGGTGACTGTAATGGTTTCAGGAGAGGATTTTAGTCCCTAACCTGTATTAAGGTAGTACGTACACCTGTCTGGTGACTGTAATGGTGTCAGGAGAGGATTTTAGTCCCTAACCTGTATTAAGGTAGTACGTACACCTGTCTGGTGACTTTAATGGTGTCAGGAGAGGATTTTAGTCCCTAACCTGTATTAAGGTAGTACGTACACCTGTCTGGTGACTTTAATGGTTTCAGGAGAGGATTTTAGTCCCTAACCTGTATTAAGGTAGTACGTACACCTGTCTGGTGACTGTAATGGTGTCAGGAGAGGATTTTAGTCCCTAACCTGTATTAAGGTAGTACGTACACCTGTCTGGTGACTGTAATGGTGTCAGGAGAGGATTTTAGTCCCTAACCTTTATTAAGCTAGTACGTACACCTGTCTGGTGACTGTAATGGTGTCAGGAGAGGATTTTAGTCCCTATCTTGTATTAAGGTAGTAAGTACAAGAGTGTGGTGACTCTAATGGTCACAGAAAAGCTTGGATTCCATTCTGTATCACCCTGCCTATATCCTCCTAGATTAGTCCTGAGAAGGACTGTTCTGGTCACTGGAAAGCTTGGACTCCGATCT
This sequence comes from Allobates femoralis, assembly GCA_033576535.1. Lineage (NCBI taxonomy): Eukaryota > Metazoa > Chordata > Amphibia > Anura > Aromobatidae > Allobates > Allobates femoralis. The sequence goes on along the minus strand of JARQOC010000006.1, from coordinate 192,777,581 downwards.
GGATCACCCTGCCTATATCCTCCTAGATTAGTCCTGAGAAGGACTGTTGTAGTCAGCAGCAGCAGTTTGCAGCCCTGCTCCGGATCTACCTATGAGGGCCGCAAATCTGTCCCTAAGCAGCAGCAGACACTCTCCCTACACTCACTGTCTGGATGGCTGTGTGCCGAGCACAGCGCGCCGGGAGTTATAAAGGCTCGGTCACGCTGTGCAGGGCGGCCAATCACTGCTATGCCACAACTAACAGGGCTGTGGCATTGCAGTGGTCTGCCAGCCAATCCCTGCACGTGGGCTGGCTCTCAAAAGAGCGCCAACATGCAGAGATGATGACCACGAGCACAGCACGAGTATCGCGAGATTACTCGGTGCTTGGCGAGTCGCCCGAGTACAGTGATACTCGTGCGAGTACCGAGTAGTGGTGAGCATGCTCGCTCATCACTACTTCTAAGACCATTTTGACGTCTCGCTTGGGTACGATTATCTGCCAGACCAATTCATGTGTTTTAGGGTTGGTATGCCTTTTGCAGAGCTTCCCTTGATACAGGAACAACTTGCCTCTCTCTTTCCAGAGTCGTTGGGTCTCTGCCAGGGCGTTCTGGTTAGGGTACACACCTTGTTGTGTAAGCAGTTCTTTCACTAGCCCATCCATGGTGTGCTAACGGGTAAAGACTTGCCTGTTGTTCTCTTTGGTAGATGCCGGGTTGATATTTGTCTACCTTTGAACGATGAAAGGCCGGTAGTTCAATTTCTTCGAACTCTTCCGGTTCCTCTTCCACGTCTTTCAGGTGTGTCATCCGGGATAAGGCATCTGCGTTCCCGTTCTTGCGGCCTGCCCTATATTTGATGACAAACTTGTAGTTAGACAGCCGGGCTATCCATCGCTGCTCCAATGCACCTAATTTTGCTGATTCTAGGTGGGTCAACGAGTTGTTATCTGTATAGATAGTGAATTCTGCAGCTGCCAAGTAGTGCTTGAAACGTTCCGTTACAGCCCAAACTACTGTCAGTAGTTCTAACTTGAAGGAGCTGTAGTTTTCGGGACTTCTTTCTGTACGCCGGAGCTTCCTGCTTGCAAAGGCAATAACTCTTTCTTTGCCTCCTTTCTTCTGTGCCAATACTGCTCCCAGTCCCACGTTGCTGGCATCCGTGTACAGAATGAATGGTTGATGGTAATCTGGATATGCCAGGATCTCTTCTCCTGTCAGTGCACACTTCAGCTTGTTGAAGGAGTCTTCCCTCTCTTCACTCCACTGGAAAGGAGTATTACGGGTTGCGGACTTTCTTGACTGTCCTACCAGGATGTCTTGCAGGGGGGCTGCTAGCTTCGTGAATCCACTGATAAATCTTCTATAATAGCCTACCAGGCCCAGGAATTGCCTCACTTCTTTCACATTTTTAAGTCTTGGCCAATCCCTTATCACTGTGACTTTATCAGGATATGGTGCTACTCCTTCTGAACTCATGACATGTCCCAGGTACTGTACCTTTGGTTTGAGAAGGTGACATTTAGATGGCTTGATTTTCATGCCATATTTGGACAAGGCTTCGAACACTTCTGCCAGGTCTTGTAGATGTTGCTCATACGTCTTGGAGTAGACTATGACGTCATCTAGGTACAGGAGGACAGTTTCAAAGTTCTTGTGTCCTAGGCAGCTCTCTATCAGGTGTTGGAAGGTCCCGGGTGCGTTGCAGAGTCCGAACGGCATACAATTGAACTCACCGAGGCCCATCGGCGTAGTAAACGCTGTCTTCTCCTTGTTGGCCTCGGCCACAGGAACCTGCCAGTACCCACTAGTCAGATCAAGGGTGGAAAAGTAGTTAGCAGATTTTAATGCAGCTAATGACTCCTCAATCCTAGGTAATGGGTATGCGTCCTTATGTGTGATTCGGTTAATCTGCGGGTTATTTACGCACATTCTCATGGTCCCATACTTCTTTTTAACTAACACTAGAGGTGCTGCCCAGGGGCTACAACTGTCTCTTATTACCCCTGCAGATTTCATTTCTCTGAGCATGTCTTTGGTGGTTTGGTAGTGAGCGAGTGGTAATGGTCTATACCTCTTCTTTATAGGCTGATGGTTACCTGTGGGTATAGTGTGCTCTACCCCTTTGGTTTGCCCAAAGTCTAACTGGTGTTTGCTGAATATCTGCTTATATTCTTTCACTACCCGGTATACTCTATGCTTTTGATGGGAAGGTGTAGAACTGGTACCTACATGTAACTTTTGGCACCAATCCTCCAGCTTCTCCCTTGAGCCATTGTCATCCATCTGACTTGACGGGTCCAAGGGCTCGACGGCTATTGATTGCATTGTTATCAACCGTGTACAATTTAGCTATGGTAGCATACTTTGGTAATGTGATCTCATCCTCTCCGCAGTTTAATAGGCGTAATGGCACTCTCAACCACTCCTCTAGCTGTGAGTATAGTAGATCTACTGTCTGAGTACACGGGTTCTACCAGGGCTTGATAGTCTTGTCCTTTGATGCCTATTGCGGCTCTACACCAGACCAACATTTCAGTTTTGGGAGGTATTACAATGGGTATTGGATCAGTTACTCGTACACTGCCGATTTCACCTCCGGATATTTCTACCTGCTGCTTTAACATCAGAGCTTTTCTTTTTTTGTGCAGAAGCCTCTGCTGTCTGGTTCTGGCAGTCTCTGTGATCTGCTGCAAAACAGTAATTACCTCGGAAAAACACTTTTCCAATTACATTCATTCCTAGTAATATTACTGGTTCACGATCTCGCCGGTCAACATCTTTAATTATAATACCCTGTTTCTGCAATTCTACCTTTCCATTCTGAATGGTCATTTCTCTGAACCCAACCTGTGGTATTAATTGTCCATTACTAGCCCATACATTCATTTTAAAGTCTGATGGACCACTATCAATGTCTGAATCAGCCTAGTACCTTTTGTAAAGAACATGTGGAATCGATGTTATCTGGGACCCGGTATCTAACAAGGCATTAAAGGGAATGCCATTCAACACGATAGGGATCACCGGCTGTCCTCCCACGAATCTGTAAACCCAGGCTGAAGGACCTTTAGAGTTCATACCTAAGGAGTGGCCCGCCTGCCCAGGGAATCGTCGTTTAAAGGAGATTCTCGGGCATGGTGACCTGGCTTCTGACAACAGCGGCAAATAGGCTGTCCATCCGGCTGATAGTGATCGCTGGGTCGTCCTCTTGCTGCTGGGTATCTTTTGGGCCTCATCCACGGGACATCCTCTCTGCTGGTCGCCAACTTGATCTTGGGTGCAGGCTTTGACTCTCGCAGCTCCTTGATGACCTTGGCCATTGAGATGACGGTGTCTGTCAGGGCATCTAGCTTTTGGTTGAGGGCCTCATTAGAGGTAGGTTCTCTGTGTTCAGCAGCAGTCGTTGACATGGCAGATGTTGCTGATGCTATCGGTTGCTGAGGTGCTGCTGCAGGGCCCTGTATAGATTGCAGATTCCGGGGCTCCTCTACCTGCTGCAGACGAATAGCTCTGTCTTTTAACTCAGCAAATGTCATTTTAGGATTCTGGATGAGCATCATACTCAGCTATCCTCTGTGGGACGGGGATAAGAGACCCTCTATGAACTGGTCAATTAACATTTTGTCAGCTCCCGGAGCTAAGGCAGGTTCTGCTAGCTTAAGTGCTTTGAGTGCTTCCTGCAGATTTAAGGCAAAGTCTCTAGCACTCTCTTCAGGCTTTTGTTGACATGCAAAGAACCTCATTTTAGCCAGGGTATCAGCAGTAGATTCAAATGCTGCTTTTAATCCAGCTATTAGATGCTCTACAGTGTCCTTTTCTGTATCCAGCCAGAACGCAACCTCCCGCTGTGCATTGCCCATTAATTGTCCAATAATCATTCCTACACGTTGCGCTTCAGTGAGGGGGTACATCACATAGTATGCTTTTATCTTGCTAATAAAGTCATTAAGAGTATTAGACTCACCAGAGTATTGAGGCAGCCACATTGCCCCTGGAGTATACGGCATCAGGAGTGGCATGATAGGTGCTGCTCCTTGCGCCGCTGCACCGCTGGGTGCAGCTCCTTGATCCGGCACTGGATTCTCACCGGCTGCTCCGCTGCTGCTTGGCACCGCTGGCTGCGACATCCTGTGCCCCCTTAGTTAAGGTCCGCCCTCCTGTCTTCCGCTTCCGTCCGGATGGCTAACAAAGGTTCCGCGTCGCACCAGGGATTCTCTTCCCTTCCGGATGATGTCAGAGCAGTGAGCGGTTTTTCTTCCCGCGCGTCGCGCTCTGTAATGGCGGATTTTGAAATTTACAGTCTCTATGGCGCAGTTAAAATTCAGCTTGCCGCGCGCCCAGCAATGGCGGCTGATTCAAAACGGTCACTAATCACGGCACACAATGTCCGGTACCGGGCACGGTAGATCCTGTTCGTGACGCCAGGATGTGGAGCCCACTGGGACGGGGTACTGCTGGGGGATGTCACGGCGGTCCTGGTCCGGACCGTGTCCCGGGTTCACACAAGTAAATGGGGTGTATTTACAGGGGATTAGGTTTGTCGTGACGCCACCCACGGGTTGTGGTCAGGGTGACCACCACTGCTGCAGAACCTCCAGGGATGATGTTTTGGCAGCTTTAGATGGAACGGCTCTCCGCAGGTAGAGCCTGGTTCCCTGGGGCAGTGGTAGTTAAAGTCTGTGATGGTGGTTACAGATGTTGCAGGAGAGTAGGGTAGCAGTAGAGATGATGAGAATAGAGGCAATGGCAGTTTATGAGGGAGAGTGGGGCTTCAACACAAGGATCACACACACTCACGTTTGTTGTCGTTTTCCAAGTCTTTACTTGCAGATGGTATAACAAAGTATTGTCCACGGAGTCTGTACCGGGGCCGGGTTGCTCCCACCCTGACCGGGTCCTTGGCTTCCTACTTCTGCGCTTTGTGTGTGGCCCTGCTGCCGCTTTTAGCTGAACTGCTGGCCCTGTCTCCCCTCACGGGTACCAATCTGCTAGGCAACTTGAGTCCTCTGTGTCACTGACCCCTCCGTGTGGTTTTGCTATGGTACAGTGAAGATGGTGGGCCTTCACTATTCCGGTATTCACTGTCCTGTCTGTCTCAGGCACAGCCTCGGATCCGGTGTCCATCCTAAGCGCCTCTCTGGGGTTAAGTTTTAGGGTAACTCCTTATCCCGGGTATGTTCCTCTGTTCCTCTGACTCCTTTCCTCAGACCTCTCAGGACCTCCACTTCCACTTGACTCTCCTCCTGCTCTCAACTCAGACTCAACTCAACTAAACTCCAGACTAAACTAAACTGACTAACTGTCACTCCTGCTCTCAGGTAAACAGCATTAGCTCCTCCCACTCTTGCAGGTGCCAGCTAAGCTACTCCCACTTTCTAGTGTAGCTTTGCGTGGGGAGTAAACCTGTGTTGGTTTCTGTGGCACATTAACCCTTGGGGTGCCACATTTGCATGTATTTAAATTATATAGGAAAGGATTTGTGACCTCCCACTCTCACTGACGGTACCAAAAGAACCCTAACAGCATGCAGTTCATGAGCTGTGGAAATTCAGAAGCTTGCAGACACAGAGTGACAGAAGATTTGCATCACAAACTTGAATAACACCTCTAATGCTCCTAACTAGATATGAACAAACTGGCACAAACATTGTAGATTCGCTCCGGAATCAGAAACACGAGCAATTTACAAAAAAAATTGTCAAATGTAGTTTTGTTCATTAACTGGATAAAAAAAAGCATAATTTTGTTTAAGTAATACTTTTTTCTACCTTCTGACAGTGTAGGATAGCAAGAGGGACATGTTTGATGATGGGAGGGGGTAGGGAGAATTCAGAGTAGTGTTGAACTCCATTTTTTTTCCCAGCACTTTCTGTGTTCATTCTCAGGGCCGACAGCCAATTCGGGCATATAAAACATCCACAAGGTGAAGACACAAGGGCTTGTGTCATTGGCTGGCTTGTTCCATTGGATGTCTAAAGGCCCAGTTACACACACAGATAATTGTGCAGAGATTGTTTGCAGATCTCTGGTTGCAGTGAAATCATGGACACATTGTTCCATTTTGTGGTCGTGTATAAATGTAACAATGTGATGTGCTGCCGTAAAGTAACCTTGCGCATGCGCAATGCGCATCGTGAGGTGTACGTGGGTGTACGAAGTCATGACAGCCGGATATGATGCGAATCACGTCATACCGGATATTCCGCGCCCATGGAGGGGGAGATGATGATCAATAAGGATTATCACGCCCATTGGGAGTGAATAATTACAGTATAGGTGTTGGAGAGAAGCCACAGGAACACCCTGTGTGACTTCTCAAAATCTCAGAAGCCTCAGATCCGGAGGTAATAAAAGCACTTTTCTAAACTTCACAAATACACTATTTTTACAGAAAAGGATAGCTAGATTAGCATACTCGGGGTGCAGTGACAGGTATTAATAGGCTGGGGGGTCATTTTTAGGGGTCAGGTTCCCTTTAACTTCTTGAAATAAATTTGAATACAGTTTCCGTCTTGAACATTCTCTTTGTTGCTAGGAAAAAAAATCTGAATACAGTCTCTGTCTTGAACACTCTTTCTATACAGCCCTTAAAGGTCATGACTTTCCTTCTCTTCGGACTGACAAGAAACCCATGCTGCTTTTTCTGTGTAAAGATGTTACAGCTAAGTTCCCCACTACTTTCAGGGTCCCAAACCCCATGCCTTCAGTACTCCAACGCTTGTACTTCAATCAGTGGGGTGGTTCAGATGCCACTTTGTGGTCAACTTATTCAGGCCTTGCTGCCCCAGACATCCAGGGCATGCTGCCTGCAAATGTTTGGTGAGTCTTGAGTACCCACAAGACAATATGTATGTTCCAAGCTACAGTCTGTACTACACCTTCTGGCCTGGTGTTTGTTTATGCCTGCTCGCCTACAGATATATTTCACCGAAATTTGGTTTTTATTGTTATCCAGGTTTAATATTATGAAATAAAGAAGGATGAACTTTTATCTTGTTTTGATTAGTACTTTATTCTAAAAAATCCAGTGTGGATTAGTGAAAAAGTGTTTGGTGCTTACACATAGACAACCCACCCGCAATATACTACCTAACACACAACTTATCTGCAGGTGAGGTACTATGACAGGGTCTGTCTCAGTTGGAGGACGATATTTGAATAATTATTGAGCGTTATGGACGGTAAGAGGGATAAGAGCCCCTGGACACAATTTGTCTCCAAAAGGGCTTCAGACCAAAATACCGTTTGGGTTATGGGGTTTAGACCCAGGTTCTGGGTCGTTCCAGTGTGTGTCTATCGCCCCTAAGTCAGAAGTCCAACCCGATCCTCCGTTCAGAGTCCTACATTACATGCAGATATGGATAATTTCATCAAAAATAACCATTGATATGGCTAATTATAGCTAACATCCGCCCGACGCGTTTCGATTCTCACGACTTCCATGAGAAGCTCATCATGGTCAAGTTTGGACTTCTGACTTAGGGGCGATAGACACACACTGGAACAACCCAGAACCTGGGTCTAAATCACATAACCCAAACGGTATTTTGGCCTGAAGCCCTTTTGGAGACAAATTGTGTCCAGGGGCTCTCATCCCTCTTACCGTCCATAATGCTCAATAATTATTCAAATATCGTCCTCCAACTGAGACAGACCCTGTCATAGTACCTCACCTGCAGATAAGTTGTGTGTTAGACAACCCACCCCCAATATACTACCTATGTGTAAGCACCAAACACTTTTTCACTAATCCACACCGGATTTTTTAGAATAAAGTACTAATCAAAACAAGATAAAAGTTCATCCTTCTTTATTTCATACTGCTCGCCTACAGACCCACCACAGTCCTTCTCATTTGCCACTAACTCTCAGGAACCAACCTACTTTGGGATCCCTACAAATTTAACCCTTATACATGCATGTGTCCTAGCTCAGTGACATCTAGTGACAATTTAGCAAATTACATTGGCCTGAATATGACTATAAATTCCTGTTGCTTAACCCAACAGGAGGTGTGGTGCCACCTCAAATTCACTAAAGTAGACAAGTTCCTGGGTCTGGATGGCATACCACCAAGTACTGCAGGAATTAGGTTTAAAACCATTATTTTTAATGTTCACAAATTCCATAATAACAGGGTCTGTACTCCAGGATTGGTGCATAGCAAATATGGTGCTGTGGCGCCCCACTGGTCGGTGCGCCACAGAGGGGTACGGCACCCAGACCAGCAAATTCTTCAACAGAAAAAGTACCTTTTTCTATAGGAATGATCACAAAATTCATATCCAAATACAAATAAATTTCAAAACTTTATTTATATTCCATAATTTCAGATATTAAAATATTAAAATAAAAATCCAGAGCATTCCCTCTTAAGGGATCCATAAGTTACAACAACAACAGTATATATTACATAGTACATGACAAACTGTATATACTTAACACTTCTTTCTATAGCCACAGTGTGACATATACTTTTCATTAATGCTATCACCACTAGTGGCAGGGTTTTATGGACTTAAAACATATACAGATGGGGGCAACTGACATATGAAGTTACTAAACCACCAATAGCCTCACTCTCACTGAGGTATCTTATATCCTATGTGGCATAGCCAAACTACACCGTCAGCACTAAATCACCTCCCTAATCCTCAATCCACATGAACAAAGTCCAGAACCCCTATTAGAATGTTAAGGCATGTACCTGATCTTACCGCTGTGCTGTGACTACGGTCCCTTCTCCCCTACGTCTGTTTCGCACCTCGCTTCTTCCGGGGGGTGTGGTTAACAATGAGTACCATTGGGCCTTTTATATAGCCCCCATCCAATGCTATTATGCCACGTCAACATCGCCCGCGCACACCTCCTTTTGTCAGCGCATATCCAATCACGTCGCACTCCCCCAGCCTCGCCTACCCGCGGCCTAACGTGCAAACGCACCGTCAAAGGCGCCGCAAGTGTCAGCATGCATAGAGCGTCGGCCGTGATCCTGGGCATGCACACTGAGGATAAGAGCGGCGATGTAGTGCGCGTCCCTGTTGTTAAGGCAACCATCACATGATCAATCATGTGAGACCTCACAGCGCTATAATATAAACAAAACCTCCGAGAAAACTAACTATAAGCATGACCTATTCATATATTTAAAATGATGATACTGCATCAGGGAACCTAGCCTAATTATGAACACCCTATAATCTAATATATATACGGTATAATCATACAGTACCATGACATGAGAACATATACATTCCTTATCCATACTATGTAATAATAAATATCTACAACACAATGTATATATAAACTTCATTGCTGTATCAATAATAATTCTAAAGTGATTTATTAATTAACCCATAATTATAAAAGTGAACAATTACTAAATAACCTATCTATGGTGATCAAATTACAAATCTACATCTTATATCCCTAAAACATCTCATATATAACAATATGGGAAAAAATATTAATATTTATAAAGTGCAAATATCTGCATTTATAACCCTTAAATATATAAATACCCTAAAAAATACCAATAATTAATAATATTGGGCCTGAAAATCAGGAACATATAAAGTGTATAGTACTTATTACCAATCCTATATAATTAAATAAATACATAATCAATTTTAATACATTCCCCTATTCATATACAAAATAAAATATTCATTCTCATGCTTCAATTCATCCATTTTTCCATCGGAGATAGTTTATTCATTCAAGTCGTAGGTCATCATATACATATGATGGAAGAAATTCATATTTTCTAAAAAATAATAAAATATCAATTAGGCATAACATAAGATAATACACATGTCAAATGACCATCAATCCACTGAAATACCCATTGCATACTAATGACACCGTCTATCTTTTTTATAAAAATGCACCAAAACCAAAACTCTCATTTAATCCTTTTGGAGCCAAAGTTACAAGTCTATAGATCCAGCGACTTTCTATTTGAGCCAATTTTTGGCTCAAATTTCCTCCTCTCACACCCAAATCAACCTGATCTATAGCTTTAATCTTCAAAAGGTTAGGATTACTTTGATGAAATTGTTTAAATTGCCTAGGAAGTGTTTTAAGTTGAGACAAGTCATCTTCGTTTTTGGCCTTCTCTGTGGCCAGGCAATGTTCTCTGGCCCTTACCTTAACCTCTCTTGTCGTCAACCCCACATACATTTTCTGGCATGGGCACTCCCCTATATAAATCACTCCTTTTGAAGAACAAGTTAGATATTTCAAGATTTTAAAACTTTTTGATCCCTCTTGATTATGGAATGTTTTTGTCTTCACTAAATTAGCACAGGCTTTGCATAAGCCACATGGATAAAAACCATTAAAATTCTTACTTATTATTGCTTTTCCATCCGAGTTCTTTTTGGCATTATAATGACTGTGCACCAATAGATCTTTAAGATTTTGTGCACGTCTAGCTACCAAGGAAGGTTTTTCAGGTAAAACCTGTTTAAGAATGGGGTCTGTTTGTAACACTGACCAATGTGCAAACAGAATTCTTCTCAACTCATTCCATTTGTTGTTATAAGTGGTAATGTAGCGTACCTTATTATCCTTAAAGTCCTTTTTATTATCCAAAGGATAAAGCAATTCATTTCTTGTTGTTTCCATCGCTCGATTAAACCCACTCTTTATGCTCCGATGACCATAGCCACGTGCCCTAAATCTTTCCTTTAGATCCAACGATTGACGCCGAAAAGACTCCTCTTTGGAACATAGTCTCTTTATCTGTAAAAATTGACTAATGGGTATACCATTAATCATTGAAGGAGGATGAGCCGAATCTGCATACAAAAAAGAATTTGTTGAAGTAGGTTTTCTATATACCTCTGTCGAAATTTCCCCATTTGGCAAAACGTCAATCATCAAATCAAGAAAATCAATCTTCCTTCCATATTTGTACGTCAGTATAATGTTCAATTCATTTTGATTTAAATTAGTCATCAAGGATTCCAAAAAATGTGCTGAAAAGTCCCCCCTCGGCTTATACACGAGTATATACGGTAATAATAATAAAAAAAAAAATATACAGCCCCCCCGTGGTATACCGGGCCCCCCCTGTGGCCACCTGTAAAGGAAGCGATGATTATACTTATCGGGTCGCCGACGCCGACGCCGCCGCTCTGTCACCGTCCGTCACCGCGCTCCTCCTGGTCTTCATGCTTCCTTCACCGTCGCACAGGAAATGACGTCATTTTCTGTGCGCCGATGAAGGAAGCATGAAGACGGGAAGGAGCGCGGTGACGGACGGTGACAGAGCGGCGGCGTCGGCGTCGGCGTCGGCGACCCGATAAGTATAATCATCGCTTCCTTTACAGGTGGCCACGGGGGGGCCCGGTATACCAGGGGGGAGGGCTGTATACAGCCGGGTACCGCTGTATACAGCGGGGGCTGCTGTATACAGCGGGGGATGCTGTATACCCCTCTGGGGCTGCTAAATACCCCTCTGGGGCTGCTGTATACCCCTCTGGGGCTGCTGTACACCCCTCTGGGGCTGCTATATACCCCTCTGGGGCTGGGGCTGCTATATACCCCTCTGGGGCTGGGGCTGCTGTATACAGCTCTGGGGCTGCTGTATACAGCTCTGGGGCTGCTGTATACCCCTCTGGGGCTGCTATATACCCCTCTGGGGCTGCTATATACCCCTCTGGGGCTGGGGCTGCTGTATACCCCTCTGGGGCTGCTATATACCCCTCTGGGGCTGCTATATACCCCTCTGGGGCTGGGGCTGCTGTATACCCCTCTGGGGCTGCTGTATACAGCTCTGGGGCTGCTGTATACCCCTCTGGGGCTGCTATATACCCCTCTGGGGCTGCTATATACCCCTCTGGGGCTGCTGTATACCCCTCTGGGGCTGCTGTATACCCCTCTGGGGCTGCTATATACCCCTCTGGGGCTACTGTATACCCCTCTGGGGCTGGGGCTGCTGTATACCCCTCTGGGGCTGCTGTATACAGCTCTGGGGCTGCTGTATACCCCTCTGGGGCTGCTATATACCCCTCTGGGGCTGCTGTATACCCCTCTGGGGCTGCTGTATACAGCTCTGGGGCTGCTGTATACCCCTCTGGGGCTGCTGTATACCCCTCTGGGGCTGCTATATACCCCTCTGGGGCTGCTATATACCCCTCTGGGGCTGCTATATACCCCTCTGGGGCTGCTATATACCCCTCTGGGGCTGCTGTATACAGCTCTGGGGCTGCTGTATACAGCTCTGGGGCTGCTGTATACAGCTCTGGGGCTGCTATATACCCCTCTGGGGCTGCTATATACCCCTCTGGGGCTGCTATATACCCCTCTGGGGCTGCTATATACCCCTCTGGGGCTGCTGTATACAGCTCTGGGGCTGCTGTATACAGCTCTGGGGCTGCTGTATACAGCTCTGGGGCTGCTGTATACCCCTCTGGGGCTGCTGTATATACCACTGGGGAGGCTACTGTATACTACCACTGGGGAGGCTGCTGTATACTACCACTGGGGAGGCTGCTGTATACCACTGAGGGGGCCTGTATACCACACTGCTGGGGGCTGTATACCTGTGCTGGGGTCCACCCTCGGCTTATACACGAGTCAATAGGTTTTCCCAGGTTTTGGGGGCAAAAGTAGGGGGGTCGGCTTATACACGGGTCGGCTTATACACGAGTATATACGGTAATACAAATTCCATCAGAATTAGGAGGAAATTAATCATGTCTGGTTCCATATCTGTTGTCAGGAGGAACCATCTGATGGCTTTCAAACCATCAGTATGGCGGATAGAAGTATATAGCGACTCAATGTCAGCTGTTACTAAAATCATCCCCTCATCAAGATGCATCTGATCTAATTTTTGTACGACTGATGTAGTGTCCTTTACAAACGAGGGTAAAGACATCACCAGGGGTTTCAGATAGTAATCCAAGATTAAACAAATTGGCTCACATAGGATTTGGTTTCCCGATACAATCGGCCTACCTGGAGGGTCCAAGGCATTTTTGTGAATCTTGGGGATCAAATAGAAAGTCGCGATTCTTGGCTCATATTTTTTCATAAAATCAAGCAACTTCTTGGGAATGATGTTTCCACCGACAGCGTCTTCAATGATATTCAAAAGTTCCTTTTTAAAGATACAAAGGGGGTTACCATATAGCTTTCCATAGCATGTTTCATCATTTAACTGTCACGCTGGGAGCGGGAGAGACACTCAGCGTAGGACAACGACGGGGGGGGGAATAAGGAGTCCCTAAAGCTATGGGCACAAGAAGGAGAGGGTGACCCCTAGTCTTACTGGGGCTGACCCTGTCTGCCCTGACGTCCCTATACAGTTTCCTCAACTGTCGCCGACCACGAACCTCGTCCCTCTCTGATCCTAGCACTACCTTATCTAAGGATCAGATGGAGAGGTTCACTAGACCCCTCCACTAACAACTAAAGACAAACACAAGGAAAAACAGACAATGGGGAAAGAAAACACTTATCTTGCAGCAGAGCACAGCAACCTCCACAACCTCAGCTTCTGCTGGAGCAAGGATAATGAGTGCTCAAGGAAATATCACCTGCACCGAGGGAGGGCAATGAAACTCCTTATAAAGGTGGGAAGAACCTGCTGGGTCCTAGTGACCCAGAATACTGGTGTAGAAACCAGACTGAGCACAAGACCTTCCCAGCCGTCTCCCCATGATAGGGAGATCTTATCATACCTTCTCTCTATCTACACAGAAGGTAAATGCCCCTGAAAGACGGACCGTCCTCAAACATTATGGCTGATTGGCCAAACGCTGGGACCGTCTGCGCGTGGCCTCTACCCTGTCATCCGTGCCACCCGTGACAGTACCCCCCCGTCCACGAGTGGCCCCCGGACACTCAGGACCAGGCTTATCCGGATGGGAACGGTGAAAAGCGCGGACCAGCCTAGCGGCGGAGACTTCCGACGCCGGCACCCACATCCGCTCCTCAGGACCGTATCCCCTCCAGTGCACCAAATACTGAAGAGAACGGCGCAACCTGCGAGAATCAACCACCTTTGAGATCTCAAATTCCAAATTCCCCGCCACGCAGATGGGCTCCGGGGGCAAAGGAGACGGGTTAGACGACGGCACATACGGTTTGAGGAGCGACCTATGAAATACATTGTGGATCTTAAGAGCGGGAGGTAACGCAAGACGAAACGCCACGGGATTGATAACGGCGGTTATCTGATAAGGGCCAATAAACCTGGGCCCCAACTTCCAAGAGGGCACCTTCAACTTCACATTCTTGGTAGACAACCACACGTAGTCATTCACACACAGGTCCGGACCTGGCGCACGCTTCCTGTCAGCCATACGTTTGTACCTGTCGCCTAAGAGCTTCAAGCTACTCTGTACCCCCCGCCAAACCGAGGAGAGGGATGAGGTAAATCGGTCCTCCTCAGGAACTCCGGAAGGACTAGTACCACTAAAAGTACCAAACTGAGGATGAAACCCATATGCACCGAAGAACGGTGACTTGCCAGTGGACTCCTGAAGACGATTATTAAGGGCAAATTCGGCCAAGGGTAGATAACTCGCCAAGTCTCCTGATTGTCAGAGACAAAACACCTCAGATAAGTCTCCAAATTCTGATTCATACGTTCGGTCTGCCCATTAGACTGAGGATGAAAAGCAGAAGAGAAGGACAAAGCAATTCCTAAACGTGCACAAAAAGCCTTCCAAAACTTGGAGACAAACTGAGTACCACGATCAGAAACCACCTCGGAGGGAACTCCATGAAGCTTCACAATCTCACTTACAAACACCTGTGCCAGTGTCCGAGCATTAGGAAGTGCGGGCAGTGCCACAAAGCGAACCATCTTACTGAATCTATCAACCACTACCAGCACTACCGTCTTGCCTGCAGACGCCGGAAGATCGGTGATAAAATCCATTGACACATGTGTCCATGGCCTCTCAGGAATAGACAATGGCAAGAGAGAACCAGCCGGACGGGAATGCGGGACCTTAGCCCGTGCACACACACTACAGGCAGATACGAATTCCGCTACGTCCTTCCGCAACCCCGGCCACCAAAAGCGGCGAGATAAAAGATCGAAGGTGGCCCTACTGCCGGGATGCCCTGCCAACACGGAGTCGTGATGCTTCGACAGCACACTGAGACGCAAAGATGATGGCACAAAAAGTCTCCCAGAAGGACAGGAGGCAGGGGCGCCCCCCTGGACCTTCAACACCTCCCCCTCCAGATCAGGGCAAAGAGCAGAAACAACCACCCCCTCCTGTAAGATGGGAACGGGACTTTCATGAGCACTACCACCCGGGAAACTACGCGACAACGCATCAGCCTTCACGTTCTCAACCCCCGGACGGTAAGTGACGGTAAAATTAAATCTCGTGAAAAACAAGGACCACCGAGCCTGCCGGGGATTGAGACGCTTGGCGGACTCAAGGTACGACAGGTTCTTGTGGTCGGTAATAACCGTGATGGGATGGACAGCCCCCTCCAGCCAGTGACGCCATTCCTCAAAAGCCAACTTAATAGCCAACAGCTCCCTATTACCAACATCGTAATTCCTCTCGGCCGACGACAACTTCTTGGAGAAGAACGCGCAGGGCACCCATCTCCCAGGCGAAGGGCCTTGCGACAATACAGCCCCCACCCCCACCTCAGACGCATCCACCTCCACAACGAAGGGCTGAGAAAGATCGGGCTGACGGAGAATAGGTGCGGAAACAAAACAACGCTTTAGGGAGGAGAAAGCCTGGCGAGCAGACTCCGACCATTCGGAAAAATCTGTCCCCTTCCTAGTCATGTCCGTAAGAGGCGTCACCAGCACCGAATAGTTCCTAATAAATTTACGGTAAAAGTTGGTAAACCCCAAAAAACGTTGCAATGCCCGTAGATTGTCCGGTTGTTCCCAGTCCAGCACCGCCCGGACTTTTTCCGGATCCATCCGAAAACCCAACGGCGACAGGAGGTACCCCAAAAAACGTACCTCCTGAACGGCGAAGACACATTTCTCGAGTTTAGCATACAGCTTATTGTCCCGTAAGACCTGTAACACCTGCTTGACATGGGACTGATGCGTCTCCATATCGGGGGAATAGATCAAGATATCATCCAAGTAAACAACCACAAATCTACCCACCAAATGATGGAATATGTCATTGATAAAGTGTTGGAAAACCGCAGGGGCATTAGTGAGCCCGAACGGCATTACGAGACTTTCAAAATGGCCGTCCGGGGTATTAAATGCCGTCTTCCATTCATCCCCCTCTCTGACCCTAATCAGGTTGTAGGCCCCCCTCAAATCCAACTTGGAGAACCATTTAGCACCCACTACCTGACTGAATAAATCAGGAATCAGAGGGAGGGGGTACGGATCACGGACAGTAATCCGATTCAACTCCCGGAAATCCAAGCAAGGACGGAGGCCCCCATCTTTTTTCTTAACAAAAAAGAAACCAGCCGCAACCGGCGAAGTTGAGGGCCTGATGTGACCCGTCTGCAGACTCTCGGAAATGAAATCCTTCATCGCCTGTCTTTCCGGACCCGATATAGTAAACATCCTAGCTTTGGGCAGTTTAGCTCCGGGAACGAGGTTGATCGGGCAATCATACGCCCGATGAGGGGGCAGGTCTTGGCACCCCTTCTCTGAGAACACATCCTCATACTCTGATAGGAACGGGGGCAGAGATACAGCAGACACCACCGAAAACGAGGTAACCAAACAATTCTCAGAACAAAAATCACTCCATTCCACAATGTCCCGGGACTGCCAATCCACTACGGGATTATGTTTAATCAACCATGGCAAGCCCAGGACAATGGGATCGGGGAGACCGTCTAGAACATAGCAAGATATCGTCTCTTGATGTTGGGATCCAACCGTCAACTTAATGTCATGTACGATATGTGTGAGACTACCTTGAGCAAGAGGTGCTGAGTCGATGGCATAGATACGGATGGGGCGAGACAATAAACAGCAGTTAAGCCCATGAGCGTCTACAAAATGAGCATCCACCATGCTGACCCCCGCACCACTATCCACAAAACACAGAAATACCCTCCGTTTTGCCCTCCAGCGTCACCTCTGCACTTAGGAGGAAACGGGAAGTACAAATGGAGGATACACACACCTCCCGCTCGACCACCTCCACACCCCCCATAGTCACATAAGGTCCAGGCACCCCAGTCCGTTTAGGGGTGTAGGGACAGGCCCCAATAAAATGGTCCCCTTTCCCACAAAAAAAACAGACCCCCTTCCCCTTACCCCGGGAGGTACCGGAGGAGAACCTCGAGGCCGCCGCTCCTCCCAGCTGCATAGGTTCCTCCGCACTCGGGAGGAACGACTCACCCTCCTCGTGACCTCCCGGTAACCAGGGATCACCACGAGAATGGCTCCCAGTAACCGGAGGTCTACCCCTCCGCTCCTGGAGGCGCCTATCCATACGAATGGCTAACGACATAGCCGCCTCCAGGGACGGAGGGGTCTCATAAACCGCCAGAGCATCCTTCAGCCTCTCCGAAAGACCCTGACAAAAGTGACTCCTGAGCGCCGGATCGTTCCACTTCGTGTCCGTAGCCCACCTGCGGAACTCAGAACAATACGATTCCGCCGACCGAGTCCCCTGGCGGAGATGGCGTAACCTGGATTCAGCCAAAGAGACACGGTCAGGGTCATCATATATGAGGCCCAGTGCGTCAAAAAATTCATCCACAGAGCGGAGACAAGTAGAGTCCTGTGGCAGAGAGAAAGCCCAGGACTGGGGATCTCCCTGCAGTAGCGACATAATAATTCCTACACGCTGCTGCTCATCACCAGTGGAATAAGGCCTAAGCCTAAAATATAATTTACAGGCCTCTTTGAACACAGTAAACTTATCTCTACCTCCTGAAAACCTGTCAGGGAGGGCAACCTTAGGTTCAGGTCTGGCCTGACCCAATGCTTGATTCCCCAAGACACCATTTTGCAGTTGCGGGCCCTGTAAAGCCGACCGAAGGTCCGCAACCTCCAAAGACAGTGACTGCAGCTGCTGGGCCAAAGCAGACACAGGATCCATAAGGAAAGGAAGAAAAATCGGTTCCTCCCCTGTCCTTCAGTTACAGTATTGGCAGGTGATAATGTCACGCTGGGAGCGGGAGAGACACTCAGCGTAGGACAACGACGGGGGGGGGCATAAGGAGTCCCTAAAGCTATGGGCACAAGAAGGAGAGGGTGACCCCTAGTCTTACTGGGGCTGACCCTGTCTGCCCTGACGTCCCTATACAGTTTCCTCAACTGTCGCCGACCACGAACCTCGTCCCTCTCTGATCCTAGCACTACCTTATCTAAGGATCAGATGGAGAGGTTCACTAGACCCCTCCACTAACAACTAAAGACAAACACAAGGAAAAACAGACAATGGGGAAAGAAAACACTTATCTTGCAGCAGAGCACAGCAACCTCCACAACCTCAGCTTCTGCTGGAGCAAGGATAATGAGTGCTCAAGGAAATATCACCTGCACCGAGGGAGGGCAATGAAACTCCTTATAAAGGTGGGAAGAACCTGCTGGGTCCTAGTGACCCAGAATACTGGTGTAGAAACCAGACCGAGCACAAGACCTTCCCAGCCGTCTCCCCATGATAGGGAGATCTTATCATACCTTCTCTCTATCTACACAGAAGGTAAATGCCCCTGAAAGACGGACCGTCCTCAAACATTATGGCTGATTGGCCAAACGCTGGGACCGTCTGCGCGTGGCCTCTACCCTGTCATCCGTGCCACCCGTGACATTAACAGCTTAAAGGCCTGTTTCTCATATAAAGAACATGGCCACACCACCACATTCCCCCCTTTATCGGCCTGTTTGATCACAATATCATCCCAACTTTTTATTTCATCCAAAGACTTGACCTCCCCTGATGTCAAATTCTTTTTACTTTGAAACGATCTAGTTTTTCAATATCCTGTGTGACCAGTTTAGTAAAAACATCAACTGCCGGACATAAACTTATGGCAGGAAATTTTTGTGATTTACCGCATAAATGCTGGGGAAATTTTCCTACCTTATTGCTGTCTTTCTCATTTTCAAGGGATTCAAGAAACCTCCACAGCTTCTAATTCTTCTTTTGACAAATTAGTTCCGTCCAATCCTGTTTTTACATGGATTCTTTTCAAGATGATCTTGCGCGCAAATAAGTGAAGGTCTTATATTGTCGTGAACGGGTCTATATTAGAAGAAGGGGAAAACGTTAATTCTTTCTCCAATACTCTCAACTGCTCCATCGTTAGAGTATGATTTGATAAATTTATTACCCTTCTCTGATCATCACCGGGACCACCATTTCTGTCCAGGGGGTTCTTCCTCTTTCTGTTATAAACCCTCTTGAATCTTGGTTGTCTCAAGTCCCGTTCAACATCTGTGTCCACAGTCGTAGTTGAACTCACTGACAGACTTCGCTTAGGCTGATCATTTTGCACCATATTACGATTTTGCCATCTAAAAATCCTATTGTTCTCATAATCTGCAAGATCCCTCTTTAATTTCCTTTGTTTTCCGGAACTAATATCCTGTTCCCATTTTTGCAGATATTTATCCATCTCCTCCAACCACTTCTGAACAATATCTGGTGATGAATCCTTCTTAATAAGCTCCATTGTTTTTTCCAACTGTTCATCTAATTTAGACAAACTAATGGTATTCTTTTCTATAATAATCTTAATAAATTCTATAGAACAATTACCGTATATACTCGTATATAAGCCGAGTTTTTCAGCCCAAAAATTGGGCTGAAAAGTCTACCCCTCGACTTATACACGGGTCATATACGGTATGTGATGTGGTGGGGGCTGTGGAGGCTGCAGGAGGCGGGGGGAGGCTGCTGTATGAGCGGCCCCGTCACGTGGGGCCGCTCAGTAAATATGCACTGCATCCCCCTGTCAATCAGCGGCAGGGGGAAGCAGTGCATATGGCCCCCAAACGCTGCCACTCGGCCCCCCCTCTGTGTCAGGGCCCCCCCGCTGCTGTAAGGGCCCCCCCGCTGCTTATCTTACCATCCGGTATTCTGATCAGCGCTGCTCCTCGCTGGTCCCGTCTCCTCTCCGTCCTCGCGGCTTCCGGGATCCCCGGCCGTCGCAGGTATGACGTCATACCTGCGACGGCCGGGATCCCGGAAGCCGCGAGGACGGAGAGGAGACGGGACCAGCGAGGAGCAGCGCTGATCAGAATACCGGATGGTAAGTTAAGCAGCAGGGGGGCGAGTGCCAGCATTTGGGGGCAGCAGTGTACCCCTGGGGGCGGCTATATACCCCTGGGGGCGGCTATGTACCCCTGGGGGCGGCTATGTACCCCTGGGGGCGGCTATGTACCCCTGGGGGCTGCTATATACCCCTGGGGGCAGCTGTGTACCCCTGGGGGCAGCTGTATACCCCTGGGGACGGCTGTGTACCCCTGGGGGCTGCTATATACCCCTGGGGGCGGCTATATACCCCTGGGGGCTGCTATATACCCCTGGGGGCGGCTGTGTACCCCTGGGGGCAGCTATATACCCCTGGGGGCGGCTATATACCCCTGGGGATGGCTGTGTACCCCTGGGGGCGGCTATGTACCCCTGGGGGCGGCTATGTACCCCTGGGGTGGCTATGTACCCCTGGGGGCGGCTGTGTACCCCTGGGGGCTGCTATATACCCCTGAGGGCAGCTGTGTACCCCTGGGGGCAGCTGTATACCCCTGGGGACGGCTGTGTACCCCTGGGGGCTGCTATATACACCTGGGGGCGGCTATATACCCCTGGGGGCTGCTATATACCCCTGGGGATGGCTGTGTACCCCTGGGGGCTGCTATATACCCCTGGGGATGGCTGTGTACCCCTGGGGGCTGCTATATACCCCTGGGGGCTGCTATATACCCCTGGGGGCGGCTATATACCCCTGGGGGCTGCTGTGTACCCCTGGGGGCTGCTGTGTACCCCTGGGGGCGGCTGTGTACCCCTGGAGGCTGCTGTGTACCCCTGGGGGCGGCTGTGTACCCCTGGGGGTGGCTGTGTACCGCTGGGGCTGCTGTGTACTGCTGGGGCTGCTGTATGCCCCCGGAGGCTGCTGTACACCCCTGGGGCTGCTGTATATACTGCTGGGGCCTGTATACCACTGGGGCTGCTGTATATACTGGTAGGGTCTGCATATACCACTGGGAAGGCTGCTGTATACCACTGGGGCTGCTGTATATACTACTGGGGCCTGTATATGCCACTGGGGAGGCTGCTGTATACTACCACTGGGGGCCTGTATACCTGTGCTGGGGTCCACCCTCGGCTTATACACGAGTCAATAGATTTTCCCAGGTTTTGGGGGCAAAAGTAGGGGGGTCGGCTTATACACGGGTCGGCTTATACACGAGTATATACGGTAGCTGCGGTTAACATCAATTTTTTCACCAAGTCATCTTCCTCCATTTCAAAAGTGGGAAAAATATTAACCCTCAATCCTCTTGGTACAATTTTTTGGTCTACATAGCTCTCTAAAGACGTTTTGGTCCACCAAATTTTGTTTTTTTTATATAAATTATTCTTATATTGTCGCATTAGTTCTCTTACTGACGCTGCAGTGTCATGAGCTACACCTGAGGTACCTGCTCTGAATAAATCTACGGCCTTTGTACGCCAAGAAAGTTCACGTGTTTTAAAATCCATATTAAATTTTAAACACCGTATGGGGGGGACAATCTGTAATAAAACAGAATAAAAACAACTGAAATAATATCCCTATTATATATAGTCACTCCACAATGACATATGCTTCAACAGAAAAATAACCTTTTTCTATAGGAATGATCACAAAATTCATATCCAAATACAAATAAATTTCAAAACTTTATTTATATTCCATAATTTCAGATATTAAAATAAAAATCCAGAGCATTCCCTCTTAAGGGATCCATAAGTTACAACAACAGTATATATTACATAGTACATGACAAACTGTATATACTTAACACTTCTTTCTATAGCCACAGTGTGACATATACTTTTCATTAATGCTATCACCACTAGTGACAGGGTTTTATGGACTTAAAATATATACAGATGGGGGCAACTGACATATGAAGTTACTAAACCACCAATAGCCTCACTCTCACTGAGGTATCTTATAGTCCAGTGATGGCGAACTCCAGGCCTCGAGTGCCACACACAGTCCAGGTTTTCAGGATTTCCTTAGAGTCTGACAGTTGGTAATTTGATTGCCAACTGTCAAATGCAATGGAAATCCTGAAAACCTGGACTGTGTGTGGCACTCGAGGCCTGGAGTTCGCCATCACTGTTATAGTCTATGTGGCATAGCCAAACTACACCGTCAGCATTAAATCACCTCCCTAATCCTCAATCCATATGAACAAAGTCCAGAACCCCTATTAAAATGTTAAGGCATGTACCTGATCTTAGCCGCTGTGCTGTGACTATGGTCCCTTCTCCCCTACGTCCGTTTCGCCAGACCAGCATATGTAGTATGCCTGTGACCAAAGGATTGGGATGTTAATCTGGGGCCCTCACCCTACGCATTCACACACCTAGAGCCAGGGGATCAATTGGTTAACTTGTTGCTAGGGAACTAATTCCAGTGGGTGGAGTTTAGGTGGGTAGTGAAGAGCGGGAAAGAGTGGCAGTTAGTTTGTCAGGAGAGTTGAAGAAGAGGGGACCCTGTGAGTGAAGCAGAGGAGGGCACCTAAAGGACGGTCACCCAGACTGAAGGGGATCCTCGTGTGTCAGTTAACACCCTAATCCGGACCGTAATGGCACCCAGCCCGGAGGGACCCAGTCCAACAACGGAGGTCTGGCTCTGAGAGTGGTGCAGGAGCTCAGCCCTAAGCCGCCAAACCAGAGGGACGCAGCTACTCAGAGAGCTGTGGCCAAGCCCTGGCATATTGCCTCAAAGCCTGCAGAGGGTACGAAGCTCTTAGAGAAGGAAAACTCTTGTAAATCCTGTGAGTGGGCAACAGGCTCTGTGCAGGGTAGTACAGGAAGGAAAGGAGAAGCAACGCAGTGTGAGGACAGAGGAGAAACTGGCAGGAACACCACTGAGGGCCTCAAAGAGACATTCTATCCTCTGGTGACTACCCAGGCCAGCTACCCGTGACTGTATACCTGTAAGCTGCCTGAAAGGTACGAGTAAAACCTGTGCAGAGCTTGAACTGTGTCTTGTGTCTTATTTCCATCTCATTGGGGAAGTACAATCCAGTCTCCTCAGCAAAGACTGCAGCAAACCTCTACCTGCGGAGCTGCCTTTCTGTGGGAGTTCTCTCCATTTCTATCACTGCCCCAGGGATCCAGCTCCATCTGCGGGGAGCATCACCATCCAGCTGCCTGTCATCATCCCTGCAGGTTTGAAAGCAGTGCAAGATTACCAGGCACCGTAGGTGGTGTCATGAACACTTTATTTTATTATTTTCCTTTATTTTTACACATTCTTCAGCGACCACCAGGGCCACGGCCCCGGGCATCGGCCACCAGTGACAGCAATCTTGATCAACGCCCAGGATCCGAGTACCCCCAAGGGCCCTGGGATGGGTCAGCTTCTGGCGTCTACGAACAGGATCGAACCATCTCATAACTAACGGGTATTGTGTGCCTTAAAAGACTTTAAAGTCGGCCTAAAGACTGAATGTTTTCTAAAAAAGGCCCCAAAATGGAGGGCTCAAAGATGTAACAACATGTGCTGGCACAGGGGCGTGCCTCAGCCCCTTATCATGGGAGGGCCATGCCAGAGACACAAAAATACTTGCCGGCTCCTATTGCCATCGAAAAACCAAGGGGGCAGGCCAAAGATCAAAGTACCCCTGCCAGAGACTTTAAGAAGCAGCACGAAGGGCACGGTCAAACCACCATTCAGCACGGGTACGGTTGACAGGTCTGTCACAATGGCGGCCATGAGACTGCGAGACCCTATGCAGGAGGTCGAGGAGGAAGCCCGTGCCGTGACTGGAGACTCGGGGGCAGTTTCCCTCTTAACCAACGAGGGGGATTCAGTCTTCTGGGAAGCCGCATTCCGCAACTTGAGAGTCCAGCTTAGCGAGACCATTGAGTGTAATGTCAAGCATTGGAGCACTGAAACCGGGTTGGAGCTGTCCCCAGAGCTGTACGGAGGGGGTCCAGCAACCAGGAACTGGAGCTGGGAGCGAGAGACCGGTCCACAGTTGCTAGAGAGGACCCGCTGATTGAACCACAACCTGTTGCCAGCGCAGAAGTCGGGGCATCCGGGTACCGCAAAGAGCCAGATGACCCTGTGTTCCTAGATGATGACGGCAGTGAGACAGCAGGAGCGGAGCCTAAGGAGACGGAGGGAGCCGCCGAGTCGGAGATCTCGGAGGTGTCCACCGGAGAGTCGGGCTTGGTGCTGCAGGCCATTTTGGAGGAGCCAGCCAGCCATTCAAGCCCCGTAAAGGTGGAACCCAAAGAGGACGATGAGAATGGCGATGTTTAGGAAGTCAGGGCACCCGGGCCCCGCACGGCATGGTGGAGCAGCTACCAACACCGGCAGATGGAGATAGTCGGCCAAGATGCTATTGCCGGAGGTCGAAGTCAGACCCCCAGTCCCATCCATGAGCAGCCTGACTATATGGAGCAACAGTTCCTGGCCGACCAGGTGGTGTGGCAGCGCCGTCGCGAGTAGTAGTAGGCCAGGGAGCTTGAAAACCTGCAGGCCCGAGCCCAGGCCCGCCTCCAGCCACCGGTACCACCTGAGTACTGGAAAAAAGGTACTGTTACAACCTTTAATCTGGAGAGCGGGTGGGGCTATAGCCGGGAGTCCGGCCTCTATGAGGAGGTATTTGTTGGTCGCCGGGATGTATAGTCCCACCTCCCAAGGGGACACCTGGACCGGGACTTGTTCCGGAATGACTGGGTTAGCTACGAGAGATGTGCAGGGCCCCGCAGATGGCATGACCTGCGTGTGCACAAACTGTGATAACTGAAACTGAAAAACTCCGGTCATGTATATAGTTTGGATGTGTAAAAATGCTGCATTTTTATGTAAGTGACTCATGAACATTTTTGAGAACTCTATTGTTAAGCCAGAGACACTGTGTGATAAGTTAATTAAAGCAGCCCAGTGGTGACAAGGACACTATTGAAGGTGCAAGAGACGATTACCGCTGGGACTGCATGTGTACCAGGACCCCATTAGGCCGACATAAATAAAAGTGTGTTTTGTTGGTCCCGTTAGCTGGTAATGTTTAAGTATAGTGCCTCTTGGACAGGATGAAAAGTATTGCATTTTATGTCTTAATTAGTGATGGGCGAATCCTAAATTACTCGGAATCACTTGACTCTATCGAGTCCGAGCCCAGGACTCGCTACTCGTTGCGAGTCTAGCGAGTCCAATGTTAATGAATGGGGAAGCGAGTAATAGCGAGTAGTGTGAGATTTACAAATCGCAGATGTGTCTCGGAAGCTTCAGCCTGAAGCAATCCTAGTTTTGTCATTTATTTGCATTGGACTCGTTTACTTTGTAAGTAATCGCTGGGAAACTCGCACAGATAAGAGTCCTGTCTGCTCAGTGTGCTGGCTGCCAGCTCCAGGGTCCTAGAGCCCGCCTGCTGCCTGATGTAGCAGAGCTGAGATTGTTCTCAGTCTGCTCATTCCCTGTGTACAGACATGAATGTCTATGCACAGAGATGATGTAGCAGAGCTGAGATTGTTCTTAGTCTGCTCATTCCCTGTGCATAGACATCTATATCTATGCACAGGGATGTAGCAGAGAGGACATCGCGTTTTGGACTGCGTCGGACGGAAGAGGATTTTTTTAATTAAAGATGGAGTCCCTAATGGCTTTTTTTTTTATTTCTAATAAAATTTTTTCTTTGTGTTGTGTTTTTTTTAAAACAATTTAATAGAAATTCATGGCGGTCATGTCTAATATTGGCGTGACCGCCATAAATTTCGGGCTTAGGGCCAGCTGATAATACAAAGCTGGCCCTAACCTCTTTATTACCCAGCGTGCCACCGCTACCAGGGCCGCTGGAAGAGCGGGGTTCAGCGCCAGAGGATGGCGCTTCAATGAATGCGCCATCTTCTGGGGCGGCTGCGGGCTGCAATTTGCAGCGGGGGGTGCCCAGAAAGCTTGGGCATCCCTGCGCTGCGGATTCCAGCCCCCAGCTGCTTAGCTGTACCTGGCTAGACATAGAAATTGCGCGGAGCCCCACGCATTTTTTTTTAATTATTTCATGAAATTCTGAGATTCTGACTCTGACTCTGACTCTGAGACTCTGACTCTGAGACTCTGACTCTGAAATTCATGAAATAATTAAAAAAAAATGCGTGGGGCTCCGCGCAATTTCTATGTCTAGCCAGGTACAGCTAAGCAGCTGGGGGCTGGAATCCGCAGCGCAGGGATGCCCAAGCTTTCTGGGCACCCCCCGCTGCAAATTGCAGCCCGCAGCCGCCCCAGAAGATGGCGCGTTCATTGAAGCGCCATCCTCTGGCGCCAAACCCCGCTCTTCCAGTGGCCCTGGTGGCGGTAGCACGCTGGGTAATAAAGTGGTTAATACCAGCTTTGTTATACAAGCTGGTATTAAGCCCGAGATTCTTAATGTCAGGCCACGTTTGACCCAGCCACTAAGAATCTCCAATAAAGGGTTAAAAAAACACAGAGAAAATTTTTTATTTGAAATAAAAAAAAAAGCCATTAGGGACTCCATCTTTAATTAAAAAAATCCTCTTCCGTCCGACGTAGTCCAAAACGCGATGTCCTCTCTGCTACATCCCCTGTGCATAGATAGATGTCTATGCACAGGGAATGAGCAGACTGAGAACAATCTCAGCTCTGCTACATCATGTCTGTGAGCAGGCGGGCTCTAGGACCCTGGAGCTGCACAGAGAAGACAGCTGGACTCGGCTCGCAATGTATCAGCAGTTATTTGCGAGTTTCCCTGCTATCACTGGCACAGTAGCCGAGTCTAATGCAAACAATGGCAATCCTAGTTTTGTCAGCATTTCTGACAAAACTAGGATTGATATTGATTTGCATTGGACTCGTGCGAGTAATCACTGGGAAACTCGCAGAGTACCGAGTCCTGCGAGTCCCTTACTACTCGCCGAGTAACGAGTCCTAGCGAGTAGATTCGCCCATCCCTAGTCTTAATAAAAATGTTCCGGTTGTGTTGTTATAAAGCATATAAAAATTTAGCTCTGTACCGGGTCCAGGTGGGATCACTCGCAGATGAGTGAGTTCAACCAAGGGGGAATGTGGTGCCCCACTGGTCGGTGTGCCACGGTGGGGTACTGCACCCAGATCAGAATGTGTAGTATCCCTGTGACTAGGGGATTGGGATGTTAATCTAGGGCCCTCACCCTACGCATTCACACACCTAGAGCCAGGGGATCAATTGGTTAACCCGTTGCTAAGGAACGGATCCCGGTAAGTGGAGTTTAGGTGGGTAGTGAAGAGTGGGAAAGAGCAGCAGTTAGTTTGTCAGGAGAGTTGAAGAAGAGGGGACCCTGCGAGTGATGCAGAGGAGGGCACCTGAAGGACGGTGACCCAGACTGAAGGGGGATTCTTGTGTGTCAGGTAACACCCTAATTCGTACCGGAATGGCACCCGGCTCGGTGGGACCTAGTCCAACAATGGAGGACCGGTTCCGAGAGCGGTGCAGGAGTCCAGCCCGGAGCTGCCAAATTGGAGGGACGCGGCTGCTCAGAGAGCTGTGGCCAAGCCCTGGCATATTCCCACAAGGCCTGCAGAGGGAGAGAAGGAAAACTCTCATAAATCCCATGAGCAGGCAACGGGCTCTGTGCAGGGTAGTACAGGAAGGAAAGGAGAAGCAACGCAGTGTGAGGACAGAGGGAGAAACCGACAGAAACACCACTGAGGGCCTCAAAGAGACATTCTATCCCCTGGTGACTACCCAGGCCAGCTACCCATGACTGTATACCTGTAAGCTGCCTGAAAGTTACCAGTAAAATCCATGCAGAGCTTGAACTGTGTCTTGTGTCTTATTTCTATCTCATCAGGGAAATACAATCCAGCCTCCTCAGCAAAGACTGCAGCAAGCCTCCACCTGTGGTGCCACCTTCCTGTGGGAGTTCTCTCCATTTCCATCACTGCCCCAGTGATCCAGCTCCACTTGCAGGTAGCATCACCATCCAGCTGCCTGTCATCATCCCTGGAGGTCTGAAAGCAGTGCTGGTAAGATTACCAGACACCGTAGGTGGCGTCACGGACACTTTATTTTATTATTTTCTTTTCTTTTTACACATTCTTCAGTGACCACCAGGGCCATGACTCCGGGCATCGGCCACCAGTGACAGCAACCTTGTTCAACGCCCAGGATCCGAGTACCCCAAGGGCCCTGGGGTGGGACAGTGCCAATATTCAAATCTGAGCCTAGAAATTATATGCCAGTAAATTTAACCTCTATTGTGGGTAAAATCCTTGAGGGTTTCCTAATAAATGCTATCTGAGAGTATCTTAAGAAGAATAGCCTCATGATTCAACCACAACATAAGTTTATGAGGGATCGATCCTGTCAAACTAATCTGATCAGTTTCTATGAGGAGGTAAGTTCCTGACTGGACCATGTAAATGCAGTGGATGTGGGACTTTTATGGACAATTCCAATTCCAATTTCATCCTTTCAGTCGTGTCTTACTATTGGATACCATGTGAACCATTTTCCTCCAAGCTTCTCTGTTTGTCAAAGGCATCTTTCAGTTTCTTGATGTTCATTCCTGTGTCTGTGGTAGTGTCCAGCCAATGGGTCTTAGGTCTTCCGCAACCTCTTCTCCAACTGACCATACCAAGCATCATGTCCTTCTTTAGGGAATTTGCTCTTATCACATGGCCATAGTGTAATGAGGTGTACAATTCAGATTGTATTATTGAAATTGACACTGAAATGAACTGTGCACAGTCCGCACTTGTCCACCAGGGGGCATCAGTGGACTGTACAATCACAGAGGGTGGAAAGCCCCCACCATCTCTGTTGTTTACCCAGGAAGTGAAAGCAGAAAAACAGTGCAGATCCAGAGAGCGCAGCCAGGACAGACATAGGGCTCTTTTGCAGCCAGATTCTTGGGAAGAAATACCCTGTGAAGATCGTTGCTGCAACCCCCGGTCTGCAGGACCTTGCCTTACCGAGGGTCCCACTCAAATTCAGGACATTGCCTCCGGAATTCAGGACATTGCCACTGGATTACATGTGCAGGGGCTGTGACTGACATAAGGGAGCCATCTGTGCTACTGTGATCTCCCTTCTGCTCATCGGTTTGCCCCGAGACTGAGAGAGACTTCTGTGCTGCTGTGGGCTCCCGTCTGCTGCTCGGTGTGCCCTGAGACTGGGAGAGACTAACAAAGAAAGATTCTGTTACCTGCGGAAGGAGACCACAGAAGAAGACTGAGGAGTTTCCCCCTTCAGCGCTGCACCGGGACCAGTCATCGTGAGATCCCCAGGCCTGCTACGTGGGAGCGACACCTTCTTCTGTGATAGACTGGTACGTGATTTTAGGGAAAGTTAGGGAAAGATATCTCCATTGTTGTGTTTTTTTCTTTGCTAGCTGCGTACCCGGAAGAAGTGAAGATCCAGAGACCCCACCATATACATGTGTGCAGCTAGATCAGTTGACTGTGTTATAGACATGTTTTACAGTAAAGAAATGTTACTACCGGTTAAATCTGAGTATGGGGATTCTGTTGAGAAAGATCATACACACACACCCGCGGCCTTACCACCGGTCGCTACATCTGGCGTAGTCGGCAGGATGTGTGATCAACAGAATCTCCTCCCGGTAGTAACTTATAACCGGACAGCTCCCCCGGCATCTATTGTCAATCAGGTGAGGAAGTTTAACGGACGGAACTATCCTGTAACTGAATGGACCGAACAACTTAAGATAGTGGGGGAGATGTATAACATTGATCCTAAGACCTTAGCAGAAATGGCCATGCTAACATTAGAGGGGGAAGCGTGGACGACAGTCAGGCTGGAGACGGTTAGGGGCCAGCGTACGTTGGATGACTTGGTGCGGGTGCTGGAGAACACCTATGGGCCGACCACATATGCGGGAACATTACGGTATATGTTCCTCCGGCGTACGCAACTCGAGTCGGAGGACATCCCTCAATATGCCAACGCCCTCCAAGTACTGCTTGAACAAGCCTGCAGGAAAAAAGAACAGATAGCTAGTACGGGCGCCCGTGACCTGGTGTTGAGAGATCAATTCGTGACTGGATTAAGAGACCCGTACCTTAACCGCTCACTGCAAGATCTACTCCGGATAAATCCGGCCCTTACGTTCGCTGAGGTTAAGCAAGAAGCGATAGAACGTTCGAGAGGACCTGTCATGGAGGCCCAGACTTATACCGCGGCTTGCAGGTCCATAACTGGTATCAGAACCCCGAACAGTGACACGGAAGAACTGAAGCAGATGGTGGCAGAGTTGCAGAAACAGGTGTTGCAGCTCACCCTGGACCAACAGGCGGACAGGCAAGCGAGACAACAACCCAGCCGGCCGATGGGAAGATGCTGGACATGCGGTGATCCCCACCATAGAGCAAACCGTTGCCCCCAGAACGTTCAAGTTCATCCACGGGCCGATATACTGGAACCAGCAAGTCATGCCCCACAACAGCGGCCACCTTTAAACTAGACGCCCCTGCCAAAGAGGCTCACTCGGCAGGGGAGGCCAAAGAGAGGGGTGTAGGAAAACAGAGCAAGCCACGGAACAAACTTGCATCAAACAGCCCTACCCTGGAAGTATTATTGGAAGGGACCGCCGTGCAAGGATTAATGGATACTGGGTCCCAGGTATCCACCATCTCCGAGCAGTTTTACGAAGAGTATCTGAAGCCGCGGGTTGCCTATGACCCTGATACTTCTATCAAGATCAAAGCAGCCAATAATCTACCCATTCCGGTGACGGGAGTTGCCTGGATGAACACCGAAGTGTGTGGGCAAGATCTCGGGAAGAGAGGGATAATCGTGGTCAGGGAAGGCTGTGGATCAGAAACGCCCATGATTATTGGGATGAACATCTTGAAAGACCTGAATCTTGTGTTGGTTACCAAGAGGGGGCCCAAGTACTGGCAAGAAGTGACCACACATAGGGCCACCCGCCGAGCCTTCCAACAAGTGGTCCGGACCTGCAATCTCCAGCGAATGACAGAAAAACAACTGCCGCTAGCCACGATCACCGTACCCCGCCATACTAGGATAACTTTACCTGCTGAGAAGGAGACCGTTATCTCGCTACCCCTTAGCACCACAAGACAGCTCGAAGGCGTGGAGGTGCTGATTGAGCCGCGCACCCCGAAGGAAGGGAAGCTGAACCCCCTAGTTGCTCGAACGCTAGCCGTTGTGAGAAAGGGGAGGATTCCTGTCAGGCTGGGTAACACGGCTAACGTGAGCGTCGACCTAGAGGCTGGGACACAACTCGCCCGAGTTTACGCCCTAACCGAAGAGGTGAACCCTATGAACCCCCTCCAGTTTGCACCGTCTACAGAGGGAGATTGGACAGTGACGGTCTCTGCCATGGCCGCTGTCGCGGGTGACGTCAACGCGGGGCGAGAACTACGAGAAAAGTGCCAGTTGGACATATCCCAATACTCCAACCAAGAAGTGTCCCAGGTGGAAGAGTTACTTCAAGAGCACCAGGCGTCCTTTGCCCGGCATGACACCGACTTTGGATGCACCCCCAGTATCAAGCACGAAATCCCCACAGGTGATACCGCTCCTATCCGTGAAAGGTACCGCCAAATACCTCCCCAACAATACCAAGAAGTGAAAAACCTCCTGAATTCCATGTTACACGCTGGAGTGGTACGAGAAAACCAGAGCCCCTGGGCTGCACCAGTGGTGATAGTCAAGAAGAAAGACGGGTCCCTGAGGTTCTGCGTGGACTACCGCCGTTTGAATGCTTGCACCATCCGGGACTCATACCCTTTACCAAGGATCGAAGAATCCCTGACAGCCCTGAAGAAAGCTAAATATTTTTCGTCATTGGACCTGGCCAGCGGCTATTGGCAGGTACCTATGCACGAGAAAGATAGAGAAAAGACTGCTTTCATCCTACCCATGGGCCTGTACGAGTTCGACCGGATGCCCTTTGGCCTGAACAACGCGCCGGGGACCTTCCAGCGACTGATGGAGCGCTGCCTGGGGGACTTCAACTTCGACTTCACCCTCATTTACCTGGACGACATCGTAGTCTATTCGGCCACATTTGAAGAACACCTGCAACAGCTGGGCCGTGTGTTTCGTAGGTTGAGAGAACATGGCCTGAAGTTGAAACCCAGCAAGTGCCGTCTTCTGCAGCCCGAGATCAATTACCTGGGTCACCGGATCTTGGCCGAAGGTGTACAGCCGTCTTCGGAGAAAATAGCCGCCGTGCGGGACTGGCCACAGCCTACGAACGTCAGAGAGGTCCGGGCCTTCCTGGGGTTGGCCGGTTACTACCGCCGGTTCGTGAGAAACTTCGCCCGGCTTGCTGCACCCTTGCACGAACTGCTTCGAGGGACCACCAACGGCCCCAGAGGACGACCCATCAGCTGGGGACCCAGCCAGGAAGAATCCTTCCAAGCCCTAAAGGGTGCCTTGACTTCACCTCCCATCCTTGCATATGCAGACTACAATCTCCCTTTCCAACTACATACCGATGCCAGTCTACAGGGTCTAGGGGCAGTACTTTCACAAGTACAAGAAGGCAAGGAACGTGTCATAGCCTATGCCAGTCGATCCCTACACGAGGGCGAGAAGAACCCCACCAATTATAGCTCGTTCCGGCTGGAGCTGTTGGCCCTAACGTGGGCTATGGCGGAGAAATTTGCGGGATACCTCACAGGGACGGAAGTACTGGTCCTGACCGACAACAACCCGTTGGCCCACTTAGAAAATGCAAAGCTCGGAATCATGGAGCAGCGTTGGATGGCTCGACTCTCTAAGTTCAACTACAAGATCAAATATAGGGCTGGGGCTGAGAATCAAAATGCGGACAGCCTGTCTAGAGTGTCATACCCCTTACTTACCAGAGACCGGGATGAAGAACTAGAAGGAGACGAGACGCCCGACTTTGCAAGGCTTGCCCAACAGATGATGGATTACTGCCAGTTCATTGTGGGCGAAGTTGGAACTCCAGTGGGGGTCACACTGTGTCCCCAAGAGTTGTGCAGGCTCCAGGACCAGAACCCTGAATGGGCCCTACTCAAGCAATGGGTGAAGCAACAGCAGAAGCCCTCCTCCGAAGCACGGTCACGACTGTCTACCGGAACCTTGACCCTGCTCAGCCAGTGGGACCGGCTGGTTCTGAGAGAAGAAGTACTATACCGGAAGGTTCTCTTGTCTCACATGCTGGAGGAATGCACACAAGTTGTAGTACCTGCCCAGTTAGCCCGTGAGATGGTGGCCGAAGCCCACAAAAGGAATGGACACTTCGGAGTAGATAAGACGTTTCGGTGGATTCAACAATCTATCTATTGTCCGGGGCTCCGCAAGCTGGTTGAAGACGTCTGCAGAACCTGTCGCACCTGTGAACTGCACAAGTCCACCGAACAGCGTGCACCTGTCCAGACGATTAAAACCTCCAGGCCTCTTGAGCTGTTGATGGTGGACTATCTGCTGATCGGGACGGCGAGCAGTGGCTATCAATACTGCCTAGTCATGGTGGACCACTTCACAAAATTCGCCGTCGTTGTTGCTACCAAGGACCAGACGGCCGAATCGGCTGCACAGGCCATCTGTCGACAGTTCATCCACATCTATGGGTGTCCGGAGAGGTTACACTCCGACCAGGGGGCTTGTTTCGAAGGCAGAGTCATCGAGGAGCTGCATCGGATGTATGGGATCCAGAAGTCGAGGACCACTCCTTACCATCCACAAGGGAACGGTGCATGTGAACGCTTTAACCGGACCCTACTCCAGCTGATCCGCACCTTGGCCGAAGATAAGAAAGATCGATGGCCCCAATTCCTTCCAGATCTAGTATGGGCCTACAACAACCAGGTCCACTCCATGACTGGCTACACCCCACACACTCTTCTCTTTGGCCGCCCAGGAAAAGGGGTCCATGACCTGAACCTATTCCGCCCAGAAGAAGATGTCTGCCATAACTACCCCTCCTGGCTAAATGCTCACCGACAGAAGATGGAGACTGTACACCGGCTGGTGAGTCAACAAATCCGGGGCCAGAAACATGCTGACCCACTCCCCGTGCAAGAGAAACCCTTAAAGTTGGGACAGCTAGTCTTGCTCCGTATTAAGAAGCCTCAAGGGAAACTTCGAGCCAAGTGGGAGACTGAAGTCTAGCGGGTAATCGAACGCCCTTACCCCAATGGACATGTATACCGAGTGCGGGGTGAAGACAGCCGCAGCACCCGCACTGTGCACCGAAATATGTTGCGCCCCTGCCTCTCCCGGCCTGACTCCCCTCCCACAGTAACCGGAGGGGTGACGCTGCCGACATGACTGACGTCACGGACATTTCTCAACATAGAGATCACGTCGACTCTGAGACCGGTGACCCACCTACACAGACCAGTCCCTCTCCCAGAGTACTGACTGGAGTGGGGCGTAAAGACAGTGACGAGGAGGGGAACAACCGACCCTTGCGACGCACTGACCGCACCACTGCTGGGATCCCGCCCGGACGGTCTTACAGGGACCAGTATGTATGGCCCACTTCTCAACCGACCCCTGTGACAACTACAGTCATCGCCGCCTGGGAACCGACGGTAGTTGACAGGGACTGCCAACCTTTAAGTGGGGGGTATGTAATGAGGTGTACAATTCAGATTGTATTATTGAAATTGACACTGAAATGAACTGTGCACAGTCCGCACTTGTCCACCAGGGGGCATCAGTGGACTGTACAATCACAGAGGGTGGAAAGCCCCCACCATCTCTGTTGTTTACCCAGGAAGTGAAAGCAGAAAAACAGTGCAGATCCAGAGAGCGCAGCCAGGACAGACATAGGGCTCTTTTGCAGCCAGATTCTTGGGAAGAAATACCCTGTGAAGATCGTTGCTGCAACCCCCGGTCTGCAGGACCTTGCCTTACCGAGGGTCCCACTCAAATTCAGGACATTGCCTCCGGAATTCAGGACATTGCCACTGGATTACATGTGCAGGGGCTGTGACTGACATAAGGGAGCCATCTGTGCTACTGTGATCTCCCTTCTGCTCATCGGTTTGCCCCGAGACTGAGAGAGACTTCTGTGCTGCTGTGGGCTCCCGTCTGCTGCTCGGTGTGCCCTGAGACTGGGAGAGACTAACAAAGAAAGATTCTGTTACCTGCGGAAGGAGACCACAGAAGAAGACTGAGGAGTTTCCCCCTTCAGCGCTGCACCGGGACCCGTCATCGTGAGATCCCCAGGCCTGCTACGTGGGAGCGACACCTTCTTCTGTGATAGACTGGTACGTTATTTTAGGGAAAGTTAGGGAAAGATATCTCCATTGTTGTGTTTTTTTCTTTGCTAGCTGCGTACCCGGAAGAAGTGAAGATCCAGAGACCCCACCATATACATGTGTGCAGCTAGATCAGTTGCCTGTGTTATCAGGGGTGCACCAAGCCCCTCTGCCGCCTGAGCCGCGGCACCGATTACGGGGGGGGGGGGTGCTACCGGAGCCCAGCTCTGCCGCCCCCTCTGCCGGGGGGGGGGCTGCTACCGGAGCCCAGCACTGCCGCCCCCTCTGCCGCCTGAGCCGCCTGAGCCGCGGCACCGGCAGTCATTGCCGCCCGCGGCCGTGAGTACCTTTGGGGTGCTATTGCTCCGCGGGTAGCGCTGCCGCCCCTTCTGTGCCTCTCTCCCCGGGTCGCCGCTTACCTCCGGTGCGCGGCCGGCGCCATGACAGGGGGAGGCTG
Organism: Allobates femoralis; assembly: GCA_033576535.1. Taxonomy (NCBI): domain Eukaryota; kingdom Metazoa; phylum Chordata; class Amphibia; order Anura; family Aromobatidae; genus Allobates; species Allobates femoralis. The sequence goes on along the minus strand of JARQOC010000006.1, from coordinate 192,741,809 downwards.
TGTGCATGAGGCGCCGCCCCCTTCTGCACTGCCGCTCCCCCTGCCGGCTGCCGCCTGAATGACAGGGCTCACACTGTCCAATGGACGGTGCGGCCCTGTGTGTTATAGACATGTTTTACAATAAAGAAATGTTACTACCGGTTAAATCTGAGTATGGGGATTCTGTTGAGAAAGATCATACACACACACCCGCGGCCTTACCACCGGTCGCTACAATAGTAAGACAGTTTTCTATTTTATGACTTTACCTACCAGGGATGTCTGTGGATTCATGCGTTCCAGCACAGCCTTATTTGGGATCTTCTCTGTCCGTGGGATTTGTAGGAGTTTCCTCAAGAACCTCTGTTCAAAGGAATCAATCTTTCTTTGATCACCTTTTGTCAAGGACCATGTCTCAAACCCACTAGCCAACGGGTCTTCGGTCTTCCGCAACCTCTTCTGCCAATGACCATACCAAGCATCATGTCCTTCTTGAGGGAATTTGCTTTCATCACATGGCCATAGTAAGACAGTTTTCTGTTTTATGACTTTACCTACCAGGGATGTCTGTGGATTGACGCGTTCCAGAACAGCCTTATTTGGGATCTTCTCTATCCGTGGAATTTGTAGGAGTTTCCTCAAGCACCACTGTTCAAAGGAATCAATCTTTCTTTGATCACCCTTTGTCAAGGACCATGTCTCACACCCATACAACATGATTGGGAATGCAATAGCAGTGACCAATCGTAATATGGTGGTAATCGAGATGTCCATACACTTCCACAGTTGCTCCATGTTCATCATTGCACACGACTCATTTCAAGTCGCCGCTGAATTTCAGCTGTAGAGCCACTGTTACAATCAATAAGGGATCCCAGGAAGATGAAACTTTCTACAATTTCGATTTCTTCACTATCGATCTTCAAATTTAACCTTCTTGCTGTCAGTAGTCATTATCTTGGTCTTCTTCATATATAGATGCAAATCAACCTTCTTGCTTTCCTCACTGAGCTTTAAAGTCAGCTTCCTCAGATCCTTCCCATTTTCGGCCAAAAGGGTGCTATCATCTGCGTATCTCAGGTTGTTAATTAACCTTCCACCTATCCACGCCAAATTATTATTATATTATTATTATTTATTTATATAGCGCCATTAGGTTCCATGGCGCTTTACATGAGGTTGAGGGAGACAAGAACAAGTACACTAAATCTAGTACAGGTACAGGAGGGGCAGGGACCCTGTCCACGAGGGCTCACAGTCTATGAGATAAATCATTTAAGTTGAGCTTCTTCAAGATCAATTCCGTGTAAAGGCTGAAACCTTGTCTTGTGCCCTTTTTGATCTTAAAATATTCTGTGTCCCCAAATCTGAATCGTACTGTAACTTCCTGGTTGTCGTTGAGGAACTTGATCAATTTGATCAAGTGTACAGGTACTCCTAGCTCATACAACAATTTCCAGTGTTAGTCATGTTCGAAGCAGTCAAATGCCTTGGTGTAATCAATGAACTACATATGGAGCTCCTTCTGATACTCCATCACCATCTCCATGATCCATCGTATGTTGGTAATGGGGTTTCTGGTTCCTCTGCCTCTGCGGAAACCAGCTTGGACATCTGGAAGTTCACAATCCAGGATGTTGCCCAGTCTCTTTTGGATGATTTTCAGAAGCACCTTAATGGCATGTGAGATCAGGGCGATGAGTCTATAGTTGGCATAGTCTCTCAGGTCACCTTTCTTTGCAATGGAATGAAGACCAATTGTTTCCGTTCCCATAGCCATGAGCATGACTTCCATATCATTTGACATAGGTGCTGTTAGCATTGATCTTGTGATGAGTTTCAGCAGTTCTGCAGGAATTCCATCGATACCGGGTGCCTTATTGTTTGGCAATTGTTTTATTGCTTATTCCACTTCACTATCCAGCAGTCTGGATCATCTTGGACAGACAGTTCGACCAAGAGGTCATTGCCAGCCGTGGCATAAAGTTTCTCTATGTATTCTTTCCATCTGACCTTAATGCCATGTAGGTCGCTGGCCTTGATTCCGTCACTGTTCTTGATGTTTCCTTGTTAGGCTATAAATGTCTTTCTCCTATGTTTCACGAAAGCAAACAAATCCCAGGTTTGGACTTTCTTATGTATATCTTCAAGCTTCATGCACCGCCCAAATAGAAAGGTGTTCTTGTCTTTCCTGCCCTCTTGTTGGAACTCGTGTTCAGTCATTTCACTTCGTCTAGAAATCCTTTGTAGCTCCGATTGTCAACAAGAGGGTCTGTCAGTGTGTAGAGAACCCAAAATACCTCAATGACTGCATCATGTCCATCCGCATCAAAGGAAAGCCACTGAATGTGACAACCTTGCAAGCATATGCGCCGACAACAGATGCACTGGAGAAGGACATCGAAGACTTCTATGGACAAGTCCAAAGTGCATTAGGTGGAATCCCTGGGCAAGACATCATCTACAGCATGGGTGACTTTAATGCCAAAGTTGGAGCAGGTGAGGAAGCAGTGGTGGTCGGCAAACATGGCCTAGGTGAAAGGAATGAAGCTGGTGACCGCTTGATACAATTTTGCCTGGAGATATATTTGGATAATATCTAATATATAAAGCTGAATGTGTGTATGTGTGTATGTGTGTGTGTATGTATATCCGGGAATGGCATCTACACCGTCGCAACTAGCTCCACAAAATTTTGCACAGTCACACGTCTCGACCCCGGGAGCGTCATAGGCTATGTTGTGAGGTGAAATTTTAACCCTGCGCGTTCCAGTTCACCAAACAATTTTGCCCCTATCTACATAATGGGAAAAAAGGGAAAGGAAACGTGTGGGAGGAAAATCGACAGATGTCAGCTATAGAGACAAAATTTTGCACAGTCACACGTCTGGACCCCGGGAGCGTCATAGGCTATGTTGTGAGGCGAAATTTTAACCCCGCGCATTCCAATTCACCAAACAATTTTGCCCCTATCTACATAATGGGGAAAAAGTGACCGTTACCAGTTGACAGTTGTGAATGAGAGGGACTTAATGATAGCGCCAAAGACTAACAGCACATACCAGCATATAGTCACTAAGGTGGGGCCCCAACATGAGATATTCACCACGCACAGGGACATGTATACACACCACACGCACACAAAGACTAACAGCAAGTGTATAGTCGCTAAGGTGCAGCCCCAACATTGGATACTCACCACGCACCCGAACAAACACACACCACAAAGACACACACCCCCAAGGGGATACACACACTCTATAGCGACACATGCACTCACCACACAGGGACACACACACACCACAAAGAGACACACACACACCACACAGACCCCCCCCCCCACAGGGACACACACGCATAGCCACCCTATAGGGACACATGCACTCACCCCACAGGGACACACACACCACAAAGAGACACACACACACCACACAGACCCCCCCACAGGGACACACACACATACACACCCTATAGGGACACATGCACTCACCCCTCAGGGACACACACACACCACAAAGAGACACACACAACACAGATACACACACACCACAGACCCCCACACAGGGGCACACACACATACACACCCTATAGGGGCACATGCACTTACCCCACAGGGACACACACACCACAAAGAGACACACACACACACCACACAGACCCCCCCACAGGGACACACACACATACACACCCTATAGGGACACATGCACTCACCCCTCAGGGACACACACACACCACAAAGGGACACACACAACACAGAGACACACACACCCCACACAGACACCCCCCCACAGGGACACACACACACATACACACCCTATAGGGACACATGCATTCACCCCACAGGGACACACACACACACACCACAAAGAGACACACACAACACAGATACACACACACACACCACAGACCCCCACACAGGGGCACACACACATACACACCCTATAGGGGCACATGCACTTACCCCACAGGGACACACACACCACAAAGAGACACACACAACAGAGACACACACCACACAGACCCCATCCCACAGGGACACACACATACACACCCCAGGGACACACACACCACACAGACAGACACAGATGTGCACAAATCACCTCACACAACTCGCCTCATACGTGTGCTATCTTTATTTTCCAAACATAAACATCTGATTAAAAACTGCCAATGTGCAACACATGTGTTATATAGGGAATTAAGGCAGATGTCAGTCACATGAGCTGTCTATTATGTGTATGTGTATGTGGCGCCCCGCAACGAGTGCGTCACAGGAGGGTATTGCAGCCATAAATGCAGCCACAATATTCTCTGACACAGCAGTGATCTGGTTAACTTTGAGATCCAACCCTGCATGCATCACCTAGAACAGAGGGCCAACCCAGGGTCCTGGTGGGCGTAGTGCTAGGGAAGTGTGTAGGGAGTACAGACACTTAGTCGAAAAAAGAAGGAGTCTAGAACTTGACCTGAGAAGTCTAGAACTTGGAGCAGGAGCGGGGGCTCTGCACCCCGTGCAGCCCCCGGGCCGTCACCGGTCGGGTGTCAGCACCTGAGGCCTCAACAACCGGGATCGGGCATCATTAACCACGGGTTCCAAAATATCCCGTGCCCAAAACTCACAGCCGGTTCACTGGTACCGAAGCTGGCAGCAGTTCACCTCTGCTACGCGAACCAGAAGCGTGGAGGAGCAGCTTCACAGGAGCACCCCACCACCAGCCAACTTCCAGTCGTCTAACCAGCGGTGTACCCACTGAGGGATCCAAGGCTCCCCAAAACATCCACAACGTATATCTTGGATAGGGCATTGAAGCAGCCTCCCCGTACCCGATCTGGTATTCCAATGGCAAAACACTTAGCTAGAATGGAGGAACACTTGCGGATCTCTGAGGAACACCATCACTGCTGAGTCCACCCGGTCCACTACCCGTGAACTGTATACCATGTACTGCCTGCTGGTTACAGTAAAGACCCGTTGCAGAGACTTTCTGTGTCCGTGCTTCCTTATGAACTGTCCGTCCGCATTACAAGGTAACCGCAGCTGCCGCAGCTCCAGCCTCCGGGGATCACCGCTCAGCCTGTGGGGAGCGTTCCATCTTGCTGCTGTCCATCCCCCGGAGGTTCCGCAGCGTCGGTAACGATTACCGAAACTACTCATAGGTGGCGTCACGAATAAATTAAACCCCTTTAATCTGTTCCTACAAGACGTCTTCACTTTTGATCTGCACTCAACCGGGCCCCACTACCGGCAGGCGCGGCCCACCCGTGACAAGGAGGAAGGAGCTACAGCCTGTCTAAACCGGAGTCCACGGGCTGACGGTGAGTCAGAAAATGGCGTCACGAACAGGATACGAGCAGGCCCGTTCCCTAACGGGTATAATGTGCTTAAAAATTACTTTATTGTCTACAATTTGGACTTTGTTCGTCCCTAAAAGAACTTTCCCGCATTTTCACCGTGGGCCAAGATGGCGCCCAAGATGGCATTCCCGCCACAAGGATCCGCCACGTGCAAGCCCAGGGGTGAGCCACCGCCCCTCATCGTGGGAGGGCTAAAGGCAAAAGGCGCCAAACTCTTTGTCTGCCCTGATTGCTCGAATCAACCATGGGGGCAGACCCCAAAGACTTTTCCCACCATTGGACTACAAAAAGCCCACAGGAAATGGGAGTGTCGCAGACCTTTCTTCACCAGCTCTCTACCAGAACGGTTACCGGTTGAACGGGTGTGGTTCCCTCCAAAGAAGAGAATGGCCAGCACGAGACTCCAAGACCTAATGCGGGAGGTCGAGGCGGAGGCCAGAGCAGCCATAGGCCAACTGGGTCCGGGTCCTGCCCTTACCATTGACGGCAGCCCCGACTTTTGGCTAGAGGCTCTACAAGACCTCAGGGTGCGGTTACTTGAGACTGTGGAGTGGACGATTCGCAGCTGGAGTGCGACCCTAGGCAGAAGACTCCATCATGCAATGCAGCAGAGCCGACCGGGTACAGCTTCTCCAGGCCCAGACGACATCGCCAGCTTCTCAACCGCCTCACCGTCGCCCACCACCTGTCCTGCTTCGTCACCGGAGCCCATAGACTGCATCATTCCAGTGGAGGCCACAGCTCAGTTCGTTCCAGCGATTGAAATTGCAGCCGACCCCGTTCCTGAGCCGGAGCTTCCAATACGCTCCACCGAAGAAGCCGACATATACCTGGTTCCACTTGCGGAACCCGCGACTAGTTTCACCACTACCGAGACTGTCGCCTGTTTCTCCCCTGATCCGGAGGCCTCCTCTGCAATTACCGAGGCCTACCTGGCGACCGGGATCGAAACACCACTTCCCACTGCTACAGAAGAAGAGGCAGGCAGCCTGGAAGCCCTGCAAGACGACCTCGAGGAGAACTTTGCAGCACAGCCACTCATCGACCCAGAGGATTCCGTTCCATCATCTCCGTCAGCCGAGCAGCCCGACGTAGTCATCGAGGATGATGACGACGAGACCCACAGCCCAGCTGAGGACCTCTACACCGGGTTCGCCTGGGGAGACACCAAGGATCCTTCTGCCGGGCGATCTGCTCGGGTACACTGGTCGGGTGCCGCCGCAGCAACATCTTCTCCAGTTCCGTTAAACCGGGCTTTACTCCAGACTGCCCACCAAGCTCGAGCTGTTCAACAACCATCACGCCGTAGTGACTGTATCCACACACCGCACCACTCCGACGAAGGAGGTACGTCGCATCCGAAGGGAGGAGTGGCACGATCGGCTGCACGCCAACATGCAGGCCCGCGCTGAAGCCCGCCGCCAATTCCCATTGCCTGATGAGTTCCGTGAAACCGGACGGGTGAGCACCTTTAACTTATCCACTGGGTGGGGATTCGTAAGGGAGGAGGGTGTGAGTACTGAAGTGTTCGTCGGGCGCCGTGATGTGGAATCGCACCTACCGCGAGGGCATCCTAACCGAGACTTATATAGAGGGGACATTGTAACCTATGAGCGACATATATGCTGTGACGGGTGGTTCGCTATACGAGTCCGGAACACTGCCCTCCATAAGTGACTTTGTTGATTGAACTTTTCACCAAGAGACTTCTTCCTGTTTGCAAATAACACCGCGACTTGGCGGCTACAGCCTGAACTTTTACCTAAGGACAGCCGACCACCCGCCGGGTCCGCGCAATGTGTTAACCTGTTTATTCTACTGTTTCACTTTTATGCCACATAATGACCTGTCATTAATAAAAGTGTATTACCTGTTATAAAAATATAAAAACCTCTGTAATGTGGGTAGTGTGACGCTTGGGGACAAGCGTATTAAACCAAGGGGGAGTGTGGCGCACCGCAACGAGTGCGTCACAGGAGGGTATTGCATCCATAAATGCAGCCGCAATATTCTCTGACACAGCAGTGATCTGATTAACTTTGAGATCCAACCCTGCATGCATCACCTAGAACAGAGGGCCAACCCAGGGTCCTGGTGGGCGGAGTGCTAGGGAAGTGTAGGGAGTACAGACCCTTAGTCGAAAAAAGAAGGAGTCTAGAACTTGACCTGAGAAGTCTAGAACTTGGAGCAGGAGCGGGGGCTCCGCACCCCGTGCAGCCCCCGGGCCGTCACCGGTCGGGTGTCAGCACCTGAGGCCTCAACAACCGGGATCGGGCATCATTAACCACTGGTTCCAAAATATCCCGTGCCCAAAACTCACAGCCGGTTCACTGGTACCGAAGCTGGCAGCAGTTCACCTCTGCTACGCGAACCAGAAGCGTGGAGGAGCAGCTTCACAGGAGCACCCCACCACCAGCCAACTTCCAGTCGTCTAACCAGTGGTGTACCCACTGAGGGATCCAAGGCTCCCCAAAACATCCACAATGTATATCTTGTAAAAAGAAAAATAGGGAGGGGGACAAGAGGCGCAATAGTGCCCTATCACTTATGACACTTGTGTAAGGTGGTGGTGCTGTGAAGCTGCTCACCTGGTCCAGTTGTGATCCCCACAACTGGTTTGAAGGCGTTTTGGAATCAGTGTTCCAGCTGCTGCAGGACCTCCACCGACCACTGGATAGTGGTTTGAATCCAAGACAATGATGGGAGTGCTGGTGTGTCACGGTCCGCGCTGCTGTGGCATGAATAAACTCACCAAAGAGACAGCAGTTATTCCATCCTTTTATTTCCTCCTCTCTCCTACGCGTTTCAGCGCCACACCTGGCGCCTTCCTCAGGGATATCTTGGATAGGGCATTGAAGCAGCCTCCCTGTACCCGATCTGGTATTCCTGGGCGACAATGGCAAAACACTTAGCTAGAATGGAGGAACACTTGCGGATCTCTGAGGAACACCATCACTGCTGAGTCCACCCGGTCCACTACCCGTGAACTGTATACCATGTACTGCCTGCCGTTACAGTAAAGACCCGTTGCAGAGACTTTCTGTGTCCGTGCTTCCTTATGAACTGTCCGTCCGCATTACAAGGTAACCGCAGCTGCCGCACAACATCTTAAGCAGCTCCAACCTTCGGAGATCACCGCTCAGCCTGTGGGGAGCGTTCCATCTTGCTGCTGTCCATCCCCCGGAGGTTCCGCAGCATCTGTAACGATTACCGAAACTACTTATAGGTGGCGTCACGAATAAATTAAACCCCTTTAATCTGTTCCTACAAGACGTCTTCACTTTTGATCTGCACTCAACCGGGCCCCACTACCAGCAGGCGCGGCCCACCCGTGACAAGGAGGAAGGAGCTACAGCCTGTCTAAACCGGAGTCCACGGGCTGACGGTGAGTCATGTATGTGTGAGGTAACATATACTACCGGCCAGGGGGAGGGTTTACTGTTGGCTGGAGATTTATTAGGCTGCCTATAGCATTCAATCACAGCTCAGCTTCTATTTTCCTACAGGTCATTAATATGACATATTCAAATTCTATTTTGTTATAGCTAACAGCAGTTATTTATTAACCCGGGCGTAGCCGGGTACTACAGCTAGTATAAATATATAAATTGTGAGGCATGCTGGCAATATAGCACGTGGCCAGTTTGACTCACATGGGCATGCAGCAATATGGGTGATTGCTTGACCTTGCAGTATATACAGGGTTAAGTGGGTGTTAGCTCTATAGTAGTACACACGGGGTTAACTGCAGTTAGGTCTGTGTGTGTGCCTGATTGACTACAGCTTCTCAGGTGGGTCTGGCTGGCAAGTATATTAGCTGCTCAAAGCTGTGGGTCAGTGAAGAACAGAATGATCCTCTGAGGGAGAGGATGTGAGGAAGAGGAAATCCTGTCCCTTAGGAACGTGGAGAGAAGCCTTGCTCTCCATGTGGGAGACACCTGTCCCTCTGACTTGTATGGAGCCTATGTCCAGACTTAGAGGTTGGTGGAGCTTCTGAGCGCATAGGGGTCCTGGCTGAACCTGGAGGGTGCTCCCTCTGGACATGTTGGTGAAGTTTTGGTCCTGGAGGCCTGCCAGGGTTGGTAACGCTGGAAGGCTGCTGGGCAACATGAATAGTGTGAGGAGACCTCAGGGACACCTTGATTGCCCTGTAGCTCCCTTAGCCTAAAACATGGTCTGTGCTTTGTAAAGGCTGGAGTCCATGGATATTGTATGATGGACTGTATTTAGGTGTGTGAAGGCTGTGTGCAGCTTAGCAGCCTATCAGAGACTGTATGACCTGTGTGAACAGGGTGTATTGGATCCCTGTAGATCTGTGAATGTCTCGTATCAGAGACTGTGTGGCCCGTGTGGCCCGTGTGGACCGGGGAGTACCGGATCCCTGCAGGTCTGTGAGGCTCTTGGGTAATCTATGTATGCAATCTATGTGTATGCATAGCAACTATTGGAAGCAGACTGGGATGTCACCTTAAGGTTCTTTCGATCATGAATAGTGGAAATACTGCCAGGCAGGCGTAGCCATTATTAGAACAGACTGTGATGTCGATATGTTCTGTTTAATATGTATTATGTGTAAATCTAGTAGTAGTAGATCAGGCCAGGCGGCCATAACCCACCATCGGAGCAGTTGTGTATATATATATTACTATTAATTCCATAGTGCTTTACATACATTTTGCGACACAGTCCCTCTTGGAGCTCACAATCTAAATATCAGTAGGTCTTTGAAATGTGGGGAGGAAACCGGAGTACGCAGAGGAAACCCACGCAAACAAAGATGTGGTTGTTGTGTCACTTATGCTGCCAAAAGAGTCCCCTAGGCACTACCTCACTATTATATATATATATATATATATATATATATATATATATATATATATATATATATATATATAATAATGTGGCGCCCTGCCAATGCTCCAGCTGCAGGTGGACCCTAGGATGTTGGGTGGGACCCATTCCCAGCACTCCCACATTAGTTCAGGGTGGGAAGTTACCCGGGAGGGAATAAATTCACCTCTAGGGGGAACAAGGAAGGCTTTTGAGCTAAGGTTTTGGGTCTTTGCTTTTTGGTCGCTTGGCTGAGGGACCAGGGGAAGATGGAGGAGGAGGAAAGGTTTTAGGAAGATAGCTAAGTGGAACGAGGCGGAAGGTCACACCGGGTCGGTTACAAGCCGCACCGGAGGAAAGAAGAAGGGACCTTGAGGAGGTCCTGAAAGGGGGCGCCCGACAGGGAAGTCTGGGCCCTAGCAAGAAAGGGAGATCCTCAGCGTGGAGCGTCCATACTCCTGGGGATACTTCAGTCCAACCAGGGGAAACACCGGACGCTAGGAACTGGCCAAGTCCAGCTTGCAGTCGGCAACCGACTGCTGTGGCTTGTTCATTAGCCGCAGCACCCTGCCATTGGAGAGGTCTGCCTGCTTCCTCACCAATGAGGGAGTGGACTCCCGGTATTACCTACACGGATCTACTGGGTATAGATCGATCTAAAGCTGGGAAGAACGAACACGGGTTAGTAAACGAAGGTACACCAAGGGTTCCACCATACCACCTGGGATCCATTTGCAGCCACCCGTTAAGCTATCTGTTCTTGTAACATCTAAAGTGCTGAACTGTGAACTGTAACTGCTACTGCTACAACTAACAGTACCCGGGAGAAAAGTGACTTTGTCTCTGCCTGTGTTTATATTCTGCATTAACTTGTTCCCTGTACAGGAACGCTGCCCCGGAGGTCCAGCCCTACCTGTAGAGGACTTTGCCAAACTTGCCGCATTACCATCTACCTCCGGCGGACTGTGGCGGCGCTGGTGACTCCTCATCAGAAACTATAGGTGGTGTCATGACAATTTGTAAATATAATCCCCTGTAAATTTACCCTTTTTCAAAGAAATGTTGGGATAGAAGAGGTGTATCACGGTCCGCGCTGCTATGTCCAAAGAAAACAGTCACATGGAAGTCAGGATTTCATAAGCAGTTCCTTTCCTTTTGTTCCAACGCGTTTCGATGCACAACCTGGCACCTTCCTCAGGGATGCTTATTGATGCTCTTCAAACCAGTTGTGGGTACCACAACTGAACCAGGTGAGTGGATCCACAGCATCACCTTCATATCTTGGTGTCTCTAGTGATAGGGCACTATTGCGCCTCCTGTCCCCCACCCCTCTTCTTTTTCAAAGAAGTCCCCCAGGACACGGGATCAGATGCAGCCATCACTCCCCGTGACAACAAGAGTGTTAACCCCTTGGAGCCTGATACCCGAGTACCCTCAAGCCTGGGGCTCGACATATACACCATATTTTTCGGATTATAAAAAATACTTTTGTTCCTCCAAATTTTGGGGGAAAGTGGGGGCTGCGTTTTATAATCCGAATGTATTTTCTGTGCTGTAGGGAGGGGTGGGGGTGGCTCTGGAGCGGTGTCTGGAAGCTACCTGCAGGCTGCAAAGGCAGCACGTGCTCCCGCTCATTAGCTTCATGTAATATGCACTGCACCCGCTGTCCATCACCTCGGTGCTGAAACCGCACCGAGATATGGGGGAGCGGCGCATACCACATGTACTTGCAGTGTCTTCAGTCCCCCCATCCTTGATATGGCCCCCCATCACTGTGTATGCTCCCCCATGCTGCTGCCCACAGTAAAATAACAAACGCTTTCAACTTACCTCTCTGGCGCTTATCTCAGTCTCTCCCTGCTTACAACACTTCCTGAGTCCTGGGAAGCTGGTCAAGTGATCGGAGCGTGCATGGATGAAATCACTCTGCTGTGCTGATCACATGACCAGCTTCCACTGGACCCAGGAAGTGCGGCAAGCAGGGAGAGAAGGAGGCAAGCGCCGGACAAGTAATAATAATAATATTAATATTTGTTCATTTATATAGTGCTATTAATTTCATAGCACTTTACATACATCAGTAAGTTGAATGTGTTTGCTATTTTAGTGTGGGTAGCAGCATGGGGGGCATACAAAGTGTTGGGGGGCCATATCCAGGATGGGGGGTGGCATATCCATCACAGGGGATGTGTGCCCGCACAGGGGGACGTGTGCCATCACAGGCAGATGGGTGGTATCACAGGGGGATGTGTGCCCGCACATGGGGAAGTGTGTCATCACAGGGGGACATGGGCCATCACAGGGGGGCATGTGCCAACACAGGGGGTCCATATTCAAAGTAGGGGGGCTAATCCCAGGATGTGGGCAATATGCCAGGATGGGGGACATATATACCAGGATGGGGACATATATACCAGGATGAGTGGGGTCATGTACCAGGCTGAGGGACATATATACTGATTGTAAGATAGATACTGGTATTATAAGATGAACCCCATTTAACATTAAAAATTATTTTTATCTCTTTTCCTTCACTAAATTTGGGGGTGCGTTCTATAATCTGGTGCATCTTATAATGCGAAAAATACGGTACTTATATAAATGTCTTGTCGTATCTGTCATCGCCTCCTGTGTTCGGTTTTCCCTGTACCACAATGGGGTATTATGACATCACAGTGGGGAATTATGACATCACAATGGAGTATTTGGCATCATAGTGGTGTATTTTGACATCACAATGGGGTATGATGACATCACAATGTGGTATTATTCCATTATAGTGGGGAATTATGACATAACTAGGGTATTATGACATCATAGTGGGGAATTCTGACATCACAATGGGGTATTTGGCATCATAGTGGTGTATTTTGACATCACAATGGGGCATGGTGACATCACAATGTGGTATTATTCCATTATAGTGGGGAATTATGACATAACTGGGGTATTATGACATCATAGTGGGGTGTTATGAAATCATAACACATAGAGCACAGAGAGAGAGAGACAGCACACAGGTGTGAGAGAGATCAGACAGGGGGTAGAGCGCACATGGAGGGAGAGACAGTCACCACCCCAAGTGCCACAGAGCCTGCCCCCATCTTGACTTCACTGCCCTCCCGATGCGGTAGTATATATTATATATACTAGCTGCAGAGCCCAGCGTTGCCCAGGCGTAATGCCCATATATGGTTGTAATGCTCATATATGGAAATATTGCAGATATACAGTAATGTATATATGTGTGTGTGTATGTATCATAGCCCCGTTCCTCCACTTAGCACCCCCTCTTTTATAGGTCCACCCATACACATAGCTATACCCTCCTGAAAGTCACATCTCTTGTGTGCCTATTTTGACTGGTTGTGGCTAATGCCACATACACACACACACACACACATAGATACAAACACTCAGCTTTATATATTAGACTAGTAAAAAGACCCGATGCAATTGCATCGGGAGCGCGTTGAAATAAATTGTGTGTATACAGGCGGGTTAGTGGGTAGCAGAGTATACAGGGGGCTCTGTGGGTAGCAGAGTATACAGGGGGCTCTGTGGGTAGCAGAGTATACAGGTGGCTCTGTGGTTAGAAGAGTATACAGGCAGCTGTGTGGGTAGCAGACTATACAGGCGGCTCTGTGGGTAGCAGAGTATACAGGAGGCTCTGTGGGTAGCAGAGTATACAGGCGGCTCTGTGGGTAGTAGAGTATACAGGGGGTTCTGTGGGTAGCAGATTATACAGGCGGGTCTGTAGGTAGCAGAGTATACAGGCGGCTGTGCGGGGAGCAGAGTATACAGGCGGCTGTGCGGGGAGCAGAGTGTAGAGACGGCTGTGCGGGGAGCAGAGTATACAGGCGGCTGTGCGGGGAGCAGAGTATACAGGCGGCTGTGCGGGTAGCAGAGTAAACACGCGGCTCTGTGGGGAGCAGAGTATACAGGTGGCTGTGTGGGGAGCAGAGTACAGGGCTGGGGCAAGATACAGGGGCTGGTGGGAGCAGAGTATACAGGCGGCTGTGGGGGAGCAGAGTATACAGGCGGCTCGTGGGAGCAGAGTATACAGGCGGCTTGTGGGTAGCAGAGTATACAGGCGGCTCTGTGGGTAGTAGAGTATACAGGGGCCTGTGGGGTAGCAGATTATACAGGCGGGTCTGTGGGTAGCAGAGTATAAGGATGGCTGTGCGAGGAGCAGAGTATACAGGACGGCTGTGCGGGGAGCAGAGTATACAGGCGGCTGTGCGGGGAGCAGAGTATACAGGCGGCTGTGCGGGGAGCAGAGTACACAGGCGGCTGTGCAGGGAGCAGAGTATACAGGCGGCTGTGCGGGGAGCAGAGTATACAGGCGGCTGTGCGGGAAGCAGAGTATACAGGCGTGCTGTGCAGGGAGCAGAGTATACAGGCGGCTGTGCGGGGAGCAGAGTATACAGGCGTTCTGTGGGGAGCAGAGTATACAGGCGGCTGTGCGGGGAGCAGAGTATACAGGCGGATCTGTGGGTAGCAGAGCTATACAGGGGCTGTGCGGGGAGCAGAGTATACAGGCGGCTGTGCAGGGAGCAGAGTATACAGGCGGCTGTGCGGGAGCAGAGTATACAGGCGGCTGTGTGCAGGGAGCAGAGATACAGGATGGCTGTGGGGAGCAGAGTATACAGGGCTGTGTGGGGAGGCAGGGTACGGCATATACAGGCGCTGTGCGGGGAGCAGAGTATACAGGCGGCTGTGGGGGGAGCAGAGTATACAGGCGGCTGTGACGGGAGCAGAGTATACAGGCGGCTGTGCGGGGAGCAGAGTATACAGGCGGCTGTGCGGGGAGCAGAGTATACAGGCGGCTGTGCGGGGAGCAGAGTATACAGGCGGCTGTGCAGGGAGCAGAGTATACAGGCGGCTGTGTACAGGACGGCGGCTGTGCGGGGAGAAGAGTATACAGGCGGCTGTGGATACAGTACAGCGGCTGTGCGGGAAGCAGAGTATTCAGGCAGCTGTGCGGGGAGCAGAGTATACAGGCGGCTGTGCGGGGAGCAGAGTATACAGCCGGCTGTGCCAGGGGAGCAGAGTATACAGGCGGCTGTGTGGGGAGCAGAGTATACAGGCGGTGTGTACTACAGCGGCTGTGCGGGAGCAGAGTATACAGGCGGCTGTGCGGGAGCAGAGTATACAGGCGGCTGTGCGGGGAAGCAGAGTTACAGGGGCTGTGCTGGAGCAGAGTATACAGGCAGCTGTGCGGGAGCAGAGTATATCAGGCGTGCTGGGAGACAGAGTATACAGGCGGCTGTGCGGGGAGCAGAGTATACAGCCGGCTGTGCGGAGCAGAGTATACAGGCGGCTGTGTGGGGAGCAGAGTATACAGGCGGTTGTGTATACAGGCGGCTGTGCGGGGAGCAGAGTATACAGGCGGCTGTGCGGGAGCAGAGTATACAGGCGGCTGTGCGGGAGCAGAGTGTACAGGTGGCTGTGCTGGGAGCAGAGTATACAGGCAGCTGTGCGGGCAGCAGAGTATACAGGCGGCTGTGTATAGAGGCGGCTGTGCGGGGAGCAGAGTATACATGCGGCTGTGTATACAGGCGGCTGTGCAAGGAGCAGAGTATATAGGCGGCTATGTATAGAGGCAGCTGTGCAGGCAGCAGAGTATACAGGCGGCTGTGCGGGAAGCAGAGTATACAGGCGGCTGTGCGGGGAGCAGAGTATACAGGCGGCTGTGCGGGGAGCAGAGTATACAGGCAGCTGTGCGGGAGCAGAGTATACATGCGGCTGTGTATACAGGCGGCTGTGCGGGGAGCAGAGTATACAGGCGGCTGTGCGGGGAGCAGAGTATACAGGCGGCTGTGCGGGGAGCAGAGTATACAGGCGGCTGTGCAGGGAGCAGAGTATACAGGTGGCTATACGGGCAGCAGAGTATACAGGCGGCTGTGTATAGAGGCGGCTGTGCGGGGAGCAGAGTATACATGCGGCTGTGTATACAGGCGGCTGTGCGAGGAGCAGAGTATATAGGCGGCTATGCGGGGAGCAGAGTACACAGGCGGCTGTGTATAGAGGTGGCTGTGCAGGGACCAGAGTATACATGCGGCGTGTGTATACAGGCGGCTGTGCGGGGAGCAGAGATATACAGGCGGCTGTGCGGGGAGCAGAGTATACAGGCGGCTGTGCGGGGAGCAGAGTATACAGGCGGCTGTGCGGGGAGCAGAAGTATACAGGCGGCTGTGCAGGGAGCAGAGTATACTGGCGGCTGTGCAGGGAGCAGAGTATACAGCCGGCTGTGCGGGGGGAGCAGGAGTATACAGGCGGCTGTGTATAGAGGTGGCTGTGCGGGAGCAGAGTATACAGCTTGGCAGCTGAGTATACAGGCGGCTGTGCGAGGAGCAGAGTATACAGGCGGCTGATGCGGGGAGCAGAGTATACAGGCGGCTGTGAAGAGGCGAGTTATAGCGGCGACGGAGAGTATACAGTGCTGGTATACAGGCAGCTGTGCGGGGAGCAGAGTATACAGGCGGCTGTGCGGGGAGCAGAGTATACAGGCGGCTGTGCGGGAGCAGAGATATACAGGCGGCTGTGCGGGTAGCAGAGTATACAGGCGGCTGTGCGGGAGCAGAGTATACAGGCGGCTGTGCGGGAGCAAGTATATACGGTGCTGTGCGGGGAACAGAGTATACTGGCGGCTGTGCGGGAGCAGAGTATACAGGCGGCTTACAGGGCAGCTGTGTATACAGGCGGCTGTGCGGGGAGCAGAGTATACAGGTGGCTGTGCGGGGAGAGAGTATACAGGTGGCTGTGCGGGGAGCAGAGTATAGAGGGGCTGTGCGGGGAGCAGAGTATAGAGGTGGCTGTGCAGGGAGCAGAGTATACAGGCGGCTGTACAGGGAGCAGAGTATTCAGGCGGCTGTGTATACAGGCGGCTGTGCGGGGAGCAGAATATTCAGGCGGCTGTGCGGGGAGCAGAGTATACAGGCGGCTGTGCGGGGAGCAGAGTATACAGCCGGCTGTGCAGGGAGCAGAGTATACAGGCGGCTGTGCGGGGAGCAGAGTATACAGGCGGTTGTGTATACAGGCGGCTGTGCGGGAGCAGAGTATACCCGGCGGCTGTGCGGGGAGCAGAGTATACAGGCGGCTGTGCGGGGAGTAGAGTGTACAGGTGGCTGTGCGGGGAGCAGAGTATTCAGGCGGCTGTGCAGGCAGCAGAGTATACAGGCGGCTGTGCGGGAAGCAGAGTATACAGGCGGCTGTGCGGGGAGCAGAGTATACAGGCGGCTTTGAGGGGAGCAGAGTATACAGGCAGCTGTGCGGGGAGCAGAGTATACATGCGGCTGTGTATACAGGCGGCTGTGCGGGGAGCAGAGTATACAGTCGGCTGTGCGGTAAGCAGTGTATACAGGCGGCTGTGCGATGAGCAGAGTATACAGGCGGCTATGCGGAGAGCAGAGTATACAGGCGGCTGTGTATAGAGGCGGCTGTGCGGGGACCAGAGTATACATGCGGCTGTGTATACAGGCGGCTGTGCGGGGAGCAGAGTATACAGGCGCTGTGCGGGGAGCAGAGTATACAGGCGGCTGTGCGGGGAGCAGAGTATAAAGGCGGCTGTGCGGGGAGCAGAGTATACAGACTGCTGTGCGGGGAGCAGAGTATACAGACGGCTGTGCAGGGAGCAGAGTATACTGGCGGCTGTGCGGGGAGCAGAGTATACAGGCGCTGTGCGGGGAGCAGAGTATACAGGCGGCTGTGTCGGGAGCAGAGTATACAGGTGGCTGTGCGGGGAGCAGAGTATACAGGCGGCTGTGCGGGGAGCAGAGTATACAGGCGGCTGTGTTTACAGGCGGCTGTGCGCGGAGCAGAGTATACAGGCGGCTGTGTATACAGGCGGCAGTGCGGGGAGCAGAGTATACAGACGGCTGTGCGGGGAGCAGAGTATACAGGCGGCTGTGCGGGGACAGTGTATAAAGGCGGCTGTGCAGGGAGCAGAGTATACAGGCGGCTGTGCAGGGAGCAGAGTATACAGGCGGCTGTGCGGGGAGCAGAGTATTCAGGCGGCTGTGCGGGGAGCAGAGTATACAGGCGGCTGTGCGGGGGAGCAGAGTATACAGCCGGCTGTGCAGGGAGCAGAGTATACAGGCGGCTGTGCGGGGAGCAGTGTATACGGCGGTTGGGTATACAGGCGGTTGTGCGGGGAGCAGAGTATACAGGCGGCTGTGCGGGGAGCAGAGTATACAGGCGGCTGTGCGGGGAGCAGAATGTACAGGTGGCTGTGCGGGGAGCAGAGTATTCAGGCAGCTGTGCAGGCAGCAGAGTATACAGGCGGCTGTGCGGGAAGCAGAGTATACAGGCAGCTGTGCGGGGAGCAGAGTATACAGGCGGCTGTGCGGGGAGCAGAGTATACAGGCGGCTGTGTGGGGAGCAGAGTATACAGGCGGCTGTGCCGGGAGCAGAGTATACAGGCGGCTGTGTATACAGGCACCTGTGCGGGGAGCAGAGTATACAGGCGGCTGTGCGGGGAGCAGAGTATACAGGCGGCTCTGTGGGTAGTAGAGTATACAGGCGGGTCTGTGGGTAGCAGAGTATACAGGCGGCTGTGCGGGGAGCAGAGTATACAGGCGGCTGTGCGGGGAGCAGAGTATAGAGGCGGATCTGTGGGTAGCAGAGTATATAGGCGGCTCTGTGGGGAGCAGAGTATACAGGCGGCTGTGTGGGGAGCAGAGCATACAGGCGGCTGTGGGGGGAGCAGAGTATACAGGCGGCTGTGCGGGGAGCAGAGTATACAGGCGGCTGTGCGGGGAGCAGAGTATACAGGCGGCTGTGCGGGGAGCAGAGTATGCAGCGGCTGTGCTGGGAGCAGAGTATACAGGCGACTGTGCAGGGAGCAGAGCATACAGGCGGCTGTGTATAGAGGCGGCTGTGCGGGGAGCAGAGTATACATGTGGCTGTGTATACAGGCGGCTGTGCGGGGAGCAGAGTACACAGGCGGCTGTGCGGGGAGCAGAGTATACAGGCGGCTGTGCGGAGAGCAGAGTATACAGGCGGCTGTGCGGGGAGCAGAGTATACAGGCGGCTGTGCGGGGAGCAGAGTATACAGACGGCTGTGCGGGGAGCAGAGTATACAGTCGGCTGTGCGGGGAGCAGAGTATACAGGTGGCTTTGCAGGGAGCAGAGTATACATGCAGCTGTGTATACAGGTGGTTGTGCGAGGAGCAGAGTATACAGGCGGCTGTGCAGGGAGCAGAGTATACAGGCGGGTGCGTGGGGAGCAGTGTATACAGGCGGCTGTGCAGGGAGCAGAGTATACAGGCGGCTGTGCGGGGAGCAGAGTATACAGGCGGCTGTGCGGGGAGCAGAGTATACAGGCGGCTGTGCGGGGAGCAGAGTATACAGGCGGCTGTGCGGGGAGCAGAGTATACAGGCAGGTGTGCGGGGAGCAGAGTATACAGGCGGCTGTACAGCTGTGCGGGGAGCTGATTATACAGACCGCTGTGCGGGGAGCAGAGTATACAGTCGGCTGTGCGGGGAGCAGAATATACAGGCGGCTGTGCGGGGAACAGAGTATACAGGCGGCTGTGCGGGGAGCAGAGTATACAGTCGGCTGTGCGGGGAGCAGAGTATACAGGCGGCTGTGCGGGGAGCAGAGTATACAGGCAGCCGTGCAGGGAGCAGAGTATACAGGCGGCTGTGCAGGGAGCAGAGTATACATGCGGCTGTGCGGGGAGCAGAGTATACAGGCGGCTGTGTATACAGGCGGCTGTGCGGGGAGCAAAGTATACAGGCATCTGTGCGGGGAGCAGAGTATACAGGCGGCTGTGCGGGGAGCAGAGTATACAGGCGGCTGTGCGGGGAGCAGAGTATACAGGCGGCTGTGCGGGGAGCAGAGTATACAGGCGGCTGTGAGGGGAGCAGAGTATACAGGCGGCTGTGCGGGGAGCAGAGTATACAGGTGGCTGTGCGGGGAGCAGAGTATACAGGCGGCTGTGCAGGGAGCAGAGTATACAGACCGCCGTGCGGGGAGCAGAGTATACAGGCGGCTGTGCAGGGAGCAGAGTATACAGACCGCTGTGCGGGGAGCAGAGTATACATGCGGCCGTGCAGGGAGCAGAGTATACAGGCGGCTGTGCGGGGAGCAGAGTATACATGCGGCTGTGCGGGGAGCAGAGTATACAGGCGGCTGTGTATACAGGCGGCTGTGCGGGGAGCAGAGTATACAGGCATCTGTGCGGGGAGCAGAGTATACAGGCGGCTGTGCGGGGAGCAGAGTATACAGGCGGCTGTGCGGGGAGCAGAGTATACAGGCGGCTGTGAGGGAGCAGAGTATACAGGTGGCTGTGCGGGGAGCAGAGTATACAGGTGGCTGTGCGGGGAGCAGAGTATACAGGCGGCTGTGCAGGGAGCAGAGTATACAGACCGCTGTGCGGGGAGCAGAATATACAGGCGGCTGTGCAGGGAGCAGAGTATACATGCGGCTGTGCGGGGAGCAGAGTATACAGGCGGCTGTGTATACAGGCGGCTGTGCGGGGAGCAGAGTATACAGGCATCTGTGCGGGGAGAGAGTATACAGGCGGCTGTGCGGGAGCAGAGTATACAGGCGGCTGTGCGGGGAGCAGAGTATACAGGCGGCTGTGAGGGGAGCAGAGTATACAGGTGGCTGTGCGGGGAGCAGAGTATACAGGTGGCTGTGCGGGGAGCAGAGTATACAGGCGGCTGTGCAGGGAGCAGAGTATACAGACCGCTGTGCGGGGAGCAGAATATACAGGCGGCTGTGCAGGGAGCAGAGTATACAGACCGCTGTGCGGGGAGCAGATTAATGACTTAAGCTGGGTAACACACACCCATCCACTCTGTCAGGAGTCTTTCTCATGTCTGTGTCTTGGTACGTGTGCTGTCTGTGTAGCCATATGCCAGAGAAATGCACACATATATCAAATGTTAGTGAATTTTCATTTCACATGTGGAGAAGGCGCTTGTACGTGTGCTCGACATGTCTGTTTTGGGTGGCAGCACGGACACACATTCAGGTTATGGTCCGTGCCAAAAACGTCCTGCACACGGATGTCATCCATGTGCATTTGTGTGCGCAGACTGCAGCAAACATTTCATTTAAAAAAATGAAATCTTATACTTACCTCATTCTAGCGATGCTGCCTGTCACATTTGCTTTTGGGGGCGCTCATTAGCTCATGAATATTCACTGCACTGATTGCTACAGTGGACCTGGAAACAAGTGTTAAGACCCCCAGCAATAGTGGGGTCCGATCTGTTTCAATACAGTGGTGCCACGGACAGGAAAGACGAGCTTCCAATAATAACACAACAAAATGTTGAGTGGAACTAGAGCGTGACCAACCAGTCACACGATTTTAATGTCAATTAAAGAATTTTAGAGAAAAGAAACATGTATGCAAGACCGAGATCAAAGGTCTTGCATACACGTTTCTCTTCTCTAAAATTGTATAATAATAACATGATATATTGTGACAAACTCACCTATTTTCATGGGAAGGAAAAGTAAATGGAATAAACCGTAAAACCTAACCTCAACAACCCATTCAAAAAATCCATGTTATTCTCTTTCCCTACCAGGAGAAATCCCGCATATCCCTGGTCCCAGTGAAAGGGTGTCTTTCCTTGAGTCCACAATGCTACTCCCTCCCCTAAGTGTGACCGTATCTAAACAGGGCTAGTTCCTACAGATTAGCCATGATGTGACCTTTCTCCTGTTTCACAATCTTAACTGTACCCCAACCAATAAAGTGCAAAGAGAGAGTTACAGCCAGCTCACCCAATGAAAGGGCAAGGCAGTGCCTCGACTTGTAGGTGTGTCCACATGAAAAAGGATGAATTTCCAGCTCTTTGATCCAATATAAAATTTTAAAGTTTTATTTTATTATAAAAAACTGATTTTTAAAACCAGTGCTGCAAGTGGTGAGCAGCCAGGGTCCATAGTGCCACGCTACACATTTTGGGTGCACGATTTTACAACATCCTGAGACACAAAATACATTGCACAGATTAATATACATTACAATAGAACAAAAAGCTAGAGGGTGGGTTTGTCTACAGCAATGTTAAACCATACCTCAAATTTATTAGAGGTTATCTATGATATGTGTATTATTAGAGGTTATCTATGGTATGCTACCCCCGCTCATCCATCCACCCAGCAACAAAGTACTTCTCTCACCATCCTACCTAACCACCTCACCCACTCCTCTGAACTATTCATGCACTTTCAATCCTTCATCTCCAATCAGGCACGGCCACTACGTAAACTCTCATGCTCCCACCTGTTAACCCTCTCCCTGCTCCCCCTACTCACTGGCGACATTTCCCCTAATCCCGGCCCCCCCCGCCACATCCCCACAGTCACCTACACCCCACCCCCACAATCCCATCACCAACTCTCATAACCCCACCATCACCCACCCTCGCAACCTGACCAACCTTAGACCCATCCCCCCAGCCCCTGCTCCTCTAATCTCCCTGCCAGGCGCACTCTGGAACGCCCGCTCAGTCTGTAATAAGCTCACAGACATCCATGAACTCTTTATTTCTAATAAACTCTCATTCCTTGGCATCACAGAGACCTGGCTCACTGCCTCCGACACGGCCTCCCCTGCTGCACTATCCTACGGCGGATTCAATCTTTCCCACACACCCCGCCCCTCTGACAAACATGGCGGAGGTGTCGGCATACTCCTATCCGACACCGGCTCCTTTGCCCCTATTCCATTACCCCCCTCTGTTACTCTCCCATCTTTCGAAGCCCACTCTGTCCGCATCTTCTCCCCCTGTAACCTCCAGCTAGCCGTCATCTACCGCCCCCCTGGATCCATCCCCACCTTCCTCGACCACTTTACCACCTGGCTACTTCATTTCCTTTCTACTGACATCCCCACCATCATTATGGGCGATTTCAATATCCCCATTGACACTGCCCACCAAACCGCCTCTCAACTTCTTTTCCAGACCTCCTCCTTCGGGCTCTCCCAATGGTCCTCCTCTGCCACCCACGAAGGTGGCCACACGCTGGATCTCATCTTTACCCGTCTTTGCTCTCTTGCTAATCTCACAAACTCAACCCTCACCCTGTCTGACCACAATCTGCTGACCTTCTCCGCCCTCTCCTCCCCTACTACATCACCTCCTCTCCGCAAACTTGATCATCCCCGCAGAAACCTAAAACACATTGATCTACACTCACTCTCAGAATCCCTTCTCCCTCTCGCCAACATAACATCTATACGTGACACAGACACTGCCACCACCCTCTACAACACCACATTAACCAAGGCACTCGACCTAGCAGCCCACCCTCACACACCACGCTCCACGCACTAATAGGCAACCCTGGCACACCACCCTCACTATAGACCTGAGACGGGCATCCAGGGTCGCCGAGAGGCGATGGAAAAAATCACCTTCCACTGAGCATTTTGCACTGTTCAAACAGTCCCTCATCGCCTTCAAGACTGCACTTGCCACCGCCAAACAAACCTTCTTCTTATCCCTAAGAACCTCCCTGTCCCACAATCCCAAGCAACTTTTCAAAACCTTCAATTCCTTACTCCGCCCACCTGCTCCCCCTCCCTCTCCCCTTATCTCTGCAGAAGACTTTGCCTCCTTCTTCAAAGAAAAGATTGACAGAATCAGAGACAGCTTTGATCCACTGTCCCCACAGCCTCCCCTTTCACCTATACTGCCCTCTACTTCCATCAACTGCTTCCCCCCTATAACTGAAGACCAGCTCTCCTCCCTCCTGTCAAAATCACACCTCACCACCAGTGCCCACGACCCGCTCCCATCCCACCTCATTCCCAACCTCACCTCCGTTATCATCCCAGCCCTAACTCATCTTTTCAACCTATCACTTACCACTGGCACCTTCCCCTCAGCCTTCAAACACGCCTTGATCACACCCATCCTCAAAAAACCCTCCCTCGATCCCACAACTGTCTCCAACTACCGCCCTATATCTCTCCTCCCTTTCGCCTCTAAACTACTTGAACAGCATGTCCACTCTGAGCTGTCCTCTCACCTCTCCTCCTGCTCCCTCTTTGACTGCCTGCAATCTGGCTTCCGACCCCTCCACTCCACTGAAACAGCCCTGACCAAAGTCACAAATGACCTACTGACTGCCAAAAGCAAGCGCCACTACTCTGTTCTCCTCCTCCTCGACCTGTCAGCCACCTTCGACACTGTTGACCACTCCCTTCTACTACAGATCCTGGAATCTCTTGGCATCACGGACCTTGCCCTCTCTTGGATCTCCTCATACTTAACGGACCGCACCTTCAGCATCACCCACTCCCACACATCCTCCTCGCCCTACCCCCTATCTGTCGGGGTCCCCCAGGGCTCGGTTCTTGGACCATTACTGTTCTCAATCTACACTCTCGGTCTAGGGCAACTCATTGAGTCCCATGGCCTCCAATATCACCTCTACGCCGACGACACCCAAATCTACCTGTCTGGTCCTGACATCGCCTCCCTTCTATCCAAAATTCCACACTGCCTGTCCGCCATCTCATCCTTCTTCTCTGCTCCCTTCCTTAAGCTGAACATGGACAAAACCGAGTTCATAGTCTTCCCATCAAGACGCTCCCCCTCACTACCTGACCTATCCATCGTCGTCAACGACTGCTCTCTCTCTCCAGTCCCCCATGCCAAGTGCCTCAGGGTTATCCTTGACTCTTCCCTCTCCTTCAAGCCCCACATCCAGGCCCTCGTCACCTCCTGCCGACTCCAGCTCAAAAACATCTATAGGATTCGCACTTTCCTTGACCATGACACTGCAAAAACCCTTATTCACGCTCTCATTATCTCCCGCCTCGATTACTGCAACCTCCTGCTCACCGGCCTCCCTAATACCTCCCTTGCACCCCTCCAATCTATCTTGAACTCCGCTGCCTGCCTAATCCATCTGTCCTCCCGCTACTCCCCTGTCTCCCCCCTCTGCCAAGCCCTTCATTGGCTCCCTGCTTCCCAGAGATCCCGGTTTAAAACATTAACCATGACATACAAAGCCATTCACAACCAGTCCCCTCCATACATCTCTGACATGGTCTCCCGTTACCTACCCTCACGCAACCTGCGATCCTCCCAAGAGCTTCTCCTCTACTCCCCCCTCATCTCCTCTTCGCACAACCGCATACAGGATTTCTCCCGTGCTTCACCCACCCTGGGAACCTTCAAAAGAAGCCTGAAGACCCACCTGTTCCGCCAAGCCTACCACCTGCAATAAGACCCGGTCCACCACACCGCCTCATGACTGGAATTTCCCCCTCCTACTGTATCCCCACCCGCCCCTCGTAGACTGTGAGCCTTTGTGGACAGGATTTCTCCCCTCTTGTTTCTGTACAACTGAATTGTCAACATTTATTGTTACTTGTATTGTTACTGTGTTACTTGTCCTAGTCTGCCCTTTTTAACATGTAAAGCGCCATGGAATATAATGGCGCTATATAAATTAATAATAATAGTTTGGGCTCGGTCAGCCACTGATTTTGAGTGCTTTTTTCTTTCTTCATTGAGGTGAATGATATAAATATGGTTTTCACTTCAGTGGTTCTGGGCAAAATGCTTAATTTCTTGGATGTGAATATTTCTATTGTAGACAATGTCCTGGTAACAAAAATGTATAGGAAAGATTTAGCGACTAGCGCCCTCCTCCACTTCAAAAGTGCTCACCCCTATCATGTCAAAAGGTCATTACCTTTTAGTCAACCTCTTCATATCCGCAAGCTAAACAACACAAATAGCATTTTTAGGGTACAGGCAGGCGAGATATGTGGGAGTTTTAAAGGAGGAGATACCCCAAAAAAGTCCTATCAAATGCTATGTGTCATGCCCTCGGCCGCAGGCTTCTGCTCACCCTGGTCATGGTTCCGTATGACCGACTGTCTACTTCTTTGCTAGGAACCTGCGTCCTCTTGGCAGGTCTCCTGGGAATGTTCTTAGGATGCATGCCCGTCATCCTGCACACACTTATAGGAGCAATACACTTATTCCCCATTAGGTCTATGATTGAGTGCTTCTGCTCTGAGCATAAAAGGCACCCTCCCCTATGGTTGGTGCTTGGGCAACGTGTTCATTCTCTGGAAATCATTGCCTCTGCTCAGGCCACAATCTGCTGAGCTCTGCACTAAGAAGACTGCTGCATTGTTTTTACTTGATTCTAACACCTCTGTCTCCTCAGAATTCTTGGGTTATCCAGGCTTCTCCTGATCTGCACAGGACCGTCCAGTTTCTTGCACCAACTGGATTGTTTTTCCTGGATCGATTAGAGCTCCCAGGATTAATTTAATCTACAGAGCCAGTAGCCAGTATTCTACAGTTCCTCCACATCTACTGTCCGGTCTGTACGGGTCGCCACTTTGGTCCGGAATTCGTGGCATTCAGGCCTCCTGGTGTTGTGACATGGGAATCCCTGTATAGGGGTTAACCTTTGCTGGTTCTTTACTACGTGGTAGAGTGTTGCGATCCAGAGGGTCCTCTCCCCTCAGACACCTCTCCCCATTGTGAAACTTTCCTTAATAAATATCTGTGGTTTTATGAATGTTACTCTCCTGACTCTTATTAGTATTGGGTACCACTGCACCACCCTGTAGGCGTAACAGATTGCCTAGGCCATGGACTACGCTGATACCCAATTCTCTGCCCAGAGAGAGCTGGCTGGGCTTTGTCAGAGCCAGGATCAGCTCGTTACCTTCATGCAAACCTTGGATACCCACCTGTCTAATCTACAGGCTGCCGAACCCACCAACATAACTCTGCTAGCAGAGCTTCATGGGGAGCTTAATCGCCAACGTGAGATGCAGACCCATTTCTTGGACTATATGACCTTTGTGGATGACCTGTTAACTAAGGTACAGCTGGTTGCTGCTCCCCTAGTCTTTCAGCCTTCGGTACAGAAACCAATGGTTATGCCCACAACGAGACCTTGTCCTCGCCTCTGCAAGACTCCTTGTTATGACGCCAAGACCCCAGAGGATTTCTCAATAAATGCTTGCTGCATTTTGGTTTATTGCCTCAGCTTTATCCAACTGACAAGGCCAAGGTGGCTTTCCTTGTTTCTTACTTGAAGGGAGAGGCTTTAACCTGGTTCAACCCCCTAATGGAGCGGAATGATCCCATCGTGTCTGATCTGCAGGAATTCAAGGACATGTTCCATAAGATATTTGATGAGCTTGGTCACGCCACATCTGCCATGGAGTCTGTCTTCAATTTGCAACAGGGCTCTCTCACTGTTGGTCAGTACGCCATCCGTTTCCGCACCTTGGTTTCAGAGCTTCAGTCATCCAATGGGCCTCTGGCCGGAGCCTTCCAGCAAGGATTATCTGGGAGAATGAAGGATAAATTGGCTGTCAAGGACCTACCCGAGACACTGGATGACCTCATATACCTTGCCATTTGGATTGACCTGCGCCTCCACGATTCTTGAGAAGCGATTTCCCCGTCCAGCATCTTCTTCACCAAAACCTTGGTTTCCATCTTGTCCCGCTCCGAGGACGAACCCATGGAGCTTGATCACGTAAAGGTGAACAGCAATCAACAGGAGAAGAGGCTGTCTTGGAATCTGCACCATTATGGTGGATACTCCGCTTCCAGTCAACGCAGTGGAACCGAGAGGCCGGAAAACTCTACCAACTAGGACAGGTAAGAGAGGCCTCACTATGTGAGAATGATTCCTCTTCCCCACTAACTATATCCCTACAGGTGATCTTCGGAAAGGTGCGGTTCTCCGAAACAGCCTGTCTGGACTCGGGGTCTGGTGGAAATTTCATCCAACAAGCTGTGGCGAGGCAGTTCGGTATCCTAAACCTTCCCCTGCAGCAGTCCCGGCGCATCGTCTCCATAGATTGAAGACCCTTGAAGGACCCTATTCTTGGTATCACTGAAGAGTTGGAGCTTCAAATCGGGGTGAGGGGTGGATTTCTTTTTGATACACATGTAACATGTTTGGATTCATTAAATATTGAAGAGTTTTTGAAAACAATTGTCTATCACTGTTCCTTCAACGCTTGCTGGAAACTACCTTTTTTCCTTCACTTGGATATAGCTGTGCTTAACCTGGATGGGGCTAAATCTGTGCTGGAGCGTCTGAAACGGCCGTCAAGGTGATGAGCTGAAATATTTTCTTTATTCATTTCAAATTAAAGGATCCACACAAACAGACAAAAAACGGTGTGAAGGGGGCCTTATTTTGCCCTTATAAGAACATGCTGGTTGTAGTTTCTTGTACAGCAAACGAAACAAAAAACCCTCCATATTGCTTCCCAAATGCTAAAGAAGCACTCAAATCTGTGGACATGTTTAGAATATATGCTCGTATACTTTCCTGGTGCATATTCTGACTGTACACCCCTAATGTGGTGGGTATAGGTTATTACATATTAAAAAATATGTACAAAATATTTTATTTTTACTTTATTCTCTCTATGTGAAAAATAATGCAGATGAATGGGAAAAATAGCCAGGCCCCTGAACCTGCAAAATTTCTGAACACAAGCACTGTGCTGATGTGTAGTGCAGAATGAAGCTCCTGAGCATTTGAAGCTTTCCGACTTGGCTTCCACATCTCATTTTCTCTGACAGTTTAATTACTCGGGGCCAGTGTGCTGGCTCAAAAAGAACCTGGGACTCTCGGCTCACTTGTTCATTAGTTTTTAATTAAACCTTTTCATTTTATTTATGCTGTCACTGACTGATTAACAGTATGCCAGCGCAGACAAAAGAGACATAAAATGCACCAAGAGAACTGCAGGACAGACTGTGTGTCATAATGTGCGCCGTAGAAGGGGCGAAAAGCAGGAGTTTGGCCCTCCAGTGCAGCAGTTCACATCCTCATCTAATGATACACATTGTCACAGATAACCCTCATGCATATGTTACTTTAAATTCAATTGAAGAATAAGGATGAGGA